>OY720634.1:59039343-59639343 GCA_963169105.1 Ceriagrion tenellum
AAATGAGTTAGATTTAACGATAGGAGTTTCATTGAAGCTCGGACGAAAAACATGTTTTATCTCTCGTGGGGACACGCTACGACCCCTTTACTGCTTTAAAAACGTCCTATTTTTGTCCAAAATTGTCTCGTGTTTTTCGACCTGCTAATAACTGCAGTCCCTGTTTAATTATCCTGGGAAACCTTCCAGTTGTCTCTCCAATCTGATGAGAATGTCCTTGTGCGAATACCCTAGGGCTTAAGAAAATTACTTTCTACACGAAAATACCCTGCTTTGGTAAAGATTCCGATACCAAAATAATTCCGGCAGGATAATTTAGAGATTCAAGTGTACTTTAGATTTTTGCTGAAGTGGCATTTGCTGATTCGTCTCACAGGAAACCCTTGCTTTGCCGTTAACTTCGTCGCTGCCGTAAACAGCCATGAGTTTTGCTCATTATAATGAACTAATTTTAATGATGGAGGGCAGGTGATTTGCTGATTGCAATTACTTTGTTATTTTGTACAGCCGTCGATTTGCTTTACACAATTATTTTGTTTCCACGGATGACTTATGACGCGGCATTCAGCATATGAGCCATATTGATTAGCATGACGCAATGTATATTTCGATAGTTATGTAAATCAACGTATCCATTTAAGAATTAATTGTGTTTTTAGTTTCTTTCAGTTTGATTATAAAGCTCCGCCACTTTAAATTCTCTTTATTACCTACGCTTCGTACGTTATTCTTAAGTTTTCTACGTAAAAACGAAGAGATTTTAAAATGAAACATCCACTCCTCTCATTGTGATTGATGTATCATAATCAATGCTAGTTGGTTGAAATAATTGTTTTCGTAATTTGAGAATAGTTTTCGAATTTTCGGATTATGAGTATGAGGTGACTATCTATCTTCTGCACTATGAGGTCACGGGGAATTTAAGTAGAATTGCACGTCGTCCCTTATTGGTCAGTAACATTGAACAACCCAGTCTGTTGAATTTTTATTTTTGATCGCAGCTGATGCTCGGATTTCGGTTAAAGTTGCTTATTTTTTGACTAATACTGGTTCGAATCCATGTGATTAAATATTATGTATGTTTTCGCATTAGTTTTAGCACGGCTGTCATATGGATATTTTATAAGGATGTGAATGAGTAATTGTTCGGATAGATCTTAAACAACATTGTGGTATGTAGACATTGCTTCAGCGTCTCAATATAGGCTCATTTCAACGTGGTCAATGCATGTGTAGTTGAGGTAGAGTATACTAATTACACCATTGGCCCATTTATTGCGTCAATAATAAAAGATTTAGCATTAGTCACCTAAACGAGTTATATAAAAATTCATCCGTAAAACATTTGAGGTTCTCGCGCGCAATAAATTAGCATTTAAAAAGGGGAACCAAAATCTCCTGCCTGAAAACGAATCTTAAGCAAAGCTCAACTTCGCAAAAAAAGTCGCCTTCCTATTTAACGGAGCGTTTTTAATTCCATTGATTATGAAAATTGAATTCTTTGCGGAAGTTTGGGAGGAAACGAGGTGAAAAGTTTCTCCCCTCTTATTTTTCTACTTTTATTTCTAAATATAAATTTTGAATGAAGTTTAGCGAAACGCCTCGATTTAATCAACATCAGCGTGAATAATAACCATGGAAATGAAACCTCATCCCGTATGGAAAGTATTGGCCGTACGGCCGTCAAAAAAGTTAAGTCAGTTGGAAAAACAATTACTTCAATGATATCTAATTTTGCATGCTTAAATGTTTATTTTGAAGAAAAACTCCGAATAAATAAGAGAATTCATCTTATGAGTGAATTCATTTTAGCTGGAATGATGAAGCTTTTGGCGATATTTCGTGAAATTTGAACATTTTGGTTGAATTAAAAGGTTCTGAATTTGCCGCAAATAAGAGCAACTTTATTTGCCACCCGGATTTTGATATATTCTATAAAAAAGAGTTGTTTTTGAGTGGAAAATAATGATTTTTTTAACACTCTCCAGCTAGGATAACATACTCAATGAATTCCATTGCCAAATTGCTACCTAGAGGAAGATGTTAAATACCGTACAATAATTATTAAATTGCTTTTGGGTTAATACAAAATGAATAATGAATAAAATGAATAATTCGTGCAATTCAATCCATAATTTCTGAAAGATGCTCTTCTCAAATGTCATAGCATATGTTTCTTTCTTAAAATTACCGACTTACTCTTATAATCCCTGTTGGATTCCTCTTATCTTTTTTCTCTCCTTTACACTGTCCACAATCCCTCCTCTTCCCTTGCTTTCCCAACATGCTCATTCTTATCCATTCTTCTGTGTAATACATACATTCATGTATACTAATTACGTCATTAAAACTCCTCCACTATACCCTTAACTCGACCATTAATTGCCCTGAACTGCTTTCTCTCTTCAACTTCAGGATACCAACTCGATCCACCCGCACCCATACTCTACTCCATCTGCCTATTCCATGGATATCTCTCACCAAGCGCTCACCTTTATTTCGCCTCCCATCCCTTATAAATTCACTCCCCCACACTATCGACCCTTTTTATTTACCATGTAACTATTTCACCACCCAAGCGATATCCCACCTGTCAGCAAATTAAATATTTCCCCTTTCCATGTTGGGCTCTCTTTGCTTATTTTTATTCTGTTATTGTGTTTTTGTCCCCTTTCTTGTTTTTTGTTATATTTTTACTATAAATTGGCGCTATTGCTGTATGTGAACAATTTTTTTTAAATAAATAAATAAATTCCCTTTCTCTGGCAAGCAAAGTCAGAGAACATAGGTATTGCTGTTAGTCATTTACTACTGGCTCTCTTTTTCATAATTTCTCTACAATACTCTATTCTTTTGTACTTATGGCGCTTCTCTTACACTCTTGGATTGCTTCGCACATGTTTTCCTATTCTTGAGGCTCATAAATTCCTCCTCTTTGCAGTTCCTTCTACCACATTCACCCATGGCTTTCGAGCATTACAACTTCTTCTTACACCATTCACTACGATGTCGTTTATATGTTTCGTTCATCGACTTCCTCACATTTTCTCGACATGGCCAATCCAACAATGCACTCTCCTTTCTTATAAGTTAGTGAAGGATTGCGTCCACATTCTTTAATCACCAAATTATCCCTTACCTCGTTCAGCCTACTTCCCCCGCAGATTTCCGAGGTAGTGTTTTCGATAATATGAGGATGGTCTAGCATTCTCATTCAAGACATAATCTTAGTTGATTCGCACAGCATTGCCATCTGGTGTAAAATTGCAGGAACAATTTTTTAAAGGTGATAATACGTAACACTGGAATGTGTGGATATTGCTAGAGTAAACGGATACTACCTGGAAATTTATGAATTCTAATTATGACTTTATATTAATTAAATTTCACAACGTATTAAAAATCTAGTGTTTAAGTTACGTTGAAGAATTTACATGCAGTGCCGACGAATGAATAGGATTAGCTAATTTTTTTGGTGTTGATGTGCTTTTGTGGGAAGTTAGTCAAGGTAAAAAACCCATCTTTCCGGTTTAGAACAGAAAATTATGTGCATGAATTTAACGCATGCCTGTGTACATAATACGTAACGGAATCGAGTAGTTAGCCCTGTACTATAAGTGGTATACGAGGGGGGACGTATTAGCCATAATGAAGAGATAATACTCTCCAGGGATTGGAAAAAAATTACCGGTTTTTGGTACCTTCGTGTAGTATTGAATTATTTCAGATATTTTTTCTCGGGTGCTCTAAGAATTCGATGTAACCAATGTTAGAAGTACTGAAAGTACCGTTACTCGCGCAGAGCTACCACCTAAGGCTGAACGATAGTCGAAAAATCATAATGCGTAATACTGGAATATGCTGAAATCGCTGGAATAAACGGAGATTTACTATAATTACAATGAAATTTAACCTTGACAGTCTATTAACTTATAAAAATTTGGTATTACTTAAGTTAAATATGATGTCGTGAAACTAGGAAATGGGGGAGAAATTGGCGCCGAAAAAAAAGGGATGAGCGGAGGAAGAGGACTATTGCAGAAGTAGAATTAGCTGGTAATGCCTGAAATTATTCACCGTATTCATAAAATGTCGTGATTCCCATACATTTGTCAACATTTCCAGTAGTATATAATAAGATTGGTGTACATTCTGAAAGCTCTCGTTAAAAGACTGATTTGAGAGAACAGAGAGTTTAGCACAGCTTTACGCCGGTCCATATTTCAGAAAATGTTTCACGAGAAAAGATTCATACAGCTAAGTAGTAAAAGGTGGTTTTCAGATGTTTCAAACTTTGAAAATGCTTGTTACTCGGATCTTATCCGTTTGGGAATGGTAGACGCTATTTGTAGTGCATTTTCATAACTTACAAGAAGGTTTACATTGGCCTGATGCACCAAAGTCAGCACTAGAGACGAGGTAGTTGAGGAATGCACCCTTTTTAGGCGTAAAGTAGCGCTCTTAGCGTTTATCGCAATACGTAGATCTTTTTAAAATCTTAGAAAAACGAGCTACAAATTTTGTTTTTCACTAATTTTTCATTTTTAGCTCCGCTTCCCAGAAAAGATATTATTTCAGGCAATCATTGCTTGATGTGTTCCGTGAAGTTTGCGCATGCCTTCAGAAAAATATGGTTTGAACGTTTCCTTTGGCAAAATATATGAGTCACAAACCTCTAATGCCATCAGAATAGCTACTGGGATGGGAATTGTGATTTTATTTTGTTTAATTCTTGTCCATTAACGATATGCAATCACTTTTAGAGGACAAAAAAAGGATATAGAATATGCTTTGCTCTAACGTCATCTTGAACGCCATCTTGTGTTTCAATTGTGATTGAGATTTCTCTCTGATAACAAGCATTTTCAACCAGAATTTTTCGTTCAGTTCCACCGGAAACTATATTTTAATCGTTTATTACTTAAAATTCTTATTTCAACCTAAAAATAGGGCTCTTTCTGAGTCGTCTCTACAGTGATATAATGGTATCGCTGTTCAAAAATTCAAATCACGAACGTTTCAAAGCCTGATGGGGGATATTATTTCGACATTTTATCTCCAGAGCTGGCAGGAATGACAAAACATAAGAGAACATCAGGTCCACCATTAGTATATACACCAAGAAACTAGGCATTAATTTATTGAATCATGATCTCATTTTTTTCCCGGCCTATCATTTCAATTTCTTTTCTCTCTTGGCTCCCTTATTCATGGCTGATGGTTTTCACTTCTCAACGACACGCCATTGCAGTGACTTTGATGTCTCTGTATAGGTTTATCGAGCCGGCCGCGGAAGAAAGCGATACGAAGGTGGAAGATTGCCTTTAATATTCGACTCCTGGATTGAGTATGATTCCTCCGCGCGGAAGCCGTAGTGGACATTATCTCAAGTGCCGCGTGACCCAGTTCCTTCCTGTGTCGCTCCATTCTCCCGACCGCGAAATAAGCCACTCTCGCCAATCACAAATCGTTCGCACACGTGCGTATTGCAGCTTTGGAGGGATAAGCTGTTGATGGGCCTCCAGGAGACTGTCTCACCCCGTGCCCTATATCGGCATCTACATTGCATTCCCAGGAGCCGCCGCCGCACTATGGGTTGAAATCAAAGTAAAAGCTGACCAAAACTCCAAAAATGAATTTTTGTTATTGCGCAAGTGAAGATTTTGGCATGGAAACTCTCCTTTTATTGGTGCAAGTGATGTCAGATTGAATTTTTTATAATTATTTCGTAAAGTTTTCATGACATCAAAATATGATGGAGCTTTAAGTACCTACAGCAAAATGCGTAGAAAACGACGGAATTCTGTTTTCGCTGAAAATCTCCGAAAGGAAGTGGTTGCAGAATCTCAAGTTTTAGCTTAATGGAATAAAATATGTTAGTACCACAGCGCACCGTGAGATTGGCTGAGGGTTTTAGTGACACCCAGGAACGAAAAAGGGAACAATGGGTATTGTGGAGAGGTGAGGATAATGAGGAAAAGAGATTTGTCCTAATCGGATTAGTATCTCGAGGTATTTTTGCTCTAGTAATAAATCTATACCTATCTAAACATGAGAGATAAAATTCAAGACTGCAAAAGGTTATGAAGAGAAAATACCCTATAGAAAAGACAACATATGCTATAATTGGGTACACCCTGAGGCAGAATGGGTTAATGAGGTTTGTGTTGTTGAAGAAAATAGAGAGTGAGTAGTCCCAACAGCAACTAATCTTATTAATGAATGACAAATCAATATAAGGGGCATGTCGTATATATCTAAAGAGCATGTCGTATCTATCTAAAGAGCTGGTATAAATTATTAACAAACGAGGAACAAAAGGCCTCAATTTTGAGAATAAAATCTCCTTCAAAGTCCCTACTAATTTGTAAAAAAGTCTCCAAAAGTGACAGAGATTTTCATATGCTGATAACTTCATGCTTATAGTAGAAATAAGCTTAAAAAATGCGGTTCTGAGGATTATTATCGTGATAAATTCGTTAAATTAATGCGATTTTGAGGCTCTTTGGGAAGAAAAATCTCCATAATATAGTCAAAATATTTCATGTACATTTTGGGTCGCACCCCAGTTCATGTCTAGCAATTTACTTAAGGCAAAGTATTTTATCGCGAATCATTTTTATTCTTATCGCAACTGTTAAATCCCTTCCATTGTTTTGATCAGTGAATGTTTTAATAAATTTAAAAGTTTATATGACCAAATTTACGTAAGCGAAAGTCTCTGGTGTAACTTTACGGCGATGTAAAATATCAAATATTGTTGAATGATGCAGGAGACTACAATCCACACTTTATTTAACTGACACTGACCATGGTTTCAGCACTATTTACCATCGCTGTTGTTTTAGCATTTGGGGGTAGGCGTACACATATATATCGATGTAGATGATTGGGTGGTAATCGTGAAGTTCGTGTATCGTGTATCTTTGGGTCTGGTTTATGGAAGGTCAGGGGAATCGAAAGGATTAAACAAGCGTAGTCAGGGTTTTGTTGGGCTTCTAGTGTAAATGGGGCGCTTGTCCGGAAGGTAGGGGTGGGGAGAGGCAAACGTTTACTCGCTTGTCGTAAACATTTGCCAATCCTCACACCTTCCTTCCAGTCACCATCCACCGCATTTCCAAATGGCCCGCCACAAAAGAATATAACACCTCGACTTTCGAAAAAAATCAGGAAAAATCTTAAAATAAGTAGCGAAAAAATACTCTAAATAACTAAATTTGCGCAGATTTTTTATTAAAACCACAAAATTTCTAATTTAAAAATAAGTCTAGAAATGTTTTTCCTCGATCAAAGCATTATCTTTCAGTTCAGAAATTGCAAATTCTAACTAAAGCTACAAAAACGAAGACAAAAAAGCATGAAGCAATTGTGTCAACCATTATCATTAATATTCTCGGCGGTATCTCCCAGAAATGTGTCGCAACACCACCCACATCAACTGAATACTGTTGAAATAAGAAATCCTGAGAGAAAATAAACGCTTAGTGAGGTTTGTTTTGGTAACTTTTGTGGCTAGACCGGCTCTCGATACAAATTGATAACAGCAAGGTATAATTCCTTATCTGATTATTTGGTCGAAAAAATATGTTATCTATCCTTAAGTTGTATAATGGGTGCAAAACAATCGCCGTTGAGTCGACATAAGCCCTTTGGGTATGAATTTTCTGCTAAGGTATCACTTTGGAGTGTTCAGCGGCTCAATAAGAGTCCTTTAAATAGTTTTCTTACATTTAAGCTTGCTCGTTGCAGTCAGTTTCAAAGAAAACCGCGCAAATTTTATCCTTTGTTGAGCACGTGGATCAAATTCAGGTGCCTATGCTTGTCCCTAATCCAAGCTTACGGGCCAATTTATATCCTCATTTCCCTTCCATGTAAAACACATTGGCAGGATCTTCCGCTGAGGTTATCAGCCCCCAGAGGCTCTCCTTCGATGGCGGAATTAGACGACTGCTCTTTTTTGTGTCACTTGACACTCCTCCCGTGATCGCACGGAAGGACAAAGGGAGAAGTGGAACGACGTCATCGTTCGACAATGCCTCGTGTGAGAGCACTTTTCCGTGTTCCCCTTTTAGACAGTCAAGTGTTCCGGGAGGATGGTTCGATGTCACATTCGAGCCTTTAAGGACATGGAAAATTTTATTCCAGTCCCTCCGAAAGTGTTTTGGCTTTACGCTCTTCCCATAGGTTTTTTGAGACTACGCACGTGTTATCTATGTTTTAGAGATCGATACTATTGTTCTTTCTTGGTCGCCAAAATCCTCTAATGTGGTTTCTTTCTACACGCGATTGATAACTTTCCAAAGAACGGAACGCGTCACTCTGATAATATTATAATTTCATTCTCTTCTGCTTACATTTGCTTTTTCTTTTCCCCTCCCCTTCTCTTGAGCATGTTTACACACTCTGCCAAAAGCCTCTGCGGCTCGGAGGATAGTGTGTTGTTGTAGACAAGTTTTTTTTGTACGGCTCGGTGGATCAAATTTTGCTGTCGGTGGGAAAAAGGGGACCGTCTTTTTTTGGGGAGGAGAGTCGCGAATTCAAAATTTCAGACTTTACATTCTCTTCCTAAGCGATTGGCTTTAAAACTCTTCATTTAAGGTAGTCCGAGCATGATAGTTCCCTAGTCATAATAGAGGCCATATTCAAATTATAAGTTTTAATTTCTCCAGCTGACCATCCAATTTTAATAGGGAAGACGGCTATTACCTGAGCAGTCTATGGAAAAAGCATCTAACCACCGAATATCTTTAACGGTACGCATCATTTTTTAAATTAAAAACCGTTAATAATGGTCAATCGTCTCGACGAGGAATCTATATATAGAAGAGAAACAAATAAACTCTTACATTCTCCTGACAACGTTCTCAGTATGCAAAACGAAACGTTGAGTCAATTTAAAATGCTCAATTGGCAGCGGGATACCCCGAATAACTTTAATATAGTAAGGTAAACCTTTCTTTTTTGTATAAGATGATTATTCGTCTCAATTTTTGAAAAATTGCTTCCCCGGATCTTATTGAAATGATAAATCTGTAACTGGATTAGTTATGGTGTTGAAATACTGTTCCTCCATGATCCTTTCCAAACGCTAACGACGATCGATACATTTCGCGTGACGAGAAATGGAGAAGAGCCTGAAAATAAACTTGGGTTCGGTTAATTACGCGGTTAATGCGAAAAATGTGCGTTCAGGCGAGGCTTCCATTAACGTGCCGACGTTGATTGATTTTCGGATGAGTTAAACCTTGAATTTAAACTTCAAAGGAAAGGGGTGAAAAATTCACTGCGGCTCAGTTAGCCGGCGATCACGGCATCAGTGCCAAGGACACATAAAAAGGCATTGGCAGTGAAATTATTTTTCTTTTTTGATGCAATTTGACTGCGGTGGAAACGTGAAGAGGCTACTATCATATTGATTCCTAGAGCTATCACTTGCTGTGATTTTGCTACAACTCTTGCTCCCTACTACTTTTACGCATTTTACTATGTCGACATGTACGTGTATTTTAGTCGATTAGAAGTGAATAGGTAAATGACTTTTTTCCAAATAAATTTAGTCTGCTCCATGTTTTTTAATACTCTCTTCTTATTTCAATTCAGGCGAACATAGCTGGAAAATATTGAAAATGTGCTCACTCAACACTCAAGGCGAAATTATTGTCATCGATTTTAATTTGGGATCTTGCTGTTAGAGGCAAAATTTTATGTGCCATGCGTAAGAATTGTATATAATATTTCAATATTGCGTATAGTAGAATACAGTATATCATGTTACACGCTCTTTTCAATAAACGTCTGCAGCAGTACGTAAATTTGGTGTGGTAAAAATGTATCTAAATTTTAGCATAAAATTATAATTAATAGCTAGTAAATCAGCTAATTTCACCCCGTGGCTTTTTTCTTCTGCAGTTGTCAATCCATCAGGATTGGTTTGCGACAGCCCTTCACCTCTAACTATCCTCTGCTATCCTCTTCATTTCGGAAAATCGTCCGCATCCCATGTCCTCCATAATCTGCCTCCAATACTCCAATCTTGGTCTTCCTCTATATTGTTTGCCCTCTATCATCCCTTCAAAAATTATCTCTTCCAAACACTCATGTCGCTGTACATGACCAATAAAATTTTCTCGTCTTATTTTTAATGTTTTCCATAGGTTCCTCATTTCTTTCACTTTTCTTAATACCTCTTCATTCGTTACTCGCTCTTTCTAGCTTATTTTACACATCCTTCTATAGCACCACATCTCAAAAGCCTCCAGTCTTTTCCTCTCCTCTTGTCCCACAGTCCATCTCTCGCTGCTACACAGCAAAACACTCCACACAAAGGTCTTACATAGTAGTAAAATTCCATTTCGGATTGTGCGTTTCTTTTATACTTTTATACATCTCACGATAATTTACGGATTCTTCTCAGTCTGCTGAGAAGATAATAAAATCAACGTTGTTTACGCCTTGAAATGCAAATTTTTTACCTCAGGGACATACACTGGAAGCTGTCTTAAAACTGTCTTTTATTAAACACATGGCTTTGCTCTTTTCTTCATTTGGATGTAAAAATCTCTGATTTATGTTACGTTACATCTCACCGCTTAGATAAGTCGCTTTTTCTTGCGCTAGTCCTCGGCGGATGTCGTGATCATTTCCTTCCTTATATCTTTAAGTTATTTGGGGGAACATCTGATAAATGGCAAAGGGGAGCCTCTCTTGTGGAAATAAGCTTTTCTTTCTCTTTAATCTTTTCTTGTGCTAGTTTCCGGAAGAAATTTTACCGGCCAAGCTATAGAGAAGACATGCAGTATACATATATCCGTGCGATAGTAGTCAACGATGATTCGTCATTCTTTTACAGTTAAAGTTCAGATGACCCAATTTAGTTTATCAAATGGAGATATGCCAATAAAATCTGGGGAGTGTAAGTCACAATAGAAAATATTTTTGCTAATTGGCCGAGCAGAATCGTTTAAAAATTATAAAACCTGCTGCTGGTAATACGGATGGTAAGTGTATTCAACGGAATCCAGAGAGATATTGTGGAAGATCATCGTGAATTTTAAGACAGAAAACTTAGTGGTGTCCACTCAGTTATTTATTTGTTCAAAGCGTCTCGACACTTAGAGCGTCATCATCAGGTACAATTATCTTATTACGTCATCATTAGGTAGAATCGTACCTGATGATGAAGTATGACGATGAATGATTGGACATTACAATGTTTTTTCTATTAAAAAATGAATCGTAAATCTTCTGAGAGCGTTGAGCCTGATAGTTTAAGAAAAATCCGTTACAGTCAGTCTATTAAGTATCCCTGAATGATTTGGATGCGTCTCTTTAAAATCGTGGTAAAACCACGTCCTGGAGAATGAATGGATACTGATTCGAAGCCAACCATACTTACATATTAGTTTCATGAGGATTCCCCTCTCTGAGGTTATCAGAAGTGTTAGAGGGTGAGAATAGAATTCATACGCCTATGTTTTCTTTCGTTATCTCCACATTCTTTCTTTTTATCTTGCATTTTCCGTCACGTATCTTATTCCTCCCTCTACTTTTTCTTTCTTCTTTCCATCTCGCCTCTCTCCATAACACTGTTCCTTTAAGGTTGCAACGACGAGAGACATCCTGTCGTCGAAAGACAAAAGCGTCCCGTGTGTCGAGTTTAGAAATTCGGTTGGGAATGCGGTTTCTGAGAGTGGGATATGACGGGGACCGAGAAATAAATGGCAAGGAAGTGCCTTGAGCACGGTGCCTGCGGCGGTTGTTCTAAAAGGGTCCTACGAGAAACAAGGAGGCAGAAATATCCTGGAGAGGGCGAGACTGGCTGCGAGCAAGAAACTGGAGCGTCGCAAGAATACGGGATCTGATGGTGTGGGACCTCGCCTACGTTGACGAAAACATTCAAAATATCATCGAGTTGATGGGTGACTTTGCCTAATCAGTTACTGGTGAAATATTAGGTTGCACTTAAATTTATCTATAAAAAATTGTAATAAAATTTATTCTGCAATTGATTTGTGGTATGTGTTTTCATTTCGTGATTCAAAGTCATGAGATAACTTGTAGTTGTTATAATCAGAAATTGAAAATTTATCTTTTGGAATACTTCCATAATTAAATTCACTCGACCTTGTGTTATCCACAATTTCATTTTTCGTAAAGCGGCCGGTACTGGTTGCTAAGTCGCCATCAGATGTATTTGTTTCTGAGTTGTTGACAAAATTGTTTATGTACTAAGGAAATAATTTATTTTTAAGCGTTTACGCTTCACAATAGCGATCTTTTTCCGCGAAAAGGATGGGTGTATATTTTTTATTAATATATGTTTTGAGTTTGTGAAGCTATGTTTTTCACTTTAAAAGTTTAAAAAAATCAATTGTCTGTTTGTATGTTTGATGTGCATTATTATGGATTCATCCGGGAATTTAGAAGTACCCATTGCTGCAGAGGGTGAAGCAACTTAGCCCAAAAATGTTTCGCATTTTAAGGTGTTTATCATCTAATTAGTGGTAAAAAATTTACTGGAGATAATGGCGAAATGTAGAAGCATAAATTTATCATAGGCATCATATTGGAGCGTCTCCAACAATAGTAATAATAATAATAATTTCCAAGGATTTATGGAAATCCGTTTGAAGACTAAGTAAGGAGACCGATGTCACAGTCACAGTGTGGGACGCAGGTCAGAGTCGTCAGTTTCCAACAGCGACATCGGTGGACATTCCTAAAACCCACTGAAACATACATTTCCTTTCCCTTTCTTCCCCAACCTCCGGTGGGTGAGGGAGGGCCAGCCCGAGCCCACGTTGGTCTTACGACAGGCTGGCATTCTTCGTGCTGGTTTTGGCGATAGTTCGCAATTCTGATCCAACCATCTTTGTGCAGGAGTTGCTGTGGAAGTTATAATTCTCTGTTATAGAGACAGTAACTGTTACTTCTATCGAGGATAAAGGTGACTCGTTACTTGAGATTTACCTCGTTCCTTGATTTCATTCTTAAAAGCCTATACGATATTACAGCTGGCAAGTCTGATGCCATCAACTAGGTTTTCGCGTTTCTTTGTCCGTAGTACCTTCTCGATGAATGTATTGTCTACGTCCCAATTTTCTCCTTTCTCGAGAACCTTCCGTACTATGCTGTCTGGAGTGATTTTTCATACTCTTATACAGAATTATTACGCTCGTTTTATTCGTCACAAACTTTTTAAGTAAATGCAAGAAAGAGGGAAAATGCTTTGCTTTCCAAACGATACTGGTGGTACTTATCCTCGAGGTATCTAGTTTTGGTTTGTGATTAGGTGTCCTCGGGGCCAAACCAACAGCATATTAAATATACTCCCATGCCTTAAGTGGAGAAAAACCTCCCCATACTACACTCGAATCCATTACTCCTGAATTTACAGTAAAAGACTTTACCCCGCTACCGGGGCCTACACACTGTATAGTAACATGTTTTAACGATCATTTTCTTCACCAGATTTCACCATATCATTTTCTATTTGCTCCCCCATAAATGCAAGAGATATTGTATGTAATTACACGTCGTTTGCATTACCTACAGCCATTTCCCGCGCCCTCTGTCTTGCTCCAAGGTAAATCCTCATCAGTAATATGAACACATCTTTGATATATCTACATCTACATAATACCCTGCGAGCCGCCGCACGGGCGTGTGGCAGGGGGTGTTAGGTCACCAGCCGTGTAAAGATTTTGGGAGATGAAATGGTGGAATTTATTATAGGGGCGTGTTTAGTGCTCAATTTTTATTGTGGTATATTATAAAATTATGTATCCCATCTCGGACTCCTTATGGCTGTTCTTAGCATTTGACCCCATTCTTTCTTTTGTAGCTATTTAAATTGGAATATTCTAAGTCCACAGCATTTATTAAACAGATTTATATGTCGTGGTTTGCATCAAGTTCACCAAAAAATTATGAATCTGCCATTTTCTAAGTGTAACATCCGTTGAAGTTAAATGGTTTGAAATGTTTCACTAAATTAATTTTTATAATACACACACATATATATATATATATATATATATATATATATATATATATATATATATATATATATATATATATATATATATATATATATATATATATACATACACACCTCTAATGAAGCCATCGGGCACTCATTTTATTTCTTCATTTTACCATCGATGTACGAACTGCGCTGAATAGCTTTTGCGCAAGTAGTCGAGAGACTATTACTCGAACGATGTTCACATGACATGAAAACGCAATAAAATATTTACTCTCTTCGACATGGGCCCATCGTAACTTGTAGTGAAAGTGTGTAAGGATGAAATACCATTTATTTGAGTTCGACAATAAAACTGTCCTAATTTTTTTAACGAGTAATGAGAAGAATTGTGAGATATTGCTCTATTTGGGTGAGTTATTTTCCTAAATTGCCAAACCCACATTGGCGAATAAACTGTGGTGAAAATTCATGAGTGTTACGTCAGTAGTTTTGACCCAAATTTCTGAGTCTGAAATGCGTCCGGTGTGTGTTTGATCTTTCGAATTGTCGACTGATCAAATTCTGGTAATCCACTATTTATCTTTGTTTTACTTGAGATATTATTTAGAGTTTCTCAGCATTTTTATGTGGATACAATCTGTGACAAAACGCTCAAAAAACATCAGAGCTATGCATTTACTCTATTATACAATTTTCTAGTCGCAAATCTACAGTTTTGTTCTCCTCTTGTAGGGGTTAATAATGCTTGTTGTGGATACCAACTTGTAACTGTTATAATTTAATTGTTCAGCAATCCAACTTCACCCGGGTAATGGAACGACGACAATGCATGGCACTCGCTGACAGTGGATCCTCTGGCACCCCACTCACAAATCCACCATCCCTCGGAGAGACTCCTGGCAGCACCAAGGCCTCGCCTGTTACACTGAATTGCACCTGCAGGTACGCCACCTTCCTCACGCACGCCGTCTCCCACTTCATTTTTCCTTACACGCAATTTCACTTTTACATTCTGGCTCGACACACTCTCCCTGCCTTCTCCCTCCTTTCCAAAATCTCGTCAATGCCACCTCGTTGTTAAATCTTCTCCCTTTCTCTTCCCATCGCTTCATGCTCAAATCGCATCAATACTTTTGATTAAAACCTTTCCTGCAGAGCCGCCAACCCAAAACCTTTCAGCCAAACACGCCACGCAATAAATGCCAATAAGCACGCAAATGACTGGCGTTCGTCAAGGCACTGGAAATAATACCCCTTGCAACTATGAACAAATCTTTGTTCACTTGGACTTAAAGCTATAGCATCTCGATAATCGAGAAGTGATGAAAAGGTTTCTCCTCGATTACCAGGAAAAATATTTTCTGTGTGAAAAAAGTATTTCTCCAGTGAGGATCTGGAATATC
This sequence comes from Ceriagrion tenellum, assembly GCA_963169105.1. Taxonomy (NCBI): domain Eukaryota; kingdom Metazoa; phylum Arthropoda; class Insecta; order Odonata; family Coenagrionidae; genus Ceriagrion; species Ceriagrion tenellum. The sequence continues at coordinate 59,054,734 of OY720634.1, forward strand.
TAATCAGAAATATACAAATTAAGGTTCCTTCAAACGTGTGTGCCTAATAATACGTGTGCCAGGTTGAATATGGTGCAATATACATTGTGTCCCTTCTTTGACATACTATGGCTGAACTTAGCATTTGGTCCCATTCTTTCTTTTGTTTCAATTTAAATTGGAATATTCTAAGTCCACAACAATTATTAAACAGATTTATATGTCGAGGTTTGCATTGAGTTCACCAAAAAAATAAGAATCTACCATTTTCAAAGTGTAACATCCGTTGAAGTCAAATGGTTGGAAATGTTACGCTATATTAACTTTTGTTACTGTTTACCAGTAGTTGTACCATAGTTTGCATAAATTTTAACACATGTGACTTTGATGGTTTGCATGGCAATGGTTTAAAATTTATTGATTAATATATTATATTACATTGCAAAAGGGCATATATGTGGTTTTTTTCTATAGCAGTGTACTCTGTGAAAATTCATAACGTATGTGTATTTTTTTAATCGAATGATTATGGCGTGCTTGCCCATCCGATACAATCGCTCGTAAGAATAATCGTTGCCAAGTAACGGCATCAACTCTTTGAAACCTTTATAAGAAAACTTATTTCATAAATTTGGATCATGATACAGACTGTAACGGATACTAAATACTTCAAAGCTGAGAACCTCAGTATTAAAAATCTTGGGACACCAACTTGTGTATTGGCTTTTGTTTTACGCTTTTCAGGTTCTATCAAGGCATTACAAATGAGTAAATCTTTATATTGATGGGTGTATATGGTATTGATTTATATGCAATTGCCCTTGAAAATAGTTTATCATATAAGAGGTGAGTTTTGAATTCAGAACAAGTTCTTGTCAATTGAAGTTAGTATGAGTTTGTTCTCTTAGAGTTTTTTAGGCATAAATATACGACATTAAAGAAGTTAAGCTTTTTTACAAATTTTAAATTTCCGTTTTTTTTCCGAAACAAAACATCTGTTATGTCAAGGGTTTTCTCTCTTTTAACGGATGTATGCATACATATTTTTAGATCGGCTGTTAGATGGTGGGCCCGCCGTGGTACGTGATATGCAGTCGACACGGTTATACTGAGTTTTCCACGAGAATTAAAAAAATATAATTTAGAGGTAGGAGTCGATTATCCCTCAGAATTCGCTCTTTCTTGACAAAATAAGAATATTGAAGCTTACCTTGGTAAAATTTAGGTCTTTTTGGCGTAAGGCTGGAAGATAACTTTTGTCCTTTCATCCCGTAGGCTTTGATGGATAAAAATTCACTGGCATTGTTGGAAAACTCTTCCTTCTGTAAAGATATAAATAATTTGAATTATAAAGATGAAGGTCGTTGCATGCATACCTATTTTTACCTACACTTTCTAGGCACTTAGTAACTCATCTAAATGTTTTATGCCCATTGTTATGCAGTGGTTTCAGGTAAATGATAAGCTCGGACAATAGTGAGTTGCTGATTGCATCACAACTGTTCCTTGCTTTCGATCTTAGCGATAGGTGGCTCGTACGATCTGGTGTCAATAGGTGACAGTAGATTTTTAAAAGATTTTTCTCTGAAACTGAATTGTACATATTTTGTACCAAGTTTATGGCTGCTCTTAAAAAGTCAGCCAAGTTATCTTTTCAAATGACTTCAAGCGTCCTTTTTGCACTGACAGCCGTCAATTTCAGCTAACTTAATCCTGGCGAAGTTAACCCGATGGCATGCTGAAATTATGTCAATTAATAAATTCTTCGCAAAGCAGACTGTCAAATTCTTGTTACTTTCAAATCCGCACTTAATAATGGACCAAGGACAGAAAATTCTAGTTACCATTGTCATCAATCCCAAATGCCATAAAAGGCCATTATTTCGCGCTACCTCATTCAACTTCAACGTATCCACAGGCCAGTTCATTACGAAAGAAAGTGTTATCAGTATGGTTGTTCGAGGAAGTATGGAGGGTAACAATCTATCGCTGCGCAACTATCGTTTGCGGAGCAGGCCATACTAATGGCTGGAATTCAGTAAAAGTTAGGCTGAGCTCAACTCCCGGCTAAGCTAAGTCGATCTATTTTTCTTCAAGACGTTGTGAAGTGGCTAAACGTCATTCTTAAGGTTTCATCTCCGTCGTTCCACCCAGTCGAGTGAAGTTACTTTGAACGAGGCTTGAGACTCAAAGTAGTTTGAGCGATATAGTTCTCAAGTCACAATGGAGACCGTATTCGAATTATGCGTTTTACTTTAAGCAGCTGTAGGAAGCATGAATGAGATTATTAATCAATAATTGTGCAATAATACACTTTTATGTGACTGAAATTCTGGGTCATAAAATAAAAATATCTACGTAAATTTTTTGTCTCATTTTTTTCGCGCGGTACTTTCAAAACTTCTTCACTATATAAAGTGTTTTGCGACTGTGAAAACAATACTGCGGAGACAATATGATTTGTTTACAAAACTAGTCGTCAAAATATAAACGCTACCCACTGTTAATGTTTGACAAAATCGAAGTATTAAGAATGCCTCATTTTCTAAATAGGGTCTCTCTGGAGTGTGTACACCTGCCATTTCCCATATAAAAGGACTGGTGTTATTGGTCAAAAATCTAGAAAATAAATCGGCAAGGGGCTGATATTTTGGTATCATCCGAAGAGTGAGTTATTTTTCGTTAAAATGTGAATAAATTCATTCATTTCTTGGTGAAATGATATTTCGCTCCAACTACCTTAAGGTAGTGCGAGCGAGATAGTTCCCTAATCATAATAGAGACCATAGTAGATATATACGTTTTAACTTCTCCAGCTGTAGGACACACGAATAAAATATTGCATTATTAATGGTGTAATGATATCGTTTCACAGGACAGAAATTGTAAGTGATCAAACGGAAATATCTAAATAAGTCTTTAAATTGACTCATTTTTTTCGCGCAGTACGTTTGAAACTCCATCAAAACGATCTCGAAGAATTTTCTGCGTTAACTATATGATAAATTTTCAAAAATAGTTGAGAAAACACACAAACTACTCACTGTTGAGTTTTTGACGAGATCTAAGTGTAGGGAATGCCTCATTTTTAATGTAAGATCTATCTGGAGTGCATACACGTACCATTTCCCGTATAAAAGGGATGGCATTTTTTGGCAAATATCTCGGAAAGTAATGTTATAAGGAGTTGAATTTTTGGAAGTCATTAGAAGGGTGATAAATTTTTTAAATGAGACCAAATTCATTGATTTCTAGGTAAAATGACATTTTTCTCAAACTACGTTAAAGCGAGTGAATGATAGCAGTGGTCGCCTCGCGAAATGGGCCCCCTCTCCTCTATGACGGAGACAACGGAGGCAGCTCGCCTTGCACCGGAGCGGAGATGCCCCCCTCTCTGTGTTGTGCAAGGATCAGTTTGGCCATTAAATCCCTCGTGACCCGCATTCTCCGTGAACGCTATTATTCCGCGGAAGGTGACCGTGCGGAGCGACGATAAGCGCCGAGTTGGTTGTGGGTGATGAAAGAGTGGAAGTGTGTTTTAAGTCGCCATTTGAACGACGGTGATGGAATGAAAATTGTTTTGAGCGAGGGGTGAAAGGGGGGTGGAAGTCGACCGCGCGCAGCCGGAGGAAATTTCCATCGAAGCGAAATGGACGCGTCTCTATATATTTTATGGTTCTTTTTTATTTTCAAACCAACCGCCCGCATGCGTGCGTTACTGAACGCTCGCCTCGCAGAGCGGAGCTTTTTTTTACCGGGTCAAGGTGGGCGGCGTGAGAAAAAATTTTGATTCGAAGGGCGTCTAATATATATAATTTAATACATGTATTTTTTGGAATTTAGTTCAGTGATGCAAGCGTGGGATTCTGGCGATATACGAATACTTGAAGTGGGGAGTTTGAACTATATTTATGTGGATTACTCTAAGGCCTGATTTTATAATCCCTGGTTAAATATTCTCTTGTAATAAAAGCCTAATTAAATACGTTATAACTGCACTCTGAAAGCATGAGCAACTTCCTCTGCAATAATACTTGTTACGCTCGGTTTCGCTTTTTATAACATCTTCAGGTGCTGAAAATGCTGTAAAAAGGCCTAAAAAGTCCTGCGAAAAAAGACTTTAAAAGACCTGCGAGCAAAGAAGAGCAACTTCCATTGTAATAATATTAATTACAACTGGTTTCGCTTTTTACAGCATCTTCAGGTGCTGAAGGTCTTTTTAGGTATTTTTATAGCTTCTTCAGCACCTGAAGATGCTGTAAAAAGCGAAACCGGTCGTAATAAACATTATCACGATGGAAGTTGCTCTTTTTTTCATAGTGCAGTTGTGTTCCGCTTTCACTCCATCAGGCCTGAAATCACAAATTATGTGAATACGTTATCGCAGCGTTAATGCTCAAGCCAAGTAACCGAGAGTCTAATACGATATGGAAAACCCAAACTGTCAGTTAACATTAATTTAGCGATAGGATTGGGTCATTTTGAGGCTAACGATAGCAAAAAATTATCGATCCGGGCCTCATTGCGTATTATTGTGGTTTGCACAATCCAATTGCAGGACTGCCTCTCTGGTCATTGGTAAAATATTGGGTGAGGAATTATGAGGACAACAGGGCCGAAGCGAGGTAAAAAAATATAAGCCTAGTTTAGAGCTGGAGATGGTGCTAGCCTTAGGTTTTAGCTTTTCGTTTTTTAAGGCGTCAAAATGCTTGGCTACGGTCGAAGAAATGTTTGACATAAGATTTTTGACCACAAGTTTAAAGTAAAAGTTCATTTGCCGAACTAGAATATTTTCTGAATTCGCGGCCTTTGACAAAATGGTAGATTGAGAAACCTGACGCAAAACCCAAAAAAGTACGGGCAGTATTTAATACTTTGTGCTTTTACTTGTTCCCGTATTCATTACTCTGAAATCTATCGATAGGTGGCACTCCAGCCTCAAAGGCACACATTTTACATGCAACAAATGGTTATTCGTGACGAATAATGAAGCTTTTCTCGAGCTTAATGGTCTGTATTTCAACGAAATATCACACTCTGTCGTAAACAGCACCAAATAAAACATTTATCGGTGTAATTGTTTTTCAGAACGCGTTTTTAGGGAAATAAAGGGAGCCGGTGAATTAAGCGTGGTGATGAATGTTATATTATTTTCCAGCAGTTCCCTTTGAACTGTGGAAGCGGGATCACGGGTGCGGAACCGCTACGGGGGAATTTTGTGGAACTGAGGTGAATTTCATATTCCAAAATAATTCATTGCTGATTAATCGATATGTGGTTATCCTAGTCTTTGCCCTTTCTTTGTTTTCTTTTTTCGTAAGCTTTTGTTTCAGGTGGTTTAGTGGTGTACAAAAAAGGAGTTTCCAAATTCTCACTTGTTTTTCTGATGCTCGTTGAAACTTCGTAGTACTTAATTAAATTTCTTTGACGAGAAATTGTATAGAAAGTAAGCCATTATAAAATAATCGAACGGTAAAATTTACTTGAATATTTGGCCATCATATATGATGACTTTCATGATATATGATTACACTTGATGACCAAATATTCAAGAATCTTGTCATTATCTGTAATATATTAGTAGATAATATTATAATTGGTTAAATACTTAATGTCTTTTCTTCATTTTTAATACACGACAAAATGTTTATTTCTATTGACTTCTTTCTCTACTTTTGAGGCACTTAGGCCATTCAAATATCTCATCACCAGTTAACCAATTGTTTCTCTATTTTTAAAACTGGTTAGCTTTAATTGAAATTTTACATTCCTCTTTAAGAGTGCGGTCGTACTTCTTGCATTTATTTCCTTCGTCCAGAGCGGAACTGTTTAGCCATGAAAATATTTTGACTGAGGAAACAGTAACTATCTATCTTTCTTCCTATTCTGATGGGATTAAATTGAATTGCATTAGAAATGCCAAAACTATTTACCATCCCCGCTAATCCTTCTCGCGAAGCAAAGCTCTTGAGTCGAGAGCTGGAATGCGTGTGATTTCCACATTCAAAATCTTCTGCTCAAGTGAGCAAAGCGATTTGAAAGGACGTCTGGAAACATTGGGAGCGCTTTTATGACACACTCGGCGCTCTGTGTGATCCCCGATCTCTGTTGCTCTGTTACTGTGTTTGTGTGCGTTTGTGAGCGCATGGCTGGCTTAAAAGAGGCCGGAGTTGAACAGAAAGGAAGGTGCTTCACTGAGCGCAAGGGAAATAAAGAGGAAAAAGTCAGAACCGGTCTCAGTCGTCCAATTCAAACTCATTAATGGATTCGTTTTCTTGCTTTGAATTGCCCTCGATTGAATGCGATGATTTCTCCATCTTTCGGGTATTCGCCGCGTTGCTTGTCATGATTGACGACAGTTTCGCCCGGATTCCACCAGGCGTCTTCAGGTCGAAGTGCCGCTGTCAGCGTTTTGGCCGTGCTTATATAGCTCCTCGAGCTCCCGCGCTGTGCTGTGATTGGTCGGTTTTGGGAAAAGTCTCTTCCATGTGTTTGTCAGGTGGTATCCATCGTCCCTATTGAAATTTCCAGGCGTTTTTGCAATTTCAATTGATTCTCTTATCAGCCTGGGATAATATCTTTTTTCTTTTGCAATTATCCTAGCTTTGTCGAAAAGAATATCGTGTCCGGGTTCACTCCAAGCATGCTCGGCGACTGCTGACTGGCTAAATTTCTTATTGAGGGTCGCCCTCTTGTGCTCCTGCAGGCGGATCTTCATGGACCTGCATGTCTCGCCGATATATGATTTCCCGCATGAGCAAGGGATGCGGTATATCCCTTCATGGAGATTCGGCGGTATCTTGTCCTTTGGCCTTGGAATGATTTGGCTTATTTTGGAGACAACATTGTACGCCTCTACGGGGAGGATATACACAGGAAAATACGGAGATTTGAGAAGCTGCGCAAGAAGAAGGGGAGGCTCCTCTCCTCCTTGGCCTTCCTCCAACGCTGTCGAGACACCAACACTCTACCTTGCTGTGTTGAAGTAAAACATCACATCGATACGAGAGCGGCCAGAAGAATTCTTCGCCGAACTAGCGAGGCACTACTCAGGGAACGGGTACGACACACACGCTACTCCCTCCACCTGTGCTCGGAAGAACTTCTGCGCATTCACTTGGAACTGGGTGCCACTCTCAACGCTACTGACTGGGACACGATCGACAAAATAACCCACGACTCATCCCGCAACACTGGAGTAGCCTTGAGGGAGACGCAGATAAAGAAATTTGAGAAATTATCCAATCGGCAACATCCTACCAGCTTGGATGATGGCCCTGAGAAGGGCCTCGCAGTCATCAACTTGACGGACTCAGAACTGACCAAAGCTGACATCTCAGTCTTGTCAAAAGGACTGAATTTCGCCATCGCACCCACGAAAATACCTAAGGAAGAAATCGTAACAGAAGTGGAGCACGCCATACGGAAGCTTCCAAAGGGAGACGCTGATGAGGTCAGAGAAGATGTTGCCCGTATTCTCCGAAACTCACGGCCACCCAAAACGAACATCACGGGAGCCGAAAGAAGAGCCTTAGCAGATCTTCGCAGGAACAAGAACATTGTCATTCTCCCGGCGGACAAGGGAAACTCAACTGTCCTCATGAAGAAGGAGGAGTACGACAGCAAGATTTCCCGGATGCTGGAAGACTCAACATACAGGAAACTACGATCTGATCCTACTGCAAAAACGGAGAGGAACACCCGGGAACTGATCAAGAAGTCGTCAATCCCACGGGAAGAGCAAAAACGCTTGTTCCCATCGGCCGCCAAGCCACCAAGACTGTATGGATTGCCTAAAGTCCACAAAGAAGGAGTCCCTCTCAGACCGATAGTCAGCCAAATAGACGGACCCACCTATCGGCTGTCGAAATACCTGGCACAGTCACTCCAGCCTTACGTCGGAAAAACCTCGTCGTTTGTGAGAGACTCCACCCATTTCGTCGAAATGTTGAAGAAGATCACCGTCTCCTCCAATGACATCTTAGTGAGCTTCGATGTTACATCCTTATTCACCAACATTCCAATTCAGGAATCCTTAGATATCATAAAGGAGCTCACAACATCTGGAATACCGGAGGATTATCCACAACTCATTGAGTACTGCCTACGGAGCGCCTACTTCCTTTGGAACGGGAGTTTCTTCGAGCAACGCGAAGGAGCGGCTATGGGCTCGCCCCTCTCCCCAGTGATAGCAGAAATATACATGGAAAGGTTCGAACAAATGGCGATTGGATCCCACGGGAAGAAGCCCAGTTTGTGGTTAAGATACGTGGACGACACCTTTGTAATTTGGCCCCATGGACCTGAGGAATTGCAGATCTTCTTGGAGCACCTCAACTCACAGCATCCAGCGATACAATTCACGATGGAGACGGAGAGAAACAACCAAATCCCGTTTTTGGACGTGATGGTGAAGAAGAGGATCGATGGGAGTCTCGGCCATGCAGTACACAGGAAGGCCACGCATACTGACCGCTACCTAAACGCCGAGTCACACCATCATCCATCTCAGAAGGCCTCACTGATGGCGACTCTCCTGCATCGCGCTTACAAACTATCGGATGCAGAATCTTTGACAAAGGAAAAGGAACACCTCGTGACATCCCTGAAGATGAATGGGTACAAGAAAGAAATGGTCCTCAAAAGGGCCGCCATTATAGAAAAACGCCACCAGACGCTAGACCAGGAGGAACGACAACCCGAGAAGTCCGCATCTCATGCCATCATACCATACATCGCCGGCACAAGCGAGAAGATCTCCAGAGTCCTGAAGAAGAAGGATATTGTCACGAGATTCAACTGCGTATCCAAAATAAGCCAAATCATTCCAAGGCCAAAGGACAAGATACCGCCGAATCTCCATGAAGGGATATACCGCATCCCTTGCTCATGCGGGAAATCATATATCGGCGAGACATGCAGGTCCATGAAGATCCGCCTGCAGGAGCACAAGAGGGCGACCCTCAATAAGAAATTTAGCCAGTCAGCAGTCGCCGAGCATGCTTGGAGTGAACCCGGACACGATATTCTTTTCGACAAAGCTAGGATAATTGCAAAAGAAAAAAGATATTATCCCAGGCTGATAAGAGAATCAATTGAAATTGCAAAAACGCCTGGAAATTTCAATAGGGACGATGGATACCACCTGACAAACACATGGAAGAGACTTTTCCCAAAACCGACCAATCACAGCACAGCGCGGGAGCTCGAGGAGCTATATAAGCACGGCCAAAACGCTGACAGCGGCACTTCGACCTGAAGACGCCTGGTGGAATCCGGGCGAAACTGTCGTCAATCATGACAAGCAACGCGGCGAATACCCGAAAGATGGAGAAATCATCGCATTCAAAACGTCGCGGGAAACTACGAGACAACATTGCCCTCGATTGAAACCCACGCGGAATTACAAAGAATTTCACGAATCCTGTTTTAATGGAAGGAATAAGATGAGAAGACTATTGAGCGGAGCCTGGATACCATCAAAAAGTATTCTTCTTTTGGACCGTGAATGGAAGTATGACGCTCAAGTTTATCATTGATTGTTGCCTTCAAACCGTCGAATAGTTGATGTGAGCTTTGAAGGTAGGGAAACATTCCATCAAAATGTCTAACGCTTCGAATAATTGTTCAAAAATGTACAAGGTAAAGTGTTGACATTCTTTCACGTCTGGAGTTTCTCATCTTCCCTCTGTAATTTGGATAACATTTTAATGGTTTTTTACCGACATTTTTGATCCAGATATATCTTATCAAGTTGGGGCGTATCTCGTAAAGGCGCATTTTATGAATGAGTCAAAAAGGTTCTTTACTTACTTCAACTTCTCTTTACTGGCAACCTAGAAGGTGAACTCTTAACTGAGTTTCATTCTCAGGAAGTACAATTGCTTAACCCTTTTGAAATATTGGATGCGTGAGGTATATATATATGCAGATTTATCGGAAATATTGGTCATTATTCATGGATATGATATCGTATGCCTGTTATTCGACGTGTGATTCATTTCCCATTCAGTCACTTTTACCAATGAATGCTTTGCGATAGGGGATCAATGCTTTTTGTTTTACAGTTTGACATGTAAACTCCCAGTTTATAAATAGGAAGCTGTTAAGGAATCCTTTTATTCCTTTTCCAAATTTTATTTTTTACTCCCACTGAAACGGTTGGCGTCCATAGGTTGATAAATAGCTAACCTAAAAAAATATTGTTTATAATACGTTACGACCTTATCGCTATTGAGTTAATTCATACTCTAAATTTTGGGTATAGCCCGTTTGCGTAACGGCGAGCATAATTCAAATTTAATATTCAAATAAATGTGCAGTTGTACGAGTGCATGTTTCTCATATAAAAGGTTGATTAAGATCTGTGCTTAACTTTCACCTAAATTTTGTCCCAGAAATTCAATGCAATGTTTTTTATTTTATAAATTATTTAAAAAAAGGTTCTATGATAAGATTTAATTTGGATCAAGCATTGCTATTTTAATGAGCTATTTGCAAATGCAAATTTTTGACGGGTCTTTCGGAAAATTTTATCCTCCGTGTCAGAGTTGGTGATTGAGAGAGTGAGTGGTCAAATTTTTCTTGCAGTCATTTCTATCCTTGGATGACGAAACTGAGAGCACCTAGATAGAAAATGTGAGGAGATTAGCCTTGGATTTACTTTCAGTCGTCGCTGTCATCTTCTGATTACAGTTTCCAACTTGCCATGAGGAAAACAGTAGCTATATTTCTTCGACTTTTTTCTCTGATAAAGATAAACACTTTCTCAGGCAGGCTAAGAACACAAGATTAACTCTCGTGAGAAGTTTCCTCTTTTCTCGGAGGAGTGTTGAATTTCAGAAAGGCAAACGGATCAGAACGGACCTCTTTTGAAAGGAGGAAAACAGAAGCGTTTATCGATTTTAGAGAAGTAATAGTGGTGGCGGAACTTAGTAGCAGTCTCCCACGTGAAGAGAGACATCAAAGTTGGGAAAGATAAGTTAAACTCATGTTAAAGGAGTCGGTGGAGGAGCGGAGGGGTTAGCACAGCAAATGGTGTGCGATGCTGCCAACATGGCGTCTTTTTACTTGAGAGGACGGGAAAGTATGAGCAGCGCGTTTCATGACAATGCTTTATTTGCACAAAAATCAAGGTCATAATTCGCAGATATTGTTGGTAACCCTTCTTAGTGGGCCATTTTTATAAGTGGATGAAAAACAGCAGAGAGCTAGAAAATGGTTATGAATTACAGTTTGAACATTTTTAAGATAGCAACGAAGGTCATGGACTTAATTAGCAATGATAGTTAATTCTTGACACTATTTTACATACCAGGAGAAGCCATCTCGTGGACAGTGGGATACAAAATTGTAATAGTTGCGCGACTGTCACCATTTTTCGCTGCTACTGTACGAAATATCACCTTAAATTCTGAGTTGTTGCACCTTAGCGGTAAAAATTTTGTGCCCTCGGAAATTTTCAACCTATTTGTTTCTCCTTGTATCACTGGGTGGTTGAAAACTCCTTGCAGTTGTATTGAATATGGAGTATTTTTTATTACAGCTTCGAATAGGAATTACAGAAAGCGATTTCTCGATCGAGGGCGGTGGAGAGTCTTACGGACTTTAAAAACCGTTTAACTTAAAGGAGTTTGGTGCGTCGACGGTTACGGCCATGTCTCACTTGTCTGCCAATCGCAGACAAGGATACTGCACTCGGAAAGAATTGGACGATCACCCATACAAATTTTAGCTCATCCCAGTGATTGAAACATCGGTAATGGAGCGGTAAATGGTGTTTCAATCGGAGATAGACGTTGACCTTACTGGATTCAGTTATATCCCTGCGCCAGAGAAAAAAATTAGATCTTGTTTGGCATTCACCTGCGTCGTACAATTTGTCTGCTCCATCTCTTTGATTTTTCCACGTCTATGTAACTACAAAATAAATCCAAGAAATTATAACTGTTACTAATTAATCTCCCAGTGAAAGCAAGTTTTAATGGGGTTCCTATATATTATTACATAAACTGGGACCTGTTGACCAATATGTAATTTTTCCATCTCAGTGTACTTCCTACCATGCTGACCCAAAGTCATCCCCTTTTCTTAAATTTCCTATTATACTTATTTTCTCATAATGGCCATTTAGTCATTCGGAATTCATTTTTCCTGCCCTCTAAGTTAAGAATTTTAACCTTTTGAAAGGATTGGTTTATAGGTTCAGCTGGTTTTTCTCTGTTTCGGAAATAGTTACCATGAAGAAATATATGGGTGTCAGTTCCTGTCAACTTCTGAGATAAACTTGTCTGTTACAGTGTGTGGAAACTGTAATTATTCTTGAACTATATCACTATTGATGCAGAAATATAACAGCCGTGGCCAATTTATTTGTGTGGTCTAGCATGTGAATATTTCCGAGTAATGAATAATTTATTTCCTCGGAAGTGAAATGACCTACACCTAGTTTTTTCTCATGCTCGGAATGCGGTGAATCTATTTTTCATGTGGTGATTACTATATTGCTATTTTCTGCGTTTTATTAGTATTACGAAACTTTTTATCCACACCACATTCCGTCTGTTGAAATACGGATAAGTATAATTGTTTTTAAATTATGATATTAGAATATATTTGGAATGAGGAACGAGAATTACTTTTTTTAAATTGTGCTTCTTGATTGACACAATGAGTTGTCATTTTTTTACCTTTCGCCAATCAAGCTCATATATTATACCTTTTTTTCATTAATGAAACTTAGATCTTCAGTAAACTGGTGATGATTCAGCATCCATATTCAGGTATTCCTCATCGGGTATAAAATCGCGTAATATGATTGATTCCCAGAACCAGTCATACAACACACGGGGAGACGCACTCAAAGGAAACTAGAGGCAAATGTGAAAGCTACCTCTCTTAGTTTTTCGCTCCTGGCCCAGTTTGTCCGAAAGAATTTCAAAACTTCGTTTGGAATGTTTGAATAAAGTAAGTAATTTGCCTGATTGAAACTAAACATAAACACAGGAGTTAAAGAAGGGGATCCAGCGTCTAGCTTCCCGGAATCATCATCATCACTCATCATTAATTATTCTACCAGCTGGTTGGGAGGTGTTTGGAAAATATTTAACATAATCTGTTTCCATTACTATGAATCAGATCTCTCTTGAATTCCTCATATTGTCTCCTGCTTTTTATTTCGCCACAATTCCTTTCCCCCTCCTTCTTCTTTCGTTCTTCCCCAATTTTATCCCCTCTATTGCCCTCTTCAACATTCTCTCTTTCCAATGCCTCCTCCATTCATCTCGTATATCTCCTCCGAAGCTCCGCTCTTTACTAGATTATCCTGACGGAGGAAATTACCTCAGTTTGTGGTCGAATCCTCAAATAACCTACCAGTCGAATATTTTTACCGCTAATGAGAAGCCTATTTCGGATTCCCTAAAGTTTATTGAACTTTTCTGAGAATTCGGATCGATTGGTTGGCGGATTACCTATTCCAATTCTATTTTTTCCTTAGATCTTCGCCTTATTCCGCTTCTTTAGCCATCGCGAATAATCCTGGAAACGTAATCAGAAGTCGTCCAAGAATAATTATCCTCGGGAGAGAACGATTGGACCGCTGGCGCAGTATATGGAGAGAAAGATACCTTACAGATGAGTCTTTCTTGATTCCACGTCTATGAAAGGAATTTTTGTGCTATCTTTGCCTTTCCAAGCTATTATCCCCTTCCCTTGCCTTAGCGAAGAAACGGAGTGATGGCAAAGTCACCATAGAGACACCCGTCTTTTATCGTTCCTGTAGAAAAAGTTTCTATTCGAGGAAAATTGACGGGGAAATTATTCTTCTCCCAAAAGGAGTGACTCTTTTTATCCTAAATTTTACTACGCAAATGCCATTATTAATGCCATAGGGAGCACCATTATCAGTTTCTTACCAGTGTCAAATTCGATCCCTTTAAGGCTTAGTCTTCCTATTAGGGGTGCTCGCACCCCTTGTGGCATTTCAATTTTTTCTATTCACTATCTTCTGCAATAAGTATCCAGTCTATCTTTTTCTCATGTTCAAATAAAATCAGAGTCCGTTCTTAAAACCACTAGAACTAGAACTAGTCCTACATCATCCGCCCTATATCTCGGACAAATACTTATCTTAAATCATTTCCCATCTCTGGTTCTAATCTCTGTAATTCCTTGCCATTATCTATGAAAAATTCTTCCTCGCTGTGTCTTTTAAGGAAAAAGTATTTAATTATTACTATTAGGAGCATATATGTCTATAATTAAAATATGTATTCTATTATAGAATTTTATGTTTCCAAAATGATCTTAGAAATTATTGTTTGTTTGTTCTCTCGTTCTGATTGACATTATATTTTCCATTTTTGCATATTATATTTTCCATCATATTTAGTCAATTATCTGTGACTGAAATATTTTGATTTCATCTTTGTGAGATGTTGGCCAGGTAAACTTTTTGTTTTTTTTTTCATTTAAAGCAGAATTTGAAATGGATTTACTTTTTTGCTCTTATGGGGAAACCCAGAGCTTGACAAAACTTATTCTATTCTATTCTACTCTAATTTTCTGTGATATGTTTTTTATATTCCATGAATTATGTTTGTTGATATATCCTAAACAATAAAACTTACAAATTTGTTTTGGCCATCGTCCATTAAATTCTGAAACATATCATTACTTTAAGGGGTGCGAGAGAATATTAAATTTCTCATGGGTGTGGAACATGACCAAGGTTTGATATTACTGCTTTAAGGTCACATACAATGACATATAACTCGAGATTATAATACGTAGTCTACTTTTTGTGTCATTAATATATGTTCCCTTTTTGTCTGTATACTACGTGTGCCATAAGATTCCTGTGCCTTTTCGTGATTGGGCCTTTGAAATTTGGGATGATTAAATTACTAGGTTTCGCCCCCTTCGTTGTGGTATTCCATTGTCTTAGAGCTATTTATATTTTTCTTGAATCGCGGATTATTTGGCTAAATTTCTGCCTGCGCAATAAAAAACTTGTGAATTTTAACTTTAAATCAACTGTTATGAAGGTAAGAGTTATTTTTTTTTACCATAATTTGACTTGATCGAATGATACATGTATTGAACATTTTTGGATTAAATGGTGAATTTATTCTGGTTAATCTTAAAGGCTATTACTGAAGAAGTAAGGAAATAACTTCTTATTAATGATAAAAATAGCAGCACACGAAAGGAGAAGAATGTCGCAGATTTAGAATACTTGGAGACAAGTTACATTAGCGGAGTAGTCTTATCGTACTGGTAATCATATTGATGGGGGCTTTATTTAATGAGTTAATAAAAAGCTCTGTAAGAGACTGGAACAGAGCTTGGGTTTTATTATTGTTATTATAGTTATTAAAAGTGCGGTGCTGTGAAATATATCTTTAGGAATGAGAATGTGAGTACAGTGAATACGTATTGGATATGGGTTGGATTATTTCGGCTGATATGTATTATTATTAATATCTGACTACCTTGGGTGATGAAAGGCGTTTACTAAATAAAAAAGCGAAAGGTGGCTAAATTAATGGCATGCAAGTTGACTTCATACGAGGTTCAGTAAAGTAGGCTTATGGTTCCATAAATATGCGAAGTATATTCGTCTGTCGCATGCATAGGCGTAAATGTCTCCTCTTAGTTCTGACTCCATCTGAATACCCTGCAAGGAACGTGCCCACCTGTGGCTTTAAGCCTGAGCCCCTTACTAAAACGATTGCCAAAGCGCAATGAGCGTGCCAGTGAAATTAATACTTGCTTAATATTAAAAAAATAGAGATACCTAGACGTCTTTTTTCAAGAGTAAGACCATAATGCGTTCATTATATTTTTTACGTTGACGACATTGATAAATCTCCTGTTATTGCATGATTGCCCTTGTGTGGCAATTAAACGGCGCATCATTACGACATTCTCCCAATTTTTTTATGACAGCTGACCTTGAAGCTGCAGATGAATAATTGTAAAGCATTTAAACGTTAGTTTTATAAATATTCACGCGTATCAATCAATGATAATATTCAATCAATGATGTGTATAATTTTATTCAGTGGGAATATTATGGTAGCTGGTTTATTCATTATCGCATACCCCATCTTAAAGTGGATTTAGAACATTTCATTCTGCGCTTTTTATTCAGCATATGGCTTTGCCTACGTTATAGATATTTGGAAAACATAAAGCAGCATACTTGACTGGTGCTCGTGACTCCGTGAGAAAACGTGTAGTTGCTTTGTGGTGATAGAGAGATAAAAGCAAAATTGTTATCTAGATGAGAAAAGACCTAACTAGCAATAGAATTGTGATAATTTCTAGTTATTATAGTAGTGTGTTTTCTTACTTTTGGTAAACTTTTGGAACGGTTTTGATTCTGTAAATAATAATTTCTCCTTCATTTTTCAGCAATGCAAATCGAATGGTTTGATATTGTAATTTGATTCTAAGCTTTCAATCTATCACGTAAGTGAGATGGATTGATTAACCCGATATGCATTCTACCCGGATGGTTATTCCTCCTTATTTGTGAAGTGCATTGCTGGCGTTTCTAAGACTTGTGCTTTCTGGCACAAAGATGATGCATATGCGCTAAAAACTGTAGTTGTTTGTCTAGTTTTAAAGACCACAAGATAAATTATGCATGTCATTTTCAGGTTATTTTTCCGCTTATTCCTCCGGCCTAACTTATTTTCTCTAATTTTACTCAAATGAGTAATACGTTGAGATTTTTTTTCTAATTTTATTTGTTGTGACTCTGATTTGGATTGAGGAAGTCCCCGTAGTGTATGTTACTCTCGTGGAAGATGTTTTCATCCGTCCCCTTGTACGCTGCGAGGGTCTCCCCGAGTCACCTTGAACATAACATCTTCCCGGATTGTCCTTGGCAAGCTCATCCCAGTAACAGGGAGCCGGTGTCTGCTTCGTCCCCCGAAGTATCTCCTCGTCTTGAGGCCGTTACCCTCGCCTTCCTGTACTTGGGAAACTCGAGTCCCGGCGACCGAGCAGAGAGAGACCTTTAATTTAATAAAACTCTCCCGGCAGGGCAATCGCCATCAAATTTCTATTGTGTTGGTGAGCATCTACGCTGCGTCGCGAATCCCTGGGGGATCTGAGAGATTGGAGCTGCCTGTAGGGAAGAAGGTTTATCTTCGAACTCGCGCACATGTATGCACTTCGGGAGTGTCCTACATCTACGTGCCAGCGCACCAGTCCCCTCTGGGCTTTTGGAAGGGGGTGCTTGAAGATACTACGCATAAATAGGGATAATAATAATGTAGTTTATTATTTCAACGCAATTACTCGTTTCATTTTCTATGACAAGTTGGGAATAATTTTAGGTAGCATTGAAGAAGAACCTATTTTTAGGCTGTCATCAAATGCTGTATTTAGTTCTTTAAAACTAATACATATACTTACAGTTCATGATGAGTTTTCATACAATATCTTAGCAATGCCACTTCATGCAAAAACTTACCAAATAAGAAGTAGTAAATTATTATCAAACAAAACTATAATATCGAATCCTCTGCACGTTTTTCAGTGAGGAGCTGTCTTTTTATGTGTTCCCCACGTGTGCGTAAGCGTGAGGACTGTCCTTTTTTTGAAAATATTTTTACAGATTATATTTTATGAAAGATTAAGGTACTTAATTGTACACTTTTGTACAAACCTCGTTTAAATATCGACAAATTTGGTTTGAGTAAAGGTATGCGGGTTTTGCTTAGAGAAAAGGAAGAAGGGACATAGTAATAACCTAAGTTCCCACTTCTTATATTAAAAGGCCTTAGAGGCTTATAAATGTATATGTGCCTCAATGAACAACCCTAGATGAAAAAAGTGTGGGAAGGAGCTTTAGAAACTTTTTTTTTTCAAAATTACTTGAATAATTCTCTTTTGTGTAAAAAAGGCAGGTTTTGAAGAATTAATATGTGAACCATCTCAATAGAAAATACCACAATTTTTCAGGAATGAGGTAAAGCATCATAAATTAACCTCAAGAAATGTAATGAACATTTATTATTGATGAATTAATTTTTTTTAGGGTTCGTCGCATAATATTAGTTGGACTATGAATGTGTCGTTCCCATTTTTAAGGTTCATCTAGGGCAAATCGTAGATATTTTAACTGGGTACCCGTTCAATGGGTTAATAACTCAAGGTGTACAACTCCTTCGATTGCGAGTTAATTTAACTCTAGTTTGTTGCAAGGCGAGGAAAAATGCTTATGTAAATTTCACATCGAAAAAAGTGTCAAGTCATGCAAAACGAGTGGCACATGCACGTTAAGTATTCTGAATGTCACGTGGCCAAAGAAGAAGTGAATGCAGGATGTATAATAGATGGACAAACCTACAACTGGAAATGAAATAGTTTGAATTTAGGGAGATGTGTAAAACGTAGTAAAGAGTGGGAGGAACCAAACATTTTGAGGAAAAGCACCACCCACATAAGGCTGCAGCAGTGGAGGAGGAGCAAGAGAGTAGGTACTGGCGTCTATATTAATTGAATCGAGACATTTTTTATACCCAAAATAACTTACTATTAACCAGGCTATTAGTAATTTCGTTACGTTCGTGGTGCCAGGAGTGGGGGTTAGAATTAAATATTAGAAAATGCACCACAGTTAACTTCTTGCGAAAGTCATCACACAAATGCCGTACTGTGGGTGGGGTAAACATAATACCTTCAGATACAGGAAAATATCTTGGAATTACCTTAACTTCTGATATATCGTGGTGAACATACGTGTAAAACATATTCGGCACAGTATTAAGGATAATAGATTTTGTTAAGAGTATAATAGGAAGGTCCTAAGATGAAATAGTAAAAGAAAGATGCTACTTCGCTCTTTTCGTTTGATCACACCTCAAATACGCCGCGAGCATTTTGGACCCTGGTAAAAAAAATTGACCCAAAAAAATTTATAAAATACAAAAAAACTCAGCACGCTTCTTTAAAAGCTGTTACTAGCGAACATATGGTTTTTCACAACTTTTATATGGATTAAGGTGGGAGTCCCAAGAGACTCGGAGGCTACACGCTAGGCTTAGCTTGCTTGAGAAATGTGGAACTGGTATATCTCAGAGCAACACAGAATATTTTCATAACGCTCCACTACGCCTCTGCGTCTGACAGAAGTGATAGTTGTGGAGAGATAGATTACCCAACTGATAGGTACAAAAACACGTTCATTCCGCGCATAATAAGAGACCAGAAGTAAAAACTGAGCTCCACTAAATACATTCCCATAATACACGTCACCATTCTACCTCCCAAAATCTTACGTCTTTACACGGCTGATGACCTAACACCCCATGCCACGCGCCTATGCGGCTGCTCGTAGGGTAGTTAGTACTTCAATGAAGATGTATAATTTCCCTCAGTGGTGTCAGTAAAAGATTACCGAAGCGCGTGACAAAATGTGGAATGTGGAAAGTTTGTTTATTTAAGTGCAATGGCTTAGCTCTCTTAAACGTGACACAGCAAGTGCTGTGAATATGTTTTCATTTCGACAAATATATCGCATTGGACATTTCCAGGTTTTTAATCTAGTCTGCAAGATTTTTTTAATCCGCTACCCACTGTCTCTCAATACGAAATTGATTATACTTATTTAGTTATAAATATGTCAAATTCCATTTTCTAAGGACTAAGCTCCTGTTGTCACTTAGGGAAACAAGAATTATTGTTATCAAGATCCAGTCAAAGGGCCTCAAATGCTCGGGGGAGCAATCGCCATCAAATCTACGGTGATGGCGAGTGTCTAGTCCCTCTCGTGTGCCCCCAGGGATAGACTAGATGGAAGCATCGCTCTCCGCGCACCACTACATATGTACTGTGTGTGTGTGTTTTTGTCTATTCCGCCGCTTTGTGTGTAAGGGGAGCATCCCGTTGACCGTAGGGCGGGTGGGGTGAAGGATAAATGGGTGAGTTGCTTCAGGGTGCAGGCGTCGGCCATCGTGTTCCCGCCATTCCAGGCGTGCTTTACTCGGAGAGTCTACTTTAGGGTTTTCTTCAGGGAAGGGAATCACTCCTACGTTCGACCATTGGTGAGACTTCTGCTGGAAAGGTTCCGGAAAGATAGGAGTTCTATTTGTTCGGAGGGAAAGCAAAGAGGGAGCTGTTTACAACCACAACCTAATGACATTGGCGTGCTATCGCGATATATCAGCATCTTCGGTATTTTATTCTTAAAATTTGAGAAGAAAAAGCAATTTACGTCATTTTAAACCTAAGTCAACCTAAATAAATAGTCATTTTTGTGTATTGGCCCCAAGGCATTCAGTTTTTTGTCTGTAGGTAAATATAAAATGAGAGAAAATTCTCAAAAATTTCTTCATTTAGTGGAATAATGGCCGTTTACTCAGTGCAGTATTGAAACTTTGTTTGACGCAGAAATATACATTAAGCATTTAATTATGTATTTTATTGTATATACGTACATTTTTCCGTTTATTAGAATACTAAGTGTATTGTTGGATATTTTTGGTGTAATATGTATATTTTTGTGTGACCAATTGTTGATTATCTCTCTGTTGACCACGCATGTCTATGTAAATTGAAGGTAGCCTTTACACAGGTACTTTTAAGGCTACCTAAAGCTTCTATTTTTTAATTTTTAAAAGAGATTGTATAAATATTTTTCTTTTCTTGTTGAAAGTCTTAAATATCCTTTAATATTTATTTATTAATGATTGCAAAAATTGAGAGAATTTAAAGTTGCAAGTTTGTAGACCCTCTCTACGTAACTTATATTGCTTCAACTAGTTTCGCTAAATGTAGTATACAGGAGGTAAGAACAATGTATTCGGGAGGTAAGAACAATGGTTGGTGGCAGTAGAAAGTTGTTTCCTGTGGATGCTTCATTTTAGTAAAACTAGTTGACGTAGTAAAATATCATGCAAAGTGGATCTGAGGAGCTATTGTTTGAAGTTCTCTAAATTGCTGTGGGATTTCGCGAAGTCTCAACCTCCACCAACACTCTCAGTTGGAGGCGAGGTGCATCAACATACCCGACTATTAATTCCTCGAGAGCAATGCGATGCGCTTTTCGCTTAGTGCTTGATGACGCAAGTTTTATTCCTTTTTTCTTTTTCCCAATAAATCCTATCTTGGCCTTCCTTCCCATTCCAGGTATCCTTAATGTCATAAATACATAGTACTCTTTTCGCTCTGCCAATGATTATCATTATCTTAATCCTATGACTAGTTACATGCCTTGCTAAATCCTTTAATTCCAGGACGTAATTTTTTAGATCTCCGTAATAATTTTTTTCATTCCTCTTTCCATTCTTGAGTCTCGCTCTTCTGGCCTCCATTTATAGTAATATTTATGTTTATTTTTTGTTATAGTTTGTATATGTATTCGCGGTAAAATTTCTCTTCGTCAAATATAATTTGTACATGATGTTATAGACGGCATATTGACCGAAGTTGAATCATACCGGTAGAAATAATGGTTGGGAATAAAAGGGAAGTCGTGGTAGTTAATTAGGATAATTATTTTCATTCGTCCATCTTGGATTTTATTGTGTTATTGAATATTCATATCTTGGTTGGGGCGGCTTGGCCATCAGTTATAGTCAGTATGGTGATATTGGTTGCAGCACCAGCTTGGCAATTAAATAGGACAATTATTTTCCCTCGTCTGGCGTGGATGTAATTCGAGGACCTTATGTAAAGATGTAAAATATATAGGTTAATGAAGATTTTAATAAGGGATGCAGCGTTGTACGGTGTGGAGACGAGGACTCAGTGAAAAGAGTATGACAGCGGGATGCTGGCGTTTGAGATGTGGGTGTGGAGGAGAATGGAGAAAGTGAAGTTGAAAAAGAAGTCGAACGAGGAAGTGCTTGGTTAGGTGAAAGTGGATAGGAAACGAGACGAGAGAAACGAAAGGGGGTAGGATGTTGAGTTACCGGGGACCGGGAAGAAAGAAAATAGGCTGCATGGACAGAATTTTAAGGGATCGGACGTACTCTGAGATGTAGTATAATATTGTCAAAGATATGCACCGTGTTTGAAAAAATCTATTTGGTTTTTACTTTATCTCATTGACGTCTTTAGCAGATAGACCTCCCCTGTGATAATTGTCTCTGGCATTGTGTTCCTTACGGGTATTATAGATATCGATTTCGTTTCCTTACCCACTCCGGCCTTTAATCTACGTCCATGGATCGAGGCGATGAAACTTGAAATCCGCATTTATCCAGCTTCCTCAAGCTTCCGGGAAATACGAGGCTGACGCTCAAGAACGTCCACATGCGCGCTTGAATTGGTGTCGATATGAGGAGGAAGAGTTTGAGATTGCCCCGGACGAATAGCCGGCAGCGTTTCGACTGTGAAGCCAGAGGAGTGCGGGGTTATGGCGGGAGACCATTTCCCAGGCGATTGTGCTCTTGAGTGGCGCTCGTTCTTTCCTATATACGCGGAAGTAAGCCGCTCAGCGCTCACCTCGACGGGGTAGTGGTCGGGGGAGTTCGTTTGCGATTTGTGATTAGCCGTTTTGTTGCCAGGAAAGCCTCACTTTCCTGGAGAAATCCCCCGGGGACACCTTCTTAGAATCAGTAAGAATCCCATCACAGAATCCTTGGTTTGAATGTTGGCAGTTGTGGTGACTTTTTGACGGAAATCTGACTACCTCCGTCAAAATACCGAGAATCAACTCATACACGATACATAAGGACATTTTTTCAAAACTATTTTTTGTACGTAGTTTCGCTATTTTCTCTGTTTACTGATAATTTATTACTTATGTGAGCAATCATGTTCTTTTTGTGAGCTTATTTATAATTTATTTTTTCTGTAATTATACGCTTGTTGCTAAGTGAGAAAAATCATATGCTTATTCATCAGTAGGCGTTTTGAAATTTTTATTTTTTCCTATGAGTCACGTATCTTTATATTTACTGTCTTGGTGGTACTGTGTCCTAATACATGGTTCTGTATTGTGCATATAAAAGAGTTGGTGTTTTCTCTCACAAAAATTTTCCCTCATGTGGCATTATGAGATACAAAGATGCTAATTTTGCAGTGTTTTGTGTTCTTCCATGGTGGTTATTGAATGAATATCTATTCATACTCAGCGCATCAATGTCGGTTCTCTCACCGATTAAGACCCGTTCATCATATAAGCGTATTTGAGAGTTAAAACTCTACGCTCTGTTTAAATGCTGTCATCCGATGAAATCTATCGATTTTGGAAAGTTTGCAGTAAAAAGTTAACAGTGTTGTCACGTCCAAGCACGCAAAAGCAAGCAATATGTCAGGAATGCGAGCAATGTTGACCTTTTTAGCTTAATCAGTTGCATCATTTGCTTATTCCATAGTCGGTATTAAAAGTGTTTACCAATTGGCTGCATTCCTAACCACTTTCTGCACAATTTCAATGGGGATACTGTTACGGGAGAGCATATCAAGTGCTTTAATCATGCGCGTTTTCTTTTTTTTTCCATATATATGCATAGTGGAGCCTTAATTTGGGCAACTGAATGTGTAGCCACAATTTATTGAAATCTATTGCTAGGTTAAATTAAATGTCTAAATCGACTGAAATTTGATATGAAGTAGCTGTTGTAGAGCTAGCTATAAATGGTTTTTTTCTTGGCTATCTTTAATTGGGTGTAGCCAAATTGTCTCATACGTGCCTGGGATTTATGATGATGGCAATTGTCTCTAATTAGCAAGCTTTTAGACTAAAGAATTAACGATTTTTAATTTGTGTTGAAAATCGAATGGAATGTTATTTTACCTCAGTTTTATTTCTATTTTTTGATTCAATAATATGAAGAAAAGTGTTACCCACGTAGTTTGTACGTGCAGTAGGAGATTTAGTAGAAGTGAGAGAAGTTGTGTGGGTTGAAAAGAAGGAAAGTATCGTAATTGGCCATGTGTATCCGATGATTTGTTTAATGGATGTAAAATAAATCATTTGTCATCCCTTGATTAATCATATTTGGCTGTTTAGAGAATAATACTTTTTGTGCTACATTTTTATTTTATTTTTATTTTTTTTAAACTTATATTACATTAATGTTCCGTCAGACCGTATGGTCTGTTGACGGGACATGCATAACAATATTTAATTTATCTTATTAATGCAATGTATCTTATTCTATTATAAATTTCCATAAAAACAGTGAATTGAGAGCAAAAAGAAAAGGTGGCCGTTTGATATGTGGGTGTGGGGGAAAATTTGTTGTGCGGAAATAGAGGACGAGCGAAGATAGATTTGGCGAGGAGAGGAAAGGTGGTTGAACAAATCGTGGGATGTCGTGATTGAGGGCAGGAAATTGGGACTGGCCGGGAAGGGGAAATAGAAATTGGCTCTTGGGATGGATTACAGGAGTTAGAACGGACGCTGAGATGAAGAGAGAAAGGAGATGGAGCCAGTACTTGAAAAATGTTGGAGTATTGTTGCCATTTTACTTTCAAATACTATATGTTTACCGATAGATTACCTTTACAACTATAATTCCATCTTGATATCAAGTTGATTTATTCGTCGCGATAACTACATAAAAAGAGTCAATGTGGCGTGTTGTCCATATTTTGATTAAGAAAGTTATAAAAATTAATCTGAAATATAATGGAAATCATAGTTCACTCCGAAGAAAATTGGCAGTAGTCACATTGCAGAGGTCTAAACGACTATTGGATGAATGTCATGCGGCTTATGGGGTGCAGATTAATTTTTTTCCCATTAATCCCTGGCGATTAAAACCAGTATTAAAAAGAGCTGAACAATTATATCCTGGTAATGCCATTGAAAGCGATTTACTCATGAACTTGGTTTTGCGACTTGCTATACACTATTTAGAAGGATGCAATATTTAGTTCGTATGACCAATATGCCTTAGACTACAAATGGCTTCGCTTCTCATAACCTGCTCCGACCATCTGCGTTAGCCAAGTAAGTTATAAGATTGAGTTAATTACTCCTCGTAAATTTATTCGACGACGACCCGGATTTCGAAGTGGCACGTCATCGCTTTTTCAATTGTCGCCGTCAACTAGTATAGACCTGGACTTTGACTTGTTCCACATGAACTCTGAGCATGAATGATAGGGCATATTATACATCTTTGGAAAGAAAATGTATTTACTTTTAAAATAAAATATATTTTGGGGCAATCTCATTTGCCTGCTTGATGTTAGTCTTAATAAAATGAATAAAAACACGGTAAAATCGCCCAAATTCACGACTTGGTCATGTTTAGAAAATTGTGGAACAACTATGGTTGAGTAAAGAAAAGACAAACTTTTATGACAAGTGGAATACAAAATCATGAACCAGTAAACATCTTTTCAACATCCGTTCATTATCACTCAACTTTAATTTTTTTGGTGAATGGGTAAATAGGTGAATTTGTATGGAATAAATAAGTCAACCTTATCATTTACAATATTAAGCACTTCCCACCAACTCTCACTGAAAGCAACAGGGTTAACTCGGCCAACTCTATTCTATCGTAAAATGTCGCTGTACATGTAATGTTCATCCCATGTAAGGGGTGTTTTTGAACGATTAAATGGGAATCGGTTGGTATTTGGTATTTGACCGCAACTTTATTTCGACATCAAAAAATATCAATTACATCCTGCGAGCCACCGCAGAGGTATGTGATAAGGGAAAATTACACCAACCATGGAAGTGGAGTGAATAGGGAGAGGGATGTGGGAAAGGACAGTTGACGATTGTATGCGAACGATATTTTGTATGCCAGTTTCTTGCCGTATTTGTTATAATCACTGATGGAGTGAGGAAGGAAGGAACTTTTACAGTTATTAGTTCACCAGGGTACCTCTTATCGTTTATCGTTTCTATCATTCCAGGAGATAAAGCGCGGGATTAAAATAATATCCTACTTGTCGTACTGTCACTCGCTTAATGGGAATTTTCCAAGAAATCTGAGCCTTGCGCATTGCTTACCAATGTTATGTGTTTGAATTATGTATATATAATATATGAAATAAGCTGGTTTAGGTTGTTTTTTTAAATATTTAAGTTGATTTGGTTTACTTTAGTATGTTTATTTATGTGGATACAGCGGTGAAATTAACAATTGACGCACGTCAAGTGTATAAATGTTTAATTAATTGATAACCAGAATCACTTTTATGCATTTATTTATTTATTCATTTTTATAATATTGAATATAATTTTGTTTTTGTTTATTAACATGTTAAATCATTCTTATCGATTATTGTCATAGTGATGAAAGAAATAAATGAGTGAGTGTTGGACTGGAGACCAGAGGAGATCTTAGAGGAAGATGGAGAAGTTAAAATGAAACTTTATTTTGAAACTGTATCAGTACTGGTGAATAAATATTTATTGCAGAAGAAAAGAAAAAAGCAGAGGAATATAAAAGGGAATCGCTTTGGCACGATACAATATAATGAAAAATAGAAGAATATAGATAGAAGAAAATAGAGAGAGATAGAAGATAGAAGAATATAGATAGAAGAATATAGAGCGAGATAGAAGAATGTAAATAGAAGATAGAAAAACATAGATAGAGATCGAAGAATATAGATAGAAAATAAAAGATACAAGAATATAGATAGAAGATAGAAGTATATAAATAGAAGATAGAAGAATATAGATAGAAGGTAGAATAATATAGATAAAAGAATATAAATAGAAGCATTTAAGTCAAGATAAAAGATACTGAATAGTTAGAAAAAATGGGAGATAGGAAAGATGTGTATGAATCATTTGTTTTTTTTATTTATTCAAAGAAAAAGGGGAAGATGTATTGTATATGATTTTTGCATATTAATTGTTGATGAAGTTCATTTATGTTGTTTATTAATATTTAAGTGAAGTTAGCTTTTCAGAAAGTTTATTTACTCGTGTTGAATTTGGTTACATTGTTGTTTGTTGTCGAGAGTTACCGGGCGTCATGAATAAAACAGTGAACCAAGAGGCAAGTACCTTAAGACTTATTATTAAAACTTAACAGCCGACTTGAATTAATTACGAAAAACTTAATCATTTGGCTCTTAACAACCAGGCCGTGAGAAATTTCAGTTTAGAGTTTGCAATGGGGAACATGAGGAGTGGCATGGGAGAGCGATGAGCAATATTAGGGCCTTAATAAGAGTCTATAATTAAGTCCTTCCTTAGTTCCTGAGCAGATTGGCCTGCTGCGTTGAAAGAATTAATTATCTTAATAGGCATTTCAACAGGTTCATTCTGGTGAAAATTGAGGACGTCCGGCGCCGTATACGACATGCCTTCCTGAATAGGCCCCACCCTTCCCCGAATGGTGCGCTTTCCTGTTGTCCGAGGCCGTGCTATCCATCAATCATCGCCTCGCTCGCCTACGATATTGATGCTCTTGCCGAGTGATGGAAGTCGGCGGGTGGGACGTGGGGAAATTCATTTGTTATATCTGTCCTGTGGTGAATGATGGTTTTTCGTTTTGTCGTAAATCCTTCGATGTAAAAATTTTGGCTCCTGAAAATGAAAAGAACGCAAGGCGTCGAAAAAAATCTAAATACGTCGCCGGAATTAAGTAGAGTTATTCATCACTCTTCTTGTCGGCGAAAAAAAGACTATTTTTTAGATTGAATATCCTCAGAAGGACTCTTTTTATGCTAAGCTCAAGAGAAAATAACGCAATATATTCGATTCACGTAGTATTTTGCCCTTTCGAAAATAAGTACGTAGTATTGCATAGAATTATACGGAATATTATTGTTTTTAGCGTCCTAAACTTGGCTAATCCATGCATAGGTACATCTTGGCATTAGATAACGCATGGGCATTATTAATTTTTAGTTTTTAGATTAGGCCTTAAGCCTTGATTCGTGCCGGTGAACCATACTAGACCTTATTTTATCACGGGCGATACAACCAGCGTGAAAGTATTCTCGTTTGTTAATAGCATAGCTTCTATACAAAAATGCAAGTATAATTTACAGCAAATGCGTATGAGATGAGAAAGTTTCGCTATGTATTTCCGTCTCGTTTTTCTTGTGGAAGACATAATATCTCGAAAATTAATTTTTCTCTCGCGTGTTCGACGTTGATTGATGTAAAAGTTTCTCCCTCCTAATCGCAAGCTTGGCTGTCCTTTTTTTACCCCTCTCTGACGGGGCTGATCACCTTTGTTTTAGTCGCTGAAAAATTATTTTGGTAAAAATTATTGCTTTGGAGGGTAAATGGAGCAGAATCAAGTGGTATTGACTGTGTAAGTGAATTTGAGCCAATGAATAATTCAATTTTAAATAATATTGGGCATAGGCTGTTGATTTGTGACGGGTAATGCTCGGATGATTTGGTCATGTAATGCTCCCCTTTGTGGATAAGAACCCAAAACATTTATCGATTTACAATAGAAGAAATTTATTATGCCCTACTTATTGATATCATTACGCACATCTCTTCCTATTATTATCATAAATATATAATCACAGAGGCAAAATATTTGTCTCCGAAATTTATAAAAATACGATAAAGGTATGAATCCGATCGCGCGTTGATTTTCTTGTGAAATTGACATTTTTGTTAACTAAGCACGTTCATATCGTTCTCCTCATGTTTGATACTTGTGATTCAAAGCGTTGGAAATTCCATACGAAAGAAAGATATAGCCAAAACAGGAACGAAAAGTGTGTTGAGTTGAGTTGAAACAAATGAATGTTGGCAGCTTCTCATTTCATCAGCTTTTAATTGTGTTACTCCGCCTTTGAAACGCAATTAGTGGAAATATGTCATTTCCTGCCGTAAAAAAGCGATTGCCTAACATAAACAAATTACAAATTCAATGGAATGGAGCTGGAGAAACGTAGTGATTAATTGTATTCCTAGTATTAGATTAGATGCTGCTTGACCTTTATTTATCACCGGATGAACATTTCCTGTGGCCTATTCTTTTACTGAAAAATTAAATTATACCAAACAGTACTCGGCCCAGTATTGCTCTATGGATCCGAGACATGGAAACTGAATAAGAAGGAGGAATAAATCGGTAGTATTTGAAATCAAGGTGTTACGATAAATCTACAGCTCTACAAATTAACAAGGAAGGTGGAGAATAAAGTACAATAAGGAAATAAAGGACCTTTAGAAGAATACCGACATCATAAGTGAGATTTAATGCATAAGAATGAGGTGGGCAAGACACCTGTTCAGAAAAGAGGAGGGGTGTGTTATGAAGGAGGTTTTGAGAGGGAATCCAGATGGAAGACATTCCCGGGAAGACCGCGGCAGAGATGGCGGAACCAAGTAAAGATAGATTTGGAGAGGTTTTGAGCTGCGGAGGAGGATGCAATGGACCGAAAGAGTTGGAGGGGGTATGATGGTGCGGCTAAATATCAACTTGGATATTAATGGACCTGGGAGTAAGAAGATAAATATTCGTTTACTGAAGTCGTTACCTACGATATTAACCCATGACACGTCCTCGAAAAGTACCTATGCTCGCATCTGCACATTAGTTTTGGTGCATCTTGAATTGGTTACAAATAACAGAATCTGGTATATACTTCGTTTTGATTTTATACAGGAGCTAACCGTCTTTGTACCAGTTAGAGGCTCAGTCAAAGGGAAAGAAAGATATGGGTAGACTATGTTCTTGACGGATGCAAGTAAAAGAATAAGAAGAGTATGCGGGATGGAGAGGAAAAAAATTGGTCTAGTGAACGATTTGTTACTCACAAGAATTTACTAAAAGGCAGAACGAAAATAGATGTAGCGCGCAATGCGGAGTACCGATATTTTGAAGCGAATGATAAGACGAAAGAAATTCTTAGGGAGAAGTGCGGAGGGTATTCTTAATATTAAAAAAGTGTCGTAAAACTCGTTTTTGAATGAATTGTTGTCATCTTGTTTATTCACGAGGAGGAATATCCGAAGGGTAATAAGTAAGTTAGGTACCAACCGCAAACTTTAACGAACCAGGGGACTTGTCTGCGGGGTCAGTAGCCGATAATTTTTTGTGACCTTAAGTTAACGAGTGATTACGGAAAATTAACCGTGTTTTAGCTTTGGAATAGAAGAGAATTCCCTTCACAGGGAAAATATGAACATTTTCAATTTACTTCGGATTGCAAAGTAAAGAAATTTTCACCCTTAACAACTGCAAGTTTGACACCCCAAATGTTTCGGTTTCCGGAGGTTGATTGACTCTAAATTTCCTTTACGTTTTGCTTGCATCCAAAGAGAACATTGAAATCCTTAATTTCCTGAAGAAAATAGGCGATTTGTTTCGGGCATCACAGAAAATACCCTAATACTAAGTACAGCTGGTGAGCAAAAGTAAGTTATTAAATACTAAATTATTTGGTATAATGGAAGTATTTGCAGTTCTCTGAGACTCATTAAGGAGCTCATCAGTTATTTTTGTTCTTTTTTTGACTCTTCGTATTCTTTTTTCATGAAATTAGATGCTCACTAATATTAAGCCTTTTCTAAATTTTATTGAAATAGTAACTTCTAAGGCATTTTAGTCGAAATCCCATGAAGTGTGTACATTTTTCGATTTTCTTTGGGTCACATTGGATAATAAAAGTAGTGAGATTCCCTAGGACGAAAAAAGCTATGTAGTCATAAAAGGAGGGGACATATTGGGGCAAGCAGAGCAGTGTATTTACTTGGGTAGTACGCTAATTTAAAATGGGTATAGTAGCAAAGACATAAGAAGGAGAAGAGCGTTAGCCAAAGAAGCGTTCAGTAATAGTAGGGAGCTGATGACGGGGACCTTAGGTAAGGATGTAAATACGAGACTGGAAAACAGCTTGATATGGAGCGTAGCGTTGCATGGTACTGAATCATGGTTCCTAAGATGGGAGAACATGTAAAGTCTACCTGCATTTGAGATGTAGGTGTGGAGAAGGTGTGGTGGACGGAAAGGAAGACGAACGAGGAAGTGCTTAGTATGGTGGTCGAGGAAAGTAAACTTCGGAGAGAAATCCGGAATAAGCAGAAGAGGTGGCTAGAGGAAGAAAAGATAAGTTACTGATAATTGGTAGAGGGAAGAATGTTTAGCAGGTGGGGAAGAGGAAGAAAGAGAATAGGTTTGGATGATGGAATGTAGAAGGATAGATCGCATGCTGAGGCGAAAAAGGAAATACGATCTCAAAATATGATCTTAAAGTGTAGAAAACCCGGAAGCGGTCTCTCTGCCTTTTAAAAAAACCTTCCTTCATCAACACCTATGAAACACCGTGCAAGCCACCACTAGGGTGTGTGGCACGGGTGATTTCACACCAGGCATGCAGCACTCATCCCAGTTCAAATCAGTACCAGGCACGTTCCCCCGGATGCCAGGCGCAGGCCAAAAGCAGTTAGAACAACAGTGCGCCGTCAGACCAAAAACTAGGAGAGTGATACATAGAAGAACATGCTACCATGTAGTATACTACTCAAGGTACAACTGCCGGTTTGTATTATTAATGCGACAAATAAATAGCACTACAAGGTACTAAGACATGCAAGAGTATATCATGCAGGAGATTGCAAGTGAGGTTAGTAACTAATAATGATGTTGAGATATGTTGCACAAGTGCATAGACCTATGTTACCTATTCAGGGTCGATGTTTCCTAGATCTGATCTATCACAACTATTAAGATCCCTTATTTTACGCGGAAAAAATGAAATTTTTAATCTATCGATTCTGCAGTCTAATTCCGTAATCTTATTCCCGTGATCGTTTCTGGTTTCTACCTTAATAGTTTGGATCTATCATAATATATGTTGAATGTCCGACCAAAAATTGTCTACATCAAGCTTTCGTAAAAGATTTAACCTACCTTTCCTTGTACCGCTAGAATATTTAAAAAGAATATTCGGAGGCGTCCTGGGCCGTCTGCAGCGGGTTGTATACTTCTCTTCTATACAACTCACTTTTGCGGTAGAATACCGATGATGATGATATCTGCAGTGAAACGAGTCCCTTGTCCCAACATCTTCTATGTACATGACCGCCTGGCTTCTCTCTTTTTTTTCGGGGATGCCGTATTTTCTCTTTCTTCGGGGAGCGCTCCAAGTGCCCCAGGAGAGTAGGAGAGAAAGGGTCTGCATTGAGGAACGGACCGAGAGGAAATAATAGGGGAACATCGCTGGTCGATGGGAGAGGCTGGGATAAAGGAGGGAACTCGGGAGACGAGAGCGGGGGAAAATAGAGCGAAAATAATTCGGTGGAGTTTACTCGGAGAGATTCAAATCCCTTTTTCATCTCCGCGGAGACGGGAAAGATTTGGGAGCAGTGTTGGTCTGCGGGGAGACACATGGAGGGGGTGGGTGGGTGGACCGAGAGAGAGAGGGAAAGAGCGGAATGTCTTGGCATTCAGGACATCTAATGACTGGAAGGAAAGGGAGACTTAAGCTTTGAAAAGTGAGGAGCCCTCGGAACGGCCGATGAGGGTGGCGGCCCTTTTATGAGATGATGCTGCGGGAGATGTCTCGGAAGGAAAATGTTTCCAAGGGTGCGGGCTTAAAAGAGACGAAGATGATATCCCTTCTTTTTTTCCACTCCGAAGATCTGCCGGACCGTAAAGGGGAAATAAAAAGACGCTACCTGACTCCGTATATCTTCGTGCGGTCCTGTTTCTTTTTACCTTGATATCTTTTCTTAAGTTGTTCTGGTTCGATTTTCGTGGGATAGCCCAAGATGCTGTCCTATCCTTATTTTTTCTGAACTGGAATCATCTTGTCCGTGAATTTTTCAACGTTTTAGGAAATTTTGTCAGGTTTTATAGGTTAACGTTTTGCATGCTTGTTCATACTGAAGCTTCTCGTTTGAGGCATGATTAATTCCGTTGCCGGTGAGAAACTATGTGGAGGTTAAAATAAAACTTTATCTTCCTTAACTGTGTGGTACTCCATCACATATTTATAAACTTGGAACTTTTACAGACCACATAATACATAAAACCTCAACACGACCCGGGTTTTGATGGCTAAGCGTCATCTTCAACAACATCTTACATTGACTTAAAGTCGTGATGCGCATTTTTTTATTGAATCGAGTATAGATTCCGGCGATAATTATTCTTAAATTTCAGTAAATGTTATCAAAAATGAGGAAGCCTATATGTTCACATGGAATACACTGTTATATGGCTGTGAAAGCTGGACATTGAGAAAGATGGAAAAGTCGCGGTTGGAAGCTATGAAAATGTGGATATGGAGGAGGATGACAAAAATAAGATGGACTGACAGAAAGAGCAATGAAGAGATGCTATCCACCGTAAACTTTCGCAGTTAACTTCTTCATCGATAACGTCAGGATGAGGACACTTTTGAACACTGAGATTTTCGCTTTGTTATACAAAAAATTCATTACTAGATATTTTTTTCCAACTACTTTCGGCCTCCCGTCTGGAATTCACCAGGAAATATTATCGAATCCTTTGTAGGCAATGACTCCTTTAATTTAATCATTTATTTCACCATCTGGTGACGGTAAAATAAATAGTTACATATTTTCTGCCCCTGAAGGAGTCTATAATTTTTAAGTTGCAACAGGTACTGTATACAATTACATCCATGTGCGTGATGAAAACGCACGTTGTTCATGTAAATTATTTGATGGCTAGATGTTGAGTACATGAATGAATATTGACCCCCGTGTTTTTATGAGAAATTCATCATATATTCCGCCATCCGAATCCCAATATTTTTTATCGATTTTCTTTTTATTTGCGCTCGAAAGAGAGAGAGGGGGAGACGAGTGGATTTTGGAGTAGGAAACGAGAGCCGATAATCCCCGTCTCATTGATGGTACAGTGTCAGGAAAAGCCAATACATCCCGTCCCCTTTGCATTAAAATTCCAAAGTTTACGTGGAAAGTCACGTATAGCGTCAAATCCGATTTACCAGAGGGCTGAATTCCCGTTTCGCGGGTGCGAGGGGGTAGTTTTCCATATCAATGGCGGGGAGAACGTCGATGAGGGCGAAGAAGCGGAAAACACGTCGAATTCGACTTTTCGGTCCCTCCGGAATCTCACCCTTGAGATATAAGCCAAAGCGATGAAATGTCATGCGAACGCGCCACTTTAGAACTTCAAAAGGTGAAGGATAGACCATGCTGGGTAAACTCGACTTCATGTCGGTGGGAAGCCATTGGATTTCTATTCCGAGCACGCAGGGCGTATTGGAAAATTCAGCTAAAGCCACCGTTAGAATTTCAACGTGCGACGATACTTATTCTGAAAGGATACTTACCTTGATGTGGAGTAATTTATGAACATTTTTATGTAAACGAGTCCGGAATCCGACAGTTATTTTTATCAAATTTCAACGAATGTTTTCTTAAATTAAGAAGCCGATACGATGAGCAGTTCTGTAACCAGGAAACAAGATAAGTGTTCTGCCGACTTTTCGTTAATGAAAGATATCTGAATAGTCAGGACTGCATTTTTACTTGTCTATTTAAAACTTTACTGTTCTTCGTCGTTATTCGGGGATCACATCCATTCATAACCATTCCGCCATTCTCTTTTCGGGTTGGTAAAATCAAAGAAATAATCTTTGCCGTAAGTCGTAAAAGGTTCGCTTCTTTTTTTCTAGTCTTCTGTTGGCATTCCTCTATAATGCCCTATCATTACAAACCACTTTTGCTTTCCTCACACTCATGCACTGTTTCATATACTCCTAATTATACTTCCCCCTAATCTTTGCGTATGAATGGGTTTCAGGCGTAACTTTGTAGAAGTATCGTGTATCCATATTGGTAAGAATAAATTAACAATAGTCATTTTCATACTGTTTTAACGAAAACCTACCATGGAGTCGACTCTTTTTGTCTTTATCAAGGTACTTTTTTAACATTTCGATTTTATATGTACTCTATTTCTTGGGGAGGAGCTAAGTACAATGCGATAATGGCTGCAATAATATTGCAAAAGACGATAATCAAATTGATGCTCTTGAAAAATCTGTGGGAGCATACTCCACCCCTTTTTTCTAGTCTGAAAATGCTTTATTTAAGAAATATGTACTGTTACAAGGTACTGAAAATATTTTATGTAAGAAGCGGCTGTGTGCCTAAAGTTATGGACTGTCACAAAATGTTTAATATGCGTAGAGACTACTGGGTCCCTATGCCTAAAGTATAATAAACGCCATTTAAAAGATGTTTTTTATAACTCCGTCCGAAATTATACAATCAACTGTCAAGTAAAATAAAAGAGATAAATTGTAAATGAATTCTTATATTAGTAAAACAATGGTTTATATCTTGTAATAACATTGAAAGTGTGCTTCTTTCAGATTGCTGTTAATTTTGCTACCAGAGTCAAGTTGTTTTTTTAAAGAAATTTTGCTTGTATGTTTAAAAAAATATTTTTATTACATACGCTTATATTGTGATTTGTAATGTGTATCTCATATTTTTTATGTTTATCTGGGCAATGCATCTGAAAAAATACTGACGGTAACCTAAAAACAGGCCTGATGCCTGGCAGGGCACCTAGCTTCCTTATATGTAAATGAAATGTATGAATCCATTTATTCTTAAATGGAAAAAATTATTATTATTATTGCACCTATACCACTTAGTCAGAACAAAGACAGGTGGAGAGGGGTTTAGTTTATGACGGAGGAGAGCTGTATGTCACCTCCCTTACCCTCTCCTGCGTCGTAAGCTAAACCCCTCCCCACCTATCTTTGTTCTGGCTAAGGAGTATTGTTATGTAGAATCGGAATTTTTATTATTGTACCTGGATAATGATACAAAGTGTCGAAACCATGTCATTAATGTTATGTTTTCATTAATAGAGTGTGGAAATTACTAATGCTATTTATCCTTACTTATGTGGATCCTAATATTCATCCGCTTTAGAGTCTCTTGTTTCTGGTACACTCACCTTCATGCTTGACGAAAGCCATTGGATTTCTGTTCCTAGCACCGAGGGCCGTTGGTAAATTTAGCAAAAGTCTGCGTTTGAATTTTAACGGGCAATGCCACTCATTCTGTCAATTTGGTGTTTTGATCCACCAGTTTCCTTTCATCGCAGTTGGCACTCTTAATGTGTTGGATAGTTCTAGGACGGCCTCGAAAATTTGATGGCCGTTGGTGGTAACTGCCTATGCTCTCTCTTCAACCGTTTCCTGAGTTAGTCGTTATGTAAGTTCTCCAGGTGGCTCTGGCCTCAGGGTAACGTATCGCAGGTTTTCTAAAAACTGGAGTATAGCATCTTAAATGTGCATTTTATAGACTTAGATGAAAATAAAGGAAGGTTTTTCAGTTAGTTTCACTGCAATTTAGTCGTGAAAGTTGAGAATTTAGCGTGAAATCTAATGGGAATAGCTTAGATGACAGCAGGAAAACCTCAATTTGATCGAGAAGGCATTTTCAAGCTTTTAATTAAAGCTGTTAATAAAAAGCAACAAGTCATAGGAAATTAATAAAAAATAAAGGTATTCCACCGCCACTTTGTTGTAGCTAATTACGAATTACTGTCGTAATTGTTGTCAAAATGGGGTAGTTTCATCCAAATGGCGCTGTAATCGGTGTTGTGATCTGTATTGATTTGTGGTCGATTACCTATCTCTTCAAGATAGAAACAGGTAATTCGGGTCTCCCCGCCAGTGCTTAAAACCCCCACTTGGTCTCAAGCCTTCGCTTATAACCTTGTGGGAAGTAGTGGGAAAAAGGATAATGGGAAGGGAAGGTTAGCGAAGCACAACCACTGCGAGGCCGACACCACGAGGCGGGTTGACGTCAAAAGGACGACAATGGGCCTCCGTGTCCCCGCAGTCCTCGTTGCTGTTGGGTTCCCCCAACAACGGTGGACGAGTCGCCGTCAGTTTCGCTTGCGCGCAAACTTAATGCACATCCTATGAAAGCCGGAGAAGCCCGTTGCCCAATAATTTGGGATTGGGTATCACCCGACTCCCTTTAACGGTCGGCTTCGTGCGGTCTGCCAGAGCACTTCATCGGCTTGGAATCCTCCGGACCAATGGATGGTCGATACGGACCAATTATGGTCGAAAATTGGGTCCTTCCTCCACGGTACCCCCTGCCGACCGAGTTGAATTTCCTCTTTTCCTAAATATGCATTCGGTGGATTTTTCTTCGTATATGTGTATTGTGTTATTAGGCAGAGCTCAGAATAGCCAAAGAGATACTGTATCGGAAGTGTGACCTTTCACTTTCCTTGACATCAATCGTCACCTGGACGGAAACATCCATCTCGGTTTTACTATATAATCGCACTGAGAGATCATCAGTGGTCGGTTGGGCCCTTTCGGGTAGGTAAGGGCCCTGTCGGGTCATTCCAATCCGTGGTCATAATTCGGCTTAGCCATTTAGCCGATACCGAGGAGTCGAGGCGCGGGCCATCCGGCCCGTGCACCAGTAGCCGCAGCGCCATCCCTCCGTGCTTGTACCCTCAACTTCTCTCCTTCCCCAGACGTAGTAATAATCTTGTTTGGCTATTCGAGACGCACATTTAGGGTCCTTTAATTTAATGTTGAAATACTTAATTTAAATAAACTTTCACTTTCCTTTCAAAACCGCTTTGTGATTATTCGATCCTCGATCCCCAGGGCAAGAATTCACGATATAATTTAAGGTGTGTTCGAGTCCCGGCCCGTGACGGCGTCCCAGAGCATAACATCGGCGCCTATGGCGGAAAAATGTAGTTATTATAAACATATTCATATTTTGTACCTTAATTTTTGTTTTCATAAGTTGTCCCATTTCTCGAGTGGACGTAAGATATTTGTAGACCAGATGCATAAAAATATATGAATTAGTATTTTTCTTAATTCACTCAGTCCAGCCGTGAGATTTTTACGCTCTCTTAAAAAACTTTTCTTCACCCGCTATAGTTATCAATGCAAGAATTGGTTTTCTGCTGCAATCAATTGTGTTCTCATTTCAGCGTTCCCTCTTTATATCCTCATTATTTCTCATTTGGGCACCTTTCATCGGAACAAAAATTTCCATCTGAGCAATTTTCCAGTTTTAATTATCTCGCATGCGGGATATCCCGTATGACAAATCAAGATATTGAAAAGGAACTTGATAATTTCAAATTGGACATGGGACTGTTTTTACCAAAAAAAAACATTTAAAGAAACAGAATTGTAGCATCGCGAAATATCAACGATTCCAAATTCTTACGTTGGGGGGACCAAGAAAAAAATTCACCATGAAAATAAGCAAAATTGGAACAGATGATTAATAAGAGTGCAAGAAATGTAGAATAGCAATGTAAGCATATTCAATGATATCGGGCGAGATGTTTTGGAACATCATTATGAAGTTAGAAGATATACTTATAAATTTCCACTGAATTATTTATTCTAACGATGCTTTCTGACACTAACGCGTCATCGTCAATGATTTTTAGTGCATAATTCAGCTTTATATACATCTCCGAGTACCTGATGATGAGGCTCTAGCATCGAAACGCGTCGTAGGAATAAATAACTCAGTGGAAATTTCTAAGTTTTCCTTATAACGTAAAGATTAGAAGCCTAGCCATCACTGCAATTGCAGTAAAGGGATGATTTTGAGAACAGGATATGTATCCTAACCTGAGGAGTAATGATGAAGACACGATTGATGATTTGCTACGCGTGTCTATCTCATCCTTGGTTTTTTTCTGCTATAAATCATTTTCTTCGCGCCTTCCATTCTTGTTTCCTCGAACATTTTCATGTCTGAAGGTGTTTCCAATAAGTGCGTGTCAAATTCGTCCCTCAGTTTCCATTCAGAATTTTTCCATTCACCCCTTCAACGAACTTTTTCACAGCTGATAGAAGTGCCCACCATAATAATAAATAAATTAATTAAATACAAAGAACGTGTTTTGTTAAAAACTGCTACGAGCGTGAATATAGTGTCTCACAACTTTTAGAGGGATTAAGGTGGGAGCCCCTAGAGACTCGGAGGCGACACGCTAGGCTTAGGTTGCTTGAGAAATTCAGACCTGATATTTTTCAGAGTGACACAGAGAATAGTATCATGACTCCTCTCTACATTTCTAGGTCTGACATATGCGACAAAATAAGAGAGATACACTGCCGTACATACAGATACAAAAATTAATTTTTTCCGCGCACAGTAAGTGACCACAATAAAAACTGAGCTCCACTAAATACATTCCTATTATACATGTCACCATTTCATCTCCCAAAAACTTATATCTTTACACGACTGGTGATCTAACACCCCCTGCCATACGCCCATGCGGCGGCTCGCAGGGTATTATGCAGATGTTAAGTTGGGAACCGTCACAGACTAAAAGGCCACTTTTTTGGCTTAGATTACTTACTTGAAAATTGCAGTTCAAGTTACGAGTTTCAGTTCGACATGGAAGGTATTATTTTCACCCCATGCTATATCTGAGGAAGTAATATGTGTGAAATAATTAGAGATATACTCCAAGGGATGAAATGATGATCGTAAAAAAAGAGATAAACTCCTGTACTGTTGAATGCAAATTTTCTTTATTCGTGCGCTATGTCTGATTATAACAAAAACATCATAAAAATATGCGAAGACTCATTGTTAACACACAAGTCACCTCTTTTTTTCTTTTCTCTCCTAATAACTAACCCCACACTTCCATGGTCGGTGTCTCCAAACTCCATCCCGCTCGTCTCTGCGGTGATTCGTTGGCTTGTATGTATATGCCTTCAGTTGCAATCTTTTGCCTCTCTTGCCTACGTGATATATTGATTTTCTCTGCTAATTTCCAGCTTTCCCCAAAGGTAGAGTTTAAATGCCGGGAGGCTCTCAAAGGGACTTCCTCATTCAGACGGCTTTTAGAAGAGCTCCAGCTCCAATTCATCAGTAATTAAAATCATTATTTCATGCATGACTTCATGTTTACCGAATTGCGTTTTAAAGAACAGTAAATTGTGACTATCAATACAGGTGGGCTTAATCTGCAGGGCGTAATATTTTATTATTTTTTGCCCAACATTTTGCCTAGATCAGTGCTCCATGCACATTAGGGGCAAATTTCTAATTGAGGTGTATTTTCTGATTCATAATAGGAATAATTGAGTGTATTTCCTCAGTAACATTTTATTATATTCCCTATCGATTTGCAATTTTGGTCTTATTGCTCATAAAATGTCAGTTATCAGAGGGTTAAGCATTAAATATAGTGTAATTAAAAATATATTAAATCACTACCAAACATATGGAATCATCTCACCTGATTAGTAAGCAGAGTAGTTAGTTGAAACATGCATCAATTGAGAGAGGTTGGGCCCGTGGAGAATGGTGAGAAAGTGAATAGGATATAGAGATAAGGAGAAGAGATGTAGGACATCCCCTCCTCTTTAGATTAAAATTGTGAATGGGAGCAAGGACTTTTAGTGGTGAAATATTAAAACTGCTATTTTTGTATCCATTTTAACCTACGTTGACCGGTAGATATCATATAATAGTTGTAATTTATCAACAAAGTATACGGAAAATGGATTAACACTGTAGATTGTACTATTTTCGATTGGTCCGTTGTTTTGGTGGTATTAATGCGTAGTATATTATGACTAAACTATATCTGGAATGCAAATATCTGGCTTGAGTATTTTCCAGTTCGTATTAGTTGTGTGCTGATGGTACGTCTACGTAATACCCTGCGAGCCACCACGAGGGTGTGAGGCAGGGGGTGAAGATCACCAAACATGCACTATTGACATGCAACTAGGATATTTAAGGGAGACATGCTAGATAATAGGGTCACATGGAGCTAGAGGGTTAGTTTCTACATTATAAGAAAGGGATTATTGGTTGTTATTACATGCATCATGCACTTCAGACTACTCTAACTCTATTTCACCTACCTATCCCTTTGCTACGCTGCCTATTGTCCTCTCTTATAGTACGCGGGAAAAATGACATTTTAAATCTATCGGTACGACAATCTATCTCTCTAATCTTGTTAAACTGATCAAACATAGCATAATACGCAGGGGTTCTTAATATATATCTAACGTCATCTGTTAACAAATCGGTTTCGAATTTACTTAAAAGGTTTAACCTAAATTTTAACCTGCGTTCTGATAGTAATTCCCATCCTAGTTCTTCTATTAAATTCGTAACACTTATACAATTATCACATCGGCCTATAACAAACCTAGCGGATCTTTTAAATGAGGCCTGATAAGTGTAAAATAGATTCTTTCTCGTACTCTCTCTTCGCATTGCCTAGAACCCTTTTTACGAATCCTAATATACGGTTTGCTACACTAGTTATTTCCCTGATTTGTTTCCCCCATGATATGTCCTCAGTAATGGTGACGCCTAACGATTTAATAGATTCTACGTTACATATTTTCTTTTCTTAAAATAAGTTTAATTTGTATTTTTAAAAATTAAGTGCTCTATTTTTTTTAAAGTTGGTAAACAATGCAAATATCTTCATATTCTTATTGTTGTTGTCGCAATCATTCGGGCATTTTTCAGATTTGTGATGATATGCACTAAAAGCAGTCATACTTAGGTGTATGAAAGAGAGCCGAAAGTATCATTTTGACCAATTACTTGTAAAAACATACAATGATCAAAAAATGAAATGAGTTAGAATTTTACTATTCAAGGCGCTCCCAACAAAAATAAAGCTTCCTTGAGAAACATTCTCGGATCACGCAAAGAACCATCAGAATACAGGCAGCTTTCCACTTTTCTCGTGCACTGATCTTTTTCGCTACTGGTCAGCACCCATGGGTACCTTTAGTTTGATAGCCTGCGGCTCAGCCATAGTGATTGAAAACGGAATCGGGAGGAGAATGGTAGTGCGAGCGAGATAGCTCCATAATCATAATAGAGACCATATTCCAATTATACGTTTAATTTAATTATTAATTTCACCGGCTGTGAGAAACACGAATTAAATACTGCATTATTAATGGTGGATTGGTATATTTTTACATGACAGAAGTTGTAACTAATCAAATAAAAATATCTGAATAAGTCGTTAACTT
The DNA here is from genome assembly GCA_963169105.1 of Ceriagrion tenellum. Taxonomy (NCBI): domain Eukaryota; kingdom Metazoa; phylum Arthropoda; class Insecta; order Odonata; family Coenagrionidae; genus Ceriagrion; species Ceriagrion tenellum. The sequence goes on from OY720634.1 coordinate 59,096,635, forward strand.
GACTCATTTTTTCAACGCGGTACGTTCGATACTCCATCATAACGGAAGGTTTATTATGATCCCGAAGAATTTACTGCGGTGACATTATGATAAATTTTCAAAAATAGTTGATAAAACACAAAAACTACACGCTGTTGATTTTTCAACGAGATCTAAGTGTAGGAAATGCCTCATTTGTTAAATAAGGCCTCTCTGGAGTGCATACACGTACTATTTCCCATGTAAAAGGACTGGTATTTTTTGGCAAATCTGTCGAAAATTTATGTGGTAAGGGATTGAATTTTTTAAGTTAATGAAAGCGAGATATATTTTTCTGTAAAATGAGATCAAATTCATTGATTTCTAGGTAAAATGATGTTTCGCTTAAACTACCTTAAGTGCAATAATATCTTGGCACTTGTGCCCCCTTGTATGCGTTGAATGTGCCCACTTTTACAGATTAAGGTATTTTGAACGAGATAGTTCCCTAGTGACAATATTTTTTATAATCTTACATAATATAATAAAGCATTTACTAAATTATGTAATTATATATTTTAATAGTGACTATATTTTAATATAATCTTAGAATTGAAGCAGTTGTGATAGTTATTCGGTAATTGTTTCAATATTTATGGCGCAACATCTTTGTTTTTGCTACTTATTACCTCAGTCATGACCTAATCTTACGTGTTTTAGGCTTCATCTTGACTTATTACCAAAGATTCCAACCGTAATTATAGTAATATTTTTTCAAGTTTGCCAGTTATAATTTGGTCTTAATCTCAACTTCAGGTACGTTTGGAAAGATGAAAGATTTTTCCTTAAAATGTGGTAAAACTCATCAAAATCTAAGTAAAAGGATTTTTTTGCTCAAACTACCTTAAAGCAATAACTTTAAGTCACACCACATTGAGAGCGCAGATCTGAAAAGGATTAGAAAGAGTATGACGAATCAGTTTAACATGTTTTAAGGAAGAGTTGTTAGGGGATCGAAGCCGCAGAAAGCACTATTTGTATATATTTTAGGTATTTTCCTTCGTGTCGTCCCGTGTACATTTCCTCATATTACTGAAGACATCTGCGGGAAGAGGCAGACAAACAAATAATTTTTCTCCATCCTTTCGCCAATGAGAGGTCGGTTATTTATTTTTGTTGGAGCAGCATGCAAAATCTCATTCTGTTATCTTCCCGAAGAGACAGCGTCTGGATTGTTTACGTTCAGTGTGCATATTTTCGACTGCAGAACTGAGCCATTCTAGAAGAATGTAACTTTTACTGAAATGGGAAAAAATGTAGCCTTGACCACGGCACTCTCACGTATATTTTTTTCCTCTTCGTTCGAGCTCTCGTGTTTTCCGACGCATTAGGATCAGATAGCGTCCGGGCGACTTTTAAGTGTTTGTTTATTATCATTTTTTTCCGCACGCGGCGGAATAAACAGTCCGGTTGGAGAAACGCTCCACTCCAACGGGGATCTGTAAATGCTTTCCAAGGGAGGTGGAGCACGTGCCGCCATGGCGATTTAAGAGATATTGCTCACGCACCCTGCCTTGAGGTGGCAACCTTGTACAAAAACGATACGCTAATACTTTCCTTTGTCTGGACGTTTCGTTCCCCGTGAACCAGGGTATACTGGCCGTACGAGGCATTTTCCAATTAATAATATACCAGTAAACTGTATTTAATATCGATAATTTCGTAATGGTTTTGCATAGTAATTTTTTTAAACTTTTATGGAGCACCATCATTTTGACCTTCGCTTCCTTTAAATTTTTATATCTTCTCTGTTTTTTGTCCAGAATTTTAAAATTGTACTGTTTTTAGTATTTAAAACAGCACAGTGTCGCTAATTAAATCATTGTACGTGATGTTCTGGTGTTTCCTGACGTAATTGGTACTACGATGATGCATTCGTTTTACATTAATATCTCCAGCCCTTTTCAAGACGCGAGCTTGAATTGAAAAGTCGGAAATAGGTGTGAAGTGATTTGAATAGTGGATCACAATTCCTCGAGAAACTAAAACTCCGCTACCTATAGTATTTATCCACGTGGGCATTATTTTCACCAGTTGTTAGGAATTTATTTATTCAAGAGCAGTTTGAAAAACTCGTCAACCGTTAGCTGTGTCGGCGTGGATTGATTACAACACCGCCTTTACGGACGAGTAGGGTAGGTTAGCATATGCTAAAACGCGTGAAAAATTGTTTTCATTTGTTCAACGGGAAAATACGTCAGTTAACGCGTTTTGCGTTCACCGTTTACTTGTTCGTCGTTTTAGCAGTTTCCGTTTATCCTTTTCCATAATCATCACATTCATTCTACCTAGCGTAATATATGTCCAATAATGAATTTTCCTTCGTTTTTACTTTAATTATTTAGTTTACTCTGTTGGAGTTAACGGAACCATTATATTTCCCTTGTCACATTGACATTGAAACTAGTGTCGTCTCCTCATATCGTAACTCACCTTCTGAGCATTGCAAAAATACCCATACGTGCCTTTATTATGGAAATGGCTTAATTTCAAATTGAGATTGTTAAGAGGCTGACGTTTTACTTTGTATTTGTGCTTATTACATGACATAGATATTATTTAAATAGTTCAAGAATCCTATTACATTTTTATAACGATGAAAACGTTTATGTGTTAACCTTAGCTTAGCGAAAATAGTTTTCTCTTCCCTTTGAAAACCCTGTGCAGCTATTTTACATCTCCTCTTATCGAGTGGATTGGAAGTTCGTAGTGAGGTGAACAATTGACGCAGAATGCCTCACTTGCATTGCGTATGACACTTTTCTGCTCTTTTCTTAACCCGCATAAACTCGAGTACACTGTCCCATAAAAAAGAACAGCTTCAAGAAGAAAATCATCTCGGAATCGCGCGGAGTTATGAACTCTTTGTTTAGTTTTGCAATTTTACTGTTTGAAGAAAAACTACTTTTTTGAGTCAAAATTGTTGAAAAATATCGCGGCGGCTCTGCGGCTAGCAAGAGGTCCGTAGTTTCATTCCCTGTCCAGGATGATTTTTTTCTCGTACCATTTCCAACGTGTTTCATCGTCGCGTTTTCGAGAGACACGATAATCTTTATACGTAGCTTAGAATGGCATAAAATACAACCGCATGCTTTGTGGCTTCTTTGAAATTCTCCCCCCTTCCCTTGCATTGCCATCTTTGAGGGAAGGGGGGGAAGGGATATATTTAGTTCCCTGGTACCCTCGAAAATGGCCACGTGAATTTGGAAGCCCAAGTAGCGTTGCAGTCTGCTCATTGGCCCGGTATTTCGGGTCGTTCAAAAGTATTTTATCGACTTATTTACAGCAGGTGCAAGAATCCTGATTTAACAGGAACGCACACTCCGCTAACTAATCTAAATGTTGTGGTGGGTATCCATCTTACTACCATATTGTCAGTAAGCAATGTTTCTCACTAGGTGGCCCTCATTATAGCGGATGCATTCAAATCTAAGATATCATCTGGTCCTTTATAAGCGTTGAAGTGACCAATATTTTGATTTGGATTTTTAAACTTCTGTTTCAAATGCCTTGTACACTCAAACGCTTTGCATTTGGTCAATTTTTGAGCTGATGTTCTGAAAAATTAGATGACTCAACAGTTCTATTTTGAACATTCAATTTCATGTAAGGAAATAAACTTGTTTTTGGAATTAATATTTTTATTAGTTTTTGAAAATAATATTTCTGTCATGGAAAAACATTCCATAAATGATCTCAAAGAATATCGGCAGCAGCAACTCACTTGATTCATAGCATCAAGTGAGTTGCTGCTGCCAATATTTTATCTATCGTTTCTATCTAACTATCTATCTATCTAACTATCTTTTTTTCATTTGCTCTAGTTTATAATTTTTCGTTTCTTTGTGTTACAACTTGAGATATCTTTGCTACGTTAAAATAAATATTAAGAAAGCAATGCAAGCCGGTAATTGCCAAGGGCTAAAATGATTTGGCTTGCGAAACCGTTTCTCATCCGACAAAACACCGATGATGTGGTGTTGGGGATGTTTTCTCGTCTAGTGAGCAAATTCGTTAGCTCCTAGCAAACGATGGGTCTTTTATAATGGAAAATTTGTACGACTTGTGACCATTTTGCCCAATTGACTGCTCTAGTGCTTATTGTAATGCATTCAGAAGGTTTTCCATATATTTATAGTCATTGGTACTCATTTCATTCCACAGTTTTCTCCATATTAGTCATTATGGACTCTGTTAAAACTTGACTACCTTAGGTTGTCTTGTCCTGATACTGCTCGACCTACCGGTAGGTCGCGGAACTACCAGAGAAATCTACAAAAATATGTTTATAATTTTTCAAATGTAAAAATAGAACGAACACAGAGTCAACTGATAAAATAGGTGAGGAAATATGAATCAAAAACTACGTAAAAATGCGGTGTCTTATTAAACTGTCGGTCGTGATTGGGTATAACTAGGTAATAGGAGGGTGTTATGATAATCTTTTTGCACAATTTTGGCTGTCTTTTAGTGGACATGCTTTGTAAGAATGTTCGCCTCTTTGAAAGGATAGATACCAAAGTATATTTACACATATTATTTCTCGACAAATTTCCATACTCAAAAGGTGTCTCATAACAGTGAAGTTTGGGAATTGCTGTCTTATTTAGAACAACACGCGTTTGTTGCTCCCAGAGTGATCGAGTAAAGCGTCCCTTAAGTCCTGAACTTCCGACAAAGAACACATCCGGTCCCGTTCGTCCAGCTCACAAACCCTGACAGTGGCTGTTTATTTTTTTCATGTCCTACGTTTTATGCATTTTTTTCCGTGCGTACTCGATCGCCGGCTTACAAATCTCGGGGACAAAAAATGTCGGCTGATCGGTTCGATCGGGAATTTGGGAGCGGGCAGAGGAACAAACGAGAAACGCCGACCGCTGCTCTTTTTTTTTTCACTTTACCAGCGGAATGAAAACAAGTCTGTTGTAAAAAAAAACGGGAGGAAAAGAATAACATTTCGTGCTTCTGGGATTGCGGATTGGGAGTAACAAATAGTGATCCAAAGGGAATGAAAGGTCAAGGGTCGTGGATAAAAAAATATACCCCTCCAACTCGGAACTGAAATATGAGGGAGCGAGGGAAAATGTCGGAGCGGGTCCGCGTATCCTGGATGGCTCCCCTAACGCACAAACGGGTTGCCCGTCGCGGATTCGCCGCATGGAGGGGACGCACTTAATTTTTTCGAGACTGTTCAGGTGATTGAGCTGACTCTAAGCGGAGCTAGTCACCTAGCGGCTTGTTGATTTCTAATTTTGGCGCAGGATATTCCTCATGGTTCCGGAATTTCATTTCTGTCAACGGAATGCATGATGATGATTAAAAGAGAACGGCTCGATTGTTTTTCTGGATCGACCACAACCTTCCTGACCTCCTACTGTTGTGTTCAACCGCCCTTTCTCTTTCCTGAAAGTCCTCAATTAATGAGTTTACCAACGATGCATTTTCATTTCGTATTCATCAGATTTATTTTCTAATGCATGTTTTCGTTTTATGCCTGAAAAAAATTAGTGTGCAGTAAACATAATCAAAACATTCCCTGAAGGATGACGAAGGAACATCCTGGCCTTTTTACTAAATTTTTAAAGTCTCTTCTTGGTTAATAGCGTATAGTTTGCACTTTAAATTTAGCTAAGTTTTTACCTTTGGGCAATTCCACAGTAACAGACGTATAATTGGTAAACAAAACGCCCTACAAAAATTTCAAATTACGTTAGATCCTTGTTTCACTGCATGAAATATAAAGAACGTGAACTCTACTTCTATATGATGCAATTAAATTTGGAAGATACCCGAAAACAATATTTTATTTAATTTTTTTGGCTCAGTAACGGACGTATCTCACAAACGAAAATAATTTTTGTACCGTCATAAAAATTTAAAATTTTTTGAAATCATACATGCAAGAAATTTAATTCTAATTTTTTTTTTAAGTATGATAATTAAATATGACTTTACAAGATTCTAATGAATAAAAAAATTTGGGGTAAATTGCCCATTTATATAAACACCTGTGGTAACGGACGTATCAGCTCTAAATTTATGAAACGTTTTATAAGTTTTCTTGTTTTTAAGTATTTAGATAACAATCACAGCTCATTTTAAATAAGTAGAAATAGTTAAACGTTTTTAAATATATTTTTAGCATTAAATAATTGCAGCTTATTGTAAGTCATACTCCTCGAAGTTATGTTTAAATGTTAGTCTTCCCCTGCTGTAGAATGAAGGTTCTGGAAGTAATGATACTATTTCTTGTTCTCTGATTATTGAAACATCATTTGTAGAAAACACAAACTTTACTCCAATTTTCTTAGGAGACTTCACCGATATGTTGGCACTTGGAGAAACGAAAACCTCAGTGACTTTCCCAACGAAGTGTTGGGATTTTTTCTTCTCTGACTGCAATTCAACTGAAACCCAGTTCCCAAATGTAGCACGCTCTGGATTCCGTATGGTTTCTAATTCAGTGTTCATGGTTTCAGATTTTCCTGTTTGAAAGTTGAATTTAGTCATTAGATGGCTGTTTGAAACAGCAGAATACTTGATTCAGTACTTGCCTTTAGCCTTAATACAATGTACTGAATGGGTTGAAGGTATTGCATGAATGCCAATCCATCTCTCTTCAAGTTTCGAAACTGATGCGAAAACTTTAGATTTTGGAATGAAGAAGACTACCGTCTTCTTGCATAAAGATTCTGCATATTTGACAAAACTTTCGATGTCATTTACAATATGCCTACGTGCTTTGGTCTCCACCCAAACATTGGATTGATTTGAGAACAAAAAATATTAAGACGACAAAATCTTATAAGGTCTAAATTACAAAATGAATTTTTAATATAAAATTTCTATATTCTCCATAAGATAACAAGCACCTCCAGTTATAGTTATAAGTAGCCATAACTGGACAATATGTAGTCGCTATTGGTGCTATATGCAATTTTTATGATTCTGTTCAAACCAGCATACGTCTGATTCCAGAACAAATGAAAAATTAAAAATAATTATTATCTAAAATTAAGTCAAACTTACCTTTTAAGTCAAGTAAACCATCAACGTGTCTGTTAGTTCTTAGAATATGACGGCAGCAGATTTCATAGACTCACTGTTTATCTGAATAATCAGTTGCAATCTCACCAACAATCTAAGACAATATGTGCTTGTATCTATGACTGGAAAAAACACCATCAAGATATCTGAACCAATCAGAAATTAGTTTTTAAACTGATTGTTAAACTACAAGGATCAAGCATTTTGAATTGCTACAACTTGTAAACATACTCAATCTTTAAATTCTGAAGAGAGATTGACTTAGATACGTCTGTTATTTTGAGTGATACATCCGTTACCTATGGAAAAATGCTACATCTGTTCCCACATAAAACATCCTTTAACATAAGAATTTTTTTGTTAGGTCACTATATTAATCTGTTGTTAATAAAGGTAGAAAAATGAGTAGATGAATTTAATTGGATCAGGAATGATTACAGAAAGTGAAATAATAGGTACTTTCAGTAACGGACGTATCAATATCTTACGCTTTATTCCAATAATCCATATAATCATTTAATAATAAATGAAGATGCTTTAGTTTACTTTTTAATTCACTTTAAGCATTGGGATGATGTAAAAAATAGCCATTATTGTCCTAAGCTCATTAGCTTTTTATACATCAAAGATTTGAAAACGGTCAAATTACTGTATTTTTATATCTTAATGCCCTTTATATATCAAGCAAATTTTTGTACAAAATGCCAACAATAAGCTCAATTATTTTACGTTTTAATAAGCTATAGGCTCTACGGTTTCAGAAAAAAAGCATATTTATTAATTTATACAACTTTCATTTTTATCAACTTTGGCTTACTTCAAAATGGAATTGCCCCTTTTGTGATGAGGGACTCGCTGAAAAGGCCGAGTAACGAGAGAGGTGGCAATCCTTTGAGAGCTACAGCGGTTAACCATGACGGAAGAAATAATTATTGTAATTAGAGTCGAAGATGAATTATATGATCTATGTAAACTAAGTGTACTGAAATATTAAAATATACGTTAACAAAGTGTACTGAAAATAAAACTAAGTCTCCTTCTCGGGAGATACTCAAATGTACGAAACTAAATGCGAAAATTTCAATTTTTGGACTGGTATATGAAAATAGTTTCCCCTATTTGCCTAATCGAATGATTCAATGAACACTTTCTGTGACTGTCTCACAGGGATGCTACATTGACATCGATGTATCGGACTGCTCGATGTTATTTGGTCGAGACATCGAAAGAATCGAGTAGAAAAAAATCTGATGAGAATGGAGTACTTTAATAAACATTGAAAAATCGACTACTCATCCTTAGTTGTACAATATTGCTCTACCCGTAGATATTTTTACCTTGTAGATCACCTTAGAACCTCCTTTAAACTTCATAGAACCTACAGGCACTATCATCAAACTATCTAGAAGCTTCATAGAACTCATAACCAACATCATAAAAATTATTCATCACGAAGGTCAAAGTTCTTATTAATACTTCGATGACTTTCTAATTTCAGAAATCCCTTCCTCCTGCTGTAAATTCATTAATGTTATTATTTTTCATTGCTGCTGTAGACGCGAAGTAATTTGCATAAAAAAGGAATGAAGTCGGGTGATTGCTATGTTAAATTTGTATATAGTGGTAAGAGTATTATTTGTTACCGTGGGAAAAGAATGAATATTGAAGTAATGGCTGTAACTTTACGAATGGTCCCTGCATTCCATAATACGACGGTGATTCATTAAGTACCCGTGACTGAAGACAAATTACATCAATCAGGCAAATTGTTGATATTATTGTGTGCTGCCATCTGTTAAACGACGCCGAAAACTAACTCAATACTGATTCATTGGTAATTTCTGTAAAAATGGCGTGATAATTTCGAACACGGGTACATATTGAACCGCCTTTGAATGCCTAATACTATAACGATCTATTCTTTTAAGTGAAAAGAACCATCAATTTTTCAACAGTGATTTTTTTCATTACTCCTGAATAGGGAAACAACATGGTATTGGTTCGCTAGATTTTCATGTGGCCAATAAACTGGCTAACAATTCTTAAAGCATTTATGGTTGCTGTGTACCAACAGATTGTTAATGTGCATTGCATATTTTCCATGCTTATTAATTACAATTCTGATGCGATATGAATGGGAATGTATTGTCTACAGCGATTTTTAGCCGTTTTTTTATTTTCCCCTTTCTAGGACGAATAAATGAATAAGTATATCGAAAAGACTTAAATTATCTTTTTTATCGACTTATTTCGTGTGTACCAACGCAATGGAGAAATCCATTTCAGGTGGGCGCAGCTTGAGGGTATGTTGGATCTTTCAACTTTCAACCTGCAAATATTTCTCGTAAAAGCGTCGAGGAAGCTGGGCGAGTTGGAATATGGACTCTCAAGGCGGGAGAGGGATGGAATGTAAGGCTTTTCAGGTAGTTTGAGCGAGATAGTTCCCTAGTCATAACTGAGACCATATGCGAATTAATCATAATGGTGAGAGAGGTGGGGTTGGTTTCCACTTGGGAGGGGGAGGGAATTAATGTATCTTTCCCCTTGCCTCCCGGATAATCCTCCTCCGTCCCCAGTCGCAGAAAAACAGTAGTGCAGCATGAAATACGGAAGAGGAATATCTAGAGAAACATCTCGCAAGAAAATCACCACAAAAACCTTGTAGAGAAAAGGTGCGTAATGAGCGTGAGGCGAATGATTTCCACGGAAATAATTGTCTGAGTTTGCTCTCGGGACTAATGTTCGACTTCACCGAATTGCCCCGTCTCGTTCCTGGGTTGGGTGTTGACGTTGCGTGAGAATGCTGCGGTTTGTTGTTTTTTTCCCTGCGGAGAATTCTTTCTTTTCGGCTTCATGGCACAAAGAAACTTATGAAGGTCACGGCTGCATCGATCAGGTTTTTCGGTATACAGGCATGCCTAATGGCTAAGGTACACCCTGTATGTTCTTGATTGGCTTTGCAGAAAAAGACCGATATGCATCCGATTTAGACACAATGAAGTCAAAAGAATTCTCCATTGCAGGACTATTCATACAGCGTTCTACAGAACCAATTTTTCTACAGAACCAGTTCCGTGGAATTTTTCATTAATTATATGGATTTACGTTTATTTTATTAAGTATTAGTCACTATTTACACGTTTTAAGTGAATGTTGCAATGAATTTTCAAATACCCGGAGAATTTCACTCGACCCTTATTTATGCCACCATCTTTAGAATTCAGCATTCCGGCGATTTTAATTTTCTGCCGCTCTTTCCTTAGTTCATCTACGAGGCAATATCGTTTTTCTTTGTAATTCTTTAATTTGATGTGTTCGTGATGTCTTCTTCTTCAGCAAATTCCTCCAATAATTCTTTCTTCCAATATTGCTTTCTATCTTGGTTATTGTGCCGCAGTATATGTATTATCAATTCTATCTTCTTCAGTTACAGTTTTATTCAGAGTTTCCGCTTTACTTCTTTTATCTCCATCTGGCAATGGTCATTTTCAGTCCACAAAATATAAACAGTAAAAATCTTAGCGAAATTTCACTCACCGGGGTTGAACCGTAGTCGCTTTATTAAAGCCCGTGACGCCGATGCAAAGATCATATGAAATATTTGAAATGATTTTATATTAAATCGTGAGATAAAAGTGTTCAGTAACAGTCCATTAGTTATTGCTGAGTAAAAACTTCAATCATGCAAAGCCTGAAGTTTCTCAACACGCCACTCTGGAAACTGAGTTTGTCCTAAAAGTTGTGTGGTGACTAAGAACACTAAAAATATATATGGACGTAAGCAGGTGTAAAAATTGTTAGTCTCATTTTGATCGCGTCCGTTCAGCCGGAAACCGCATGAAAAAGAATAAATTGTTCGGTTTCAATATCATGGGAGCTATCACATTAGACCGCGTAGTAGGCAGTTAGCATAAAAAACTGTTTCCGTTTGCCCAGTCATAAATAACTTCTTGCCATCCCTTTCGACTTATCTTTCTTTCGCCTCAAATTTAATGGCGTGAACTGGGCCTCCGTCATTTCCAGCGCATTCCCGCGATAACTTTAATATTTATTAAATCGGTCCCGTTTCCGCGACTCCCGCGTGAGAAATTTTCCTTCCGCTGTTTCAATTATTTCAAAAGCGAATCTTTTTTTTAATTTCTTCTCCACCGCTCTTAACCTTCAGGGAGTCGATAGTGTTGTTTGACGCGACAAGAATATCTCCGCAGTCGGGAGTTTCTCGTGGGCGCCGTGATATTGAAATGGCGCTGAGTGGGTGGTCCTCTGTTTACACTGGAGTGGGCGCGTGAAACCGATGCGATGGCGCTTGCACATGGCTGCCCAGGGTAGCAGTGAGGAAAAAAAGCCCATAGAAAAAAGCTACTGCGAGTGAATTAATCACTTTCTTTATCGCCGGAATTTTTCCCGTATTTGTGTGTATCATGCCCCTCACTCAAGTGATCACAATTGGATCTGCGCCAAGTATAATCGGACATATATCACAAGGTCGTTACTAGACACGTATCGTTAAAAGAAAAGAATCTGCTGTTACTTGATGATTTATTTTTTATCTGCGCCAAGTACAATCAGACACGTATCGCAAGGTCGTTACAAGGAACGCATAGTTAAAAAAAGAATCTGCTGTTACACAATGATTAATTTCCCGCAAGAATTTCACAAGAGTTTTTTTGCGAAAATAAAATTAGTAGAAAACACGATGAAGATAAAATTGTGGAACATTTATTTAATTGTTTCACTCAGATTTGTGTTTAATCCTGCTATTTTTACAAAACTATCCGATAAATAGTTTTTCATCATTAGATGTGAAGAGACATCCCCAATTTTTTTGGAAGAAGTTTCATTCTATCTATGGATAGCGAGAGAGACGAAACCTGTTGTAGTGTGAAAAAATTGTTTTGTTGCAAACAGTTTTTTTCACAAACACATTTTTTTTGTGAGGAATAGTACTACGTAGGGTAATAAATGCGCATTTAGAAAATGGAAACAACTTAGCTCTAACCACACACCACCTTTATGGTCGTAGTTTTTGGCCGAATCGGTATATATCATGCCCCTCACTCCAGTGATCATTATTGGCTCTGTGCCACGGCACTTATAATCAGGCAGGTATCATAAGGCCTTAACTAGATAAGAGAATAATCGTTTAAAATCAAAGTACTATCTATTGTTACTTAATGATTAATTTTTCCGAAGACTTTCACTAGAAAATAAAATAAGTAGAAAACCCGCTCAATGGAGATTTGACTTTGTGGAATTTGTATCAAATTCAATTTACTCAACTTTGTGTTTTATCCTGATTTTTTTCTACTGATTTTTGTTTTCTACTGATTGTTAGTCAGTTATTTTGTGGTTACTAGAAAAATATCCGACAGGTATTGGACACCTCATAAATGTGAAATCACGGCAAGCCGTAATTATGTTCGAGAAAGTGTGAGAAAACTTTCTACGGTGATCTCTGACTGAGGCAAAATTTTGAGTTAAAATGAGGTTATTACATTTTTCCAATACTCTTCACCAGAAGAATAATAACTTAGGTGTATGAGTTATGAGGCCAAACTCGATAATATTAATCATCGAGTCGGAAAAAAAGCATTAAATTTTTCCCGGAACCAAGAAGCGATTTTTAACCGTTCAATTTAATCCCAAATATTCAAGCTTCCATAATGTCCTCATCAATCTTTTTGAAATACGTCAATATTTTTCATCACGTCAATGGAATTAGTCTGGCAGCTGTTCTGATATATGCTCACAGATTGATGCTTTTTCTGATAATGAGTTTTAATAATGAAGACTCGCGACAGCATTCACGAGCAAATTATGCCTTGGCTACGTCAGGATATTATATTTTTTTAATTTTAGTTCAAAGCCGAGCAATCTTAGCGATGGCAATCCCTTGTACTGATTAATACAATCGCCTTCTTCAGCTGTGAGGCCCAAAAATTTAATAGCAGAAAATCAATGGTAAAAAATAATTTAACAGGAGAACGCTCCTTACTGCATCATTTATCATATTTTGGTTTCCTGTCTAGTGAGTGATTGGTCGACATAGACAAGCCATTAATTCACTTCCATGCAGGGTAAGCTTTAGGCTTTCCTGATCAATCATTATGCGCTCCGCATAGGGCTCCTCATAATTTTTGCCTCTTCATGTCACTCCAAATTTGTTTTCTCTCACTATCCGACCCGCTCACCATATGTTTTTACCAAAAAATATGAATATTTAAAGTAACTTCGATTTACACTACCGACTCCTTTTTCAATCACATAAAAGACATAAGGTAGTTTGAGCGAAATATCATTTCTCACATAAATCAATGAATTTGGTCTCATTTAAAAGAAAAATATCTCTCACTTCCAATGACGACAATTTTTCAGCCTCTTACCACATAACTTTCCGAGATATTTGCCAGAAAATAACATCCCTTTTATATGGGAAATGGTACGTGTATGCACTCCAGAGAGACCATATATTAAAAATGAGGCATTCCCTACACTTCGTCAAATTTACCGCGGTAAATTCTTCGGGATCACAATGAACCTTCCGTTTTGATGGAATTTCAAAAGTACCACGTGAAAATAATGAGTCAAGTTAAAGACTTATGTAGATATTTTCATTTAATTACTTACAATTTCTGTCATATCAAACTATATTATTGCACTATTAATAATGCAATATTTAATTTGCGTCTCCTGCAGCTGGTGAAATTAAAATGTATTATTCGAATGTGGTCTTTTTTATGGCTAGGGAACTATCTCGTTCAAACTACCTAAACCTCTGCTCTGTTGAATTCCAGATATTGCGGGGATTAGAACGTGTCCCCAGCAGAGTCAATTATAACCATAAATGTGTTGACACGCGAATTGAAACTTAACTCTCAGAACGGAGAGGGACGTAAGTGGACGAGACAAAACACGAACTTGTTCCCCTCCCCCTTCTCCGCCCGCAGCCACCCACTCTCTTCGAGGACCATAAGTAGGCCTACTCGCAACCAGAACTAAATTAACAGATGCAAATCCGTGGCCGAAGCTCCGGGGAAAATATGCCGATGGTGGATTTTCCAGCTGTCCGCTAGGTACCGGGTTTTGCACTTAGGAGAAATGCTAATTGATCCTGCGGGAGGAGGGTGGGATGAATGGCAGGGGGGGTTAGCGGGAATTTTTTACGGGTGCAACCGCTAAAAATATGAGAATGTTTGCAGAGGAAAAATCACTCCGACTGTCCCTGTCTGTCGCCTCTTGTCCCGCGCCGTGGATCCGACCGACGCCGCCGGTGGGTGGTGACGATGTCGTGCTCGACCATGAAAGCGGAGGATCAGGACGCCTGGGCCAGCCGGCCGCCAGCCCGCCGAACCAAAACCTCTACTTTAAGAGTCGAGGAAAAGGATGGAGAGAGGTGTGAGGAGGTGCCCTTAATGGAGAATGAGGGTCAGGATTCCGAACCCGACTTGATGAGATTTTCTTCGTCCGTTCAGCCCCCTCTCCTCAAGTCCCGTATATTGAATTGGATGTGAAAGTCACCGCGCATCCCACAAGGGGATGGAAAAGGGGGGTTTAAGGGAGCAAAGAGAGGGTCGTAGTCAGGGGAAAAAGGAGGGACGGAGATATTTTTGTCTCGCAAGTCTGAAAACCCTTTGTGAGCGTGACCTACGTCCTGAAAGCAACCGGAGGTCTAAAGAGGACTGTGGGTTACTGAAATCCTCAGGGGCATCCTCACACACGCCCTCCTCCTCCCTTCCTTTTTACACCCCCCTTTTATCCAGCCAATTTCCCTACTCTTCCCCACCCCACCCCTCCCTCCGCCTCACGGCCACCAGCGCCAAAGCCTCACGCCTCTTTCCATTGTCGCTAATGTCTTTATCTTTCGAGACCACTCGGAAAGAATTTTCCCGAATTGGTTCCAACGTGGCAGTCAATTAAATTCGCGCGGTACACCTTCATCTCGGGTCTCCTCCCATCCTGAAATCTCCGACAGGTTTCTTTTTCTCTTTTCTTCTTCATATTTTCAATGAATTTAATACCTCGGAAAACCCTGACTTCCTGAGAGCCCCCCTGATTGCAACGTCGAGCCGCGGAATGTGTCCTTTTTTTCCTCTCGTAAAATTTCATAAGGTTGCATTTTTCCGAAATCGTTTTCAAAATTTTTCGTTGGAATCTTCACTTATATTTTGCGGAGTCCATAATATATATATATATATATAAATGGAATCAAGAGGTGAAAAGAGCGAGAGATCCCGAGGGTATTTATTCTCGTAGTGAATCATCTTTTGTACATTTGACTCTAAGTTGCTGTGAAAGTGATTTCTGCCCAAATAGCCGTGGTTACTAAGATTTAGGATTTTAACGTACCAGCCTCTTCTCCGCAATTCTTTTCACATTGTTGCGTTATATTCCGCAAGATTGTCATTTTTTGTGTGTGCCGTCGTTAATAATTACGTCATCACGCGTAATTCCGCTGTACCCCAGGTATTTTAGTACTTCTGTTATATAACATTTCATGTTCTCTCTTCGTATGTTTGTTGTGCACTGTGAGATGCGTAAAACGCGGACGTCACTCGTTTTACCATTTGGTTGTCACAAGGCCTAGTATTTTAATGTTTGCTGGCCAGCCCATTATGTATTCGAGTTCATAGTCTGGGTTAATTACATCCTAAATACTTAATACCTCGCACTTTAACAATTATAAAATGTAAGAAATGATATTTCAGAACATGCGCCACTGAAATTCCCTCGGGCACAATGTATTTGCCGGTGTCAGAGGAGTATCCACGCCAATTTACATGCATTGATTTTCCGCCTGTCATAATACATAAACGGTTTGCTGAGACCGTTACATCAAAGCACAACGTCAATGGGCGAGGTGTAATTGGATAGCATGGCCTTTTGGACAATTAGCCGAACTCATTAACTATTTGAAAAAGCAGAGCCCGGTAATTCCATTCCCCAAACTTCGTTGTCGTCGCGTTAGCCTTTGGCGTAGGCAACGCCTCGAATATCAGCAAAGGGTGACAAAATATGGCTCAGAATATTTGCAAATACAAAGCCGTTGGCTTCACATATGGCGCTGATAACTTATTCTAAGCCTGAAAAATGAACATTGATGGATTTAAACAGAGTTTAGATAGATAATTACTAAACAGTAGGTAGATATTACTGCTATAAGATTAACGGTGACTGATTTTTCGCTGAGTATGTGATGATAATTACACATTTTCTTGTATTTATGAGTTTAACTGTGTATATCTTATATATTTTTGTCTTCTGTCTTCTCCATTGATCATTTTTAAAGTATTGCTCTCCGTGTAACCCTCAAAATAGCCTGATCTAAATGAATATTTCTTTCAAAGTATTGCGCAATAAATTGGACTAACATTGAAAGAAAACTATGATTGTGTCTTTCATTTCCTTTTCTTTTTAGCATAATTTTTCTGATCATAATGCCCTTTAGAATTAGCATTATTTTCCTCAGTTTTTGCACGCCTTATTTCTTTTACTTAATTGAGCTTTAACTAAATGGGCTTGAATGAAAAATGAAAAAAAAAGCATTATGACAGTTCCTACTGAGAAAATCTAAAGGAGATATGACGGCGATAGGGGAATTTATCGTCATTGATGTAGTTACAAAGACTAAGCTGATATTCTAGACAAGAATTGGCTAGGCGAACCCGTTTTACTTTCTATAAAACCTTAGAAAACATACAACTTTTGTATACCAATTGAGCCATCCTTCCGTATAGAACGTTGTCTCCTCGGGAACTAATGGGTGCACTACTTTAGACGGAGATGATATCCTATTGAATCTGTTTGAAGCATTTGTCTAAGTTTTATAGTACCTGCCAGAAAGTATGCGTCCACGGGTTATTATATATTAGTAGGGGTGACCTGATGAAGGATAATATGCTCTTTCTGTTTGCCATAAAATATTTACCAAAAAGTTCATAAAAGAGTGATCAATAAGAAAATGAAATTGCTAAGTTAAACAGAGATTTAATTGATTCTACCGGTTTCAACTATCATTCATTTTGATGTTCGACCGGTTCCATCTTCAGACATGATGAAACCGGTTGGATGAAGTAATCGTTGTGAAGTAGTCGATAGGGATGACGTAAACGTTAGCATTATAAAGGGTAAGCGAAAATGAGAAGTAACAGTTCATTCGAAGGTTTTCACGGGGTTTGATGCGAAGTTGGACATATTTCGGGCATCCCTCCGCGTGATGTTCATGGTTGATGCCTCTTTCTCCAGCCATCCAGTGCGCGGAGGAACGCCCGAAAGCTGCTCCACTTCGAAGTGAAAGTTCACTACAGTGCATAAAATTTTTCTTCTTAGTCTCTACAGGTAGCCGGAAGATAAGTTCCTTAGCGTCTTTTTGTTTCATCCTGGTAACCTCTGCCATGGCAAGAGACTATCTGCAGTAAACATATAACAACACTCCTGGGTTTTTCTAATATACCAGGGGTGAATCAGAGCTTTACGGTATTGAAATAAGGTTCTTACTTTAGTGAATCTGGCCAAATTAAAAGACAAAGCTAATTCATTTAAGAAGCACGCAAGTTTGACTTGCGAATGTTGAAATTGACTTGACTTGTCGGGCCCGGTGGCGACGGGGTTAAGTCCTCGCTTGCCAATTCGAGGGTCGCGGGTTCCAGTCCCGCCTGAGTGATTTTTCACCACTTTGGACATGGGTGTTGTTTCCTCTGTAGTCAATCTTAAACACCCGATGTAAAAGGCCTTCAATGTGCTGTTATCGAGGTTGTGAGAATAAATAAATAAATAAAAGAATACTTTGATTTGCCTTAGAATACTAGCCTTCTCACGGGCAGTGGAACCATTGCTCCTGGGGTAAAGTCTTAACTTCTCAAATTGGAAAGGAAACATTGAGTGATTACTCGACTTTTCGTGGGAAGGGAAAAGAGGAGGAAAAGAATTTTCAAATTTCATAGGTGAAGTGAGCAAGGTGATTTTCTGGCGATTTGGCCTATAACTTCTTCTACATGAATAAGATTAACCAGCTGGAGAAGTAAGACGATACGTTGTATCTAAAACAGTTGCACTAATAAAATCACTGTGGAACTTCGCAATTGCATTTCCTTATTAATAAATGATAAATGAGTTCCATCATATTTTGCCTGTTACCATTGAATTCATATAACTGCAACATCACTAATGTGATGAGATGAGAAACCATGAGAGTGATATTTTGCGGACACGTTTCCGGTTCACCAGGGTTCACCTTGCTACCATATTGTGACTGATTATAATGATCCAGCTTTCGGCGTGGTCCGGCCCACAAGGCAGAAAACTGCGCCAGAGTCCTGTACATCCTCATCTGCGTACTTCCCCTGCGAGTCGCCGCGTGGGAGTGCGGCAGGGGGTGTTAGGACTTCAGCATCTTAAAAGTGTGAAGGAGAAGGCTACCGAAAGTGAAGTGGAGCAGTGTATTTGTAGTGGTGCAGTGATGTAGAGTGCTGGGTGTTTGGAGTGGAGCTAAGTTATAGTATGGTCACTTATCGAATGGTGCGTAGAAAGAACAACTTCTGTGCCCATCTGTTTGGTTAGAACTGATGGCGCTTTCTCGCCATGATAGACACAGTTATGTTGGTATTTTCAAGTGCTGAACTCCATTGATCTGATGCTTTCCCCGTGTATGAGATTTTCAAAGGTTTCTTTGGCTTCCGTCCGGTAAGTTGGTCCATGTTTGCCAAATGTACCATGTCTCCCGGACGGAAGCCCAAGAAAACTTTGAAAAAAAAGTTGCACTCCCTTCTTTGCTCTTGAACCAACCCGCCCTCACCACCTTCCATCCACTCCTTGACGACCTGCAGCGCACTCTCGTTTTTTCACCAAGTTACACTATCGTTATGCCTTGCCTCCTTGTGCTTGATCCTCAGTCTAGACTTTCGCTTTTCATCTCTTTCTTCCAAAATACCATTATTATCTAACGGTGTTGGCACTACTTGCTGCCGTGAACTTCTGATCACAGGCAATGTTGTTGCTCGGACTGGTCTTTTGGAAAGCATCGGTAAGAATTTGTGGGAACTGCGTCTGGAAGACAATGATCGAATGTTTAAAGGGCAGATCGCTGAGGAAGGATTTATAGGGGCAGTGGCTGTTGGTGGAGTGGCGAGGTGTCTACTGACTTTGTCGGAGTGAGTTTGTGTTCGGGGATGGCGGTCCGGCGTCGGAAACCTTTGCCCATATCGCCGCTCTGAGGGGAATTTAGACGAGGTGCTCAAGGATCACATTCTAAGAGAAACGACGGTAGTAAGGCTCCTCTATGAGATTCAAAATCTCAATGCTGTTTGCGAGTTCAGTAAACGAGTCTAAAATATGACTTTTCTATCAAGCACTTTTCATTCTCGGATATTCAGGCTTATTTTGAGTTTTATTTACTTAAATGGTCACAATTAGCAACTTTAAGTGAGATTTCGGGTGGGGTTTTTTTGTGTCCCAACCTCTCTTTTTGCATATAAGTTTCATGCTTAGCTTGTGGAAACGAGGCATGAAATAATTTCTCGCTTTGTACATTCCACATTTTTTTATATTTACCGACCAAAATTTTGACATACGATGTCATTTTCAAGGTCTGTGAAAATTACATTGTCGGTGGAAACCATGGTCGTTAATATTAAAAAAAGTGAGAAATATACAAAGCGAGAAATTATTTCATTATTAATTATTAGAATGATGAGAAATTATTAGAATGATGAGAAATTATTAGAATGATGAGAAATTATTAGAATGATGAGAAATTATTAGAATGATGAGAAATTATTAGAATGATGAGAAATTATTAGAATGATGAGAAATTATTAGAATGATGAGAAATTATTAGAATGATGAGAAATTATTAGAATGATGAGAAATTATTAGAATGATGAGAAATTATTAGAATGATGAGAAATTATTAGAATGATGAGAAATTATTAGAATGATGAGAAATTATTAGAATGATGAGAAATTATTAGAATGATGAGAAATTATTAGAATGATGAGAAATTATTTGAGAAATGAGAAATTATTTGCCCTAAACGTCTTACGCGTAGAATCCTCGTTAAGCACGTCTCATTGATTCTTATAATTAGGCTCCATCGCGTAAGTGTTATAATACTTGCGCACCGGCCTGCCCTGCTATACCAAAAGACAGTTACTGCATCATTGTTTGTTCTAAGTTATTTTATGATGAAGGTTTTCCTTTTGAGTCTTTGATTCTTCTTCTAGTCCATCTTCGAAGATATTACAGTTTAGTTGATGCTTAGACTGTCAGGGCAATATAAAGGTAAATCGTTAGGGAACAAAAGTAATGAGATACTCTGGGAGAAAGACATGTAGCTACTGTTATCTGGCCTAAAAAATTGAAATTCATAGAGCAAAAACGGAGAAAGCTGGACGTGATATCTGGCAAACCGCTACAGGCGCGGTTTTTTTGTTTTGTCTTTTTAAGTCGTCAAGGTTGAAAATTACATTATCAACTCTTATCTCAAAATTTGTTTTTTTTTTCAATTACTGTCTTTTGGCTTAGCAGGGCGCGAGTTTGCGTAGCATATCGCTGACTACGTATAATTTTGCAAATTGCTGGAGTCCCAGGATGCCAACACCTATTAACCTTTACTTCAGTACTATAGCTGAAGAGGGATGGTTGGGTTCCAATGAGCTCAAAGTACTCAACTACCGCTTTCTTTTTTCCCCCCGAATGAATGGACTAATGAGCCCTTTATCTTGAAACCTACCGTAAAGATACGTGATGGTTATCTATACCAATTCTTAAATAGAGTTTTATCTGTCTGTCTGTCCGTCCAATTTGACCAAAAACGTGTCGAAGCGATTCCTTAAATTTGCATGTACATATAGACCGTTTTAATCGCGTGCACACTCAATGAAATTTATGCTTTTAATTGCAATAATTATTGAATAATTTCAGCTGTTTATTAGCATGAATAGAAGACTGTGGTCGGTATTGATGTAGTCATCCTTCTAATTTCCCTAATATGCTCAGTTTTATCTTCTGAAAACAGTTTTGCCCGTGTACGAAAGAGGCTTGCACATGTTGAAGTGATGCATCCGAACCAACTTATAGTAGATACAGTCGACGCGACGCAGTGGATTTCCGGAAAAATGCTGTCATTTACAGCATTAATAGTAATCACGTTTTGTGTTCTACCTTGGGAAGAAGGACTTGTAATGGACTAAAATAATTGTTAATTCTTTCCCAGATAATGATTTTGACAAATTTTTCTCTGGTAGCAAGGGCATAGCATCCAAAATGGTTGTCCTTCTCCTCTCTCTTTCTAAGTGGATTCTCTAGTATCCCCGGCGTCTCGAAGTATGCAGCTAAGCTTTCAGGTTTCCATCCGTTTTGAAGCTCACCAAAGACTTCGCCACACAGTAAGGATCCAGAAAGTTAAGCTTTATATTCTCTTCTCCAGTATTTAGATCAGTCTATGCGTTAGAATATAGGCCTCTCACCACCTTATTTTTTTTAGTTTTAAGAAAGTTATTACTACAATAGCGTATGTCAAGATGCGGGAATTCAACTGAATTTACGCTGTATTTGGCTCCTATTGATTGAAAAGTGTCAATGGGAGTAAATTAGAGGAATGATACATTTATTTTGTAAATTATATTTGTTTTTCAAAATCTAGGGCACGTAAATGGTGAAGGCGGCATTTGAAAAGTAAAACGAACAACATTGTGGAACTTTGTACTTTTTCCCACTCAAACCGTCGCACGCATTGGAACCTCCCCAATGGTTAATCAATTGCTCATATTTTCCTCCAATGCGGAAAGAAAAATCTGGAGAACGTGTTCTTTTTCGGGAAGGAGGGATTGACCTCTACCCTACTGTTTTCACCTGGAACGATATGCTAAAAATTCGGCTCGGAAAGGGTATTTCTTCACGATCTACTGGGCAGACGTATTTTAGGTAATCTAAAGGCCAAAACCTTTCGAAGAGGGGCTTTGGGGGAAAAGTTTGGGGTTTGGTGGAGCAGAAATTGCATGTTGGGTGTCGGAGAATGCTCGAGGGAGAGAGTGAAGAATGGGAATGTAAGGAAGAGAGGAAATGGGAATATGGAAGTGGGTATTTGTGGAGATAAGCATTTGGAGGGAAGTTGGAAGAAAGTTGGCAATAAATAGGAAGGATGGAACTAAGATTACATTGTTGTGAAAAGAGGAATATTTAAGAAACAGCTGAGAGAAGACTTAAACAGCTCAGATTTGGTTAATGATATAAAAGAGGTTAACTGAGGGAGTGGTCCTCAATTCCCTTTGTAAAACGCCCTTTTACGCAATTTGGAACCGCAGGTTCCTCAAAGCTCTTATTAAATTGTCTCAGCGTTTTTCAGTAGCCGAAAAACGTGGAATGTGGCCTGTAAGATACGGGTTACTCGATAATTGCCAAAGAAATGAGATGTTTCTGTAGGCAAGGCTATAATATATCAGAGAGATTTTTACTACTTTTCTTGATAATCAAGGAAAATATGGGTAACTTACCGAATGAATATGTAACTGGAGATCCTAATGAATAGAACAACGCTAAGCAGCTTATAATTGCACTATCCGCAGCTAAATATCATCTAAATTTTAGAAAAAAGATGAATTTATGATGTGTTTATACCCCTTGCCCAAGTACAAAATAACCTTGAGGTAAAGGCTCACTTTTAATTTTCATCCATGTTGGAGATTTTTGGGATATATATCAAATTCCTATGTAAAACACCGCTGGTCACTTTTACAGCCATTCAGATGAGCATTAATAATTTTTGAAGAGCTATAAAAATCGCTATTGCCACTCAATCTTGTCAATTAAAATGGCATTTTAATTTTCACATTATCTTCTCCTCGTCTATCATGTAGAAATTTACAACAAAGATGGAAAATTATACTTTAATAACTGACTTAAATGTAAATGTTACTCTTCATGCTTAAAACTTGCATTAACCGATTTTTCTTCGGGTAATTCAATCCTTAAATTTAGATCGTTTTCGCCTTTACGGCGAACCTCTTACGTTCGGTATGAGCTTCAATTTCACTTTAACATGTTATTCTAAGTGAATCAAGCTCTGGTGTCTTGGACTCATGCTCAGTGAGCTTCCCGCATATTCCCCAATCCTGGTACTGTCCTTAGCCAATCTTTTAAAATTGCTTAGTATGTTATTTGTTTTCCTTTTGAACTCTTCCTCATTAACAACTCTCCTTCATTCGTTCGATGCGATATCAGATATCGGCCCATTTACACCAGTGCCTAGAGAGTAGGCGAACGCCAGCGCCGAAATTTTCTACTTAATGTTTAATAATCAAGGTGTTTAACTTTTAGCAATCTTACCTTTAGCATGTACTTACTTACTTTTAGCAGTCAGATTATTCTAACTGATGAAATTACTAATGAAGACTTCTAGGTTTCCCAGCCGGGTCAGGAAAGTCATCGCTGCCAACTTTTCGATGGCTTCCTCTACCATGGAAACGTTTACAGTAATGACCTTCCTGACTAGACTAGAAACCCTAGAAGACTTCATCAGCCACGTTTGTCGGGAAAAAAAACTAAATCCTTCAGAGGAAACAACTTAGCTTTCGGATTCTAATCCTGAGGATCGCCCCTAGATACACAGCGCATAGATTTGCATAAATTGATGGGGATATGGAGGCTGAAGAATAGTTTTTCTGGAAGAGAAAGAGCTCATGAAATGGGAAAAATGAAATGCATTGCATATTGAGTATGAGAAGAATGGTTAAATAAATGAGTGATCGCTAGGAAAGAACTAAGTCTGATAGAAGGAGTCTATGAATTGGATGCATTTGTGATGCCTCCCAAAGGTTCGCATTTTCCTGCTTTTGAAAGTAGTTTCGCTGAGACACTCAGTGGGGGAAATTTTTTCACGGCCTGTCCCAATATATGTAATTCAGCAGAAACATTTAACCTAGCCTTAAGAATCTCATCTCTTTGGTTCCTGGTAATCCAGGTGCGTGGCAATAATAATTAAGAGTGCTACATTTTATCCGCAGATGAACTTCCACGCGGCTTAATATTCCGTTCTCCGACGCGAAAAGGGGAAATGAAAGTGAAGAGTCGGGCCGGGATGAAAGGCTTGTGGAAGAAGGAGAGCGCTCCCTTGTCGGATGAGGATTAGGAGTGTGACAAGAGGCGAGAGGGTGTGAAAGGAGAGTCTCCCGAAAGAGGTGTGCGTGATGAATTCGAGTGCAAAGGAGAGAGAGAAAATGAGAGCGAGTGAAAGGCACGAGAAGAGAAAGAAAGAAAAAAAAGGCGAAAGTTTTTTTTGAAAAGGCGTTTTCGGGTTAGAGAGTGAGTGGGGAACGAGAGAGAATGCCGGGAAACAGGGACGAGGGAACAGTTATGCAATGACTGACATGCGTACCGAGCTACCCCACGCCTGTTTGGCCTTAGTCGCGGTGGGAATACACGTTCGCGCGGCAGTCGGACTAAGCTCCTGACATCTACTTCTCCTTATTACCCTGCAAGCCACCACAAGAGTGTTTGGCAGGGGGTCACTTATCACCAACATGAATTAGAGTAAAGAAATTAATCTCCACCAACATGTACTACACTATGAGTATTCTACAAATGCTACAGAAACTACTAAAATAATCTATTACGTGACTATATAAGCGTGACACAAGAGTCATGCAGGGAACATGCAAAACATGGTGTTAGCACTACCTGGCAGATTTATAAACATGCATTAGGGGGTATCTGAATTAATCAGCTACACTTCCTGTCAACTAACCTACTTAAAAGTCTTAAATCAGTCATTATGGTTTCTTGTAAATCGCGGAAAAAAATGACATTAAAAAACTTATCTTTTCTACAATTTATTTCCCTTATTTTATCCTCATGATCTGATCTAAGCTAGAATGTTGGAGTTCGTAAAATATTGATAGCTTCGTCAGAAAATGGATTGGTTTCGAATTTACCCAAGAGATTGAGTCTAATTTTCAATCGACGGTCTGAAAGCGATTCCCATCCAAGTTGTTTTAAGGGGTCAGAATTACTAACGAGACTATCATAACGGCCTTACATGTATCTGGCTGACCTTCTCTGCACACGTTCTAAATCTGTTTTTAAACATACCTCATGAGGATCCCGAACACTGGCATCGTATTCTAAGTGGGATCTAACAAGGGAGAAGTAGCTGATTTCTCTGAATTTATCGTTGCACTTTCCAAGTACTCTTTTAGCAAATCCCGATTAACGATTAGCTTGACCAGCTATTTCCCGAATATATTTGCTCCACGAGGGATCATTGTTAAGTTTAACTCCGAGGTATTATACAGATTCGATATCTGTCGACTTGAGCGGTTGGGGCTGAGGCCATGGGAGCGAACCGGAAAGATACGTTGCAACAATCAGAAAAACATTGCGGCAAACGAAATGGAGTAGTGCATGATCTTGGAGCATGTATCGAATAGAAGACGCGTGGAATATCCATTATATATATATTTTGCGTGGGAACGGAGCAAGTAGACATATCTACATCTACTAAATGCTGCCCAAGCCATCATTAGGGTTTGTGGTACGGAATGATTCCACACCAGGCATGAAGCCCACAACCCATCTGAAATCCGAACCTCACATGTTCCCCGGAATGCCTGGCACAGGCCAAAAGCAGTCAGGATAACATCTACATCTACATCTACGTGATACCCTGCGAGCCACCACGAGGGTGTGTGGCAGGGGGTGAAGATCACCAAACATGCACTATTGACATGCAACTAGGATATTTAATGGAGATATGCTAGATAATATGGTCACATGCAGCTAGATGGATAGTATCTACATAATATGAAATGGATTATTGGTTGTTATTACATGCATCATGCACTACAGACTACTCTAACTATATTTCACCTACCTATCCCTTTGCTACGCTGCCTATTGTTCTCTCTTATGGTTCGCGGGAAACATGACTTTTTAAATCTATCGGTACGACAATCTATCTCTCTAATTTTGTTAATAGGATCAAACCTAGCATAATACGCAGGGTTTCTCAATATATATCTAACGTCATCTGTGAACAACTCTGTTTCGAATTTACTTAGAAGGTTTAACCTAAATTTTAACCTGCGTTCTGATAGTAATTCCCATCCTAGTTCTTCTATTAACCTCGTAACACTTATACAATTATCATAACGGCCTTTAACAAACCTAGCAGATCTCCTTTGCACGCGCTCTAATTCTTTTATCATACCTTCCTCGTACGGATCCCATATACTAGCGGCATATTCTAAATGAGGCCTGACAAGTGTAAAATAGCTTCTTTCTCGTACTCTCTCATCGCATTGCCTAGAACCCTTTGTACGAATCCTAATCTACGGTTTGCTACACTAGTTATTTCCCCGATGTGTTTCCCCCATGACATGTCTTCAGTGATGGTGACGCCTAAGTATTTAATTGAATCTACGTTAGATATTTTCTTTTCTTTGATGCAATAATTATTCCGGGGAAAGCCATTCTTTTTCCAAAAATTTATAATCGCGCACTTCTTCAAATTTAATTCTAGTTGCCATCTATCACACCAATCATCAATCGCATCTAAATCCTTAGCTAAAAACTGGGTGTCCTCTTCATTTCTAATTTCCTTATACACTACTGCATCATCGGCAAAAAGACGGAGCTGGCTATTTTTTACTACTGTATTTAAGTCGTTTACGTACAGAAGAAATAAAATTGGACCTATCACGCTTCCCTGGGGAACACCTGATGTAACTTTTACGTCGCCGGAGCTGACACCATCTAATACCACCCTTTGAACGCGTTCATTTAAGAAATCTCCTATCCAGCCTACTATATTACTGTCTATTCCGTATGATGCTAACTTCGCGAGTAACTTACAGTGCGCTGTACCAATAGATTTAAAATGCCTTTTTTCACGTACTATAAGGAACCATAATAGTTGCAATGGATTAGTGCTGGGAAACTTTGACCCTCACTTGGTGAATTAGTTTTTGCTCTTGTGTTAAATGTTTGAATATCATTATTAGCTACTAACTCCGCATGAAATATCCGGCAAGATATAGCTCCTGCATGATTCAGTACTTCGCATAGCTATTCATATGTCGAATTAATAATAATAGTCATTGGTCGTATTTAACCAGTATTTTTCAAGAATATACTTCATGGTAGCATGTTCGTTCATCTAGCTCTCTCTTAGTTTATAGTGTGATCGCGTATTTTTATCCTGACTGCTTTTGGCCTGCGCCTAGCATCAAGGCGAACGTGCACGGTTCTGATTTCCTCTGGCATGAGCGCTGAATGCCTGGTGTGGAATCGCCCCGTACCATATATCATAGTGGTGGCTTGCATGGTATTTTGTAGATGGAAATGTATGCATGTAAGTTGTTCGCGCCCTGCCACGCCGGTCTGCTTAGTCAGTAGTCGGAACGAGGCATAAGGTTTGTCGATGCGTGCGGGTGAGGGACGGTGATGGATGAGCAGAAGGCATATAAAAAAGAGGGGATGAAAAAAGAAAACAGCAGGGGGCAAGGTAGAAAATAAAGACTGCCCTGAAGAGAGCGAAAGTGAGAAGGTGCCGGCTATGTTTAATGGAGATGAGAGAGAGAGACGGTGTAGTGTTGGTGATGACAGGATGCAGAGGGTGAGAATTTTTGTTGTTTAAAGGTTGGTTCCTGAGAAGAGATGAGGGTGCCTGCACGTTCTGGGATGGGTGGAGATGTAAAATTGTGTCCATTAAGGGTGGATAAACAAGCGTTATAGGGGTGGGTGGGAAGTGGGGAATGAGAAAAATGACGATCCCTATGATGGTTTCTGAGATTGGGAAAGAGAGCCGGATGCTCGAAATTAAATTTTCAAAGGCGTCGAAAATTAAGCGGTAGAGCGCTCATGTTTGAGAATGTCGGCGCGGAAGTGCCGTGGATGGGGCGAAAATTGAGGAAGATTGTCGCAGATTTTCCCTTCCCTATTTTTTTCGCTCCAAGCCGGGCGATACTCCCGGGAAAAAGAAAGTGTTCGGAGATGGATCCCATTTGTCGATCGGCTGAAAAAAATGAAACGATAGATCTTGAAAAGCCGGTACATCGTGTGTGTGTTCACTGGTATCTTAATATATCATTGAGAAGGATGAAAAGTGCGTACGGCGTTCATTGAGAGGGAAATTCTCCAATCTTGTCATGAATATTACGTTAATAAGAATATCCTTAAGGATGAAGCCATGAAGTATTGCACCGATGCTATTGACAAAATTTAATGGTTTGAGTCATTTATTTCTTCTTAAAAATATTACCCGTTTTTCAGTATAAATCGCTGAAGCGTTGGTAGCAGACCATCATTGAGTGTATGAATCACTCATATTTGCGGGTGAAATTTGCTAAATACTATGCTGAAAATCAGTCATTTATTAAATAATCCAAAAGGTATGTTATTATTGCAGTATTAAAGAAACCGTCTGACCCTCGGAACTCCCATTCAAATATTTATACATATTCATATAGGAGAAACGTCATACTTATCCCCAGTTAAGAATAATTTTATCAGTTTTTTTATGATTGCATCTAAAAAGTTTCGGAAAAGTGCTTGAAGACAATTTACTTTAATGAAAAAGAGCTAATGGAAGTAAAGGAATATTCCCGTTTTAACGAGGAATGTTAATTATTGATCATTTGTAGGGAGAAAAAAGGATTTTAATTCGTCGAATCGAAAACGAAAAGTTTTTGGAATCCTACTAAAACCGGAATTTTTGAAAGAGGAGTCTGTAGGACTCTTGGTGAAACCTGTAAGCAAAGGCCATTTTTACGATGAATATGGCACAAAATGTGAACACCTTTGGAGTAAAATTTCTTGGGCATTTACAGTTTTGTCAACATACCTTGACTGTTAAAACTCCAAAGAATCTCCCTTGACCTTTCCCCCACAAGGATTAATTTTCGTGAATCTGACCGTATCGTATCAGCTGGAGAAGTCTGTAAATGGAAGCCACAGGGTATTTCCTGGTCCTGGACTTTTCGTGATTATGCTTGCTTCATCGAACCTGAGAAATGTTTTCCAAAATTTAGCGCTGTACATACTTCTTAATATGGTGTTGATATTTCTAAACATCGATCTGTAGTTAACATGAGTACTTTCAATTTATATGTTAGAATAACTATGATGATGACTCAGAAATAATGCAAAGAATTCTTTTCTGGAAGCATTATGGTGGCTATAGGTAAACTGTTTGATGAATTTCTTTTCCTATAGGCACTCCCCTCTGCAACTTTTCCCTAGATTTTTTGGGGAAGTGACCTGCCAGAAAGGTTATTTGAGCCTTAGGGGACTGGCGGACAAGGGAGGAATTATGGAGGAATGGCAGAAAGGGTGGAGAGAAACCCGGTTTCGGCATTAGTCTGCTGTTAACAAAAGGCGCCACGGGAACAACAGTTTAATATCCTATAGACGAGAGTACCTCACCTGAAGTGCCACCCACATGACACTCAATTTGGGATGAGTTTCCTGTGAAAAATATCCTCCTCTGCAGGGATTTGAACCCTGGTATGGTTGCACAGTGCTCAGGCCACCACGTTTCCCCTTGAATTGTATAAAAATTATAAACAACGCCTGACACAGATTTGAATTTTTTATTAACATAGAGTCTGTTTACCAAATACAGTGAGAATCTGCTGAACTAGATGATATTTTGCTTCAACTGTGGTAGAGCACTTGCGTGCGATAATATTCGTATTAAGTTTTGGCCATTTTCTGCATTCCTTGCTTATTTCTGACCTAACCTAACAATTATCCCACTATGACTAATCGTTAATGCAGGATATGGTTTTATAATAATAATCTTCGGGTAGAGCCTTGACCTTTCGACGAAATGCCTCTGGAAATATTCGCGCGCACGCTCCTTAGATGAGGATGGAGGAAACGCTTACGGAGGATAATAACGGGAAAAGTTTTCCTCGGTTGAGGTTATTAGGGTTGCGTGCGGGACGTTTCCTTACAATGGAACAGTTGAAGACTTCGTGAGAAGTTACTGACTTGAATAATGTATAAATATTGGCCACGATATACCGTGTGCGAGTCGAATATGCGACCCCGGTACAGGAGAGTAGACGCAAGTTTGCTGGTATTCTAGCATTCAAGATTCATGTTTGGAAGTGCAAGATGACTTAGGACGAAGCGAGGCTATGGTGGGTAAGTACAAAATTATAATTAAATAACTTCACACCTACAATTTAACGATAATTTATGGTGAAAAAAGATATAACATTGACGGACGGGAAGCGGATTTAGTTTGGCTATGAGAATGGATGCAAATGGGTATATATCGCATTGGCTCGCATTTTCAATTGTTGCCTTATATTTTATTTATTACTAGCTGTGCCCGGCATGCGTTGCATTGCCTCTTTTTCTTTCTTAGCAGGCACACATATAAAAAGTACACACTCAACAAATTCAATAGTTTCAGCCTTAACTTTGTAAACTAAACCGGTCGTGCAATAAATATTCTGAGTAAAACTTACAAAGTATGCTGCTTCCTGAACATGAAAAAAGTACACACATTGGCATGTACAAAATTCCTCCAATTGCCTACTTAAATTTGAAAAATAAAATACTCCATCCTGAATTCCCCACTGATTTTTATACTTTTCATGGTTTGACCCACAAATCTTTTCCGGAATCAAAATTGGTCCCTAAACGACTTTTAGACTCAGTCCAATGAATTCCTCGTACCTACACAGAAATTTTTAACGTACAAATGATGCCATGATTTTCCATTCCATGCCTATACTGGGGCTTCCAAGTTAATAAAATATTATTTTGCTGAAGCAGTACAAACATTAAAGATTTTCGAGCTAAAATGTACAATTATAGGAAAAAGCGAAGGATATACGAAAATCGAATGCAAGAATTTAAAATAATCAGACAAAGAGACCACTGCACCAAAATATGTTTTACGCAAAAATAAATTACGTACCTTTTAAAACAAATAATGTCTCACTAATATGATTCTGATGCACGTGATTGAGCAACTCGTAAACGATCTGCTTCGCTTGCTTGATTGCCGCTCCTCGCTATTTTGCGAAGCTCGCGTGCCAACACTAATATTTTGAAACGACTGGCGCTCCACCTAATGTAAAATGGATTTAATAATTCAGAAACCTTCAGGGGCGAGCGCACAACAATTCAATGGTTTCTCAATTTCTATTGGTTAAAATAAGAACATCTCCCATTGGTTAAAATAAAGATCGTATTTGAAAAATTAGGTTTGGATTATTAGCTTACCCGTCGGGCGTTGTTGCACGAAAAGTATTCGAAAGATTAAGAGGGCCTTGGGGGGGTGGGGTGGGGGGGGGGGAGCGGCGATATTTAAAACATTTTTATACCTTCAACCTTCGAAACCTTCGCAAGAGTGTACTCAACAACTTCTTAAAGTTTCTTGGCGATTCGTTAATTAAGATTTGATTTGATGTTTATTTTTGTTTGTTTATTTGGTTGTCAAGGAAAATGCGTAAAAGAAAATCGATTGAAAAAGAGAGAAACTTCATTCTTTCGGGCATGATACCACTAATTTTAGTAGTATCATGCTTTCGGGTATGCGATAAAATGAATTTCAACTCTATATCTTTAGTTAAAGTTGTTTTAAAAAACGAAATAATTAACCGATGCACAAATTCCAATGCTTAGAATTCCTAATCGGCTCAACTAAGCAATATGAATTCCAACAGCAATACCGAAATCTGGTTGTCAAGCGAATACGGTATTGTTGATTTCACTGAAAAATATGTGTTTCTGCAGCTAAAAACGCAATTTTCAGTCAATTACGAAGTGAAAAGGATAATTAATTGACAGAATTAAAAACTTCATTCATTCAGACATTTAATTAAAAAATTCCAACTCTCTATCTTGAGCGTAAATAATTTAAAAAAGTAAAAAATGAAACCACTGCACAAAACCCGATACGTACCGCGAACCATCTAAGGGCCCTGAGACTCCCACCTAAAGGGCCCACCTAAGAGGGCCATGGGACTTTTATGGGCCCTGAGATCATTTTAAAGTAGCCTATAACTTTCCTCCTGCCTTGAACTATTACTCGGCAAAATTTCAGCACGATAGGATTAAAATTGAGGTTAGGATTATTAGCTTACCCGTCGGGCGTTGTTGCGCGAAAAGTATTCGAAAGATTAAGAGGGCCTTGGGGGGGGGAGAGGGGGCAATAATTAAAAAAATTTTATACCATAAACCTTTGCAAGAGTGTACTCAACAACTTCTCAAAGTTTCTTGGCGATCGGATGAACAGTGTAGTAATGCATACAGGACACACAGACATACATTCGTTTTTATATATATAGATGTATACCTATATTCTTGTTTTCTTTCACCATTAAACGACTAGCCAGCCGTGGAGTAATTAGTTATTGAGACATAGTGCATAAATTAAAGATATTTAATGGCGAGGAAGTATTTCAGTAATATTTTGCGGTCATTCCTTTCATCATGTCTCGATATATAATATTGCTGAAGCATGCTCGCACAAATTGGGAATGAAACGACAATAAAGACTACCTAAAGTCCCGCTCGAGCTGTCTCGTTCTATGGCGAGGCTGTTAAAGTTTGGTATCTTCTATTTGAGCTCACTTCACGCTATTTCCTAATAATGACAGCGCAATCAGAGCATAATGGATCAATGAATGTATTTCATCTGAAACAGTGCATGAGAAACGACGCAATTTCGGGTATAGAGGTCGTCATACGGAATTTATGAATTAGGAATTCTGTTATTGCGTCATGGCTCGGCAGCATGTAAAAGATATACCTCCAATTGAAAATAAATTGTTCATAATAGAGACCCTAATATTTTGTGATACAGTTCTCTGTAACTGGGAGCACAAGATAAGGAAAGAAAGAGCTAATGAATAATCGAATGGGCTAGTTGAATTAATTGTAAAAGTTGTGTTTTGAATCAATCTTTGTATTGAGCTTGATGCACTAAAGCGATTAAATCAAATTTTTATGTCACATTGGATGTCATTTTATCCAATTTTAGTGGCATAAAACAACGAGAGTATCTTATTGCAATGCGTAGCAACCCCGTCAGCATTACACAATGACCAACAATGAACAAACTTATTTATACATCTGTAATCAGCGATTAAAATAACAATTAAATTCACTATTAACAAGCCACAATTAAATAGCCTTTTCAAAATTAAAGTTACGAGTGTCTTTACCATATACCTATTATCACCCTATCGTAACAATATTACGGCAGGCTCTTTGTCTAAAAGCAACTAATCGCACCTCATTGCCTCTTTCACTCGCCTATAGTATCTCCTCCAATTCTCCCCTCCAATTTCCTCTTTTCACCCACTTTACCAAGACCTTCCTCGTGAGCCTTCCTTTTCGTTCACCGCGCCTACCAAATACTCCTCCACCCAACAGCTCTAGCCACTAAAGCCTCTTCTCCTCCTTATTTCAAGTATCCGCTATCCAGTCATCAGCTCCCTTGCGTTGCTGAATATTTGTCCCCAGTGCAATTCTTCTTCTTATGCTTTTGCTTCTAGGTCAATTTTTTCTTACGCACTACATAAGTAATTTCATAACTCTACTTGGTCCAGAATGTATACATCTTATTTTTTGGCCCTTTTTGCTGTCTCTCTCCTCATAATTCGCATAACATTTGTTTTATTTTAGTTCATCTTCAATTCGCAATTCCACATTGATCAAATAAAGCTTGCAATCCCTTGCGCTCTTGACTAACAAACGCCTGGTCATGTGCGAATCTGACCAGTCTTATTAGCTGGCCCCCTACTTTGACTCCCACGTCTAAATCGTAATAGTAGTGAATTTGAGAGTCACTGGTGCATCGTTGGGCAGCGGTCATTTCTCACCGCTCACGATCCTCACCTAGTCTAATTTTCTGTTAACTAATCTCTAGGTATTTGTGATATTATCGTTATTAGCTCTGCACAAACATTAGTTACTTTAATTTTGTTCAAATTTAGACCAAGTAGATGAAATAAATGTCAGCCAGCTTAAAAGGTTCTTCCACTAAAGCGATTAGGTTCAGCACAGAGAACGTTGTCAAGGTCGACAATGATTGCTAGCAAGCCATGCTACTCCCAGTGTTCATCGCAATCCGTATGTCGCTCTTTCCGTCTGTCTCTCCTTAACCATTTCAATTGATTATTAACATTTTTTATCGGGCCCCATCTAAAAAAATTGACCAGTGTAAAGTTTGAATGTCACTTACGTTTCAGTCGCACGTGGTCGCGTTCCAAACCATTCGGGAGAAGAGGAGTGAATAACGCCAGAACTCGCGCGGTAAACGGAATCGTTTTTGCGTGATCAGGGGTCATTTTTACGGCGAGCGACAAATAAATGGTCGAGTCCGCGCCTGTGGAGTAAATTATTGGATCGTGGAACTCGGGGCGGGGGGGGGGGCGAAAGTTAGACCGAAAGGAGGAAGAAGGAGATCAAGGTACAACGGGTTAAGGCAGTAGAGGGAGAGAAAGGTCAGATTTGAACCCGATGGTGGCGGAGGAAGGATGAGGGAAAGGAAGGCGAGTGGTAGGCAGGAAATGAGCCAAGGGAAAAGGGGATTACAATTTTTTATTTCCATCCACCAAAAACTCCTTCGCCACGCGAGATCATTAGAGGAGCTAGGCCGTTGTCGATTTTGGCCAGGGAACAAGGAACAAGGAAAGGGAACAAGGGTTACCAGCCTGTGTTCTCGTCGGTGTTGGTGGTGTGGGTGTCGATTCGTGGGCGTGGTAAGGGGTGTGTCCCAGTTTAGTTTGCTAGAATTGGAGGATGTCAGTGGAGGAGTTGTTGATAAGAGTGAGGTAGATAGGGAATGGTGGTGGTATTATTTGGTAATGAGGACCGGATGTATAGCTGTCTCTAGAGTAAGTTTATGAAGATGAGGGATGAAAGAGAGATTGGTGATAAGGATGATTTTAAATGACGGATGAAGGGGAATGGGTAGATCACGCGAGATTGAAAATTGGCTTTTCACGGACCCTCATCATTCACTCCCGTTTTCAGTCTTGTCGGCCGAAAAGGTTGAGGGGTCGCGCGAAGGAAAAAGAGGTCACGGGTGAGCTATGGAGAGAATAATGGCTAGGCTCTCGGTGGGTAAAAAGGAATTTCTTATTTGCGTTGGTTGGAAAGACTCGACAAGAAAATGAATGGATTCAGACACGGATGGTTTATATGAAGACAGGCGTGTGAGGAAATGTTTGTAATAATGCACGGTGTAATGTTCGGTAATTCCTTCTAAAACGCATGTTATACGTTTTTTTCCGTGGCTGTTTCACTACTTCTTGGTTAAAAATTGTAGTATTTGTACTTGATGCGATTTTATTGCGGCCGTTTTGAACGATGCACTTAGTTGCTCACTTTGAAGAAAAGAAACTGCGAGACTGCGGACACTAAAATATGCCCTGGTCTGTTTTCCCGTCTTTTGTTAATGCGTTTTGCGCCGTCACTCTAGCAAGTCCCCGCTATATGCGGCGCTATTTTCTCTGCATATGTTTCCATACATTAGACTGCGAAGTAAAGAGCCTCGCGTAAAACGGCCTGAGGAAAAATCCGTTCGTTTTTAAAAAAAAAGCTGCTTTCTTCGTCACCGATTTCATAACGATGGTATTTTTCAGTAAGTCCCATCGATTGATTGTGTAAATCCTATGGCTAATTCTCTAGGCATAATCTCAAATCTCCTTGAACCATATTCGACGGAGGAACCAAAAAATCTCAGATTGCTGTTCGTAAGCTCTAGTGTTATTAAATGTGAGCAATTTATTGAAGTCATTTCCATATTTTTATGAATTCCTTCGGCACAAAACACCAATCACCTTTGTACTATTCCAGCTGCTCACATTCTTTGTTATTATTTGTCACTAAAATTTCAAATCGTGTATTTATAACGGCAAATATTACGAAGGATTTTTTACAGAAGGGAATGAGGACATACCGGTAAGAGAGTAGAGAAATTTGGTGGAATTTCAAGTAAGTCGAAATGTCTGAAATTAAATTGAAGGCTGCGTACGACATAAGTGGAAAACATGGGTCTCAGACAATTGTAATTGATATCTTTATTTTACAATAATCCGCAATATATTTTGCTAGTTTTAAATTACCATATCGGTGCCACCCACCAACTATTTTGCCAGTCGCAGCTATTATGAAACGTTTTACCCCCAAGTTCTAAGTCTTATTAGCATTTCTTGTTTGATCATAGATTTTTCTCATCTGACCACTTTCCGCCGTGAGTCTCTTCCTCTTCCCTTGGCTACGTTTATCGAATTTTCCCCCTCCTGTCGCTCTTTGCTGAACATTCTCTGCCCATCCTTTTTTTTCGCCTTTTTTCGTCAAATCTTATCCTCCATAATTGAAAGGCCTCCCATCCACCATCCACCTAATTTATATAGTAACTGAAAGTATAATATAAGTTTCACAATTTTTTTTCTTCTTTTGGTCATACGCATACACCTCCTCTTCTGTATCGTCGTTTCAATATTAAATGTCTGGTAATGAAAGATTTTCGACAAAAATAAAGTAATGGAAAGGAGAGAAACTGTGAAATAGTACTATGAAGAGATGGTGACTTTTTGAAAAGTCATTTTTTCTCCACCCGTAACCCCCATTATAAAACAAAATGACTCTGCTTCCTTTTCCCCATGTGTCAATCTTTGCGAAGAAAGTCTTTTGTTTAAGGTCTTCATTACTCTTTGGTATGCATATTCGTTTACATATTACCCTACAAGCTATCACAAGGCTAGAGACTCGGAGGCTACGCGCTAGGCTTAGATTGCTTGAGCAATTGAGAATGAATATCTTTCAGAGCGACACGGAGAACATCATATTAGAACCACATTATATTTCCAGGTCCGACAGAATCGATAAATTAAGAGAGATATTTTGCCGAACAGATAGGTATGGGAATTCATTTTTCCCCCGAACAATTAAGGACTTTAATAAATGCTAGGCGGAACTTTGATTTTTTTTGTTTTTTTTTGTTGACGGCTGGTGTCCTAACAACCCCCGCCACACGCCTTTTGAGGCGGCTTGCGAGGTAGTATGTAGATGTAGATGTAAGGGTGTGTGGTTGAGTTTTCAATCTTTGGAATTAAAAAAAATATGAACAAGACGCTACAATTAATCATTAGAAAAATCTGGCTAATATAATTGATAATTTAGGTAAAGTAAGAAAAAGACATACATGTTGTGATTAGTATGGGTTTATGCAGACTTCGTTCTTAGGAAGTATCGAGACTAGTTTACCTCGGGTTTTTGCGTCAGAGCTGTAATTCATGCCTTGCAATATTTTATTTTTAACTACTGTTTCTGTTTGTTGATAATTTGCGCAAATTTAGTTCAGTATCATTTGGGAAATTCTGAAACTATAGAATACCATTAATGCTTTGCTCAGTGGAAGTTATTGCTGTCACGTTTAAAATAGCTCTACGCATTTAGTGGTAGTGAACTCTACCATTCTGTACAGAATTGTGGTTAATAACCACCTATGTACAGCACATCACCTAGCCATTCCCCTGCTATTAAAAGACGATTTGTAAAAAAAGGC
Organism: Ceriagrion tenellum; assembly: GCA_963169105.1. Taxonomy (NCBI): domain Eukaryota; kingdom Metazoa; phylum Arthropoda; class Insecta; order Odonata; family Coenagrionidae; genus Ceriagrion; species Ceriagrion tenellum. The sequence goes on from OY720634.1 coordinate 59,134,233, forward strand.
GAAGATACTGAGAAAGGAACAAAACAGTTTATGCTTGGAGTTTAAATGGAGTAAGATAACTTCTAAGCAAATTGGTCTGCTTGGACTGATATGGTTGGGACTTTTAAAGCAAAGAGAAAACCTGAAGAGGATCTCAGCTATTTGGACTTCGCAACCATAAATGTTTTACGACGACTAGTCCAGGGTGGAATTTCCCTATAAACGTATAGCTCCAAATTTTGGTCTATTGAAAGAGGAGAACAAAAAAGGATGGATGCGTATGAACAACAATTTTAGAGGGAATAAAAATTTCGTTAGAGAGATAGGATCTCCAGTTATGTAGTTATGTCAAAATTGAATACAGCCTATACTTTAAGAGACATTGAAACTAAAAATAAATGAATGGATTGGAAACATTGTACAGAACGTTACTGTCTATAAAGAGTAATAGTGGGCAACATTCCGGAAACTCCTGTAAATTTCGATCTAGACCGAAATATAATAAAGCTGTTGATAAGAAACAACGGATTATAGTTTGTCCTCTATCGATGACAACAACCAAAGCAATTGGGAAAGATATGTGACATTTAAGCGTTGTAAAACGGTATCAAACTTCATAAATGTTTGCATCACGTGGATCAAACTTCCTTAAACGCTTGGCGGTAAAGTTTTTCCATTTTACTAACATTTTACCAACAATCTTACTTATTCACTGCATAGTCCTGTTTCCGTTGCAATGCCCATTATTTCCCGGTTATGAGATTGAATATGGATATAGAAGGTACGGAATGTGTCGGCTGCATATCCTACATCGCAGTGAAACGACTTGTAAGGGATTGGAAAATGGAAAGATACCAAAGAATCTACCAACGCAGTATGAGAGCTAAAGACCGATGAAGAATGAAGAATCAAGTGCTACGAAAGAGCGAGAAATGGTGTTTCTATTGTGGCTAAATATTGTACTCCTTATTTATTTTACTTATCTTCATTCTGTGTTCATTTTTATTCTCATCTTCTCATGGAAATGTCCTGTATCACCCTTGCTGTTCACCTTTGTGGCGATTTATCGGTGACGTGAAAACTTGAGTGTAAGAAACAGGTGGTGGTTATTTAAATTAACTACTGTATATGATGTCCTTAATTATGTGTGACGTTACGACTATGGCCTGCCTCCATGGAAACACCTGTTTTTGCTATATCTCCGGGTATGAGTTGCTTTTCTTACTTAGCATTAGATGCGGTGATCCTCTTGTTAATTCTGTTGCCCATGTAAGCAAGTGATGAGATTGTAAACGCGGAAAAACCTTAGTTACAGAAACTAGTTTTGCTATATTTGCTTATATATATAAGAAAGGTTGTTAAAAATTGTATACGGTGACCCTCCGAGGACTGATGTAGCTCGTAACATTGATGTTTAGCCGTTTTCGCATGATTTTGAAAGTTTCGTAGCCCATGTACCAAAGTATTCCACTGCGCTGCGTCTGGGAGATTTGCTAAAGCCGTATTACGAAGATGTAAATGAAAACCTTTCTGTTTCTGGAGTAAAAGCAGAGTAACAGCGTTTTATCGTGGTTCAGAAAACGAGGCCAGCCCACCTTATTCCGTGGAAAGGAAGAGCGGAGGAAATTTTTGACCGGGGAGGTCTGACGGAGGTTGCCGGTTAAACGGGGGCGGACCCCAGGGATCAAAGATGAAAAAAACTCGTCGGTTTATTTTTTTTCTATCGCTTCCTCTTTTCCTCTCCCTCTGGTATCTCCTTCTGGAAAGTTTCGCCTCCTTCACGACCACCCTCCTCTCACGCCACGCCCTCCACACCAATCCCCCGAACTCCCCCTTATTTTCCCTATCTTCCATTTCGGCTTGAAAGAGAGGGGGGGAAAAGGTGTGGGCCCTCTTTCGTTAAAAAAAAACTCCTGCCTCCCGACGGTGGGAGGTCGTGAAAATCGCGTAAAGAACGGGCGGATGGAAAAATGAAATGGGGAAGGAATTCCGGAGGAATTGAATGAAAATGAATATGTAATAATGGTGGAGCGTCTGGTGGTACTACATATATATATATTTTTTTTTCCTCTTATCGGAGAAAGGGAAGTGAAAGAGCTTTGGTGGAATGGGAAAGGTGTCCGTATATGTGTGCGTCTGTCTCCCGATGGACTCATTTAAAAAAAGGATGAGTTGTTGGATGAAGGATGCGCATGTCGGCGAAGAAAATCCTTTTCAAGTGGCGACCTGGGTACGCTCTTAGTAAAAACAATTTTTTTTCCTCTGCGGTGAAATCCTGCCGCGGTCGATGGCTTTCGGTAGAGGTTAAATGTTGCACCGCAGTACGTCAGACGCAAATTGGATTTTACGCCGATGGATTCTGTGGTACGGTTTTACCACAAACCGCGTGTTAACTGGCGCTATTGGTAAAAAAATTGCCCTTCTCTTTTATCCTCGTGAAATTTATTGCACAAAGGCGCCGCGTGATTAACACAGCTGAGAGAGCTCCTGTATCTGTTATCAAATGGGGTGAAAATGTTAATCCACTTGTTCGGACTTCTATCGTTTATTTTCCCTGTATTTTACTCTGTGTGTTTGCTAATTTTCTCAATAATGTAGCTAGAATCCATTCAGTTGACGTATTAATCTCTTAAGCCGATGAATTGTAATCAGCCTAAATCTATAGCATGTTCATGAGGTTTTGGAACTATAGGGAGCCTTTGGAAGGTGGATTCAGAAACTGAATTAACTCGATATGCTGTCATTTTGAATTTCCTTAGTGAGGCGTGCAGTCACTGCCCTTTGACGTCTCCATTACTGTTTCTAATATGTTCAATGGAGCAATGGAATATATTACCGATAGTTTTTAGGTATTATGCCTGTTTTTACGTATAGCCATGAGGGATTTTTGAGTTTGTGTAATACAATGATTGTCTAAGGAATAGAAAATTTGATTAACCAATCCATATATTTCTAGATAACTCGATGGAACTCATGAGTCGAACTTATATCATAATTGATAACAAAGAGATACTTGAATATTTGGTCCGTCATATATTTTACTCTCAGCCAACGTTTCACCAAATAATTTGGCATATTCAAGGATTTGTAACTCAAAACAAGGAGACTTACATCAGGTAATTATACAAATATTAGTACGAAATTGAGGAAACGAAAATTTATCTACCATTGAGCTTAATTTTGAAGAGTAACAAAGTAAATGGCTGCTCCAAACAACCAAAAAATCAATAAACTAACCATTTAAAAATTTTTCAAAAAATATAAATTATTAAATAAATAGAGATAAAATTTATAATTCATTATTTTCTACATAAAACAAATATAAAGTCAAAGTTAATGTTAGAATTGATATTATTTGGTTTTTATAAAACAAAAAAAAAATCAAGAATCTTTTTATTAACTTCAATTTATTGGTCGAGAAAGTTGAAATTGATTATTTCATAATATTTTTTTTCTGTCGGTATTGCACTGCAATGTTTTTGAGTATGCAGTGTATACGCTTGTGGTGGTTAAAACTCAATTGTTCAAGGTCCTTGAACAATCTTTTTTACGCCTAAACATTGGCTTTCTAAATCAACTGCTTAAGTATTTTGTCTTTCATCGTATGATGATCTTCATCACAAATACAGTTCTTTGTCCATTAAAGTGGTAGAGTTGAATTTTAAACGTCGGTAAACCGTGTTTAGAGATATGCGTAGGTGAAAGGAAGGAGTACCGTAGTTAGACCTTTCGGTAGCTGTCGCGTGTTTTGAGCCTCGCTCAGCATAATGACATTTCCGACCAAGTAATTTTTACTTCAAACACCAAAGGTCAAGTGAAAACTAATTTTCTCCTTGCCGCTCTTGAATTTGATTTTGAGTTGATTTAACTGGCGAGGGCTCGTATTTTACCATTTTGATAATTATTTCCTCGCTTGCATAAATTGATCTTCGACATTATGACCAAAATTAGAGGTGTGGGGAGGGCGAAATAAACTTGCAATTTAATTGGCGTGCAATTTTTTGGTCCGTCTGCATTGGTCTGTCTGATTATGTACAGGTATCTCTGTAAATACGTCCGTAGCTTGTTAAGTCGGGAGGTAGTTTACTACGTCTGTTGGATTTTCTAATGACCGTACATTGCTTGCACTATCCATAGAAAGTTGAGATAGTAGTTTCTCTTTGACGCATTGAAATTGCAGCACGAGAATTTCGGTGTCAAGGTATAAAAGAGAAGAGACTTTTAGTTTCATAATACACAGTTGGTGAACATCACTCATGGGTTATAAAGCTTTCGGGTTTAAACCGTGTGATGGTAGTTTGTGGCACCGACATTTTGATAGATCAGATAGATTAGATAGATAGATTAGATAGCTATGGTCCTCAGGGTGAATGTTTTGCCCAGGAGGGTGACACTTATTATATACTTAGTAGATGTGCTCAACTTGCTTCTGATTGGCCCTCTTTACCCGGTATTTTTCTTGTGAGTCTCATGATTGGTTTCCACGCATTGCTTATCTGGAAACCTCTGTCTCTGTTAATATTGTCTCTGTGGTTGTTGATTTGCATAGTATCCTTCACAATCCGATCCCGGTGACGAGGAGCGTGAAGAATCCTGGGTCCCTTGAAATTGGCCCTGTGCCTATTCTCAAGGCTGTGTTTCGCTACTGCTAATTTCTCTGGGTGGAAGAGCCTGATGCTTCTTTAATGTTCTTTCTGGCGTTTTTCTATGGTACGACCAGTTTCAACGATGTACACCTTCCCACATTCACTCGGGATGTGGTACAAGCGTGGTGTTTTCAATCCCAAGTTCTCCTTGACGGTATCCAGAATGTAATCGTACTTTACTCGTGGGAAAAGAATGTGACAGACCCATCATTCGGTTGCAGAACTAAGAGCTGAAGCAATGCCCTCCAAAAGGCTGTTGAGAATCACAGTAATACGGACGACCAAAAGCAGGTGGATATGAATTCCATCGAACCGCATCTGTGATTTTTTCCGCCATTTTCGAGTTCTCGATTCGACATATCAAATCGTTCAATGTATGTCGAAAATGGAGCGCTCTGATTGCTCGAGAGTGGTACGTGACTGTCGCAAGTGGCGCCTCGTAGTGGCTAGCAGGAGAACTAAGGAAACCTCAGGACGATCGAAACAAATGACGATCAAGAAGCGTTTACTACTTTTGAATAATTATGAGCATTTGGCACACTTTTGGATAAAAATAGGAAATTCGATTTAAGGCGGCAGACAGACTTGAAAGACGTCTGCAAATGGTCTAGAGAGCTGAGAAAATAATTGGATGTGAACTTCGGTAGAAAGGCGGAAGAGAGATACTCTTGCGCTGCAATAATTAACATCCTCCTCGGAAGGAAGCCAAAAGTGAGACCATCAAATAAAATCACAGACAGTTAATAATTTACCGCTCAAGATCATGAATAATTTCCATCTAAAAACAGAAAATTCACTTTTTTCAAAAAGATGAAGGACTTATAATATAAGTACAAGGGCAGTACTGGATAGGGTAAATAATGTAGTTACTTGAGATGTTCACTGTAGAAAAATTTTCGAAAACGGCAGGATTTATAGATGAAAATGGCGGTAGCAAAGAACACGTTCACTAATAGAAACTGTTTCCGTTGCATAAGAGTCGTTAAGGGTAGGATAATACGTATGCATCATTTTAAGAAGCAGGGACATAGACACTCCAGAAAGAGCTGGAGAAAAGACAATTTTTGTACGTGAATGTGAAGGAGAATGAACCAAATGCGGTAAACGCGGAGAGAAATAAATTAGGAAGTGCTCAGTATGATGAATGAGAGGCGGAGGCTGCTGTAGAAAATTAGGATGAAGTTGTGTCGGTAAATGGAGCAGGATTTGGGAGACGAGGTACGGTGGAGGCTGTGATGGAGGCTAGGTTGTGCGCCAAGTGGAAAAAGGGAAGAAAGAGAATAGGCATTGTGGATGAGATAAATGTTTGTGCTACCGCCTCTCGTGAATCTTTCGATTTGAAGTCACTTACTAGCCGAGAATCCATGAGCTGCCGCAGAAACACAAACAGCCAATATCTGATTCCCTTATTGCTTGGCGCGCGAAACGCTTGGCCGCGGTATGCTTGAACTATCTCCTCTTAACTGTGAACGATTGAAAGGTACCGTAGAGCATCCGTCATTGGTTGTTCAATCCTAAGATTAGATGACTGCAGTCCTCCACCCTTCCCCATCTAATGCTAGTTCCCTTACTTCCTGGTATCTCTTCCTATGTACTTTCCTCTTAATTTGGTCCATGAAATTATTCGTGTGTCTTCCTCTGGGGACTTTTTCTTCTATTTTTCCTCCAATGTTATGTTCCATTGTGAACATTATGTTCTTTACAAACTCTTTGTTACTCAGTGTCTGTCCAATTCGTCTTGTTCTTCTTTTTTCTATGGTGTTCTATAGGGTCCTCTCCTCTTCTAATCTCCTGCACACTTCATTATTTCTTATTTTGTCCGTCCATTTTATCTTCAGCATCCTCCTCCAAAATCAGGTTCCGAAGGCTTCCAGTGTGTTCTGGTCAGCTTTTCCAATGGTCCATGCTTCTTAACCATAGAGTGCCACGCTCCACGCTAATATTTTCATATACTGTTTTCTACTTTGTAGTCTCATCCTCTATGAGCACAGCAGTTGTCTTTTTCCCATATCCCCGGTGTGAACCGTGATTTTAAATATGCTGAGCTATCGCCGCCAATCACTCTGATGCAGCACTATTTACTATTCTCCGTATGGGATGAATTGAGTTTTGAAGTACTCCCTTCCCATTTTCCTGTTCCCCATCCTCTCTCTCACCCAATCCCCTTTCCTTCTTATTTCCTTTATTCATAGATAGGGACCTAAAAACCCCTGCCACACTCCTTGCGGTGGTTCGCGAGGAAGAGTGTAAATTTAGGTACGTCTAACTGAGGAGACATATTATAGAGAAGTGTATTCCTTCAGTTAAGCAGTGAAAGAGTGGGTAGCGGTACCTACCGCTCTCCAATTATGGATAAATTCATTCACAAATTTATAGAGGATGGTATAATAGTCAAATGGCCCACTAAGAGTGAGATTAAAAGTTTCATTATCCCCTAACCTGATGGCAGCTATCGGTTCATACAGGATTTAAGCCCGTGGACCCCGTATGTAAAGAAACCAAAATTTTCCCTGTTAGGGCCAGTACGTGCTTTAGCAAACATACCCCAGGACGCATGGCTAATCAAGATAGACTTACTCTCAGCCTTCTACCAGCTCCAGGTGGATGTCAGACATTTCGACCGCTCCTAGCCACAAAGTAGTACCTCAAAACATCATTCCATTCAGGCGTATCTTGAATTCCTAGTCCACAAAATCGTACGTGTAAAATTTGAGCCGTATAATCGTATCTGAAATTTCGTCCATAAAATCGTACGTCAGAACACCAATCCACAAGGCCGTATCGCGAAAAATCAGTCCACATAGCAGTATCTCGGCCAATAATTTAATTTTCGTTTTGGGAACTCGATTTTCATTCATTTTTAAAAATTATAATACATTAAAATATATAATATAATTAATAAAATTATAAAATAATTTTTAAAAAATGAATGAAAATCGAGTTCCCAAAACGAAAATTAAATTATTGGCCGAGATACTGCTATGTGGACTGATTTTTCGCGATACGGCCTTGTGGATTGGTGTTCTGACGTACGATTTTATGGACGAAATTTCAGATACGATTATACGGCTCAAATTTTACACATACGATTTTGTGGACTAGGAATTCAAGATACGCCTGAATGGAATGGTTTTTTGAGGTACTACTTTGTGGCTAGGAGCGGTCGATTTGCGATTTTACGGTATCAATAACCGCAATGAACAGTACGCCTTCACACGCCTCCCAACGGGCACTCCCTCTCGCCTGCTATACTCCAAAGATGGGCAGAAGACGTTGCCCTGTTATTGATTGCCTACTTTAATATTAAATGAATTTGCTATTTAGACGATTGGCTAGTGTTCTCCAACCAGAAGCAGTGTTGATACAGCATTTTTGAATTTCTCTCACAGCGTTTTGGTATTACGGGAAATTTTGTGAAAACATCCCTCATCCCCAAAAAGTGCTTAAAATCTCTCTGTATGAAAATAGACGCAGTGCATCGCTCCCTGCAATTAACATAGAAGAGCATCAAGAAAATGAAATCCCTAGTGCCTATCGCCCTCCAGCTCCGCGCCGTCGATATCCCCAAGGCCGTAGGGTATCTGGCGTGGGTATGCTGGATCTTACGTGTGCCCACCTTCCTTGCAAACCACGTATTCCAGAGAGACAATCATTGGTGGAAGAAATTAGTGGAATTAGAAGTTTTAGATAAAGAAGTGTTCCTTCCTAGGGCAACGCAGAATTGAGACGTGTACACGGACGCCACCCCACATCAAGGCGCCGTGGTCATCCCTCACTGGCACCAAGAAAGAGTTTTTAATTCTCCGGAAGGATGGCATATTAATGCCATTGAACTATACGCCGCACTAGTCGGCCTAACTGAAACTGTAACCTTACTCAATGATCTAAATTTGACATGTGTATCTATTACTATGTATTTAGATAACCAATCGGCCTTATTCAATTTACTTAAAGGAAATGGAACAATATTTCGTACCCATGGCCAATTGGTGGAAATGTATATGCTACTAATAAAGGAGTTACAGTCACCAGAAGTGACCTGGGCCTTCATACCCTCGGAGCGTGACCTGGCCGACGAGCCCTCTCGGGCCGTGCAACTTTAATATGCGGAGCCGGCCATACGGTCGCGCCCGGGTATTACTGTCGCATGGCTCCGGGAGACAGTCGGCGGTTGTGCTTCGAAGGCTTGAGGATCCAGTACCCTTGGTTGTTTTGGGACTAAATATGCCATTAATGGCGGAAATCGCCCGACAAATAGCATGGAATAAGCTGCGCGCTCCGTTAAAAACTGCTTCGAGTGAACATATTGGTGTTGCGCAGCTTTTTGAGAGATGAGATAGGAAGCTGTTGGAGACTCGAAAGCTGCTCGCTAGGCTTAGTTTTCTTGAGAAATTCAGGACAGGTTTGTTGCAAAATGACAAAGAGAATATCATTTTGACACCACACTACATCTCTAGGTCCAACAGAAGCAATAAATTGGGAGAAATACTACGTTACCAAATGAATGGGAAAAATTTTTTTCCACGTACAATAAATGATCATAATGAAAGCCGTCCTCCCCTCAAAAAACTCCAGTTGTCTTCACACTTCACTGTGTTACTTCCTCTAGTTTTATTATTTACAACTTTACAGGGCAGTTGTCCTAACACCCCCTGCCACTCGCCCATCCGGCAGCTCGCAGGGTACTCAGTATGTATGTATATGAAGCGATTTTATGTGGCATAAATCTTAGTGCTATTAGGGAAAATTTCCATGTGTAGAAACTCTGATTGTAGTGAGAAGTTAAACATGTTTTTTAAGTCTCGCGCTCTGAGAAATGTGTTCCAGCTTCGGCGCTGCTCAAAATAGCTTTTGCAATTCAGCAAAGGTTTTTTGTAATAATTAAGTGCACGGAAATAAAGGTTGTAATTATTGAATTTGTCAGATTGTATTTTGTCAAACTCGTGATTTGCGGGTGTTTTTCTCCATACTCATAGGGCTTGGATTTTTAGAAAACTATCAAATTACTTTTCTTATATTAGTTAAAAATTAAAATAGGAGGGTAGAAGGTGCATATTGATTTCCCCATGCCTTCATTGTCTACTTGGTTTATTGGTTTATTTAATTTTCAATGAAATATTATTTAATATCATTTGTGATTAATGTGGTAATAATTGTCATGTTGGCTCGTGGGTTTTCCAGTATATTAGGATGAAATAGGATTTTTACAGGATCCAATCAATGAAGTTTTATTTAGCCTTAATTTTCCATAACTGCAGTCAGAGGTTCTTGTCTAGTTTATTGTCGTTGAAGCTTTAAAATGCTGTTTCGTCTTTAGATTAAGATAATGAGGAGAAAATTACTTTTTAAATGATGCAAACTACGAAGGGGAAGAGGAAATTTAGCGCGTTTGCCACCTTGAAAGCTGCATTAATATTTAACGTGATCTATTTCCCTAAAAAATAATTTATTTCCTCATTCTTTTGGCCTAATACGTAGCGGCTTCCCTATGATGATGAAATTTCCTCCTGAGAAATGAGAATATTCCATTTTTATCCCAGTGATGGTAAAGAGAACGAGATATTTTTTGCATTATGAGGTTAAGCGTTTTTTTCAATTTCCTTTTTGAGCGTTTGACAGGGATGAATATGGAGTGGGTTCTTTATAGTGTTTTTTTCATGAATGAAAATTAATTTGCTATTCTGGGGTAGGATTTCTCAAAGACATTCCGGGTCCCACAGCGTCTTTTTTTGCTGGAGTCATGCTTTTGCCATAGCTTTCAGCATCATCATGAGAACTCAGATGATGCTGTCTGCAATGGTAGTGTGCATTTTTCCAAACACCATCTAATATCATATTTGATGATGCCACCTTCATATTCATAAAGATTTAATAAAAAATAATAAAACACAAAGTAAAACTGCACGCTTTGTTAAATAAGCTATGAGCGAACATGTAGTGTTTTCATGCTGTTAGAGGGATTAAGGTGGGAGACTTGGAGGATAAACGCTAGGCTTAGGCTGATTGAGAAATTCAGAACTGGTGTGTTATAGAGCGACACAGAGAATATGATCCTGGAGCCTCACTACATCTCTAGGTCTGAAAGACGCGAAAAAAAGATAAATTACCGAACGGATAAGTACATAAACTCGTTCTTTCCGCGCACAATAAGTGACCACAATAAAATACTGAGATCCAATAAATACTCTCACATAATGCACATCACCATTTCACCGACCAAAACCTTCCTTACATCTTTATATGGCAGGTGTCCCTACACCCCTTACCACGCGCCCATGCGGCGACTCGCAGGGTAGTGTGTAGATGTAGATGCAATGGTAACGAACATTATTCCTAGAAAATCGTTATATTATTCATGATGCAGCCTAAATGCTAGCGGATGATCGAGAACACCAAATGAAAACGCGGCAGTGCCCGGAAGTTCTTTTAGCAGATTCACATCGCTGTGATCGATTCATCACGAGTAGTCAACGTCTTCATTCCTGCGTAATTTTCCCCTTTGACGTCCTTCATATTTTGTCCGACGTGGGCCTTTCTTGACCTGCCTCGGTAATTATTCCCATTTGTTTATCTTTTAATTATTTTCATGTAAGCGCCTAGCTTAATAAAAGGACTGGGTCCGCAGGGGGCACGGTAAGGGAAAAAGTCGGACGTTTTGTTTCAACACCTTTAATTCACGCACACAAAAATACATGGTTGTCCTCGGTCACCCAGCGCGAGACTCCCCGAGTCTCTCTTGCCCCCACGCCGCGCTCAGCGCCCGCGTCACCCCGTGACCGCCTTGAGGGCTTCCTATTGGCCGGCAATACCATTTCACCTTACTCGTGCATCTTACCACGGAGAAGGATCCCACGGCAAGGTGTTAGAGGAGCCACATCTAAATGTGACTCCTCATCCGCCAGCTACCATTTCCGCCGAACCAACACCGGGAGACGTGAGCGCCGACCGCTGTGCGCACGCTTACACCACTTCCCCCCAAAAGTGAATCGCTGAATAATAATGAATTACATGTTGTATTCAGTGATTCATTCAATAACCAATCAGCCAATCAAAATTCTAAAAACAAAACTCAGACGATACATACAACCATAAAAATGCAACCCAAAAAATAACACTGCCCCTGAAAAATAAGTTTCTCCAAACAATATAAAGATTCTGATGGAAATATAGATATTACCACTTTGAGTGCGGCATGACGTGATATCACGTCAAGGGTACCGTGAGTGTTCCAGCTTTCCTTAGGGAACTTTCACTAAGCCTCCTAGGGAAAGCTGGAACGCTCGCGATACCCATGACGTGATATCACGTCATCTGAACCAGCGTAAAGACAACCATGGCGTGATATCACGGCACAACGTACTCAAAGGGTTAAAGACTCACCACAAGGGTTTCGCCCATAACCTACATAGTTAATCAAAATATATTGTATTAAAATGACACTGGGCAACAAATACATACACATTACTACACATAGACAGTCCCAATTCATAAAGTCTATGCAAATTAACACCCCCTACAATTTACTACTATTCATGCAATGGTTGTTATATCTTGTAAGGCTTATTGTAGATATTCTTCATGTATTACACATTGACTGTTTATATCACGTTTGTCATATAATCCTTTAAACCTGTTATTTTACAGTTATCAATATTCATTTAACAATAAAATGTTCAAGTTCAAATGAAATTCCTCATTAAACATAGACACCAAACTTTTCATCTCAATGATGTGCTTATTTTTCTTGAAACTAGTGGAATAATAAGTCCCGTTCATGAAAATAAAATACCCGCTGTAAGACCTTTCATCTACTCCAACCTCAGGCCTCATTCTTTATTATTTCATCGGGCCCTCCACCCACTTCTCCAGCAGGGACTTCCAAGCTTGATAGCGTGGCGCGCACATTCTTCGCGTCGACTACTCCTATCCTCTTTCTTTCGACCGCTCCACCGCCGCATTTACTACTCAGCAACGACCGCTTCCAACACAAATACAGCACGAGAATGGTTATCCCAATGGCGCTCCCTAACCCCCCAATGATTTCCCAAGTTCCATTTTAGTAGAGGTGCTAACTGCTCGCAGTCTCCCTACCCATTTAGTAAAATCCACCGAGCGCCCGTGTGTCATTAATACCCGTCCCAGCCCGTCTCGCAGGCCCCTCCACGTGTGCGAAGCGTGACCGCGCTCAGCCTGTCCTCATCATCCCAGCCACCCAACCTTCCCGCTTGCTCTAATTGCGAGAAAAACGCTTCAACGTTTTCCCCTGTGGATCCCGAAAAGCTTTCAATCGCCGATATCATTGAATATGACTTCCTCGAGTTCTCCCCTGCTCCGGCCACATCCATTGAACGGGATCTAAAAATCGCGTTTTCTTCCTTAAGGGCCCGTAGATGCGTACAAAGTTCATCCACCGCCTGTTGGAGCTCCATTTCACGACCCGATAAACTAACGCGACTCGCCATTGTCACTCACCTATTCACGACTTGGTATTACCGCATTTCCCAAAGCCTTGAGGACATCCCACTTCTGACACCAAATGTAATTTTCATGTAAGCGCCTAGCTTAATAAAAGGACTGGGTCCGCAGGGGGCACGGTAAGGGAAAAAGTCGGACGTTTTGTTTCAACACCTTTAATTCACGCACACAAAAATACATGGTTGTCCTCGGTCACCCAGCGCGAGACTCCCCGAGTCTCTCTTGCCCCCACGCCGCGCTCAGCGCCCGCGTCACCCCGTGACCGCCTTGAGGGCTTCCTATTGGCCGGCAATACCATTTCACCTTACTCGTGCATCTTACCACGGAGAAGGATCCCACGGCAAGGTGTTAGAGGAGCCACATCTAAATGTGACTCCTCATCCGCCAGCTACCATTTCCGCCGAACCAACACCGGGAGACGTGAGCGCCGACCGCTGCGCGCACGCTTACATTCAGTTAATTATTGTCTCGCTGTATATAACCAATATGTGCGAAATTCCACGGAGGATAAATCATCCGCATTTACCCGAACTCGGACCCGGATCCCTCGATTTCCGGCCGAGTGCTTCAGCCAGGTAAGCTATCTATGCTTCCTGTTCCCCTGTCGATGTTTCAGGACTGACGGTAGTGCGAACGAGATAATTCCTTAATCATTATAGAGACCATACTCGTACTACACGTCTTAATTTCACTAGTACTGAGACTCACGAATTTAATATGGAATTATTTATGGTGCAATAATATAGTTTTACATGACAGAAATTGTAAGTAATCAAATGGAAATATCTAAACAAGTCTTTAACTTGACTCATTTTTTCACGCGGTGCGTTTGAAACTCCATCAAAACGGAAGGATTTTTTGTGATTCCGAAGAATGTACTGCGGTAACAATATGATTAATTTTCAAAAATAGTTGAGAAAACACACAAACTACACACAGTTGACATTTTGACGACATATAGGTGTTAGAAATACTCATTTTTGAAATAAGGTCTCTCTGGAGTGCATACACGTACCATTTCTCGTATAAAAGGGCTGGTATTTTCTGGCAAATATCTCGGAAAGTAAGGTGGTAAGGGGTTAAATTTTTGGTGTCAATGGAAGGGTGATATGTTTTTTTTAATGAGACCAAATTCATTGACTTCTAGGTAAAATGACATTTTGCTCAAACTACCTAAACGGGGCAAGATGGAATATACTCCTGGGAATAGACTTTTATCCGACTAACAGTCCAGGTCGTGCGCTACACGCCACAGCCCCCGAAAAGTAAAGCCCGAACTTAGAGCATTGTGTCAGGTGTTCGCTCTTCTAGACCGATTTTGAATACAACAGAACTATCCTGGGGTAACTTGACGGAGTCACTCGCAATGCGCAAATATGCGAAATTCCACAGAGGAAATATCATCGGCAGAGGGATTTGGGTTTGAATCCCGGTGAAGGCCGATGATTTTTCGTTTGTGGAATTATGCACATTTGTGTATTGCGTGTGACCCCGCAAAGTTATTCGCGACTAGTTCAAGTGTACTCAAAATCGGTTATTTCCAATACGTTTGTCTCCCTTTCTCTTTTAGTTATTCATTATAATTCTTCCTCCCCAACTCTTCATGAGAAACCTTCCTTTTTTTAATATCTCGGTGCATTTCTCGTTTTTGTTAATGCGACGTCCTTATTGATATTATCTCTTTTGCCCTGCTGCTGTTTTAGTCGAGGCTTCATTGGCATGTAAAAACATGCTCCAAATATACGTTAAAACAAAGTACTTTCATCCAGGCTTGTTACTGTCAGCAGACCACTTCGTTTTGTAGAATGCCTTCTTTTCTGGCGCTATCCCATAAGAAATATTTGTCTTGCTTTATTATTGCTTATGAGTTTACTTTCCTGATTTTTCCGCGTGCACAAGTTGTTGCAAAGGGACGTAAGTGATTGAAGTGCAATAACCAACTAAGCCATTTCACTGAAAATATTTTTATTATATCGCTCATTCCTGTTTACATGCGCAGTAGCTTATTTAGTAAAACCCATATGAATCCTGAAGGTGCTACAGGGAAACAAATATATATTCAGTGGAATGGTTAAGTTGTTATTTAAAGTCATACCAAGTATGTAGGTCCATAAAATGCTGCCCATAGAAAGGAGCTTATTTCACAAAATAGCCATTTTCTGGATTGTGCTCTTGGAAATGCGTTAAGCATGAATGAATTAATTGTGGTGATGCTTAAAATATTCATGTGGCATGAATAGGAAGGAATCTTCATTTTGCTTGGACTATTTTAGTCGGGAGAATAATAATAGGCACTAGGTGATGAAATATTTCGTGGCGTCTTGTTCTATGTCGAAGCAAATGGCCTTGTATAAAACGAGAGTAAAGGCATACGTTCTGCTAAAAGTTTGTCACATTAATAAATATCTTGATGTCTCCATTATTTACCGTTTTACAATCATATTTTGCTTGTTCTATCTAAATATCATGAGATTTTTGAATAAATTAAAATCCTGAATCCCTAATCCATAATTTTATATCCTCCTGGTGTGATAGCGTATGTTTTTTTATGTTTTCTTGTTTCTTATTTTTTCCGCCGCTATTTCAACTGAAATTTACCTGTTGTCTTTCGAAGTCGGATAAATTATCAGGGGTGGCTGTATGATTATCATCATCCACAACTCTACAGCCCGGTGTGGGCCTAGGCTTCATCTACAATGTGCCTCAATTCATTTCTTCTTCTGGCTTTCTCCCTCCATCTCGTGACTCCCATTGCCTTCAAGTCTTCTTCTGCATCCTGTAGCCATCTCTTCAGTGGTCTACCTCTCTTTCTGACCCCTTCCATCTTGCTATTTAGAATTAATTTTGGCATTTTTCGATTTCCATTCTTTCTACATGACCCAACTATGCCAGCCGTAGTGCTTTGGAGAATATAACTATGTCTTTTTCTTCTAGAATATCATTTATCTCCATATTCATTCTAATCCTCCATCTCTCTCCTTATTTAATTGGGCCATAGATCCTCCTTATTATCTTTCTTTCAAATTTCCTAAGGATTTCTTCATCGCGTTTTGATAGAGTCCACGTCTCAGCCCCATAAGTTACTACTGGTCTTATCAGGGTTTTATAAATCTTCAGTTTTGTGT
This sequence comes from Ceriagrion tenellum, assembly GCA_963169105.1. Lineage (NCBI taxonomy): Eukaryota > Metazoa > Arthropoda > Insecta > Odonata > Coenagrionidae > Ceriagrion > Ceriagrion tenellum. The sequence goes on from OY720634.1 coordinate 59,150,458, forward strand.
TCCTAGACAGCAAGGTTGATTTGAGGGGTGGTACATTCGCAGAATAGGCTTTGTTGCCTTCCATCACTCTGTGGTTGATTTCATCAGACACTTTATTTTCATTATTCAATATGACTCCCAGGTAAGTAAATTCCTTGACCCCCTTAAACTCATAGCTTCCATTTCTTATATTTTGCAGGTCTCGGGTGGCCTGTGAAGATGACATTTTCTCCTGCATAATCATATAGTCTTTAAACCTTGGAGTTATTTGATCCGATGAAGGTTTAAACGACCATCTTAAACGTCTTATGCTTTTTACATATATCGTTGCAAGTATTCAGAGCATGAAGAAGCGTAGGAGTGAACATATGCTGGGTTGTATTGTTATTTTGTTTGGGAACAAACCAATTGAAGGTGGATCGAAGAACCAGGAGTGTGTACGCGTGTGAAATTTGGCTATTACAGATTTGAGTACTCATTTGTATTTTATCTTTAATTATTTAATTACGATAATTATCTTATTCGAGGTGAAACTACTCCTGTGATCAAACTTTTACTCGAATGCTATCGTATTATTCGCGGAAGTTGTTGTATTACATTGCCCATAAAGCTGTAAATCTTATCGGTACTTATACCCGAACTTAATCGGTGGCAATGGAAATTTAATTTTAAAAGTATCATTCAGATTATGAATGAGGATTTTTTTCATTAGGTACTTAAATACACATCCATGTTAAGGGTATTCAATAATTTATGATAATTTCAATAATTCAATAATTTCCTCTCTTTCCGCTGTGAATTTATTTTGGTCGTTGATTTTTCCCTTAACGAAGCATGTAATGAATCCAGGAATAACGTTTCGTCTTTTTCCGTAATTCTTGTAAATTCATCTCATTTGTGGGAATTCGAAATAGGTTACCACTTATTCCCTTCACATCGAGACCTGTTTTCTGACCTGTTGAATGTCTTAGTGTTCGATTAGCAGTTTTAAATGGAAATGAGAAATTAATGCTGAAGTTGGGTGCCATTTTACTTTCCACTAATGGTATATGAAGTTCATATATCGCGATGCAAATGCGTGCGTAAACCTTCCTGTATTGATCCCTGAAATGTGCGCGTCCTCTGCTGTAGTCACTTTGCTGACATCGTATCTTTCTAAATGCAATGACTGGAGCATGTAAATTCATAATTTTATCGCTTATGAGCAGAATTTTAACTTTTTCGTTATAGATTTTTGATTGACAAAAGTTGACGTTATAGGGCACCTTTAGTTTAAAAGATGCCAGAAGAGTACCCTTTTTTCCATGCACCTCTTATTTTATATGGTATAGAAATTTTAAAAATAAATTTTAAAAATCCAAACAGGCCAGAGATTTAGCTTAAAATGCTCTCGTCCTACAGTTGATTTAGCGCGTGTGTTTCATAATAAACATCTAAGTTGGTAAGTGAGCATGTAATGCGATAAGCTACTTTTACCTCGAGTATTGGTAGAAATTCGATCTCAAAGTGATTGGTTTTAGTTTGAAAATATGTCTTTCGTTTTCTTTTTTTTAATAATAACGGCTAACTTATGCATAAGAATGTGATGTCGGAACTTCGTCGGAAAATAAATTGGTTTTGAATTTACGAAAAAGATTGAGTATCATTTTCAATCGACGGTCTGAAAGCGATTCCCATTCCAGTTGTTGAAATTTTTCTGTAAAACCAATAAGACTATCATAACGCCTTTCGCATGTCTTGGCGATCTTCTTTGCACGCGTTCCGAACTTATTTTCTGTACCTAAAGTCATGTTTATGTATTATAATAGTCGGTAAAGCTGGAAGTGCCGAACGCCTTTCATTGACCTTCCATTTAATTCAATGGCTTATTCCAGATTTGTTCATTCCTCTGAAAAAAATGGGCCCATTCCAATAACCAGGATAGTGAAGGTGTTAATGGATGGTGATTAAAGGAGTTCCGGGTCTCAAAAAAACACATCCAAGTCTTCCCTCAGGAAGCCTTTCTATTTTTAACGACCCCTGAGGTTTCGCGGTGGGCTTCCGTTTGCCGATTAATCATACGCATTCGCGATTGCTTGGTTTTAATTGGTGCGTTCAGCTGGGAGACTTGCGGAAGAGACATTTTAATTTTTCTTTTTACTTTACTAAAATCGGTATAATAAATGTCCTGAAATGGTGATTTGCTTTCTTATTCTGTGATTTTTCAAAATACACGTTCACAAAATATGCTTTCGTTACATTACTGTCGACCCTTTTTTTCTGTAAAACGCACTCAGCGTAAAATATCTTCTTTAAGGGAATATTACGAAATATTCATTGGCATGTTGCAGTGCAATGGAGAAATAATTTACTGAGAGGATTTCCTTGGTGTTCAAAATGAATGATTTACACCAAAGAGGGTGAAATTCGCCGCATAATAAAAATGAAGACTCCACCTGGAATCGAACCTGGTCACCGGTCGGGTGTGTTACCCGGCCACCTAGATTAAGGTAGTTTCAGTGAAATGTCATTTTACCTAGAAATAAACGAGTTTGATCTCTTTTTAATGGAAAATCTCTCTACTTTCTAAAGATACCAAACAAGCAGCCCCTCACCCAACTACTTTCCGAGAATGTTTATGGAAATACCAGCGCTTGGAAAGTGTACGAGTATGCACTCCAGGGGAACAATATTAAGAAATTTGAGAGTTTATGACACCTGGATGTTGTAAAAAAGTTGACAGCGTGTAGTTTGTATGCTTTTTCAATCATTTTTAAGATAAGCCATATTGTCATCGCAGTAATTGTTTCAGGATCACGTAAAAACCTTCCCTCGTGCTGGAGTTTTAAATGTACCGCCCATTTAATTTGTATTTACATATTGTGTTGCTAGGCAACAATAAACAAATTTATAATAGTCCGACTTTACTATTATCTTGAGTGCACAAATCTGAAAATTAAGGTACAGATTATGGGAACTATAGCCCTTCTAGGTTTCATGGTCGTTTTCTATAATTTTTTTTGCACTGAGTTCGAATCCGTTCGCAGAATTACCCTATCCACTTTCGTTTGAGAGGTATTGAATCTCAGAAAGACCTAAACATTGCGCATGAGCATTTAAGGTTAGAATCTCTCAAAACCCTGACATGATAGGCGAACTTTTTTGATTAGATTCGGATTCAACGCACGAAATCACGTCGTTCTTCGCATCTAAAAAGTATTCGAAACCGTGAAATTTGCAGGGCTTTGTTATCCTTGCTAAGGGTCGGCAGCTCCAGTCTCCCCTTACGGGTAAATAATTGTTATTGAAAACTTCATTTTTAATGCTGTGATGGGAAGTGTGTATCATTTCATTCGAACTTGATTAATCTTTGGAGAATTAAAGTCAGCTTAGTGAAGACAATAGTGCGTGAGCCTTGATGTTCCGCTATGTGAATTTACCTTTATATTTCAAATTTCTTTCCCTTTTCTTAGCCGTTGATGATGAATTTAGTTCATGCAAACCTGTTACCAAACCCTTTTGCTTGCTAAATTAGCTTCGATTGTCTTTTCAAATAGGTATACCCAAGGCAAATGCAAACATTTGATCCCTTTCTTGTACGTTATGTTTTGATTCCTGTCCGATTGTTATTATCCGATGGTTCCGAGAATAAAAGCAAAACTTAGTGAAGACAGTAGTGCGTGAGCCTTGATGTGGTACTATGAAATATGGTATTTTTTTAGGCATTGAGTTGCGTGAATGACAACGCGATTGAGCGAAGTTATCGAAAAAAACTGTTTCTCTAGATCAACGGCTACTTGACTTCGGTCCATTTGATCGACAGTGGAAGTGTGGAGTCAAATTCCCCGTACTATGAGACTTTAAGCATATATTCTAAAATTACGGGTAATTTTTGAAAAGACAACTACAGTGTTATCGCATTAATCCTCTTCCGTTATATACCCACGATAATTCATTTCCCAATATTTTATAACGCCTAATATTTTATGGAACTATAAGATGAGTTTAATGAAGGGAAGATTGCTTTCCGTGGTGACGGAATCCGCTTCTGTGCATCATGTTAAGCTTGTAGTAATTCAAAGTAAAATTAGCTCTCAGGTTTCATTGGTGTCGCAGGATATACCGAAGATATTATTTGGTTAAATACTGACTAATTGGTCTCCAATGACGTAATGGCGCCAGCAGGTGAAAATTGCAGGTACATATGTCTAAATGAGTTGATGATTTTCTCCTGTAAGCTTAGTGATAAAACGGAGGGATTACGAATTTTCATTGACTGCTTCATGTTTGTATCATGTGTGTCCACGCATAAATTTATTGAGACAAAGAAAATGAGAACTTAACCCCACATCCATCGGCTTTCTTCCTCATCTTGTAATATCTACCGCTACTTTGCTCGCTCTTAACAAATTTTAAATGAGTCACTTCTTTTCTTTAATAACCATACTCATTTTTACAGCGAAAACAAAAATTCCATTTCCTCTTCTTTGCACTAAACATCAATATTAGCCAAAAAAAAAACTATGGTACATATTTTTTCGACTCCATTGGAAATATCAAGTTGTATGGGTTTTAACCTCGTCGTTACGTCTTAATTCTTCTCTTCCCTCAGTATATACCCCTCTGGGATGTGGTTCACAGTTACTCTTAAGACGAGACGTTGGAATGTATACAGCCAAAGCGAAGAAGACAGGAAGTTAAAGTTGTCCAGCTTCAAGAAGACGTTGTATGTTGGCGAATCCGGAGCGAATAGAAATAGAGAGAAGTTGATTAGGCTCTGTAATGCGGCTAAATAAATCTGGTATGGCAGTATGAGTTAAAAGTTTCTAGCTCACTTTCAAGTTTAATGCCACTCGCAGGAGAAACATGGTGAAACGCTCGTTCTGACTCTTTTACAATCTCCTTTTGAAAATCATTTAACAGATAGTGTTACTGAGCCTAAGTTAAAGGTCCGTGAATTGTGTGTGCATTTCACAAAATTCAATGACTAATTTTTTAGATAAAGTGTACATCCTCTTGTATCTAGACCTTTAAATTTCCTTTCTCTTGTGTTACTTCCTCCATCCATGGTTCTGCATACACTGAATGTCTTAAAAATTTCCCTTCGTCCCACGCTGTTTCTGTCATCTTAGAATTCTCTTTGGGAAATCTTTTGCGTTCGTAATTTATTGTATGACATTTCTTGGTGTCTGGTGTATTGTTATCTTTGTTTGAAGGTTTTCGCAGCGAATCTTTACTTTAATAAAGTTATTTTGAATATCCTGCTCCGTATTGAGAATTTTAAATTTACTCAACGTTTCGTTCTGCATACTGAACATAGAAGAATGAAATGACCAAGCCTATAGCCTTCGCCAAGCTACCATATGTTTCAGGTACAACGGACCACATAGTTCGCATCCTACGACGAGCTAGGATTGGGACCAGATTTGGTACAGGGCAGAAAATTAGGAATATGCTGCCATCTGCGAAAGATGCTATTCCGCCACTCAACGTGGAGGGTGTGTAGGAGATTCCATGTACCTGTGGCTCAAGCTATGTGGGGAAAACCAAACGGCCAATTAATATCAGGCTAAAGGAGCATAAAAGAGCGCTAGAAGCAAGGCAGTGGATGTGGATGACTTCAGCCGTCGCAGAGCACAGTATCTCAGATCCAGGACACAAGATACTCTTCGATGAGGCTAAAGTTCTGGTCAAAATTAGTCTTTATTATCCTCAACTAATAAGGGTAGCAATCGAGATAGCCAAACGACCATCCAATTTTAATAGGGAAGATGGCTATCGCCTGAGCTTTTTGTGGAAAAGGCACCTAACCACCAAATATTGTTAACGGTACGCATTATTTTTTAATTTAAAACCGTTAACAATGGTCAACCGTCTCGGCAAAGAACCTATGTATAGAGGCGAAACAAATCTACATCTACATCTACGTAATACCCTGCGAGCCACCACGAGGGTGTGTGGCAGGGGGTGAAGATCACCAAACATGCACTATTGACATGCAAGTAGGATATTATAGGGAGGCATGCTAGAGAATAGGGTCACATGCAGCTAGATGGTTTGTATCTACATAATAAGAAAGGGATTATTGGTTGTTATTACATGCATCATCCACTACAGACTACTCTAACTATATTTCACCTACCTATCCCTTTACTACGCTGCCTATTGTTCTCTCTTATGGTACGCGGGAAAAATGGCATTTTAAATCTATCGGTACGACAATCTATCTCTCTAATCTCGTTAATATGATCAAACCTAGCGTAATACGCAGGGGTTCTTAATATATATCTTCCGTCATCTGTGAACAAATCGGTTTCGAATTTACTTAAAAGTTTTAACCTAAATTTTAACATGCGCTAGTAATTCCCATTCTAGTTCTTCTATTAAACTCGTAATATTTGTACAATTAGACAACACTTATACAGTGATTTACGTGAACGAAACACTTATACAATTAGACAACACTTATACACTTATGACAACACTTATACAGTGAGTCAATGGGGATGGAAGGCTGGGCAAGGGGGGGAGAGGTTGTGTAGGAAGGCCGGGGGGAGGGGGGGGGAATTTCCAGGGAAGAGAAAATCTAGGAAGAAGGGTGTGGTGTGTCCGTGGTCACACCATGTCGTCAGGTGGTGAGGGTTTGGAGAATGGACAGTGACGACGGGTGGTGGGAGGTTGAGTAAAGGGGAATGGAATAGGAAAATAACATCATTAATTAGAATCCCGTCATCACAACTTACGGCTTACCGCACCCATCTTCCTAGCTTTCCTCCTCCCTGGAAATTTCCCCCCTCCCGTCCCCCCGGCCTTCCCGTTCAACCCCTCCCCCCCTCGCCCAGCCCTCAACCCCCACTGACTCAGTGTATATATGTTTGTGCATTTCCTGTACTTGAACCAGATGATGACGCACAGCGACGAAACTGGTCGTATTAAAGTCACCTATGTGAAATTTACAATGTTATTCATTTCAACATCCATATGAAGCGGGGTTAATATCGGAATTAGATCACGTGTAGCGAAGAGACGCTAGGCTTGTGAAACGATTCTACGACAAGTTTGCTAGTGTGTCTGGATTGTTAGAAGAATTGGGATGGGAATCACTATCACAGGGTAGATCAAATTATAGGCTTAATATCCTAACTAAATTTCAGGAAAAACATTTCTCTGACGACGTGAAAAACATACTATTAACCCTCTCGTACTACGGCAGATTAGATCGCGCCAATAACATTAGAGAGCTAGATTGTAGAACCGATAGGTATCAAATGTCATTTTTTCCACGTACCATTCGGGACCATAACAGCTGTGATCGTCGTCATGAATAGTGCAAATAGTGACATTAGCTAGATTGTAGATCTCTTTCTTTATATATTTTACGTTCTTATTTATGCATGAGGTAAATATTGATGCTCTTATTTATGCATGAGATTTTGAATCTGTAGTAGTAGTCCTTGTACCCCCTGCATGTTGGAACGATTGACGATAGAATGTTTCTTGATTAGTAGATTTAAATGGGCGCGTTGCATGTGTGGTACACTGGTTCCAATGTAGTTTCGGAGTTCTGCGGTATTATTGATGTACCTATGCCTGGTGTGGAAGCATCCCCTGCCACACACCTTTTGGGTGGGTTGCAGGGTATGACGTAGATGTAGATGAATATGAAGCAATTTGACGAAGTCACGCCGCAAACCATTCAATTTAGCATTCAGACTGTCAGTCTAAATCTAGAGGAAAAATCAAGGATTAGAGTTGCAATTCTTAAAGCCAATCCCGCTAACCTACATCTTGAGCCCGGCTCCAATATATCCTATGTAAATCAACTTGTTTTTTCGGACAAATTCCTCTAAAAGTAGTCTGGATAGTGGTGAGTATTATGATATCATTAGAAAGAAGATTTTTTTCTTTAAATGAGGTAAAATTCATCAAAACCTAAGCAAAGTGATTTTTCGCTTAAACTACCTCAAGATAATGGAAAATGATAGATACGATACGTGACATTACAGAAAAAATAAGATGAAATACAAACACATGACCACTATCAAGTTTCACCCCCTTCTCTGAACTTTACATCTACATATACGTCATACCCTGCAAGCCACCCAAAGGGTGTGTGGCAGGGGGTGCTTTCGCACCAGGCATGCATGAATGATATGGCAGAACACCGACATTACATTAAAACCCGCGTACCACACATGCAAAGCGCCAATTAAAAATCTAATACCCAAGAAACATTCTATCTTCAATCGTTCCAACATGCAAGGGATACAAAGACTACTACTACAGATTCAAAATATCATGCAAAAATGAGAACATCAATATTTACATCATGCATAAATAAGAGAGTAGAGAATATAATGAGAAAGATTAAATGTTACCTATTGTCACTACTCGAACTATTCATGACGACATTCACAGCTGTTATGGTCCCGAATGGTACGCGGAAAAAATGACATTTTATATCTTTCGGTTCTACAATCTAGCTCTCTAATTTTATTGGCGCGATCTAATCTGCCGTAGTACGAGGGGGTTAATAGTATGTTTTTTACGTCGTCAGTGAAATGATTTTCCTGAAATTTATTTAGGAAGTTAAGCCTATAATTTAATCTACGCTGTGATAGCGATTCCCATCCTAATTCTTCTAACAGTCCAGACACACTAGGCAACTTATCGTGGCATCGTTTCACAAACCTAGCTCCTCTTCGCTAGACGCGATCTAACTCTGATATCAACCCCGTTTCGTATGGATCCCATACACTACCAGCATATTCCAGATGAGGCCTAACGATTGAAAAATAACAACGTTTTTTCACTTTCTCATCACATTTTCCAAGTACTCTCTTGATAAAGCCTAGCTTCCTATATGCTTGACCGCATATTTCCCTAATATGTTTTCCCCAAGATGGATCGTGAGTAATTGTGACCCCTAAGTATTTAACAGACTCGGCGTGAATAATTTCCGTATTTTTAATTCTGTAAGCCCTACCTGGCCTATTTTTCTTTTTCCAAAAGCTGACTGCTACGCACTTTTTTATGTTTAGTTCCATCTGCCACTTTTCGCACCAAGCATGAATAGCAAGTAGGTCGATTGTTAACGAGTCGCTATCTTCGGAATTGTTAATATCCCTATACACAACCGCGTCGTCTGCGAAGAGTCTAAGCTTACTTTTAACGACGTTGCTAATATCATTTATGTACAAGAGAAATAAAAGTGGACCAATTACACTTCCCTGAGGAACACCCGATGTAACGCTGTGTTTGACATGATACCGTCTATGACAACCCTTTGTTCCCGCCCATGTAAGAATTGATTAATCCAACTAATAATGTTTTTATCTATTCCATATGCTTCTAGTTTTGAGAGCAACTTAACGTGAGGTACCTTATCGAAAGCTTTCTTAAAATCGAGGAATATCGCGTCAACTTGAACATTATTTTCACCCGAGAGCAAGATGTCATGAACGAAGAGGGCCAATTGGGTTTCGCAAGATCTACCCTTTCGAAATCCGTGTTGGTTATTTATTAATAATTCCTCCCTATCTAAATGACTCATAATGGAGCTTACGATTATGTGTTCAAATACCTTACAGGAAATGGATGTGAGAGAAATAGGCCTATAGTTACTAGGGTCTTCCCTGTCGCCGCTTTTGAATATAGGTGTGACATTTGCTACTCACCAGTCCTTAGGCACTACGTGATCTACTAAAGATTTGGTAAATATTAATTCTAAGTAAGGCGCTATGTCTGATGCCAATGTTTTATATACGCGAGCAGGTATTTGATCTGGACCGGGGGATTTGTTGGGGTTCATATTTTTTAGCTGCTGTTCTATGCCGCGACAATTTATAATAATTTCAGGCATACATGTTTGGGAACGAACTGGCTGAGGATCGAAAAGATGTGGTGTATAAGTACTGAAAATGCTTTTGAAGAATGAGTTTAACGAATTGGCTTTTTGTAGACTGTTGGTTAGCTTTTCCCCTTTGATATTCTTAAGCGTGTGTACTGTTGATTTATTTCCTTGAGTGTCCCTAACATACGACCAAAATGCCTTGGGATTATCGTTCAATTGTTCTCCCAGTAATTTACTTTTGAAATCAGCTAACGCCCTTCGGCACGCTTTTTTTGCTAAGAGTTTAGATATTTTGTAATTTTCGATGACTGTGTATAGTTCTTCGGAGGATTTGTTAATTTTTGCCCTTTTTAACCTAGCATGACATGTTCTCTGGTGCTTTAATGTTTTTCTAACCTCCGCGTTATACCACCTAGGCTCTGCGTTGGCTCTTTTCCATTTACTTGGTATGTATTTGCTAACTGCTGATCGTGTAACGTTGAGGAAAGTATTCCACAAAACCTCAGTATTACTGCTGATACTTATTTTTTGAAAATTAGTAAATGACTTTTGCAACTCTCGTTTCATACCTTCGTAGTCAGCCAAATAAACTGTTACATTCCCTTGACGATGTTCTCAGTATGCAGTACGAAACGTTGAGTAAATTTAAAATGCTCAATACGCGGCAGGATACCCCGAATCACTAATATAGTCTGGTGCATTGTTCTTTCATAGGCTTTTTTTCCTCTTTATGATATTCGTCTAACTGCCGAAATTTTTAATCCTAGTTTGCAATTAGATTTTTGCAAACAGATATTGTTATATAAAATAATTTAATTCAAACCCGCTTCCTATTGATTCTCTTGTCGGAAAATACATTTTAGGAAAATGCCCTTGAAACTGGGCAATGTTAATTTGCTTCGGATATGTTGAAATTTAGTCTTTTATGTCTTAACAATTTCGGGCGGAAGAGGTTTTAAGCTGGCGAAAGTGTTTCAAAGTTCTGCGTTTACGTCTTGCTGTGTATAATCCTAGGTCTAATCTATTTGCGTGAGAAAGCTAGTCATCCGCCCAAATGGTGGGGATCTAGTCCCGTAGCGTGCCACTTTCACTTTTCTCACGTACTTGTGTTTTATTCCTCGGGATCGAGACCCTTCATCTCCGATACCTATCTCCGCTTGCCCCTGTCTAATTGTTTTCTTCCATGTCTTGTATCAATCTTGAAAGTTATAGAATACGTGTCTGAAAGGAGATTTGGAGTTCACTTTATCATTAGGGATTTTGTCTTTCAGTAGCGCAGTAGAAGTTTTAACTCTTCGAGTTATTTTTCCGTTTTAATTTTCACGTCATTGATTGCTTTTTTTGTCGTTTAGAATTACAAGGGGAAGTTTTAAAAATGCATAATGAATAGTTTATAGCATCACCTTGCCTGCTGAGGTCACAGCTTTGAATTTTTTTAGGGGGAGGTGGTGACGCATGCATCCATTGCATGCCGTCCCGCTTTTGTCTCTGGCTCGAAGTGATGGGACCAGCTCTCGTCACCGGTGACGATCCGCTCCAGGAAAGTGGGGTCTTCATGATACCGGAACATATGTTGCAATGCTGGCCCCATATGCAATGTTTTTGGCGGTTAGCTGAGCATCTTCAGAACCCAATGCTCGCACACCTTCCGGTAACCCAACCTGTTGCCCACAATTGTCCACACTGTCTCACCGCGTCAATTGGACGGAACACACAAGTGCCTGCTTCTCTCCCGCGTCATGTGCGGGTGCCCGTCGCATGCCAACAACCACGCCGGACACTACATTCGCGTCTCTAGATGTCTTACTACGTTTTCCCAATACGGCATATTCAAATTTCAACCTGTGTGGTTGTTACGACGTTTCGTACCTTTTCATTTGAACACCCAAATATTATACTTTTTTACAAAGGCCTTATTAGTCGGACCCGAGGGCCATTCGGGTTTCATACTTGCTTTTTGTACACCGTTGGTGCTGCGAGCACATCACCTCTGAAGTCGTGACTAGGCCCAAGATATCGGAAGTGAGGTTGGAGCCCTGAGAGACCTTTTGGTCCCATACCAGGTGATTTTCGCGGAAGTATCAATGTCAACGTCCTGAAACTACCACGATGTTTCACTTTTGTGTGCGCGAAAATAATTCGCGGTTCTAGCGAATTCCAGCGCAAATTTCGCTCCCGCGTTCACGACCTCCGCTGGGGTATGCAAATCTTAAGCTAAATCATCGTTTTTTGGATATGTATGCTGCAATGATCAAGTATTTTTGCTATCAGTTCTGAGTTAATTCATCTCAGTTCTTTAATTTGAAAGATAGATAAAGATATTTTGTAGGATGTCCATAAATCCTCGTACATTTTCAATGTAAACATTTTTATTGTTCATCGTTGGTTTATTATGTGTGGCCTATAGCCTTTTACGGTCTTACTATCACTATCTTATATTATTTTTTTGAATTCAGTTCAGAAGAAAGTTCAACCTCAAAGGATGGTAAAATGTGGAATGTTTTCGTCAGCCGCATGGTTCATTAATTTTTTTCCTCTGATAAATAGTAAATAAAGATTGTTTTGCTATTTTAGTGGTTCATCCTAGGGGATAAATATGACTTGAATCCAGACCACGTATTATGTGGCGAGAAGTTGCTTTATTTATATTCAATGAATGTATTTGTTGAGTAACTGTTATCATTTCTATTTCAGAGGATGTGCCATGTGCTGTGAAACCTTCTTATCTCCTCCGCGTTGTTCTCTAGCCCTTGATTGGTAAGCAGCTCAACGGAAGATAAGGCCATGTATTTTGTTTACTGCTTCGAAAACCATGGTTGGTCCATTGATGCAAATTTACATATTCTTAATGGATGGATGATGGTAACTTCATTTCCACAACTCCAGCTTTCGTATGGTGAGTCTGACAAAATAAAAGATCTATGAATATTGGTTTGTTGGCGCGGTTGCGATTAAAATTAGCGCCAAATGATTATTCATGAAGTGTTACTTCTTCATGTGACAAAGTCTTAATAATGCTTCCGTTAAATTTGAGCCATCTCCGAAGAGGGCCTTCCGTGGCGATTTTTTATCCATGACTATGCATATTTGTGACAAGTCACGCCTGGAGGCCATTTCCTGAGTATTTAAGAATTCATTTATTTCCTTCTCAACCATGTCTAAATTTCAATCATTTGGACGGTATTTTAATGATTGTAAAAATAAAGATGATATCATGCTTATTTTAGGTTCTATCTCAAACCAGGTGAACTTCTGAATTTTCCGCGAGGGTTTTTTTTATCTGATTTTAAGGTTAAACATGCTGGGGTCTGCTGTTTATCATCATAAAATAAAACATTAAAAAACCGAAAAAATTAGCACAGGCTTCTGCATCCATATGTTTTCACAAGATGGCAATGAATCTTTTAAAAATGCTTTAAAAATAAAGTTTTTGTGGAATACGTAATTTAATTTCCTTAATTTTATTTTTTTTTATATTTGTAAAAAAGCTTAAAAGAGCGTATGAGTCGTTCCGGCTTAATCAGCCATCATCTAATACCTACAGCCTCGCCAAATATTTTTACGTTCAGTTTATTTCCATAATCCTGCTAGCTTTGTCTTGAGGATTTTTTGCGTAAATCCTCATAACATTTTTGAACAATTGTAAACGGCTTTGCGGCCATTCGTTCAGTGATTTTTACATGCTCAGGGAGACACCATATACACTTGGTAGAGATAACACCCTAAAAGAGTATAATCTCGACGTTGCAGGATACCATTTCTGTTCTGTATGCGATATATTGAACGCTCGCTACATTTTGCCTCTCGACAAGGTGCGTCTGCCATTCATTTTGAATGTGTTTATCGACGAGGACACTCACTCTTCGCGACCTTTATCGATCGGCCAGCTATGAGGAGCTTGTGAACGGACACTCCGGTGCGCTAGTGTCATTGAGTGATAACTGGATTTTCGGTGTGGAAAGAATACGGGCCGCGCTTGCTGGTTAATTTTTTTAATGATCCCGATTAGGAGAGGCGGTGGTGGCTATTAGTGAAGTGGCTAGACAGGTGGTGTCTCGCATTGAGAACGACGAGGGAATAACGCACCAAAGAAGCGATAGTAATTTGAAATGGAATCCTTTGTCCCGTTTTCGCAATCCCCGAGCCAAACGAACACATTGCAAAAGGATTCGAAAGCTTTGTGTGGCTGGTGCATGTAAATTATGGGCCACGCAACAGAAAGGTGTAATCTGGGATCCCGCAGAGCACAATCCTATCACCCTGAGGATTCAGAACGAGTCCGAACTCGTGTGGGGACTGAATGCATATGTAATCGTATTTCTTTGATTTCTTTGTTTGCTGGAACAGCCTAATTCAAATGTAATGAATGTTAAGTGGATTTGGATCTCCAAATGTGATAATTAAAAAGTAATTGATGATTTTCTGTTTTTCTTTGCGATTGATTTATTGGTTTTATCATTCCAGTTTTATATCTACGTGTTAGATAATCTAGTCAGTAGCTTATTATGTCATTGAAAAATCCTGTAATCATTATTAAGTAGCTGAGCTAAGCAGTGTTAACGGACTTTACTCGTGTTGAATGTAAAAATAGCATTTTGGTGTAAAATAGCCTAGTTACACCCAGAAGTGGAAATGAAAGCTTATGTTTGAAATGATGAGCAAAATTTAAAACACTAGTATGTACACAATTGTATGCTCCTAAATGTGAAACTTTTCTCGGCTCATAAAATAATTGGTTCTGGATGCATTATTACTATTTTAAATGTATTACGAAGTTGCGTACGATTCTTTTTTATCTTTGTCAAGGAAAAGCTTCAGAAATCGTTTGAACTTAGGCATAGATATTAACTCTGATGAATGCTTTTTATTTATATCTTTTTTGTTTGACTGATTTGACAATTTATGGAGTTATATATAGTCACTGTTTAGTTAGTTATGATTCTAAGTTTAAGTGGTAATCTGGGATAGAATATCTAGATAGAGATAAAAAATAGAATCGATCCGCAGCAGAAAATTGATGCTTTTCCAACCCCATTAAGGGATCTGGTTGTTTCACGTCCCAAGCGTCTATATTTTAATCACAGCTGTGGTGATTAATTTTTACTAACTCCCATTCTCCACTTTCTAACTAAATCCCGTTCAACACACCATGTGAAGAACGCATCAAGTGCAATACTCTGCCCGTCAGATCGGGCGTAAGGATGTTGACCCCGGACTTATTTCGTGAAAACAATGGGTTGATTTTGGCTTTGAGTCTCTCACCCTCCGTCATTCTTGCACTACAATATGCACTCCATAATCAACCTGCCTACCTATCTACATAATGCAGATTACTTCAATTTTAGGTCGCTTTACTAGATATATTTATTATTATGAAGGTAGATGATCAGCCAAAAGTGTAGGTAAAACCAGTCCAAGTAGGTTTAAATGACAGAGGGCAACAATTATATAAATTTCTCAGGCAAAATCCCCTCCCCACTTATATGATTCATTTTTTCACCTCAGTCAATGTCCCACCTCTCCTCCTTTATCTCTCATAAGTGTTATTCTCTCCCTTTCTTTCTCCGCTTACCCATCATTCTCCTCTCCATCCCCATTACGACCTTAAGCATCCCGTTCGCCTTGGTTTCCTGTTGCCGCTACTTGCTTTGTCTTCTCATTACCTACTCCAGAAGTATCCCCTTCTCACTCACCATATTAAGTTCTTACTCTTTCGTATACCTTTTGTCCTCCTCCCTTTCTCAATTCTCTTTCATTATCCTCATCTCAAAAGTCTGAAGCCTATTATCGTCCACTTCCCCCAGAGTCGTTAGAGTTGTTAGAACGATTGGAGATACAATGTTTCTTGGGTATTAGATTTGTAATTGGCGCTTTGCATGTGTGGTACGCGGGTTTTTAATGTAATGTCGGTGTTCTACCATATCATTCATGCATGCCTGGTGCGAAAGCACCCCCTGCCACACACCCTTTGGGTGGCTTGCAGGGTATGACGTAGATGTAGATGTGTAGATGTAGATGAGTCTGTGTTTCTGCGCCATACAACAGTACACTCCATAAAGAAATTACCCCGCAGTCTTTTATTTACTACCTTAAGTTAGGTCCCCGTCGTAAGCCCCTCCTAATGACTCAATCCTCCTTCACTAGTGCAATTTTCCCTCTATTTTTTTCGCGGTTATGACTAGTTTCTTCCACCGTATTTAATTTTTAAGAAAATCCCTCTTTCATTTGCCCTATAAAATCACTACGCTTGTTTTCCTAAGATTTCTTAAAATTCAAAGAAAACATACTCAAAATTTAATGAATCGCTTCTATCAGACAGAATAAATGCTAATGTAGTCCAGGTTTCCGCGCTGCTCTATACCTACAAGAGCTATGTATACTCCAATACTATTTTCATCTCCCGAGTGGTATCTACATACCTCGCAGATAACCTGAGGGAATAAGAAGTTACATTTGCCCTCGGTACTTCGCGCGACTTTCACAGTCCCTGCAACTTGTTACGAATAATTCCCACCCAAGCCCGGTCATGCCAAGGCGTTTTCAAGGACCGTTTCTATCAGCGCGCCTTTGGTGCGGAGTCCATTGTGGATAAACATGACCCCCTCGCTTCAACTCAAGAGTTAATCCTCTAGTCCTATTCCGCCCGCCCCCTCTATCTCTTCACGTTCCGACCTCCCACCACGTCCGGACAAGTGGACACTCAAACATCCCGGGAGCCACGCTTGATAATGCGTCACGTTCGCGCCAACGCGGCCTCCGCCGCTGCCCGCGTCGCCATTCGAGGTCTCGCTGATGACCGTTTTGTCGCCCCCCCCCCTTCCTGTTGAGGGGCGGAGGGCGGCGCCCGGAGAGTGGCCGGCCGGGAAGAGATAGCCGGCGGATCTCACTGTGTTGGCCGGTTGCGTTCGTGTTGTGGAACGCTGTTATTGGGAGTGCTAAGGAGTTGAGAGAGATGAGTGGGTGAGTTGGAGTGAATTACTTCGTACGGGTTGGTCCTGCGCGGTCCAAAGTCTCTCTAATATTTCTCTCTCTGTTTCCCTCTTCGCCATCGTCTTCCGAGTATGCCTGGCATCGTGTTCAGTTTCAAGAAACGGAGCTTAAATCAATAGGTCTGAAGTGGATAATATTCCCTGAGGTATCTTAAGATGACGCCAATGCATTAAGTAAGATCGGTTGACTGCAGCCCTCCACCCTATCCGTTCTAATGCTAATTCCCTTACATCATGGTAGCACTTCTAAATCTTTTCCTTTTTATATGGTCCATGAACTTATTCCTGAGTCTTCTGTGGGGACTTTTCCCTCTGTTATACCTCAAATTATGTTCTTCACAAACCCAATGTGTCTCAGGGTGTGTCTAATCAATTTTGTTCTGCATTTCTCAATTGAGTTCCATATGATCCTTCCCTCTTCTATTCTTCTGTACACTTCATCATTTCTTTCTTCTCCAAGTGTTTTTTTAAAGCTGTCACACAGCTGTTTAAAACGTTTCCTACAGTCTTCCAAAAAATCTGAATTACAACTATTCCAGGCAATCTCAGGATTTTATTCTTCTTTTCTGTATGATGTGCCATATGGTCCTTTCTTTCTTCTCTTCATACTCTTCTGTAAACTTCATCATTTTTTATTTTGTCCGCACATTTTGTCTTCAGCATCCTCCTCTAGCATCAGGTTTCGTAGGCTTCTTGCCCCTTCAGTTTAGCTTTTCAATGGTCCATGCTTCCGATCCTTTGTCAGGGCCACGCTCGACACGAATGTTTTCCCGCACTGTTTCCTTGTTTGTAGTCCTATCTTCTTTAAGCACAGTAGTTGTCTATTTTCCATGAACGCCTTCTTAGTTTGGACCATTCTTCTCTTAATGCCCGTGAAACCATTAGTAAATTTAAATTTCGTGAAAAATGCCTACTGTTCTTTTTCATCGTGATTATTCCTTTATATTGTTATTTTGATCGTCATTGGCTGCCATCAATTTAGGAGTTGATTTTGTAGCTCTCGTATCCCTTCAGACATCATTGTTGTAAGCATTAATATGCGTTCAAATCCACTCTCTTGACCCTAAGGTGGGAACTTCAATATTTTTTTAAAATTTTTTATTAGGGATATTCCACTTTACAGCAGTAATCATAATTAGTCAAAATAATAATAATTTCCTCTACTTATATTTGTCCATTTTGGTCTTTTGTCCTGAAGTCAGCTGAAAGTAAGGCTTCCTTTATGGCATTCAGGGGTGGATCGTTGAATGGTTGGTTAGACATTTTTTTATGCTAGCGTGGGAAGAAAAATTTTCTATTTCGATATTATCACGCATAATTGGATGAAAATACAATAATTTCTCAGATACCTGAAACAAACCTTTTTAGCATACCCGTGTCATCTTTGAGATTTTCATCTTTGATGACACGGCTATGCACGGGTAGATGGAACACTGGTTGTCTGCAATTAAGTCATGGAGGAAATTTTATGTTATTTATTCTGTGTTCTCTTAGCTTTAGAAAAATGCTCTTCTTTGGGTTGTAAATACGTTTGAGATGTTCAAATTGAACGCTTTAGATTTGCAGTCATCGTGGAAAAGTGCTAGACAAATTTATTTTCTCCTCTGATCACTGGTCATATTTTCTGGTTTGACAGAAATTAAACCCAGTAAACTACATACCACATACTTTCAAGGAACAAATCCGATGGATGTGACATTACTGATAATGCTTCCAGGCTTTTTTAAATTCGTGTGCATTCTCTCACTATATCAATATTTCACAAAAGATGCAACGCCATCTCTAAATTTTAATCAATTATTGAACTTCATGAACAATTGTCTTGCGTTTTTGAAACCCTGGAGATTACCTAGAGAAAACTTTGACCTTGATGATACTGAGTGATCCGAGGAGGAATTAAAGTATTTACTTCAACTCGTGTACTTGAAACGGTCTTTCTCGAACGAATTCGTGCTTGCGCTGTTTCACTGGGGGTGAATTTATGAACATGGTCGGAAATTTTGTAGCGCCACTCTCTGAATCTCTCAAGTCTCCTCGGAATTCTGATGCGTGTAAGATTTGCTTTATTCGCTAAGCCCTGCAGGTAGCTGCTAATCCAAAGGAGGGAAGTATCTCCCGAGACGGAATGAGCCCGGCATTCTCCGAGCAGTGCAGCCGTGCAATATAGCTTTGTTTGTTTGGCAAGGGCGTGAGGAAGAGGCGCTATAGACTAAGAGCCTTGCGGTTGTGCCCGAGTACTGCCAATCTGGCCCTCGTGCGCGCACTGCCGCCTGCTCATTCGGTGGCTCGGGGGAGCGTGACAATCCGTATCACCTGCCAGGCGTCGTATCTCGCCGCGCAGGAAATGGGTCACCCGTATGCACCCGTCCCACTCGGCGAGCGTGACGTCGGAAGCTCCTTTTGGCGACACAGATCCGTGCCGCGGGCTCTACCCTGAGTGCGGACAGTAGTGATAAGGGGATGGAATCGCTAACAATAAAAGAAAAACGAGGGAAAGTTGGGTGCACATTGTGGCATAAATCAGCCCTGTATTCGCGATCCGAATGAGGAGTTATTAGAGCGTTGAGTTGCGAAATGATGAGGTTACGCGTGCAAGTGAGCGTTGTCGGCAGTAAAAAAAGACTGTGTCATCAGAACCGGGTCGTCAGTGAAGTTGGTGTGATTGCGGGAATATTTGATAAAACCTTGGTGGTACATCCTGTACTTTACACATTCACCAATCACATGGGGAAACAAAGCTATAAAATTTTACGAATATTGATTTCTACATTGACCTCAGCTTACGGCAATATATTCTTTATAATTATACCAATTCTCACAATCCACCTAGTCAGGATTCGAAGCCGCGGTCTTGTTCAACCGGGAATTTTTTCTAAGAAGTATTGCATATTAAATATACATAATATTATTCCAATTTATCATTTCTTTTAATATTTTTTGTCAAATTATCTTGGTGTAAAATTTAATGTAATATCAGGTCGTGGTCTTATTTTGAGAAACGATGTGTATGCAGTTATATGTATATTACTAACGTATCTGAAGTTTTCGTCATAATCGCCTAAAATCCCTGCTAGAATGGTGCCAGTATTTTGTGTAAATCACGTAAACTGTTAATAAAAGTAACGTGGCCCTAATTAGGTTTATTTTTATTATAATCGCATACCTTTTTGGGACTTCGACATAGAAAAATAACAGCTTTTTTGCACTTATGTAGAACTAAAACTCAAAAGTGTTGACAGCAGTGTTACATCTTGAAGGCTACACCTATATTAACTATGCCATATTTTTTTGGATTTTGTACCGTATTGTTTAAATAAAATTTAAGAAATCCATTATAATAGTTCTGCTGAACTGTTCTTATTAGCCATAGCTGTTAGGGCATTGAAGAGGTGATAGATTTAAAAGTGGTCGATTCTAGCTTTTTCCGAATCCTCTCGAAGTAATCCATTTGCCTGCCTGTGATTGGTCGTTGGCTCCGAGAACGGGCTGGAAAAGTATTGTACTTGTTGGTTGGCGATATGTATCTTGCAACAGTGCTGTTGTCGCTGTGAAGTCGCATCAGTTGCCGAGTGTTACACAGGTCTCATCGCAAGCTTAGAGGTCACCTGATCGGACTTTTAAACTACAAAGGACCAGCAACGATCAGAGGTGGGATCACGGTTCCTTATTTTGCGCTGTCGCAATCGTTATCTAAAACGTAAATCACGCAAGAAGGGTAATGCTCTCAGTAACCGTCCTAATAACGCATCCCACTATTTACAACAAGTAATTTATAGCATGAAATTTAAAGAATAACCTTCACGTTTTTGTTCTCATGAGTCAAGATGAAAAATAATGATAAAGCAAGCACACGCGTCAGAATCAACCGTCATCGTTCCCCAAACCTTCTGCTCCTTTGCTTGTGAACCACAATGGTGACAACACGTGTTTGTAAAGACGTTCCATTTAGTAAATCACAAGAAAGAAAGATTTGCTTAACTATCAGCTCTAAGGAGCATAACTGCTAATCGCTAACATTAATTATCTGGTTTCAGTTTTGATACTCAATTTCGATATTTCCTCGGAAGTAATCGTCATTCATACGGTTTGATTTTAAGCGCTGGAGAAAGCGTCGTAAAAAGGACCCGATTTTTTAAATCTTGCCCGATATTCAATTCTTTGATATGGCTTACTGTCAACCTTAGTGCCTTTTCTGTTTCCATTGACGCGTAAACGGGTGGTAGCCAATGAAAGATTTGTCCAGAATTCGTTTTAAGGGTCTTGCTCAGGATTTTTGACCACACTCCGAGACTTCGTTCTAGAGACCCCTCTTTGAGGATCCTCCCGTAATAATGAAACACTTACCAACTCATCTTTGCCGTGGGCTGGATAACATTTTAAAGCCCCGAAAATTTCAGCCACCTCCGTGACAGTTGTTTAAGCATATTCTCTTTGTTCTTTTTTCCATAAGTTCTTCTTTTTCATCTTATGCTTCGTCATACCTTAATTTTGCTCCATTTTTTAATATTGCTAATCTGATCCGAAGAGCGTATTGCGTTCTAAAATAGCATTTCTTAACCCAGGGATATGTCACGTGTCATAATGCTACCGACTTAACTTCTGATTATATACAGCTATTTCTGCCCGTTAGAGACTAACATCTTCTCCTTGTAGAGACGAGTTTCTTGCGTTTGGTGTGAATTCAAGTCATTCAGGTTCTTGATAGCATCCACAGAGTTTCTCCGTGAAACGTGCAAATACTTCTATTTTATGTAAGTGACTATATTTTTCTCATTCGTCTATCGTGAAGCTGTCCTATGTTGATGAAGGTGATTGAATGTTGAGAGCAAATCTCGCTTTTGAGGCCTTAAAATTTCATGAGCATTCATTATCTCAGTTTGATTACGGAGTGATTTTTATGGGAATTGCACCAGGTAATTCCCCAGTTGTGATTTAATCTCTGATGAACTAATGGGCGTTATAGTTGGCTTCCGCAGCACTTGAAGCTACTGATGGTTAATCAGAGTTATTGCCTGCGATAAAACTCGCCTTTTAAGCCATATGTTTCGCGTGATTAGTCGTTTACTTCCAACTGAAGGTGAGACGGAATTTTTTTTACTTTTGCGCCAATAGGGAGCCGGTTATCAATCCATGGTTGAGATACTGGGAGTTGTGAAAGGGTTGACTATATATTTATAATAAGAATTTGAAGTTCTTACTGAGGGTAATATATTTATCACCAAATGGGGTGCCGTTCACCCTTTATTGTTCTTCTTTTGCAATTACACTTTTCACTCATTTATATCCAGCTTTCAATATCGTTTATTAAATTTTCAATGGCAGTCTTATTAATGGCAGTTTATAAATACCTTTTTAATATAGGCATGCATTAGGCGTTGACATTGATCATCCTCTATGGTGATAAGCGCAAGAGGAGAAGATATGCCATTTTGTCACTGAAAGAACCTTTGAGTGCTCTTGAGATTTATCACAGAACACTCTTCTAACTAATACTTCTAGTACCATTTTTCTTTGTTAAGGATGGCTTTCTGGTTCCTTTGACCCAAATTCTGTTCCCTTAAGGTATTCAGCGGGGATCCTTTTTATGGGATTATTTTAGATAAAAATGACGTAGTACCTACTAAGTACTAGCTACTGGAGTGTATGTACGAAATTTGAGCTTGCAAAGAGTCATCTTTTAAACTGAAGATGAACGATGGTGGATACGCAGCGCTGAGATATTGAGAAAAGGTGAGGAGTTTTTGACGCTGGGCTCGACGATGCGTTGAAGTGAAACCCTTGGTGAGAGACGTTGAGCATTGCTTTTTGGCATATCTTCAATGGTTTGCGAGCTAACCTTGTGGAATTTAGATTACATATTGAGATGAAATACATACACTTCGTGTATTCCTCACAAAACTTTAATGGTGTAGTTCCTTGAGAATGACACGAGAGTATTGAAACCGGTCGGGCTCAAACTATTTAAGTTTTGTGTGCATTATACAAAGTGTGTTTATTCCATCTCAATATGCTTTTTGGCCTCTGAAATGTCGGCGCAAAGGAGGATGGATTATACGTAACGAACCTAAAAGAAGGCTATCGTAGCGCTTGTCGTGGTTTGGAAAGGGAACGAGTGGGTGTGGGAGATGAGGAGGCGAAATACGTAGTTAGCGCCAATAGTTAGGGGCGGGGAGATCTTTATTACTATTGGTAATTGGGTAGAAGGCTGGAGAAGCGGGAATGAGTAAGGCAAGCGATAGATAGGCCAATCCGAGTTGGGAAGGCTGTGTGCTGAGTTGAAGAGAGAAATATTTTGAGTATTGAGGACGTTAGGAATGATAAAGCAGAATAGAGACGACCCATCGAAACCTACAGCTCCCAATCAAGTTCTCACTGTTTAGTTTTCTTTTGTATAAGAACATTACACTCTTGAATGCTGTATCTAACTAAACAGGCTTAATGCGTGGAATCTATGTGTTGACACGCACAGCGAGGGTCTTAAAATGTTATTCGGTGTAAAATCTACATCTGCATATTACCCTGACGGCAAATTACCATTAAGGGTGTTTGGCATGGGGTAGGTTATCACCAAGTTGCACTATAATGTACATGTAACTTTCCTAAACATGCGCTTTACCATAGGTATGCTACTAATTCTACAAAAACTGTTAAATCAATGCATAATACAACTACGTAAATGAGATACAAGAGTCATGAAGGGATCATGCATAACGTGATTTTAGTACTACATGGAAGATAAATAAACATTAGGGAGCAGATAAACTAATCAGCTACACTTTTTTGACTAACCTACTTCAAAATTTCATTGGCAGTCATTATCGTCTCATACCGATCATAGGAAAAAAGATGTTTTAAAGCTGTCTGTTCTTTAGTCTTTTTATCTAATTTTATTCTCATGTTCTGATCTACCGTACTATGTTGGAGTTCGTAAGATATTGGTAACTTCGTCGGAAAATAAATTGGTATATGAATTTACATTAATGATAAAATATAATTTTAATTGGTGATCTGAAAGTGTTTCCAGGACCTGCTAGGGGCCGTGTTCAATGGCCGATACAGATAAACCTAAAATGTTAGGCGAAATTTTCGTTTTCTTCTCAATCCGCTGATTCCCTATTGTCGTAAAATCTTACGGTGCGCCTATCATGACGCCCATAGGCGTTGTTTGGGGTGTCGCTGATGGAGAAAATTGGGACATGCTAAAGGCCCTTGAGGGGTGTGGGTCGCATTAGAGACAAAACAAAGAATTTTGGCTCTACCTCTCGATTTTTCTGCTTATAGTGCACGGAGGGATGTGCTGTTCTCAATCCGTGGCGTAGGGCGTTAATAGTTTCTCTCGGACGTAAATTGTGACATTCAAATGTTGTATCTCGGTTCCGTTTGCTTTAAAAAATTGTTAAATTTTCAAATCGTGAGGCTATTGGAGTTATATGTTGGCACTGTATGAGAATGATTTAATCTGTGTACAAAAAAATACAATTTCAATAGGGACAAGGTCAAAGGATAAGTGAGTCGTGGCTACCCGTAATTTCCAGCAGAAAGAACGATTCCCAGAATACTCTATACCCACCCACAACCGCTCTTCCCTTTCGCCTCCTTGAGGATACATACTTGATGCGCAATAAAGTCTTTAAGGTCATTCAGCTCTGACGAAGTCTCCGGCTACGGAGAAGAAACGTTGGCTCGGCAAATTCCTGATTCGGGTTACCCAAAAAACAGTAGTTCTTGACATACCTTCGTGAACCGCAAAATTTTTAATAATTTTGTGTACAATATATCACATTCAGCTGTGCCTGTTCCACCTCCTCCTCTCCCTCCTCATTCCCATGAAAACGCTAAACCATCGGTGAAAAATGGGCATGCGGGCCTAGTTTCTCATCTCTGTGTCAATGTTCGCCATTTTGATACAAGCAGTGGCGAGTTTTGCAGCCATCCACACCACTTAAACACGTCATTTTTTTTTCCACCCAACTAAGTATCTCATGTAGGCATATATTGGTCCTGACGAGGTCTCCGGCTAAGGAGAAGAAACGTTGGCTCGGCAAATTCTTGATGCGGGTTACCCAAAAAACAGCACTGATTCACATACATAAACCCCGAAAGCTTTAATAATGTTGTGCATATCACATTCAGCTGTGCCTGTTCCACAACCTCCTCTCCCTCCTCATTCCCATGAAAACGCTAAATTATCGTTGAAAAATGGGTATGAGGGCCTAGTTTCTCATCTCTATCTTAATGTTCGCACTTTTAATATAAGCATTGGCGAGTTTTCCAGCCATCCACGCCACTAACCCATTTCCACCCAGAAAAAGTTTTGTTTGCGAATCTAATGACTTCTAGGCATTTTACTCATATGGTCACCTAAAGTACTCTTGCAAAATATTTTGATGATCGTGACCTTGAACGACGCAGGGTTCATCAATTGATTGGGTTAAGTTTGCAGTTCCTCCTACAGAGTGTCTTTCACTCTTGGCGTCAGAGGGAAGCTATATGGCTACGGTGGGCGGAAATGGGTTAAACACGTCCTTTTATTTTTTCCGCACAGCTTAGTGTCTCACGTAGGTATACATTAAGTCCTGACGGGGTCTCCGGCTAAGGAGAAGGAACGTTAGCTCAGCAAATTCCTGATGCGGGTTACCCAGAAAACAGTAGTTCTTGACATACCTACAAGGACCGTGAAAGTTTTAATAATTTTATGTATATCACGTTCAATTGTGCCTGTTCCACCACCTCCCCTCCATTTTATTCCCATGAAAGCGCTAAATCAGCGATGAAAAATAGGCACGCATGGCCTAGTTTATCGTATCTGTTTTAATGTTTGCCAGTTTAATGCAAACATTGGCCAGTTTTGCAACTATCTACGGTACTTAAACAGGTCATTTTATGTTTCGCCGTCCATCTTTGGGTCTCAAAGTAGGCATATATCACGTTCCTCAGCTGGTTCCTCAAGTGCGGGCGACAGATTGGTAAAACGCTTCCCCGCGACCCTTTGGTAGGACCTAGGAATGGGGATCGCGGCCCTAGCGGCAGATGCAATGCCCTTCTCCGCCTCTTTCGCCCGTCGCATCGTTCGGTGTCATTACGCCGTGATTAATGGCCATCGCGTCCGGGATGCGCCGTCCTCGCAGGAAGCAATCGTCTGCCGTCCACCATTGGACTCCTTCCCCATTATTTCCTCCCTCTCCTTCGTCCATCTGCGCCCACTGTTCATTCCCGCTCTCCGTGACCAAGCTGCTTTCTCCCGCGACAATCACGTCCGCGGCGTCGAAGCACTTATACCGATTACGGCCACGCTTGCCTCTGTGGGGTGTCCGATGCCAGATCTTCCGTCGGCGCCGGTCGGTCGTATGGTGGAGAAGAAATTGCAAGCCAGTGACCTTCGTCGTCGGCGGATCAACTATATTAGATTGCCTAATTAAAGACAGGTAGATCGTTGAGCAGCGTCTATAATGTTACTGAGTATGTCAGAATTTGGGTGGCTCCCAAGCGTCGAGTACAATAAAGATAGAACACAGCCATTCAGAGAAACTCATGAATGAATAACCGAGGACAGGCAAAGTGCGTACCTGATCAGACGTATCGCTTTCCATTGGGAAACAAACAACTTCTGTAGCGATATCGCACGTAGAGGTGAATAGGCATCAAATAGTCCTGTCCGACCACATTGGTATTCCTCCGCTCTATGACGCCTAACAAGCACATAATGTGATTGTTAGCCAATTGTTCGGTAAGGCGATCGATGACTGAGGTCACTCACGCCATCGAGGCCAGGTGATTAGGGAGGTGAGAGAATAGTAAATGGGAAAAGGAGGGAGGGCGGAAAGAAACCCGATGTCTGCGTTGGCTTTCTCCAAACTAAAGATTCTATGGGAATCACAGTTTAACATCCCATCCGACGGACGGACTTCTGTCCTTTGGAGAACTCTCCACAGAGCATTCAGTTAGGGATCGGGATTTTGCTGTCAAAAATCTGCCGCTGTTGGAATGTAAACAGTTTCTTCGATACGGGTGGTACCATACTAGTCCAATCTCCCGCAAAGAGTCACTCTCTCTCTCTCTTTTTAGACAATTTGACGTAAAATGTAATGTAAAATTCGACGAATGATGTACAATGACCATATTTGTCTTAATCAAGTTATAACTTAGTATTTGGAAAAGATTCTTGATCAGTGAAAAGCGATATTTTCTTGTCATTTGGAGCATTGACTATTGAATTTCCTCCTGTGTACTATGCTATAAATTATCTGTATACTTTTATTTATATTTCACAGTAATTATGATTACATTTTTTGTTTTCTATAGGCTGTACTTAAAAAAAACACCTTGTCTTACAATTTAATGGAGCGATGATTAGCATTTTTCTTCAACATTTTTAACTAGAATGCTCCGATCGATACTCAAGTATTACTAGATGCACGATGAGCTCCCTCTTAAGATTTTCCAGGGATCTTTAGCCTTCAAAAGTGGGCATGGATATAAGGCGCCTCAATTCATGTCACGTTGCTGCTAGAGGATCCTCGTACTTTCATTACGTTCACGACGAGATTTTGGCGTATAATAAAACCAAGGATGTAATCGTGATGCATGACCTGGCTTTTGGGTCCTTTGAGTTAAAGATCATGACACTTACTTTTTGTCCAGAATTCATTTATGATGCCTGTACTTCTCTCGCCATATGTCATCGGAGAAGAAGAAGAACTTCCTCGAAGAGTAACATCTCTGTGTAATGAGTCTTAAATAAATCAGCCCAGCCCGCTGTCTTAGTCATCTACACCTACATATTACCCTGCAAGCCACCTCTAGGGTGTTTGGTAGGGGGTGACTTATCACCCATATGCACTTCAGTGTACAAATTAAATTTCACCAACATTCACCACACCATGAGTCTGATACAAATGCTACAGAAACTACTAAACTAATCAATAATGAAACTATGCAAACATAACGAAAAGAGTCATGCAGGGAACTTCAAAACATAGTTTAGCACTACTCGGCAGATTTAGAAAAATCCATTAGGGAGTGCACCAATTATTCAGCTACACTACCTGTCAACTAATCTACTCCAAAGTCTTAACGCAGACATTATGGTGTCTTGTCTATGTCCATACGTGAGCTTGTCAAGTATGCATCCTAGTTCGATGGATTGATAGATTTCCCAGTTCGATTAATTCCATTTTTATGTTAGGTTTTAGAAAAAACTCAAGCCATATGATAGTGTTATTTGGCGTAAAATGTTATTTTTATCCTAATCTCCATCAATTACCGAGAAACTCCACTCTTTATATTTCCTCTTCTGCCACAATATGAGGAATATTCTCTCATCATTATAGCTTAGTCATTCCTTGTTTATTTTTTTGTTAAGGTAGTTATAGCAAAGTATATTGCATCCGTAAATCAATGATTTTGGTCTCATTTTTATGAAAATTATATCATTATTCCAAAAATACCAAAATATTAGCCCCGTACTGAGCTACTACCCGAAAATTGGTCAAAAAATACCAGCCATTTAGCATGGTACGTGCATGCAATGCAGAGAGACTTTTTTTTTAATAACCGAGGTATTTCTAACATCGATATTTTGCAGAAAATTAACGCTGTGTAATTTTTCTTTTACCCTACTATTTTTTAAACTAAATCATGTAGTCACCGCAGTAATTTTTTCTTTCTCAAGAAAACCTTCCGTTGTGAATGAGTTATGAATGTACAGAGTGAGAAAAATGAGTCAATTACACACTAATGTTGACATATTTTTTACTTACTGAGAATTTCAGTAATATAAAGGTAATTTATTATTACGTCGAGTTACAATATTTACTTCATGATTCTTGCTGCTGCAGTAATTAAAACGCTACAGTCTCTTTTATGACTTGGGAAATATCTCACTCAATCGACTTGAATTAGTTCTGTAATTTGCTATTCCAATGGAGATATGAATAAACGAAATCTTCCTCTAGCCAATAGACTATTAAGATCCTTTCTACTTACGAGTTCGTATTTTTTTCCTGTGATCCATGGAGCAAAACTTTTTCAATGTGCCGAATACCAATTCTGAATTGTAAACTCTTCGAATAATCTCATTTCAAAATAGAATGAACAATAAATTTCTTCATGTTTTGGGTCTTCTCCCGCGTGTTTGGTTGGTTGGCGACAGCTGTTTCACTTGCGCTGCTGTCGGCACCTTTTGATGACAGATGCTGGAACACGATTTTGTGCCTTCCTTGTTGATGCTGCTTTCCTATTTGCTCGTCTTAGGTTCACTCACGTCCACGCGTCGTGTGCGAGATACCTTCATCTCTGTTTAGCTTTGTTATCTTTGCGTTCTTTGCCGCATCGTCTACCAAGGGCATTCGAATCCTCCTGTCACCATATTTCTGACGGAAAGAAACACCCTACGCTTTTTTTCTCTCACCTTGGACAGCAACTGCCAGTCACTGTCCCGTTAAACGAAGAACACCATGTGATAATTTCCAATAGCTTTGCTAGCAGGAGCGTTTAAAATTTCACGAGTTGTATAAGGATGTTTAAACTTAATATGGAAGTTAGGTCAGCCTTGTATAAAATCCATCTCTTCAATAGCCACATTTTTTACCTTTCACTAGTAAATTTAGATCACTTTGGTTGTACTATGTTTTATTTTTATAACGTGTTATTTTTTTCTTCCTCAATCCCTGATTAAAAGCCAGCTGCTCTCCTCATTTCATTTCTCCGGTGTTATTAACCTAGCCTTTTTCCACTACTTTTTGTGTAATTTTTAGAGATTCCTTTTAAATTTTCTCCGATCCGCATTATATCTTTTATTTTGCATCCTGGGCCTCGATCAAGGACAAGGCAAGTAATATCTTCCGGGTGTTTGGCTCCTATAAAAGACCAAACCCCTCCTGTCATCCTCTCCCCGTATTATTTAAAGGTCCTTTGAGGTGTTTCTTCCTACCTTCAACCTCTTCCGAGTTGATGCTCGTCTCATATTTCTCTCCTCGCCTGCCCTACATCCCTCCATGCACCTCCATCACTTCCTGTCCTTCCCCGCGCTAGGGTTTAAGCCCTTTGTTAGGGCTCGTCTCTCACAGTCCTGCCAGGAGATTCCTCTCCTTCCTCCCACTACCCTCTGCGTACTCCTTATCTCGGTATCCAGGGATTCTCTTACGCACTCTGCGTCTTTCCAGAATCCCTATGGTAAATAAGATACCCATGGGAAGTGGTCGTAGAGAGTATGAAACAAATTTACTAAAATAAAAGAAGACTTGCGTAAGCCTCGTATAAAATTATTATTATTACAATGAGACAGTTACAAGTAGGCCATTGGCCTGGTGGTAACATTAAAAACAGCCGAGTAAAAGAGTATACTTTGAAACCTTCTACTTCTTTAACCTATTTTTAAAAATACATAATTTTTTTGCGAAGGGCTCAAATATTTTTGCTGGTAGGTCGTTCCAGTCCCGTATGGTTCTGTTCAAGAAGGAGAGCTGTTTAACATTTGTCCTTTGTGATCGGCACTTTATCTTGAACTGGTGATCATTTTTTCCCACAAAGTTTGGCTTCATTATGTCCTTCGCAAATTCATGCGATGCTTTTTCCTCACTCACTATTTTGTACATCCCACATAGCCTGCTCCTTTTCCTCCTCACCTGTAAACTCTCCCATCCCAGTGCCCTAAGCACTTCTGTTACGCTCTCTGTTTTATTGTGTTTCCCTAAAACAAACCTAGCCGGTTTTCTCTGTACCTTCTCCAAGTTCATCACCTCTCCTTTCTTGTGTGGGTCCCATACAAGCGTCTCTATGACTTACATTTTTGCTTTTTTTTGGGTAAACACCTGCGTATTTTTTTTATTTAAGAATTTTTACGTAATATTCATTTGAGTATGGAGGTAGGTGTACGGAGAGGGCACGTGCTATGCTGACCAATGCTGGAAGCTGAAGCCAGTCCATCATCTTCGTTGACCCTCTTTTTCAAATGGTACTTGGGGATTGAAAATCTGCTTGCACTTACTTCTTTAATATGCACTCTCCATTCGTAATTGTTTATTTATTTAAATAAAATGTAATCTGTATTCCCACTGAAAACTAGGATAAAATAGAGTAGAATCCATAGTACTAAGTACCCAATGTTAGTTTGATGAGTTGCTTGCCTTAAATTTCAAACATATGTTTAATATTATTTCTTTACATCCGCTAGTTCGTCCATTTTGTCGTCCTATTCACAGGAAAGGAAGGGGAGAGAGCAGGGTCAAACAATTTGGTTGTTATTTCTGTTGCCAGGCTACATTGTGTAGACGTAGTTCCCTCTCCATATGTCTCAATGCCTTTGAGCCTCTAAGCATGTGGGTATTTTTAACTTCGCCATCCGTTGGTTGAATTTTCCCCCTCAAACACGTAAGCGATAAGCATTTCCATAACTCCAAAGGAGCCCGTTAATGGCGCTACGACTATTGCTGGAAAGTATATAGATTTTGGCAGATGGTTCTTTAACATACAAAAGCTTAGCAAGCGATGTCCTCGGCGAAAGTTAGGAGAACGGGACTCCGTCGTAAATATCATGTATTTTGAAAAAATATTGAAGCTTCTGGCTAGGTATTAGGAATGTAAACTGAGGGTTTTACTATAATGCAGTAAATGTATCGTGCTAGGTTATACAAGGCCGAGTTGTATGTTAATTTGAGGGAAGTAGATACATTGAGTACATTCTTGCAGGAGGCTCACTATTATTTTTTCCGTGTTTAACAGTTATACCATTGATTCAGTTGGGAATCCTTTAAACTTATACTGTCGTAGTGTAGCTGACTTATTGTTGGTATTGTCTCCTTTCGAAGCTTGTCGAGTGATTATTTCGTAATAATTTGATATGACACTTTGTACTTGCCTTGCGGTAGTTGAAAGATTTCATCCCGATATTATTGGCATCAATTAACTCCACACTCTTGAGTTATTTTGATTGATATCCATTCCCTCCTCGTATGTAAAATTATTTTTGAGCACAGTCAGCTAGGAGAATTAATGTTTCACCAATTCTGGTTATAATAGACGTGACGGGGCATATTCCTTTCGTAGGTCGATTTCATTTCTGGCATTCGATGTTTCCACTTGCTGCTCATCAATGATGTGAAAACTAAAATATGTGAAGCCTTGGATTGATCAGGAGTCTCTAACTAACAGTTTTTAACTAACTCTAACTAACTTAACCTTTCAATATCTCTTGACTCGTCGCCTTGTTAAATAACGCATGGCTGATATCGGTTGGCCGCTGGCTTCATCCATCTTTCGTACCTCTTTATTCTCTTGTCTTACGTGTAGTTTGGTCCAATTGACAGAGATTAAATGCCCCCCTACTTGTTCCTTCCTAAAGGTAATTTTTTACAATGTAAATTCAATCATGGTAAGTGTAACGCCATCGTTATTTTGCTACATGTTATATGATGAGCGATCAAACGTGGCTGGCTAATGAGTACATCGCGGTAAAATTTACAAAATAGGTATTTAAAAAATTTAATTAGACACTATTAGTTAATGGAAATGGTACTGTTATCATAAAATTTAGGACACTAATCCGTATGTATAAATTAGTCACGTGTAATATACCACTACACCACTATATATTAGATAGGTTACGTTACTGGATCGTGAAATATGTAGGAAGTGTATAGATGACAATATATGTACCCTTGGATTACATGAGGTATCGGATACGTTGATGTGACTCTTCGTAATTTGTGATTATGAAACTTATTTAGGAAAGTACAGGACCGGTTCTAACTTTTTGTGATTCGTGACTGGTGATGCGACCGGACAAGGTTATGAATGTTTACTCTAGACCGACTCGTTGTTCGAAGAGTCCTTCCTTTCAACCACTTTGACCAAACCGGACTTAATACAAAGACTCTAAGGCCAATTCCAACGGATCTTCCCGCTCCCCCTTCTGACCCAGACCGATAAATGAACTGTAAACTTCCTTGAGTTTTCCTGTAAATTTTTCCTTGTGTCAGAGCTCTGGTAGAATGTTATTCGCTGCGTGTGAAGCGAGAATTGGGTTTCCTCCTATTTTTCATAGGGGTGGATCCGTTGACTGGATTGACTTAAGAGGACGACATTGATTTAGGAGCGTTTGAGCCATTTAGGTCGCGAGGGCGTTGAAGAGCCGGGGTGGCATGGATATCGTCGATGTCACTGGGAAGTTTCAACGTGACTCGGTGTGTGTTATTTCCTGGGAGGAGATTAATCGTTCACTCCAAAGAGAGTCTTGTTTGGTTTCAAAGAACGCTAAAAGGAAACCTTCTTTCCGCAACGTCGACTTTAACTACTTAATTATCTCATGGGCTGATGAATAACGTTGATAGTGAGTATCCTACTGACCTGACAGCCCAAGGTCACTTCGATTTTTACCTCTCACTCTGGTCAATTTTCGTGGTCCGCCTGCCTCATATTAAAATATTTTAAGTGCACCCTTTCCGGCTATTCAATTAGCGTATCAACATATATATGTACAGGTGACTATTTTTTATTTTTATTTACAAAAATCTCACAAGTCATTCAAGAAATACGCAAGTTGATTGTAGCAACTTTTTCTCCACCGCTTCCAGCATACAGTATAGCATAGGGCAGTATGAAACCCCTTTTAGTCTTGCAAAATATGTTGAAATCCGTAAAGCATATGTAGGTGTTAACATTTCGATGGCTGCAAGATTTCCTAATTTCCAGGAAACCAGGGGAAATATCAGGAAAATTTCAGCACCGTATTTTATTCGGAGGAACGCGTAATTAAAACAATGGCCGACAGTCGACGTGTGATAGAACCGATTTCCGTGCTGTTGTTCCTCTAACAATTCAGCGATTTTTCCTCTCACGGTATTTAGCTAGTTTTACTCGGGGGAGTAATTCAAGTTCGACAGAGCATGCTAAACCCAATATTAACGCTTTTCTTTCATTACTAAGTTCAATTTTTCTCTCACGTTCCTCTTTTTTTATACTCATTGAAATTTAGAAATCTTTTGTAATTAGTTGAAAGAACTTTCAAACTCCACTACTAAGTTCACAGGTCAATAATGTATTGCACAATCCATATTTCGATGTCTGACATAATATTCAGATGCTCACTAACGGATGATTTTTAGTCAGTCATCACCTTCAGATGATGTCCGGAATCGAAATCCGTATTGTGCAATACATAATTGACCTGTGAACTGACCAGTGGAGTGTAAAAGCTATTTTATTAATCAACATGAAACGCCACAAAGTTGAACCGAGTTTTATTTCGTTAAATCTGTTGTAAGTTGCTAAAACGTTGCAGGGATAGTTATTGTAGTTAGAGGATGAGCAAGTTAATCTAGATCAGTGTAATAAACCAAACTTTGTGTCTTCCACGGATGTATTATTACAAGTACAACCGGTTTCGGCAGTTACGAAAACACAAAGTTTAGCGTACTACAATGTCGACCTTCCACCAAGTGAAAACTTCAAAATTTGATTATAACTTAATCTAGATCAGTCGTTTAAAATTCTCAGGAAGTTGACGTTATGTTTGTGTTTCTTGCCCATTCCCGTTTGAGTATGTTAACTGCCCCGCATTACGTTAACAACGCCTTGTCTCATTTCTCCACGAAATTCAACTTTCCTAATTTCGCCCCAAGCCCACCGCTTAACTGAAACAGTATAGTTTTAATTCTCCCCATTTTCACGTTCACCTCGGACATCCATGCGGGAGGAATAAGCGGAAGTTATTAGGCGAAAGCTCCCTCTGTGACCAGATGTTTAATTACAACCCGGCTTCCTTTGTTGGTCTTGATTCATTTTCGAAATTTCCTCCGCCCGTGACTTTTGCCCCCGACCCAGACGTTTTCACGGTGGACTTAGTTTTCCCTCCCGGATTGGAACGATGGAATTAATTGTTTCACATCGCGGTGGAAATAGCTGCGGAGGCCAAAATGGCTTTAGTGTAATTGGAGACCTTCCGCACCCAAAAATTTTACTCACGTCGTTTTCTCTCTCGTTGCTCAGCAAGCTCTGAAGAGGGATTCTTAAACAAACTGAGTAGGAGTGAGCTGTTTTCCCGCCGCGGATTGATTAGCTGTGTAAACACACGACGTTTGGCGGGTTTTATTGGGTCTTATTTAAAAAAAAAGTTCCTCCCGGCATTCTTCCTGTATTGCTCTCTCTCTCAACATTCTCAAAAATAGGAATCTAGGCAAAATTTTTTTTTGGTTGGGGTGTCCCGGTGGCGACGAAGGGAAGTGGGTGAACAGCAATATTCTCTGCCGAAATCTTCTTCGCTTTCTCTCGCTCTGAAGGTCCCCATGATACTGAAAGTTAATTTGGAATTTTATTCCCCGAGTGGTTTCGACAGAACGTGATCCCTTAAGTTAACTTTGAGGTTGATATTTTGTGACGCAATGAGCTAGCGGTGTAATTGGTGCTGTATGAAAGATGGAGTAATAAATATCATTTATGAAGTACCGAGAGAAATTCCGTTGTCTCAGGCGTGATTTGGTGGAATTTACTTAACATCGCAAATAAAAAGATATTACAGATACAGCATTAAAACATTGTGGAGCTGTACATATTTTCTATTATGAGTTATTCCGCGATTAATTCGTAATTAAATTTTGCTTTAGATAAAATGTATGCTTTTTTGACAAGAATAGTATACAATCACGATTTAATCACATCTCTCGATTGTAAATGAAAAGATAACTTCGTTGTTCCACAAAAATTAATTTCATGAGGACCCGGGTTTCGAAGCGGTATGTCATTATCAGGTGATGTTCCGGACTTAATGATGACGTGGCACGTTGAAACCCGGGTCGTCTCGGAATAAATTTATGTGGAACAACGAAGTTATCTTTTCATTTTCAATCAAGATAATTGATTAAATATTAATTGTATATTATTCTTGTCGCATAAAGTATAACTTTTTCCTAGTTTTCTTCATAATAAAGTGCTATTCGTTAACTTTGATATTAACGTTTCTAAGATAAGTTAGGGAAAGAAGGAATATTAGCAATTCTGTGCTAAACTTCACTTTCGTGTCTGTCTCTATGATACGTCGATTGGTCAAAATCTTCCCGCCTTTTTCTGACCTCTCGAATCCTCTTGACCCTTCTGTCTGGCCTATTTATTCCAGTACCCATAAATTCACGACATTCTGCTCTGAAGATGATGGATGACTCGGGTCATCAAAACGTCCGTACCTATGAAGTCTCTCACCCGGTAAACTTCCCGTATTGAAACGTTGACTGAATAAAAATATTGATCTAGTGTATCGAGGAGAGATAACGTAAAATTTTCTTCCTTTTCTATTGCTCACGTTATATCGTACATATTTTTATTACGTATAGTGTTTCTGCTAAGATTTGATTTTTGTTTTTATAAGTGCAGTAAGGAAGTTGAAACTACTGCAACTCTTCCGAAAAATTTAACCATGGAGTTGGAAATCGCAATTAATTCAAATCAATCGACTGAGGCGTTACGTTGTGGAACGAGGAGAAGGAATGCTAGTACGGCGCAACGCGTTTCTCTTCAAGATGGTTTCCATCAACCTTCGTCTTGCGAAACTTAATATCCATCTGTTTGTCTTGAAAATGGCGCTATAGACGTCGAAACCGGTAGACAGCATTTAAACATAGTGGGAAGGTACAAACTTTTTATTAGGAGTTCATCATTGGTTGTTCAATCCTAAGATTGGTTGACTGCGACCCCACCCTCCCCTATCCATTGCTAGTTCCTTTACCTCCTGGTATCTCTTCCTTTGTAATTTCATCTTTATTTAATCCATTAACTTATTTCTGGGTCTTCCCCTGAGGACTATTCCCTTTATTTTTTCTTCGATTATGTTCTTCACAAACCCATTGTGTCTCAGGGTGTTTCCAATGCATCTTGCTCTTGTTTTCCGTATGGTATTTCGTATGGCCCTCTACTTCTCTACTCTTCTGTACACTTCATGATTTCTTATTTTGTCCGTCCATTTTATCATCATTCATTTTTATCAGCATCCATTATGAATTATTCCGTGATTGATTCTTTTAAAAATTGTGTTTAAGATAAATAAGTATGTAATGGATATTTGATTTTTTTAGTTCGGTCAACAACTAGCTTTCGTGTCAATTTGTAACTAACCGATATCTGCTGTGTAAAGTTTGTCCTTTAATTCGCCAGTACAGTTATCACATTATTTTGGGTTTTCTAATAACCCTATTCCGGGAATATTTTTCACTTTAAACTTCGCTCTTCAGATCTGTTTAATCTTACTCCAAGTGACGGGCCTGTGCCCTATTGTTACTTTTTATGAACGCAAAATACAATTGACTCTATTCGTTATTAATGTTCCAATGGTTTTTGTCCTCCTAAAAGTAGCTTTCCTTCATGAAAAATTGCTTGATGCTGGTTTGGAGGTCATGTAATTTTGTGTTCCTCTTGTTTTCAAAATTCAAACATTGGACTGCTGATATGTTCTCATTACTTGTGGACGGTTACAATTTCAACGCGTCGATATATAGCTGTTGCGAAAATGTGTTTGAGGAATCACCTATTATTAATATTATTATTATTGTCAAAATGTAAATTTATTTGCTAAGATACCGAGAACCATTTTTCTATCTCCTTAGGTTATTATTGTTCTCAAATTCTGAGCAGATGAGCCTTGTCACTATTGAATTAGAATTACATAGCGACAGAAATATTGGAATCTAAGTCTACAATGCCCGTATGAATTTCTAAGATGCGAGAGGTGCTTTGACAGCATTACTCGAAACTAGTTTTTTTAAGCCCTTTTACATTTTCGAATGAGGCATTAAAGATTGCCCCCCAGGTAAATTGCCTTTTTATATATAGAGTTCTATCTTGCATTCTCTTATTGCTCTCTGATCAACCTCCTCTTAATATGTTTTGCCTCTCTATCTCTTTCTTTCTCACAAGATCGTCCGCCCCATTTTGGTTCCTTCCCTGGGGTCAGGTAGACAGCGACTCCCCTGAGTTTTACCCCTCCAGGGAATACTCTGATTTCGCGGCGGTCGGTCCCAGTGGGACTGTTTGTTAGATAACAGTTACACAGACACATGCGTACCCTTCTGACCCTTTAAGGATAGGTACCGTCAAATATCGCTAAATATTACCAGTAGGTATATATAGGAAGACAGTCCAGTTTTTTTAAAACTAATTTCTTTACCCCCCTGCCGTATCTTCCCATTGATATTTTGTATCTGTCTCGCCTTGCTTAAATTTTTTCTCGTCTCAAAAATGCTAGTGTCCATGCCCGTGGGAGCCTTTTTTTCCCGCACGCACTAACTAATCTGCCACACGTTCTTTTGCGGTGAACTAATTAGGGTAATTTTCAGTCCACCCAGTTATTTTGAGCCATTCATCCGCGGTCCAAATATCTATTTTGTAATTCACCACCCATACATTTCTCATCATAAGCTTAAGTTCCTTTCATGCTTGCCTGTCAACCAGGACAGTCCGTTCGAAATCTTTTGAGAGGACAGGATAACTCGATAATAATGTTTGCTGTCCGTCGGTACTAAGATATTAGCTACGACAGATTGGCGGTAGAAAAGTGGCTTTCACCATTCATTGTGGTGAAGATACAACAATTCTGTAAGTTATATAAGGTGTACGTGATCTCTAGCATATAAAAGGGACTGATGCGAGAATTTAAGCCTGTGTCATTTAGTTGCTGCAGTGATGTTATTTCGCCGAGATATGGAAGAACTGAGGAGAACCATTTATTTGGTAGATTCTAATAGTAGCCTATCTCCTTAAAATACTCTTTATCCCTCGTTCCCCCTCATATTCCAATGGGAATAAAGTGACTCCTTATGCCAAGTGTCCTGATTCGATTCCTAAAGGTGTTGGGCATTTTCAACGTAGAATATTGGTCCCTCTTTAGGTGCCTCATGGAGGACACTTAAAGTGCACTAATCTATCCGTCGGGTGAGACTTAAAACCTTCATCTTGGGCACATTTTGTTAAAAGCAGGCTCACGCCGACGCCAGGTTTCTTTCCACCCTTCTCAAATACCCTTCCAAGAATCCTCCCAATACCCACCCAGCTGTCATTAATGGAGCAAATAGCCTAACAGTTACCTTAATAGTTGCTTCTCCTAATAGCTAATTCATCTTTCATCATAATCGACATGTATGTTCAGAGGGTATGAGGGCATACTATTCTTCATCTCTCCTTTACGTCCGAGCATGCTTGAGGATTCAGCTGCATCTGTTATGTGTCTTTCCCCCGTTTTGTACTGAGCACGTAATTGCACAATCTGAGGCTTGCACGAACGTGCATTTTAAACTACGTAATGTAAAGTGGTGAATTGTGGGAATGCATGGAAATATGCATGAAAGCGAGATGGCTAATGAGCCCCTGCTCTAATTCAATGGTTATTGCACTCCAGCTTGAGAAATACATGCAGTTTTTATGAACTTTTTATGAAGAAGAACAATTTGGATGATACTTATTGGAATTTGGTTACAGATATCATGATCACAAAAATACATAATTTAGCTATATTTCCACATGATTTGTATTATCCGGGCCTTGAAAGTGACATTATATTTTCGAAAACTAGGTCAGTGCGTGATGATGAAAATTGTGCCTTAAAAATGACATTATATTATCGAGAACTAGGTCAGTGCGTGATGATGAAAATTGTGTAGAAATAAAATAATGTCTTTTTGAGATCATTAAATATGCAGTTTTAAATTGTGCAACTTTGCAATGTCGTAAAACGGGCTCAAAGCTTGAAACTGAGGTCAAACCTATGTAGTAGAGATATTAAAGCGTCGTTCAACGTTTAGGAATTCGAGGGATGGACGATAAAGTTGCCCATACCAAGCATATGGTATTGAGTTAATCATTGAAGGGGAATAGGTTTGTTTCTCTACTTCTGATAATTTGATATGTATGACCGTGTCTGTCATACCAAAGGAGTACGCAATTATGCACGTATGGTATTTAAAGCTCCCCGTAATTTTTCCAAAATGGTAGCATTTCCTTCGGGTTGTGGGCGAAACGTCAGACGCGACGTAGGTGCATGATCTCGCTTTGATTTCCGTCTTACCATTATAACGAAGTGCAACAACTTCCCCGGCAGTGATTATATAATTTACGTACGGCTTTTAGATGGGGATTCATTATCGCATTCCTTGCCCATCTGCCATCTCTCTTTTGCACCTGTTCCCTTCGAGGTGACGAAAAGACCCATGTTCCCGCTTGCCGGAGGCCTTAAACTTCTCTTCCCTCGACAGCAATCGGCGCCGAGTAATTAACTTACATGCTTGGAACCCGTTTTCCCTTTCACGACAAATTGAGTCCAAAACGTGGACTACTGCCGCCGAAGTTTCTGGAGAGATGGCGTGATTAATGTCCTCAAGGGGGTTCCGCTGCTGTGTCACCGCGAGATATGACAAAAACAACCACAGGGGTTTTTGCGGGCTTCAAGATTTTCACCACTTACATCAGGGAATATTTCGTGGCCATATAAGACCGCAATGCTTCCAGTGGTTTTATCCAAACAGAAATATTTTCAGCAAAGGCTTATTTACTATGTTGAGCTCTGAGCAAAC
Source organism: Ceriagrion tenellum (assembly GCA_963169105.1). NCBI lineage: Eukaryota > Metazoa > Arthropoda > Insecta > Odonata > Coenagrionidae > Ceriagrion > Ceriagrion tenellum. The sequence goes on from OY720634.1 coordinate 59,190,804, forward strand.
AACTAATAATTTTTTACGTCTGTGGGAGATCGGGTTGGTGTGGTGGCTTGAGTACTGACTAACCATAATAAAAATCCCTGATGAGGGAACCCGATCATATTTTTCAGAGGAAACCCGATCCCTACTGGAGTGTCTTGTGGAGGGCACTTTAAGTACAGTACTCCGTCTGATGGATGAGACGATAAACTGCGGTCCTCATGGCGTCTTTCGTTAAGAGCAGGCTAATACCGACTCTGGGTTTCTATCCACCCTCCCTCCATTACCTGTTCACGATGGCACAAATGACCTCAGTTGTCGGTCGCCTCCCCAAATGACCAATCCAATCCAATTACGTGTGTAATATCGAGCAGAGCGTTGTATGACTCGGAAACATGATATATGTGGGAAGATGTCAGCGTCAAATCCAGGCTTTTGAGATATAAGGTAGGGAGAAATGAAGAGATTGAGCTGGTTGGATAATTCCACGTCTTCGAGGAGCATTCTGATTGAGAAACGTTTGAACAGTTAGGGTGCAAGGGGAAGGAAGGAAAGGGGAAGGGAGGAGCATTCTGATTGAGAAACGTTTGAACAGTTAGGGTGCAAGGGGAACGATTCCATTTGCGGAGGTTCCTATTTTGCCAAGCTTGTCTCTGTTAATTGAAGGTAGCTTTTTCACTGGTATTAACTTTAAGGATACTCAAAGCTTTCACTTTTTTTTTTGTTAAAAGGAGATGTAAACATTTTTCTTTTTTATTGGAAGTAATGAACATCTGATTTCAATTTCTCTCGTGAAAAGGAAGGTTGAATTGTTGACGGTAAATTTGATCAAAGGAAGAAACAAAATATTGATTAAGGCTCTAACATGGAGCGTAGCTTTCAATGTCACGGAAACGTGGTCTTTGCGGGAAGCCAATTTTTGCGTTCTAGACGTTTTTGTAGCGCGATTATGGAGGAGACTGGAGAAGTTTAGCTGGGTTACTCTGAAGATGAAGGATGAAGTTTTGAAGAAGATAGAAGGGGATAGATGACTGCATGTGCGGTAGTAGATCAGAGGCTGCAAAAGTGAAAGGGCGAAAGAAAGAAGAGATGAGTGCATGATGAATTGTTTTTTCGAAAAAAGCGGTGGTCGATGAGGTAGGAAGAGAACTAGAGTTCTGGGTATGTTAAATTATAAATATATCGCGCAGATATATCTATCTATATACTGCTTGTGAGCCGTCCCATGGGCTTTTGGCAAGGGATGTTAGGACACGAGTCTACTAAGGTGCATGAAATAAGGTTCATTATCATCGGTTGTTCAATTCTAAGATTCATTGACTGCAGTCATCCACCCTTCCCTATCTAATGCTAGTTTCCTTACATCCTGGTCTCTCTTCCTATGAACTTTTCTCTTTATTTGGTCCATGAACTTATTCCTTGGTCTTCCTCTAGGGATTCTTTCTTCTCTTTTGCCTTCAATTATGTTCTTCACCCATCCAATGTGTCTCAGGGTGTGTCCGATCCATCTTGTTCTTCTTTTCTGCATGGTGTTCCATATGGTCATTTCCTCTTCTACTCTTCTGTACACTTCATCATTTCTTATGTTGTCCGTCCATTTTATCTTTGACATCCTCCTCTTGTACCAGGATTCGCAGGCTTCTAGTCTTTTTTGGTCAGCTTTTCCAATGGTCCTTGCCTCTGATCCATAGAGTGTCTCGCACCAACGAATGTTTTAACATACTGTTTCCTGGTTTGTAGTCCTATCTTCCTTGATTTAGGGATGAGGTTAAGAGAGATGAAACGGTGAGGTGTATTATAGGAGTGTATTTAGTGAAGCTCAATTATTATTATGGTCACTTATTGTGAGTGGAAAGAACGAATTATTTATTTCTCCGTTCGGAAATGTATCTCTCTTATATTTCGCTTGTGTCAGACCTTTAGATATAGTATGGCGTCAAAATAATATTCTGTGTCGCTGAAAAACACACTTGTTCTCTATCTCTCAAGCAAAGGTCAAATACATTATGACTATTGGCTTGATGAGCGAATGTTTCACTTTTTTCCGGCAGAATGGTGTTGATAGGTTAGATGAGAGATTATCCCGCTACAAAGGTTTTATACAGGTTGGGCTAAGCCAAATGCTTTTTAAATCAATAGAGCACCAAATTAACCAATCAATATTTTGCTCCACTGATCTGTAGAGAAGGAATACATGAATTTAGCGTCATTTATTTTACCATACTCATTGAGGGCGTATTTGATTGGTGATGCACATCTGGAAACCTTCTCCCCTGACTGGCAAGTAAAATAAGTTTTTAGAGCAGATGTCACTTCTTTTATATAAGGATTCAGAAAGATTAGTCAGAGAGTATTAATTGGAGTGGAGCTATTCCAATGGTGTTGGTCGTAAATATTTTAATGGCATCAGCTCTATGGTAACCATCCAATTCAGCGAAACGCAAAAACAAACGTGTGTATTGATTGGCCGCTCCTATTTATCTTGCGAATGTCAATCTGAAATGCGTGAGTTTTGAGTTTCCCCGTTGATTACTACTAATTACAATCATTTCCTTTTTTGGTCACCTTACCGTGCGTTAGGCCATGGGGGAATGGGATTTTAGTGTAATGAATTTGTCTCAATCGTCCCCTTATTTGTAGCTGACCGAATTTCTCCGCCGTCGCCTTATAAAATCTCGCGTGTTCGCTCGCGACGACTTCCCAATTCGAAATCCTCTATCATTTGCACGTCACCGAGCTGTGGCCGTAAAATTAACAGCTTTCATGGTCACGGGCATCGTTTGTTTTGAGATATTTTTTAATGCTTTTGCTCGTTTAATCAAATGAATTTTATTGCTCTTTTACGACCGCTATTTCAGTAAAAATCCCGGAATGTATATGGGAAGCCGGTGCTGGAGTTTTAGCCATGGTTTCCGTAGGCATATGTTGTTCGCTTTCTCTGGGCATTGGTTATTTGGCTCTAGCAGATTCTGTAGGAGATCATTTAGCGTCAACTTTTACAATGTCTTGAAAAGTTGGCGAAGGGCTGCTGGTTTGTTCGACCAAAGTTTGGCGAATGCTCTCATTCTTTATAACGTGTGTGCTATACGAAAAACTGATTGAAAATGTTGACATCCTATGGCATGTTTGGTTGAAAAGAATAACATTTCTAAATACATCAAAGGAAATATATTGCGCAATGCATTTTTAGAGCCATGATTTGGGGTGTAAATAACTATAAGATCTCGTTTTATAATATCTAATAATTTTATTTCAGTATGAATAATAAAGTTGATGCGTTCTCCTATTGATATCGATCACAAGAATTAGTCAACCGTCATGCTTCATAGAAAACCCAAACTCTAGTTCAACATCTAGTAAGCGTATTGGCTTTATTTTCGTAACGTTAACACTACCCACAATTTATTAAACCGTTGCTTGGTGAAGTCAGTATTATGCATTTAGTTTGCAGGTTTTATGAAGAAAAAATCTCGTAATTGTGTCTATGTTGGTACTTTAAATTCTACGTGAGAGCATTACCAAGGATGCGCGCTGGTTAGTGCTATCCTGTGTCATAAAACATTGGTGAGGATAGCAAATGGAACGGAAAAAGATGAGGGGCGGAAGTCTTGTATTTTTTTGTCAGTGTTTCCCTATGCTTTTTGTTGTTGAGCATTTTTCCTGAGGTGAAGAAGGAGCTTATGCTGTCTGTTCGGCGCTACAATGTACGCTGATTTATGTCTCTGCAGGTCCTTTTCAATGTATACAGTTTCAATATAACCTTCAGGAAAAATATTTTCCCATGGTGGACCAAAAAGCATTAAGGTTCTCTAAATACCAAGCTGCCGGCATGGCGGCCCGAGCCGAACTCGCAACGTATTAAAAAACCAATATTTTTTTCGGTGTCACCAACGGTCGCAACCAGGCTTTATGAAATCTCTCCCTAGAAACTTGCCTCTTGAGCGAATATCTTAGAGTCTATTGGTGTCTAAATTAACTTTTTCCCCTTTCAATTGCAAAATATTGCATTAGAAATATCCTCCATCTTCTTTCGCTAAAAGTAGCGATAAAAATTATACACATTATAAATTGCCTGAGATCAGAAATATTATTGGTCATAATATTGTTTTGTTCCACGGGTGAACACCGGAAGGCCTGTATCAGCTTCAGTTCGGTGATTTTCCGATCGAATTGAATGGGGTGCTTTCTTTTTGTAAAATTTGTAAACAACCATTTGTGCCATTGTGTATCGTAAAAGTATGAGAACTGATCCAACTTGTGTGTGTGGTTAGAAATGTATTGAAATGCCGGACGTTCAACATATTTTGCTAGAGCCAAACTATTATGCTACAAACGATTGATCAGTTCTAGGATACTCTCTAGGTTAATTAGGTTTTTTCAGTGGTGCTAAATATCTTAACATGATTATCAGATTCTATCCTCTCATATAATCTCCGGCATGATATACTCTTGCATGATTTAGTACCTTATAGTGCTATTTATCCGTCGCATTAATAATACTAACTAGTAGTTGTGTCTTGAGTAGTATACTGCATGGTAGCATGTTCATCTACGGATCGCTCTCCTAGTTTCTGGTCTGACTGCGCACTGTGGTCCTGACTGCTTTTAGCCTGCGCCTGGCATCCGGGACAACGTGCGCGGTTCTGATTTAAACTGGGATGGGTGCTGCATGCCTGGTGAGGAATCACCCCGTGCCACACACCCTCGTAGTTGCACGGTTTTTCATAGATGTAGATGTACTAAAATACGCTTATTTAACTTTTGGCCCGTGTTAACGATTTCTGTCGTGTCCACTTCCGTGGTGCACTTATCTCTTTTTTCCGCCTTTGTCTTTTAACGGGCGTATTTTTGGGGTTGTAAAGTAATTATTTCTCCAATGTCAACCTGAAACTCTCGTCATCTTGATTTTTCTCGTAACCCTATCCTTGCGTGTAACCTCGGAGCCTCTAGGGGGTCACCCCTCAGTCCATCCAATAACTATGCTTCTCTATCTGCTTCCTCATGGCAGTTAAAACAAAAATTGCTCCGCTTTCCTCTGTCCTTGGTTCATTTTTCTTTTGCGCTTCGCCCTAATCTCACCAAACGACGCATCTCGCGTGCTTGATGTCATTTTTAAAGGAGAAAAACCATCATACATTTGACTCGTGAATATTCCACGAATGAAATTTGCGTACTGCATTGCTACAAGTCATATTGTGTGACGTTGTATTTTTTTGTCAATGTTGCAGTAATTCCTCTGTCTTCCTCCGGAAAAGACTCGAGACTTTTGATTTCACAGAATTTATTGTGGGGAAAAGGCATTTTTAGAATCTGGAGAGCGAGGATATGAATTGATATTGTAAGACTCCATGGAAGGATGTGGAAGGAATAAGTTGCAATGGATATATTGTTCGAGCAGAGGAGCTGCGCATTTTACGGTAGATTGTCAGAGGTGACTATGCTAAAGAGTTAGGATCTCCTTTCGGGATAGGCAAAGTCAAAGAAGTTAACTATTATTGATAGGTTATTACTGTTACTTGACACCAACGAAAGACAAATTAATGTCGCTTTTTGTTTCACTGCATGTTGTGTGCAAGGTCCTTCAATATCGATTGTGTTCGTCCTTCGAAATAGGTCTTCGCAACGTACAGTCACTTCAAAAAGTATCGTGACACACTAGACTAGCGGTTCGTATAGGTCGGATATCGAAGCTCGAAGTATGTTGGCTATCCTGGACCGTCTCTGGGAGAATGAGCATCTGTATGAGAATTTGGAGGTACACTTTACACATTCCATGAGACAAAGCGCCAGGTTAAGTGGCACTGCATTGTGGGAGTGCTCTCGTTCAGAGGCGAGGATAGACTTGCTCCTAGAGCGGCCTTGAGGATGTATTCGGTGAAAGAAGTAAGAAGGGGAATGAAATGAAGCGGCAATATTGAATGGAGTTAGTAAATTATGTGAGTGAAGTTGCGGGAGGGTAAAACGAAGAAGAGCCGAATGCACGGAAATATGATCTCCAACCTATGCATGAAGGAGAATGGGGACTGCTATCGGCTAGGCTCAGCGAACTGGCGAGACTTTCGCCCGTCTAATGGAAAATTATGAGATCTATTGACTCTTGCCATTGGACGGTATTATTATTTCGGGGTATATTATGCAAAAGTTGAGTGACTGTTTTTCGTGCATATTTATAAAAAATACAATCAAATAAAAAATATTAGTTTATTATCAGCGGAGGGTTTAATTTTAATCAATTATTGTCATGTTTGACTTGGGGTTTTAAATAAGGACACGGTACAGTTTTAACGGATTTATTCCTTTTTTCAATATGTTGTGGGTCCACCTTCATTATTAATGGCCTCTTGTAATCTCATGGTCATCGACCGCACGAGATTTTGGCACAAAAGTGGTCTGCCTTGAAAAGAGGTCCAAATTTCTCTCACCTTATTTTCTAATGTCACTTCTGTCAAAGCATCATCCTTTCCTGCCACTCTTTAACCATTTCTCCCCATATATATTCTATTGGATTCAAGTCTGGCGATTTCGTTGGCCACGGTAATCGATTTATTTTGGGGTTGTTCTCAAAATATTCTCGGCACACCTTTGCCGTGTGGACCGGTGAATTTTCCGGTACGAGGGTAACCTCTTCACCATCTGGAAGCATGGTGTTTATGTATGGCAGAAGAGTTTCCTCCAATAAATTGTGGTAACACTGCGCTGTTATTCATGCAGGTGTTCGGATCAATGGTCCAGGCCCTGCTGCCGATATTGCGCCCCAAAAACCATTGATATTCTCCCAGATCTATTTTGTTCTACGATATGAGAAGGTGAAAGCATGTCCGAAAAACAATTTTGAGGTAGTATATTGAAAAGGATAAAGTACCGTTTGTACTCCTTTAAATATCAGCAGCAATTAATCTGTCGAACGCACATCGCAATTACGTCACAACTAAGTATTAATAATATTGTAAAAAAAGAAACGTGGCAATGCATGTGTTATTCATTCACAAGTAAAAAGGTGATTAAAATGATCAGTGATTTTAATTACCGAGTTCCCCAATGGACGCTACAGGCTAATGTTTCCGTATTCATTACTCTGAAAAACCTTTTCGTCACAGAATATGGTGAGGTCCTGAAAAGCTTGATCAATGATGATATTTTTTGTGGTAAAATCCTAACGGTCAAAATCCTAAAGGATGGACCTCGGTCAATTTGGGCTTCCGTGCCGGACGATAGTGTTGCAGGCCTGCTTCGTGCAGTCTTTTACATACTGTGTTCGAACTACACCATAGTATTAAATCCTTTTGAAAAGCTGGTATGCCACCAACGGTCAAGGGAGAATCTCTCATTGAGGCAAATATTGACTCATCCATGTCTCATGTGGTACAGCGAGGCCTTCCAGATTGAGCGCGACTTTGGGAAGTCTCATTGTCGTTTGCCATTCTTAGCCATCTGTGAAGAAGGCTACGATGGACTCCTAACTCGGCAGCCACTTCGGACATCGAGCGCCCGCCTCTCACCATGCCCAACATCAGAGCGCGCTGGGTTGAGCTGGTTTTGCGAAGAGGAGCTCTTTCCATTTTCGTCTTCGTAAGAGAACTGCCAGGTATGATTACGATGCCCCTGAGTTGCGAACACCCTTGCTTCCCGCAGTTAATTTATTTCAATGTTAGCCTTCCAACGCGAACGAAGTCGATAGCAATGTCGGAGTTAAGTCCGATTTGACTTAAAATATGTATCGTAGTGTATCCGACGATTCCCATAGTCACCGAAGAAGAACCAGGATAGCCAACGTACTTAGAGCTTCGACAGCCGACCTATACGAGCCGCTAGCGTAGTGTGTCGCGATACTTTATGAAGTGACTGTACATAAATTCGCCATCAATGCGCTTATTTTTCTGTATTTTCTATGAGCATGGTATGGGTTGTTCGATATTTTTGTTGATTTGTAAGTTCATTTGTATTGGAAGTGACAACTTGTGCCGCATATTCGCAGATTTCCTTGGGTGTGTTATGGCAGCAAACGTTCAAATATAACATTAATGGCGGACGTGTGGTGGAAATTGTTGCGAAGACCTATATCGATGGAAGAATACTATTGATATCGAACGACCTTGGTTTTCTGTGCTTTAGTCCGCCACCCCCTGTCATGAACTAATCAGACAGCTAGCTAGGTTTATGCAAAGTTTGAAGTAAAATCAACAATGGTTGTAACGTGTTGTTTTTTTAACCAAGTGACCACGCCCATCCGTTTTCAAGGGAAGATCGCTGGGGATTCCATTTACGCATCTACACATCCCTCCCGCCTCCGCAGCGTTACGCGCCTATGTTTGCTGGAGACGCTTTGCGTTTTGAGTTACCGCGCAAACACGCGCCCTCTGTTTCCGTCTGAAGACCGCATTTTTCATCCGAGGCATCGAGAGTCGTCCAAACAAACACGCTTTCCGGGGGCATCGTTCCACTGAAACTGGACGCCTCGGAGCCCGCCTGTCCTTGCCACCCGTGAAATGTTTTTCCTCCCCCCCGCCTCACCCCCATGGGTACCCTTTCGTCGGTCGTCGTATATTCGTGAAAGATAGGTAAATCCGCGCGAGGAAGCGGAATTTTGAGGCCCGGTGAAATAATACGAAGCAAAGTCATTGGAGATGGCAGAAGAGCGAAATCTAGATGTTGGTTGAATGCTGGTTCTATTTCAAGGCCCAGCCACGTCAATTGATTCCTTCCGCTGAAACGTGACTGAGTCAAGGTGACATTTGTTCCGTTACATTTTTGTCAAGCTCTGATCCATTACTCTCTCTTACGTTTGAGGTGAGCAGTTGCTTCCTTGAATCACTGAAAGATGGCGGAAGTTGAGATGGGAATGTCAGTCAGCTAGGTACATGTCATCTTTCCAGTATTTGCGGAAATCACGACCATCTCAGCGCTACAGTCATTTTTCACTTCTATTTCTCATGTAATAATATTGCCAGTATGCTTCATCTTCATTTTTTGTATCTCTAACGTATTCTGAAAGTGTTCTTTTTTCAGTGAAGTCTCCATTTTCCGAGATAATGAGGATTATGGTTTCCTCGGATAGTGCGGAAGTCTTCTGTGCAGAATAAATTGCGACATTAGTGGGGTATTAATATACCTAACCGTGCTTTAGTTTTATCTATGATTGAGATAAAACTGTTAAGAGAAGATGCTGGAATTTAGAATAGTTTTCCAGAGATGGAACTGGTGAACGGTCGTTTGCATGAGTATATTAAGTAGTTTGATACAGTCTCAGACTGTGGGAATCCGTAACTAAGATAATACTATTCTCCGATTACTTGGGACTCCGATAATCGCGATTAGACTGTATAAACATTTACACTCTTTTCTTTGCTATAATACATAAAAATACAGTGCATCCCTATTTTTGAAAGCGTTCCCGTGTACTTTCTCCATCAGTAATCTCCGCAGAGTTATACATGCAGCGAAAAAATAATTTGTAGCCTCCTATACTGAAGATTCCCCATTTTTTTTTTACTTTTTTGTCTCACCATTACGATCTCGTCCATTTATAGTATAGTAATAGTTCCACATGCCTATTCCTTAACACTCACCCACCAAGTGTACGTTACTTGTGTCTCTTCTCTGATATAACCTCATTCCTTTGTGATATTGGACCCTTTTCACTCTCCTTTGTAAACTCCACCCGCTATAATATATGTTTCTGCGAATAGTTTACAGTATAATGCCTTTTTTTCTTTTGAGTGCATAATTTTATTAGCATCACTATGCTAAGAAATGCTTCAAAACATTAACTGAATTTATTATGAGGTAATCGATTTTCGTGGAACATAATTTACCCCTACAAAATTGATTTCATAGTGAAATTGATTGCCTTATAGTGTAGTTATGATTAGCTCGAGGATTTTATCATCAAATCTGGGGTAGATGTTTTTTCACCCGCTGTTGGAATTTGCCTACGATAATTTTTCAAGTATGGACCTTCAACTGTGGTAGAAAACTTATACTCGTATAAAATACCTATCAGCAAGTTGAATGGGAAAAAGTTTTTAAATAGTGCCTAGTGCTTTTTATGCAGCTGTTAATGTCATTTTCTCCTTGACAGTTACCGATTTAATTGGCTCTACTTTGCTGTTGTAATAAAAATAAAAAGATTCCTATGGAATATTGCAAAGTTGGTTTTCATTTATTTGCTGAAACATTCCAACAATTAAAGTCCCGTTAAATATGGGCGTGAGCCTGTGCCCGCTAATTAACTACTTCACGTGCTAACTCTGAGTTTTCTCGGATAATACGAGCCTTAAGTGATTTTAAAAACCTAAATGAAAATTTTCTAAACTAATAGCGCTTGATGCGCTGGGAAAACACGGAGACCCATAACGAGTAAGCGTGTCTTAATAAGTTGGGACAACATTTTGACTCCCTAAAGCCAAATACAGCTCCGGTAAAATTCGAGGCAGACGTTATTTACTTATTTTTTTGCGTCCACAGAAATTTTGGCCGGCAGGATTATTTCCGTAGATGGGACGTCAATTATCGCGTGGATTGTTAAGTTATTCAAATCGGGTTTGAGAAAACAGAATCCTGGCCGCCCATTAGGAGGGTGGGTGGGGGGGGGGAGGGAAGAGACTGGCGGGTCCGGAAGACCTTAAATGGACGGTCGAAATTTATTTGACGTTTCCCCTTGTTTTTATTCGCCACATCGCAGTCGCGAAGGTTTTCGGGATCCCTCGAATCGGACGCGACTTTTGACGCCCACTCGAGCGACACGGGAGGAAGATGGACCGTGGGCGGCTGGGCATTCAGCACGCAAGGTGGTTGTATACACCACCTTGCGTGCGCTATACGCCTACCTGGAGAAACCTTGTTAAGGAAGTTTGAGTGAGATTGTTCCCTAGTCATAATAGAGACCATATTCAAATTATTCGTTCTAATTTCACCAGCTGTAAGACACATGAGTTAAGTATTGCATTACTAATGGTGCTATAATGTAGTTTTATATTATAAGAATTGGAAGTTACTGAATGAAAATTTCTAAATAAGTCTTTGAGTGAAATGATATTTCACTCAAACCACTTTAAACCTAGAAAAGTGGTTAATTCACGGGCCACGGGTAAAGAATGTTCAGGGAGTAGTCAGAGATTCCTGTAGATCTTCCGTTGTCTATTATGTTTCGCTAAGCCATATTTTCTCGGGTGGAACGTGTTGTTTATCGTTGAAAGGTTACTTGAAACTTACTCTATGCATGAAGTTTTTGCGTGTATTTTATCTTACAGCCACTATGAGGACACGTGTTCGTTGACGCTCACGTGGATAGTCCTAGTTAATCGTAGAAATTTCATGAATTTCCCACGCGCGCGGAGAAGTCGGGGATTTGTCAGAGATTCTCCAAAGTTACCTGCTGCCTTTAATGATATAGACCCTATTATCCTGGACATTATTAATAGTCACTGTATGCAAATTTTTGGAAAAAATTTTCCTATTAGCTGAACTTGCACAGGAACTGCCCAAATAGTATTGAACGAATGTTATGAAGGTACAAGTTAGTGGACGTCCAAAAAAACCTTACGTGCTCCGGTGTCATTTATTGTTACTGCATATTGATCATACAAAAATTTGCTCTGAACTTTTCTCGAAAAATTCGAATGTAGGTAAGGACTTTGCTTAAGCAAGGATCGCAAACTTTGCACTTCTGTGAACCCAATGATGTCAGCTGTTACTCTGTGTTGCTTCTTGTTAAGTGGAGAAAAGAGATATGAGGTTACCCACTAGTAGTTATTTCATCGACTTTTATTTCGACGTGAAAGGACCATTTTCTGTCAATTCTTTTTTATAAACGATATTTTCTGGGAAATCACTGTGGAATTGTTTTATTACCGGTAAATTGTTACGAGCGGTTAGTGTTTACCACTGATTCTATTTGCCTTGACTGACACAGTTTCAAATCATCTTGATTATTTCAAATGTATTGTCAAAGATAGTCTTGAAGTGTGATCCTTTTCAGAAAAAGTTTGGCTTGTAAAAAAATCTATTTGGACAGCATTACCTACTCAGGTACCCACGGTATACAACACACTCAGCCTCACCCTCAGCAGCGCTCTGTGAATTTCGTTTCATAAACTCATCATCGTATGTCTTACCTGGTGATTTGATTGGTTTTTGTTCTGTTCTTGATCCAGATACTCCATTTCTGGGGCATCTTCTCATTTTCTCTCTTATAATTTGCTCGAATTTAGCCGGACTCCAATTCTTATATCATCTTGTGGGTATTTTGATCCGTCCACATTAGGCGATTGGTAAGAATTTGGTCATTTAACCCATTCCGTCTCAGAGTGTAATATATAGAGGCCATTCTGATGAGATTCAAGTGATAATGAACGCAGCCAAGAAAGTGAATTTTGTGTGGAATATGACATAGTGATTATTTCATAAATAAACTTAGAGTATTTTGAAGAGTCATTGTGAATGATAAAATATAGTATCCAGGTTTCATAGTTTAATACCTCATGTATAATCGATAAATAGTCTTTCCTTTAAGGAAATGTAGGTCTCGGGAAATAATGTATCGTTATTACCTCATCGCCAAATTATGTATGTGTTGTTATATACAATCATGGAAAGTACCCAAGGGTGGTAGCTACTTACACACAAATACTAACTGGGTTAAAAATGTACCTTTCTGTATGCAGTTTTGCTAAAATATAATGTTAAATGTTAACTACCCATTGTGACATATATTGTGAATTCATTGCAGTCACGTAGCGTCAGTGATCAAATACTGAATGAACACTACTTCCACTCTTGTAGGTAATGAGGGGTGAATGATTGCTTGATGTTGTGATAGAGGAGGGAATGTCGGGTGTGCTTGGAAGGAAGAGAAATAATAGCTTTAATGAACGGTATAAAGAGTAGGCCGTATGCTGAGTTGGAGGGGATTATTTTTGGTGGATGGGGTCCATACCATGTATAAATCAGTGGGACTCTTACTCCTATACATATTTAAGTATTTGAACTGGCAAGTTACTCAATGATAATGACCAGGATCGCTGCATATTAGTATCATTGTCTTGGTCATTATCAAACTTCACACACGTGCGGAAACCATTGTCGGTCAATGATATGAGCGCGAAGATAGCTATGTCATTAAGAATTATTGGTGGTGCGCTAGTGGCGAACTATTATCTCCCCAGGCCAGTGGTCCTCAAACATTATTGTCTTAGGATTCACCTTAAAGATTGAAAACTTTATTCCCCAACCCACCTAATACATGTGTCATAGTGTTTCATTATTTATAAGACCAACCGACGACTGTTTAATAAAACACTGTTATGTTTCACGCAGTTTATTATTCATATGCTTCAATGATTTTATCATTGAGGTAGAAACAGATTTTTATTATTTTATTATTTCAGACAAAATTATTGATATCTTTTTTTAACGCATTCCACGACCCATCGGAGGATCTTGATCGAAACTTTGGGGTCCACTGCCCTCTACCAGTTGTCTTCGGCAAAAATATTTTTCAATGAAACATTTAAGTCTATGGTTCGACATGCTTTGGTGAAACCTTACCGTTCACGTCGAGTGGCGGAACCACAACACGTCTCCTCGCTGGGGGCCGGCTTCCTCCGTTGATTGGGTGGTTTGTCGTCGATCCTGGAGGAGACAGGGGACCTTTTCTTTCTCCCTCCCAAACTGAGAAAGGGGGAGAGGGTGGCGGGAGGTCAGGGCAAGGGGGAGGGGAGAACCTCGATATCCCTCACGCAGCCAGAGGATGAGGTGGGTCCTTGTCTTCTTCTTCTCCGGAATACCGGGGGAGTTTTATCTCCAAGATGGCGCCTGGGTGTCAGGGGGCGAGTGTGGGGATGGGGTTCAAGTGTCACTCGCGAGGAAATGCCTCTCTGCGTGTTTCCGAGGATGTCCACAAAAAGCGTGGATATCGGAAGTAATGGAACTCTCGCACTCACTCACACGAACAAACGAAACCACTTTTTCACACACAAACACACACTCGCACCCACTGCGTTCCTTCCGTCGGATCAGATGGGATGATTTCGTCTCCTCCCCCTCGTGTGATATGTTCGCACAAAATCTTCGGCGCGATGTCCGTCCGAAATTTCTTTCCTCGCTGCGGTCGCAGGAAACACGGGCCTTTCGTATCACCAAGCCTCCGTCACAGTTTCATTTTGCTATCCCCTAAGTGTTCCTCCAGGTAAGTATATTCTCTGTAAATTTATGACATCAGTTCATTTGGTTTTCATTCATGAGTTTCCCCTGTCGGTAAAAAAAAAACTTTCGGTGATTGGCGTCCGGTTTTATTCAGTCTGTGCATGTTGTCTGTGTGGTTGAGATTTATATAAATCTGTGATTTTAATGTGCCCCACGGTTTGACAGTGCTTCTCGTTCACCAATATCGATGTATCAAGCTTTTTATTATCAGTGTTTAATGAAATTTCATTCGTCGAGACGAGAGAAAATTATGCCATCTGTATTCGCATCGCTAAACTCAGCGAACTGCACACGTTTTGCTACACCGGTTTTCGGTGGCCCGTCTGGGTTGTGTGTAGGAAGCCGCTGTAAATTGTTGCCCCTTCGCTGAGTTGCCGGTCTCGTTTTGGGGATCGCTGTGGGAAGATAAGCCGATATTGTAGGGAATATGCTTATGGAGGAGAAAGCTTCGGTGAAATGAAATGGCGAAGGAAACGAAAGCACTTGAAGGAAGCGTTCGATGAGCAGTTTTCCTAATCGGTTACCCTCGCGAATCCTTGTGGCGAATAATCTTCACTCTCGGCTAATGCACCATTATCGTTCCCCTTCTGGAGTTTCGAGTGTCTTCACCAGACCGCGTATTCGCGGAAGCTAGTTTCAAGAGCAGAATGGCCCTTTGCCAACGGCGTGGAGATTGGACCCTAAGAGCGAATGTCGAAGCTGTTTTGATGTTTTTTCATCCTTTCAACTTAATGTCTCCATCGGACACGTTTTAACGACCGCAGATCTGCCCGCCGGCCGTCTCAATGTTTTATTTTTATTTTACTCTCCGTCAACTATTATTCCGTGACGAGATAGTGTAACTCTTCCAGTTGGCGACACCAGCAGCGGTAAAAATTATCCATCTGTTATTTCTTATTTTTTTTAATGGGAGGTCACACGGGAGTGATATGAACGTGCACTTTTTTCATATCTGTCCCCTCCTTACTTTTGGACGTAAAACAACCATAACTCGAATGGTGATTTATGCCGACCAGTGGTGATTATGTAAAGAAAAAACCGTAGTCACTCCCTAATTGCAAACACGAGTCACTTCTTTGCACGTTCGGGTGATAGAATAGATATGCGCTGGTCGGTGAATAGTATCTCTGGAGTTTTGAAGAAACGTTTGATGAAAATACTATATTCCAGAGCTAAGTTCATTGAGGTGGGGATACCTGACCTTGACGAGCGCCAATTTGAGTGGAAATAAAGTTTAAAAAAACTTATCACTACTTTTCAATAGTTCTTCGAGGAGGCTCTATTCCCGTAGCTACGCCATCAAAATCAGAATGGAATGAAATGTGAGCTTGCCTTCTTTTTTTTGCGATTTATCTACTCTCGGTGTAAATCATCCGTCTCTCTTGTGGGAAGTAACAATCCTCTGTTGCAGCTCGCGTAGTCTCCTCACCTTGTCAGGGTAATCAAGAGTCACAAAGCGTGGTGATTGCGAGGGGGTGAATGGAACGTAACTACGAAATTGTCTTTTTTTGTCGATTGACAACTCTCCGCGTGCACTGTCCGTCGGTCTGTGGGGTAATAAAGAGCCCCTAATGCCGAAACCCGTTCGCGAGAGCGCTGCGTGCAGGGAGGCCCGTTCACCACCGTACCGCGATCCGGAGGCGACTGATGAGACCATGCGACTACCAGCTACATCGCGGCGCGCGACCGTTCCCCCCCCCCTCCTCCCCCCTCCTCCTTCCCTTCCCCTCCCGATTCATCGCTCTTCCCCTCCTGCCGCGGCCTTGCCCCCTCCCCTCTCTCTCCCTACACTCCACCCTCCTCCCGCGGGCGAGGGCCAATGGGATCCTCCGAACCGTCTGGCTCTCTCTCTCTCTCTTTCCACACTCCTCCATTATTCCACCGCCTTCACCCCTGCACCCATCTCCTAAATCTTTTTCCCCACCCTCCCCTTCCCACAATCGCGTCTTTTTTTGTCTCCCGCTGTTTATTCTCATGTTTTCCGTGCCCGAAGACTCTTCATTTCCCGTGCATTGTTTTCTCGCCTTCGGGCAATTACCCGTCGTCTGCGACGAATTTCTGGCGCATCTCGCTGGGTGGCCGCGGAAACTTCAATTTTCACTTTTCTGAAGCGTCCTGTTGAAGATGATAAGCGGGCGGAGGGTGGCGACCGTGTAACGGGAAGATTAGTTCGGGTTGAAGAATGTGAAAGGGTTTTTTTTTCCGTTTTCAATGAAAATTTCCAAAGTAAAACACCTTTGTGTTTAAATTTGGGATTTACCCCGTGGACGGTAGCGCTTAGCGCTCGCATGCGGGTACCTCTGGCATTACATGCATGGTGCCTGTAAGGACAACTTGCACCTTAAAGCCCCCATGAGATTCACAGTAGAAGAGGGCGCCTGGGTAGCTTAATTGGTTAGAGTACTCGGCACGAAATCGAGGGACGTGGGTTTTTATTCCCAGTCCAGGCGAATGATTTTTCCACTGTGAATTTCACAGAATAGAATGTGAGGAGATCGGTGTTGCCTATGCGGTAATGATGTTGCAAGTAGAGAGAATATTTTGAAGCGATGATGTTTCATTAATTTCGGAAATAATTTGGACAAAATGACCTGGGTACATTGACGACAGTAATGATGTAAATAGCTTGAAAATACATGGAATTGGATCGTTGCATGGCTCATGATTCTTACTGGTTAAGTTAGGATAACGGTTTAGATAAAATCAACGTGTGCGTTAATTTATCAGGGAGTGAGAGCTAATTGTCCGTCTACTTGTACGTCATTGCATTTCATCATGCGAACAGAAAATTTTTTAATGGAAGCTTGGGAAAAATTTGAATGAGGAATGAAAGAAAGTAGTCGATGAAATCATGATGACAAGGGAGTTGTTAGTCGTCCATCCTAAGATATCAGTTATTGATAGCTGCTTTCAAAAATTGAATGTAATTATTTAAAAAGATGAAATGTACTTATCATTGAAATGTACATTTATCAAGAGGATCTGATGTAATCTTAAACAGAGAAATAGAACTTTAGCATAACAGTCTGTAACGTACTCATATTCTGGTTCTGGACATCTTGAACTGCATATTCTACGCGTTCTTGGCGGTTGGGTGATTTTTTTACTACAGTGTTCGGGCGTGTTCTCGTTCTGCGGATGTTTTGTTCGTGTCATGATATATTTTCAATATTTTCATGCTGTATTCCAAGTATATTTTAGTGTTAAAACAGAAACAACAATTGCCCAATTCCACTGGGTATTTATTGTGTACGATGCTTTCAACTCTCAAGCCATCATCAGGTACGAGACCACAAGGTAATGTAAATGTGATGTGCTCTCTACGATATTAACTGATGATGGCTCTGTGAGTTGAAACGCGTCGTATGCAATAAATACCCTCTGGAATTGTGCAATTGTTGTTTCTGTTTAAATATGACAAACTTCCACGATATCTCGCCTGAATCTGTTGAAAATATTTTAGTATATGAAATAGGGCGCGTTCCCCCATGTTTGTAATTCCGCGCTGGGTATCCAACCGCGTATACACCCGCATGATTGAATGAGGGTGAGTGATGCTCGGTTACATTCAGAATGTTTATGAAGCACGCGGTGTATAATGTAAGCATGTTTTTATGAAAATCCTTACACTCCAATGTGGCATTTCGGCTTATTGGATTATTTTGCCTATAATTACTCCGCATATTAGTTCCTCTGAATATATTCTATCAACTAATGTCAAAAATATCAAAACTTATTCCATGCATATTATTGCCCATAATTGTATTTAATAGTTTTCATATTTAGGTCAACTCGTCTTGAAAAACGATATAATCAACTTGGTCATAATGTTTTAAGGTAGTTCAACTCCAAAATACCCCCGGTGGTATTTTGGAGTCTCTAATGAATTTTATAGCTCTGTTTTTGTATTGGTCAATTACGTAAAAGATTACGGATTTTTGGCATTAATTCATTGGCAACTTTCCCTTTTGTTGCGTGCTCAGTGCCCACTAATTCTGGCGGCTAAATATTGACTTTTGGGTACCTTGCATACACCAATTCTGGATAGGAGGGTTAAATATTGTATCGCGATTTTATTCGAGTGTTTTGCCCGCGTAATGTCAGGACGTTTGGAAAAATTTTTAAAACAAAGCTTTTTGTAAATATTTCATTTCATGCCTTGAATACTCCGTATAGTATACAGAAATGTGAAATGATATACAGTACTCATCAAGTAAAATGTAAACCGTGTGAAGTTGATGCGGCTATATTTAAAGTTCTTGGTTAATTATTTTAAGAAATAAGGCCTTAAATTAGTTGCAACTGTCTTTAAATATCAGATCACTCAATTTCAGTGCAAAAGAGTCAAGAAGTTCACACATGAGTGAATGGATTGAGTGTGTAAGTTTTGTTGATGAACTTGGCGATATAACGCATCTATTGTGGAATGGATTGTATTTGACTCACGCAAAAAAAATATTTTGCATAAATAATAAATTCTGGGAATATTTTACCTAAGCAGAGGAATAATATTAATAACTCACTATGGGAAAGTACCATATACTGACTATCTATTAAGCATTTTCGTTGTCTTTTTTCGCTCGCTACTGCCGTAATGTATTTCCTTTTGAGATTTAACTTAGATGTGTGAATGCGCATGCCCCATCATGTTCTGCCTCTTTTCTTATTCTATCATTTTGTGATATTAATCTTTTTTATTTTATTTTGAATTCAAATATTTTTTCTCCTATTTCTCAGATGTATTATGCTTAAATCTCTAGCTATTGAAATTAACAAAAAAATAAATTTTCTATTCACCCATTAACTTTCTATTTACTGTTTATTTTCTTTTCTCATCTGTATTTTTTGACTGTTGATCTCACCAATAGCTGCAAAAAAATGTGACGGTTTTCTGGGCATAATGCTGGTGTAGATTACTTTTTGTTTCTCCGTTTATTCTTCTTTATATTGAGAAAAATCGTCTTCTCTCGACCTTGACGCGTTATTACTCCTCTGATCATCCTCGCGTGTTTCCTCCCATCATTAGTAGACAACTCTGTTCCATAATCTCTCCCACACCTCTCATCTTAGTAATCGACAAGAGAGTAATAGCTACGCTGTTGCGTAATGAAAGTAAGTCACGTCCTTGACAAAGAAAACAAGAAGTCTAGCACTTTGACCTTTTAGAAGCACATAACACTCTGGGAAATCTACCTCTTTTTTTTGGTGGCGCAGAACTCTCACGCTTCCAATAATGTCTCACTCTCTTTGCGGCCCTTCTTTGCTTCCCAAGAAGTTTTTATTTCGGGAAAACGTTTATTCCTGGTGAGAGGTTACTATTTTCATTATAATGAATACACAAGGCGGCCGAAGATGCAGTGTGTAAAGTTCTATCTCTTCAAAAGTTTTTTTAGTTTGCTTAAGTCTTTGGGTGGTTCCTATTAGTAGTAAGATGTAGTACTATTTATCATCAAGTCCTATTAGATACATAGTAATTATCCAAGCTGATTATTCACTTCTGACCAATTATCAAGCTTATACATTTTCCACATAGTTATTATAATTATGTATAGAAGATATTAACTTCGTATATGCGATATTCTGCAGGAGCTAAGACTAGAATTTATGGACAGTACTTCACCCAGCACAGTTCAATAGTGGTTAAAAGTTGTACTATATTAATTTAATATAAAATATATTGGAAAGATGGGCGGGCATCTGTTATAACTGGGTCGTGACCGGTCCCCCCACGCAAAAATTAGGTTCTTATCATCGCCTTCAGCGAGACTTTCATTAATTTATTTATTATAACTCCAAAAATAGCGCATAAGCCTTTTAGATTGGTTGATATAATACATAATTCCTAATAGTAGAAACAAAAACAAGTAATGCAAAACATTTCCATAACAAAAAACTGACAAAATAAATTCCCGAAGGTACATTAATGTGCTTCTCTAACGACGAAATTAAAGCCGGGATATAAAGAGATAAGGTCAAGCGTGGAATTTTTGCCACAACGAAATAGAATACGTTGGAGAGGCTGTATAAAAGGGAATGTATGTAATGGAGAGACGGAACTCCTGGACGTGTATGAAGTTGGTGTTACGGGTGAAACGAGGAGGAACGCGGGTTGAGAAGAATATAAGAATGCTCTTATTATGAAAAGAACCATAAAACACATTATGCATTAATTTCAAGTCTGCTATTCAGCGGCGCTGACGTAGGGCACGAATGGCGAGGGTGGAAAAAAAATTGTTCGTGGGATATATTCCTAAGGGAGGATTTCGGTGATGAAGAACAGCGGGAAAGAAATTGATGGGACGGTTGAGGAATTTCAATGTAGAGGGGCGGGCGGTGAACCAGATGGGAGAACAATATTCTAGGATGGAGAGAGTACTGCCGAAGAGAACAGTTCAAAAGGCAATAGGGTTAGTAGAGGAACTTTTATCGTCCGAAAACACTTAATATGCAAAAAATTAATATTCCAATCACGCTACACCTGGCGACACTCGCGCGCATTCTATTAGTTCCGTACCACGTCATCTAGCGCTCACTCAATACCCCACTCAGCATCAATGCGGAAATTCCACCCGTCAAGGCAACCTAGAACTAATCGTAAACAACTTTGAGATGGAGCTCCGAGTACAGCGTGATCTTGAACATTTAATATAAACAATATTAAATATCTCGCATACTAATGAACGCAGAGAAAAATGTAACAACACTGTTGAATAGCCCTCATTAAGCCGCATCAAATGACATCCTCATGTTTGTGATGAAGTGAACAATACACTCACAACAGCCGAAAATATTCCATATGAACAATGGTAATATCTCGTTAAATAATTAACTCAGCGAAAATATGATTTCACCATCCGATAGCATAAATTAATCGGCGAGGAATGACATCGGCACCTATATGTTAATGCTGCATTCTAAGACCCACCCATCGCCTCCCCCTGCCCCCTCTCTTCCACATTCTAACCCCGCGGAAGCTTGCGGAATGTTACAGTTGCTACGTAGACCCACCCATCTCCTCCCCCTACCCCTCTCCAGCATTGCGAAGGTTTTCACGACGACAGACTGGAAGGCTTCATTTCATTTGGACCTTTCAGAAGAACTGGTACATATAAAGTGAATTAACGTGCATGCACATAATACAAAGCTGTACAATAAGTACTTATATGTCTATTGTTATAAGGGGTTTCCTCTTGAAGAAAAAGGCACAGGGTATTGGTTTTTTTACAAATTTATTGTTTCAGCATATTTTATTTTTTTATACACCAGTTAGCCAGCTCGTGACAATTCTTTATAGCAAATTGTAAATTACTTTGAGAATGAGCGTCAATTAAACGGCACTCATTTGTTGACAATTTCTTTAAGGATGGGCCTCCATACAATTCCAGATTTGCTACGCAAATGCCCACGGGCAATAGTTAGCTAAGAGAAGCAGCCTTTCACGCACCCTTTGTGAAGAGAAACTTGAAACATTGGGTGTATTTTCTCACAATGCTCTCCAATTGCAAATACTCAATATCTCATTCATATTTTGACGAGATGTGATAGTCATTTTTTTACCAATAAGCCTCTCTCGTGAAAAGTAGCCTAATCAGGGATTTGAATAGCCAGGTATTGCAACAAGTACGCTGAACATAAATAATGGTCAATTCCTTGACCATGTAGCTTTTATCATTAGCGGTAAACCCTTGGAATTCGATAATGGCACTCATCTCACGATGATTTCCCAACTTAAGAGTTTTAAACTCCCGATGTCAGGGGTTGAGAGATCATCAATATCCAACTAACGAGGAAATTAATTCCACGTCAGCGGTTAAACATACAGTCACGCACGCGCAAAGGACTTGCACATACCATTCACTCGATAAGTGACACTTCAAATCTCCATCTCTCAAAATCGACATTACTACCGGATGGTTGAATAGGTAGAATTGCTAATGGCGGTGAGAAATTGCTTCGCGATATCACTTTCGTGCTATAGCCTGAGGAGAGACAGACTAACTAAATTCGAGAGCTTAATGAGACAGCACCATTCATCAACGTTTAAGTTAACCAAACTCCCCAGAATTTCAAAGTGTAATGTGCTTATTACCGAAAAAAAGTGTGTAAAAGTTAACGAACGCGAGGAGAGCGAACCTTTTATATCGCTGAAAAAAATAATCGTAAACTAGCTTTTCTTACTTCAGAATACCGGGCCAATCAACATGTAAAACAACGACACTTATGGACATGGGTAAATTGCAAACCAGCCTTAAAGTCTCTGACGGGGTCATAGCCAACACACACACACACACACACGCAACTAGCATAAAGTACCCCAAAACAGACGATTAGAGCGTCCGGCAAACGTTGCCATGAGGGGTGTATGATGGAATTGGGGTGAGGAATCTGTGCAGAGTCTGTCCTAACGATTTACTTAAAGCGTAGAGACAGTAGAATTCCCCAGATTTTTCAGAAGTTTCTCCGGATTAGTAGAGGCATTCTGAAAAGCAGCCAATCCCTTCTCTGTAAAGAAGCGAGAAATTAAAAAAATAATATCAAAGAGGACGCATTTATCGATACATGATCTTAGATTATAAAGAATGATGGTTAAGCTATATTCATGTCCTAAAAGTGTTGCGTTTCTCTACGACCCCACTTCACGCAGTTGCGATTGCATAAAACATAACTGAAGATCCTTCTCATGAACTAATACAGTTTGCTGAGAATCCGTTGACGAGCGATTTCACAATATCTCTAGTCTTCGAACCAAGTTACCGCGCGTTTACTCGGAAGAAAAATTAATGTTGAAATAATGTAATATAATTTTTTTAAATTTTTTTCTTCAATATTGAATATATTTATCAGAGCTAATTCAATGTTTTTTCTAGCATTCGTTTCCGATATTTTCTTTAATTAAGTCAATAGTGAAGCGGTGATTATCATATTTTATCTTTGCATCTTATTAAACAAAGTTATCTGTACTAATTCCTTATTTTAACTTTTAGACAGGTTTTTTCAAAGATTCTTATGTTGGGGTTCCTGATTATTACACTAAATATATGAAATAATAAATATTATAATAATTAAATAAATATAAAAGTAATTTTTAAAATGTTTTCTAATTTCTCAAAATTCTTTATTGCATCCGCATTATAAGGAATCAAAAGAATCTCGTTCCCTAACGAAAATGTCCCACAATCGTGAATGTGATATAAATTTTTACTATTCTAGAATTAGTTATTATTCTATTATTATCACACTAATATTGACCAATCTACCTTAGTTATAGTTGGCAACCTTCGTAATTTGGTAATTGAGTATATATTCAATTAGGTACTTTTTTGGCTCTTTGTGTTATTTTCAACTGGTGAGTGAATAACGATCGTATCATTAATAGCATGTTCTAAGTGTAATTTAGACTTACTGAAGGATGTTGTGTTTATTTTTTGTGATGAATGCAGATACTAACTAAATTTTAAGTGCTTTGGAAATCTCAGAAGTATCATAACTTAGATAGGGAAGTCACAAGTCAAAGGAATGGCCATGAATAAATATTATAGATTTAAACTTTTGGAATCGTTGCCTAGGTAACGTGTTGCCACAATTTCCACATTTTGTTCCATGAATATATATTATGGATTTGGATATTTGACATTGTTGCCTAGGCTGTGTGTTGTCTAAATTTCCACTTTTAGTTTGCCCAGTCCTTAGCGCCACCTCGATTAGTGTCTTTTCAGTTGTTATTGTAAAGTTACTTTTTAATTGCTAGAGAGGAGATATCTATTATAGAAAATGTGTAAGAGGTATATGAAACGTCCATCGTGTGCTGACGATGATGTTTGCCAGACTCCGATTATAATTTGAATGCAATTAGCCCGTTCGGTTTAAATGAAGAATTTAGAATTTATTGTTCAAACAGTACTTGCTTCGTACCAGGCTACAAACAGGGTATACGTCTACGAGTACTCAAAATTGGGGACTTGGAAATATAAGAATCTGTTCAAGAAGGTGGTTGGTGCATTCCTTTTTTACATACACTGCAACGATGGCCATTGGGAATACTCATGAAGTCACCTCGCATTATTATTAAATTTACGTATAGCAATATACACGAAGTGCTAAGAAGTTAATTGTACATTTGGGTAGTTAAATTCGGAGAGGAATTAAATATATATGTAGACCGGACGATATTAAAAAAGTTTATAATTACGTCCTGCGTGTAGTGCTACATTTTTTATCCACTGCATTATGATTAATTGTACGTAAAAACTCATGTATATTAATGGTAATACCAGCACGACGTGTTTATTTACAATCTGTCGACTGTATTTACATTTGAACTTCCGTCTTTCATCACTAGGCGGCACCCCCCACCCCTACCCCCCTCTCCCGTCCGCCCGCCTCCCGCCCCACCACCTCCTCCTCATTGGTTCCTAGTTTTAGGCTCCAAACACTCGTCTCCTCCATTGTAAAGTAGTAAAATATATTCAACAGATCCAGGAAGTACCAATGATCGGGAGGCAGGTAGCCGAAAGATCCATGCTCGAATTCCATCATTAAGATTTTATTATAGATATGAAATGCCTTCATGGACGAGGTAAGTAGCCAGTAGAATGATCGCTTTAAAATTCGTGCTCAATAGTAAGTTATTTTGGATTTAAATGCGTTTATTCTTTAAAATAATCGCTTATTCTGAATCCAGAAAAAATGTAACCACCTCGTTGTTTCCCATATGACTAAATTTCGGTGTTCTATACGCAGACCACCAGGATACTCGCTACAGTCCATCTTAAATTTCTCCGGAATCTTTATTCTTGCGTGCACTGATTTCAAAATTACACTTCAAATCGCAAAACTCTACTTCTCAATGTCAGTATGGATAAACTTGTGCGTTTATCGTAAAGTTTGCTGCCTAATAGATGTTAATATATATTGATATCACATCCAAAACACCTATGAGGTTCCTTCCGTAAGTCAATTTGACCAATGTAAGCTATTTTTTGTACGGCATTCAACACAGGATACGACTATATGTAGGTTAAAGAAACATTCTCCATATATTTCGTTCTGGATAGACCTCTGGAAATAACCAGCTGAAAAATAAAAGCCCTGATTGTGAAAAAATAATTGAGCGACTACGTCCAATAATTAAATTGATGTCGACTGCAATACTTTCTCTCTTCCTGCTTCGTCAAAACATGCCTTATCAAGGTGAAACTGGTTTCCTTTACGAGTATAGGATGATAAGATAATAATAACCATTATCCGGAATAGATATCGTTCACTTCCATTACTTCAAGCCCTGATTACATTTAATTTATGAGAGCCAACATTAAAATGACAATACATGTGTTATTGTGCACAATTTACAGAAGTTAGAATGGACACCTCACCCTACCCTACCATTCTTTCTCCTATTTTCCCAAGTCTGTCTTATCGAATCTGTCTTGTGAATTACAAATAAAGGAGAGATTGTTGAACCTACTCCAAGGTCACACATGAATAGTAGGTTACACATTAACATCCACATCAATCTACCTAGATCATACCCTCTGATTCCTAAGGCTCTCAACAGGTAACAAACAAAAAAAAATATAGCTTAAATTAACAGTAAAAGATCCACACAGCAGAGATAAGACTCACGATGGAAGTATCATATGCCTCTTACACACTTCCTGTAGTAGATTTTTCCTCTCTAACATCTACAAAGTAACTGTTAGGTTTCAAAAATAGTCAGCTATTATTCACAGCATCATAGTTCATATTTTTTCAATCGTTATTGAATACATATTCACCACAGTCTCACGTTAACAACAATAAACAACGGCTATTTGCGATTCGACTGAGAGTACTTTTTTCTAAGTGGTGCTAAGGACTGAGTGAACTAAACATGAATAGATGTATATTATGATTACTTGTATGTAAAACCCATATATATTCATGGCAAAAACCGGTTAGATGTGATTATTTACAATTTATAGACTGTATTTACACTTGAACTGCAGTCTTTCATCACTAGACGGCGACCCAACCGAAGAAGTTTGTTGTTTACGGAATTCTAGGCAACAGGCAAGCATATCAAGGAATTAGTACCTGTCTAAGGAAGCGAAAATCACTTTTACACTGCAAACCATACCTAAATAAAGTCCCTAATATCTGTTCCGTTTCCTTATGTATTTGGTACGAGTCAAAGGCGACTATCTCAATCATATCTATCTAGGTACCTATTGCCAGCTATCTAGGAATCTATCTTTTATAAATTGAAATTTGTCACTTTTTGTCACTTGAAATTAATAGCACTTCACTAGATAACACACGTGAGTAATAATTTTAGACGCACTTCCATCAAAGCACACTTGTATATATATAATTCACTTTCATTAACAGCGAAACACGAAGTAACACATAATGCACTCAAATTCATCTTTTTTATTGCACTTCAATTCCTCATATAATTATGAATAACTGCTTTGGTTTACTTAGGTACATGCATTAACAGTCAGTTGGAGGTACGTATTACACGAAATGATGCTTTGCGTGATGATTTTAGAGTTCATTCACGTGTAATCCTTCACTATCCTGTTTCAAATTACAAAAATATATATCGTATAATTTAATATAATAACGTTTTTCAAATTGAAATTATGTATTTATTGGAGTGTTTAAGCTTGAATCATCATGATCACGCCCGAGAGTGGAAAAAGGAGAGAGAGAGAGGGAGAGAGAGAGCACAAGACAAGCAGATTGAGGCGAGAGTGGGGAGGGAGGGAAGGGGGGGGTACTCTGTCCTCAAAGCATGCCGGTGCAACCTTCAGTATGGGAGGCGATGGAGGGGTGTACTCCCCTCCTGGCTCCGCGGAACTGCAGCCCACCTCCGCCTCCCATACTGGCCCCCCTCCATCGCCTTCATCGCCTCCCCTACTTCCCTCCTCCATCGCCAGTAACATGCTGTGAAGGTTGCACCGGCATGCCTTGAGGACAGAGTACCCCCCCCTTCCATCCCTCCCCACTGTCGTTGATGTGCACGCTCGAGAGGTATTCCACTCGTGAGCCTCGTGGTGCGGAATTCTGCCGTGTTTATAATTAATCCCTTGCAAGACCTTTCTCTTTCAACTGATGGTCATTTTTGTTTTCCGTCGTCGTGAAACCCTGAGCTTTACAATGTCCACCAGCCGCCGGATCCACCGCGCACTGCGGTTTGCATAAGCACCCTCCACCTGACTCCCCGGCGACGAAACCCCGAAGGTAGAAACAAAACAGGCGCTTCCCCTTTAATGCGCTGGCGATATTAATTACTCCTCTCGCTTCAACGATTAACGTAGCTTCCGGGCCGGACCGGGCGGGTGTGGACGGTGGGCTGGAGTGAGGGGGAGGAAAAGGGTCCGGTGATGTCGCCCTCAGTGTTGCGCAGAGTGGGACGCGTGTTGGGATATAACATCCGGCCGAACGCTGCGTGGCCGTCTCCGGCGAGTAGACTGGATGGGGTGTGCGCGGGGATGAAAATTTCACCTTACCCACTCAAGCACTCCAGAAAATTCTCCCCTGCTCCGGGATGGAAATTTGAAACGTTTTTCGGTCCGCTGGGATCCGGTGATAAATGCAACGCGTTTCGAGAGAAGAGAGGAAGTTTATAGGGAAGAGGATGACTCACACATCACGCGTAAAACATGAATGCTGCACTGAACAGTCTACCCATCCACATTTAGTGCTTACAATGCAGCATTTTAGTCTCCGTCCTTGCTAATTTTGTATGAATTCCGCCCTATAACTTTTGAAGTAAACAATCTGGTCATCTACTATTAACATGTGATGCACAATAATATTGTTTTATTATTATATCATATTTGCATTCCATGGAGATGACAGACCATAGATAAGAAATGGAAGTTAATTTCTCGTAGCTGACGCTTGAAAATTACATACGAGGGTAAGTCAAAAAATAACTCGCAAAACTGGATAGAGGCATTTTTAATCAAAATAAATTCCTGAAATTTATTTCACTTTTCTGCATATTCATACTGTACATTCAGACACTTATCCTGTCTCTTTACAAGTCTTTGATAGCCGGCAGCAAAGGAGTTTTCAGTTTTCTCTCGCAGCCAACGAGTAACCTCTTGGACTACGATATCATCATTTTCAAAGCGTCGCCCACCCAAATGATTTTTTAGGGTTCCGAAGAGATGATAACCACTGGGGGCGTTCCCCATGAAACTTTTATGACTGTTGCTGATGATAAAGTGCTGACGTTTGCGACGTATTTATTGACTTACCCTCGTACATGCTAGCTTCATTATGGTAATCATGAATTAAAAAATGAAATATTATTATTTAAGATTTAGCCAAACTTATTTTTCTCATATTTGATTGAAAAATATGTCTAAAAGACACATCTGGGAAACCTGATTGGACGTGTGAGTTCTTTTTTGTGACTTTCTCCTGTGTTTATTGGTGCATTTTTGTTTTGCTGTTTGCTAACGTTCACGTAATATTTCAGTAATGACCCAAGGTAAATTTATGGTAATTTTTAATTTGAAATTGTATTTAATTAAAAATAACCTGTTAATTATAAAGAAGAGGTCGAGAAAATGTCTTATCTCGGTATAAATTATTATTCGCTGATCAATCCGTTTTGCTTCTCTGTGGATCATTTGCATTCCTCTAAAATCCGTCTTGAGGCTGCACTTCTTCCTCAATGTATTTCTCCTTTTAGTTCAGCATATCTGCGTCAGACCTCTGTTCATTACGTCCGAATTGCGCACCAACCTCTTTCCCTCTTCCCCAGCATCATTTTCTACTCAAATGTACCGCTATGAATTTTGATTTCAATCTTCTATCTCCTGTCAATTCATTTTTTTTACTGATTTACTCCTCCCACTCCGACACCAGTTCATTTACTAGAGTAACCTTTCCTACCCCATCGTTACGAACAGTGCTTTGTTAGACGCATTAGTAAATTAGCCTCATTCAATCGTGATGAGATGCCGAGATATGAAGTAATTGAGAGCTGTAGCGTCATGGAAAAGCGGAAAATATGCGTTTGATAAATTTTCTTTTTGTACACATACCGGGTTTCACGAAATAATGCTAGAGTTTCATCAGTACTTAGTACTTTATATTCATCAAGATGTATTTTTTAGAATTTTAGGAATTTTCACAGGTAAACTTACGTACTTAGATAGTAGTCTATGTGATAATTTACTTTATTAGCTCGGGAAACCTGGGCTGAAAGAGGGTTTAGCTGTGACATTGTGAAGCTGAGATGAGTTTTGGTATCTTTATGTTTTTTTAGGTACTGAACACAAATCTTAGGTTTGTTGACAAAATGTTGACTGGAGAATCCTGGTTTTATAGAAATATAAAATTATCTACTTTTGCGCTCTATTTTGGCATAACTATTACTAGGCAGGAGTTGCGGAAATATCTTTTGAAATTTTTGGAAACTTACTTTTGGAAATTTACTAAAAGATAGGCTTTGATTAATTTTCCATGGAGGAACGGATGAAAAACGAAACTAAGATGGAAAAGTAGTCATTAAACGTCCACTTTTTATTTTACGGAAATGAGGGGCCGCACACTCTTCTCGCACGTTTATTGTCACCCGTCGCGACCATAGTCAAATAGACCCGTCCCTCCCTCCTAAGGAACCATATGTGCTAAGCACAAGGTACCTCGAGCATCTAACCAACCGGTAGCTTTGGTAAGTTCTGTTATTGTTGTTTTTGATATTGGTTTCCAATGAGACCGAGTTATCTGGGGTAGGGGCCGAAAAACAGTAATGTCGAAAAACAGCGCCAAAGCCAATAATTTTAGATGAGTATTTTTATAAAAAAGGGGTTCCTCAGTCAAAAGTTTGGTCAACAAACCTCAAATTCACGTTCATATCCGAAAAAATAGAGATACCAAAAGCCTCTCTCCATCACATATTCACCGCTAAAACTCTCAGTATCCTGTGCAAGTTGGCCAGCTTTCTATATTCCGAAGCTGACATACCGAGAAGCTGTAAAAAGTTGGTAATATTCATACCATTAAATGGGCACGATTCTTCATGCCGGTATTTGGGGAGTATTTAAAGATCAGATTTTTATTTGAATATTGTTTGTTTAATATGTACTTAACCTTTCACGCTGTTTATCGTATGTTATGTGCCTTGCCCTTAAGACTATGTCATTCAAAGTATCCTAGAAATAACTGCAAAAAGAATCCAACAAATATGAATACTTGCTTTTGAGGGTAATCCTTTATGTATGTGCTGGAGATTGAGGAGAATGAAGATGCCAAGAAAAATTCAGAAGGTGCCAGCGCACATATTTTCTTTTTGAATTATATCTTTTCCCCTTTACTCGATTATAACTCCGTCTCTGCCGGTCCATTATGAATTAATGGACGAATAATTCTATGACTTTTATTTTCTGGAGTCAAATATAATTTTCCGGCCTCTTTCGTGACTTTTATTTTGCTCTTGCTAAGTGCGTCCCGAAAGGTTGCATTTTTCTATTCTGCTGCTCTTGCGTCATCGTCATTCTAAATTTCTCGCCCATTTTACCGCGACACACTTTACTAGATAGAAAAAAAGTAGTTTTGATGAAAATGTCATGGGAAGTGTCGTGTCAGTTGAGCCCTCGTAGGTATTGTTGACCGAAGGGCTTAAAAAAAGGTTTTTTTAAAACGTGAAACCTTGTAAACGTTTTTATATATAAATCGTTTTTCCCTCATTTTTTTCCTCTTGTTACTACTTTTACTTTCAAATTTTCATATAAGCTTAAAAGTCACTTAGGTACTCCATAAGATGAAGGATAAACTAATGCAGTACTACAAGCGACTGTAGTCGCTTTCAGTTCTGAAATCGATTATTTTTGCTTTCAGTGTACCCGTGGTTTTTCTCAGTAATGTGAAATTTTAGGCTTTCTGGAAATTTTAGGATAGAAATTAGGGCATGTTGCGGGGGAATCATAGGTGTAGGTAGTGGGGGAATTGTGGGGGTGTTAGGACACCAGTCGTGTAAAGATGTAAGGGATAGGGTTTTGGAAGATGAAATGGTGACGTGTATTATGGTAGTGTATTTAGTGGAGCTGAGTTTATATTGTGGTCGTTTATTTTGCGCGGAAATAAAGAGTTTTTGTACCTGTTCGGCAATGTATCTCTCTTATTTTATCGCATCTGTCAGACCTAGAGATGTAGTAAGGCGTCGCGATTATAATCTCTGTTTCGCTTTGTATTACACCAGTTCTGAATTTTGTCAAGCAAACTAAGCCTACCTTGACCCGTCTTAAGGTTGTGAAACAATATACCTTCGCTATTATCTGTTTTAAAGAAGCGTGCAAATTTTCTTTGTACCTCTTTGTATTATTTTGTTTGTATCTCATATAATCAAATCACCTTTGATTGTTCAGAATTATCTGTAATTATTAATTTCACGCATCTTCCATCACCACTCCACTCACCTTCATGTCCCTCAACACAATCTTTACCCATATATTGGCCCAATGTTGACTTTCTTCACCTGGTAGCATCATGCTTTTGGCCATATCACCCTCATGCTCCAGATTAGGCCGTTCCATGTGTCCAAGCCCACGCTTTATACCCTATATTTTACGCCCCTATTGCTGCAATGTTCAATCATCCTCTTAAATTTTCATTTGTAACCTCAGTACTTCCTATTATACCATTTATCCGCCCGAGGTCCCTTTTCATTTCGTTTACTTGTATATTTTGGACGTAATTCTTTGATGAGGCAACTTACGGATCAGTTCAATTGGACCGCTTTTATAACGCTAGCCATGCATTGACGAAAATTGAAATCTTAATTTCATGCGTTCAAGACTCAGCTAAAAAAAGCTGCTCATCTCTAAGAGTTTGCTCTCGCGTGTGTCAAACAAACTTCGTCTCGCTGAGCAATTCTCCCCGTTGCCTGGAGACTGGCCAGTTGAGCAGCGGAAGAGGTTATTCATGGGCCCATCTGATTCGCATCAAGCTTTAAAGTATTACATGCACATCCTTTGCGATCTCGTCAGGCCATATCTTAAGCGAATAACGACTTATCGCGTCAATTTGCGCGTTCTATTCCTAGATCTTCCCCCCCCCCTCTTCTCCCGTTCACTTTTTCACGTGATGGAATCCCATTGAAGTGTCTCGGCGGCAATATGTATTTTAAAGCATGTTCTCATTCATCACTTTATTGTTAAATTGATGCAAAACTAGTTATATCTCTAGTAAATATACATTTTGTAAGTGAGTTACCATGTATATTATTATGATTTTGGATTCAACCGATTAAGGTTGGTTAAAATGTGAGTAAATATCCTCTGTATTGCTACCTATGTGGAGCCGTACGTACCAATAAATGGTTTATCATCACATCATACGTCCTACCTCTACTCTCCCAGTCCGTAATGCCTACTGCTTCTCTTCGCCTTCCAAACATATCCAATACCCTTCCCTCTATCACAGTCTTTAGCAACCAACTTAAGCAAAGATTCGTATTTAAGGTAGTGCGAGCGAGATAGTTTCTTAATCATAACAGAGCCCATATTCGAATTATACCTATAAATTTCACCAGCTGTGAGACACACGAATCAAATATTGCATTATTAATGGTGCATTAATTTAGTTTTTCATGGCAGAAATTGAAAGTAATCAAATGAAAATATCTAAGTTTGTCTATAACTTGACTCATTTTTTTCACGTGGTACGTTTGAAACTCCATCAAAACGGAAGGTCTATTGTGATCCCGAAGAAGTTACTGCGGTGACAGTGTGATTAATTTTCAAAAATAGTTGCTGAATCATAAAAACTACACACTTGATTTTTTACGAGATCTAAGTGTAGGAAATGCCTAATTTTTAATACAAGGTCTTTCTGGAGTGCATACACGTACCATTTCCCATGTAAAATGGCTGGTCTTTTCTGGCAAATATCTCGGAAAGTAATGTGGTAAGGGGTTGAAGTTTTGGAGTTAATGGACGGGTGAGATATCTTTCTTTAAAATGAGACCAAAGTCATTGATTTCTAGGTAAAATGATATTTCGCTCAAACTACCTTAAATGCCAGGCTATCTTGGAAGAATTTAATAACTTTGTTAGCTACAGTTGGGAGAATTTATTGTTACGGCCGCGATTTCGATACTTCATGTCGTATACAGGTGAAAATACAACATCAATTTCAGAATATATAATTTAAGTTGTTATCTTTGTATGTAAAATATGTGTTTTTCGTCAATAGTATGGTAAACACTCACTATAAACTGTATGCACGACAGGTTGAGAATAAACAAAAACTCATTATCTTTCATGTAGGTACATCTTTCTGTTACGTATCTGCTGTCAGGTCATTCATTTCTCAATTATTCGAAATGTAAATTGTTTTTGAGGTATTCCAAGTACAGGCAATGCCTAAAAGGGATTCCTAATATACCCTTTTTTAGTTGAATTGTTGAGGTGTGCATGTAAGGTTGATTTCAATGACTATATAAATTTATTGTTATTATTATTAAATTCATGGTAGGGGAGGGGAACAAATTGGAAGTGGTAGGGTGGGATTTGGGCGTGGGATGCGATGACAGAGGTGAGAGAGGGGAAGGAATGGGAGATGGAAAAGGTCTAGGGGATGGGAACTAGGGGAAGGGCTAGGGATTGGTGGTCATAGTAAGTGTTTTTTGGAAATCTCTCGCTGCTGTCTTCTCTGTGGGTTGTATGGCATGAGTAAGGGAAGCTCATGTAAGGAGGGGTGAAGGAGTGGTATAGTCACGCATACACTTGCACAATACATAATGTTTGTTAGTTCATTTGTCCTAAAGTAATTTCGTTACACTAGGGTTTTCAGGGGAGGGGAAAATATGGCATAGTGGGAAGGGAGCTCTTGAGTTATTTTGTGACTGTTTCACTATTTCATATTTATTCTTCGTAATGGATAACTCCCCCAAAGCCAAGCGTACAAACGCTTCCTTTGCCAAATTACATTTCAAGTGAATGCATGAATTAATGTTTTAGCGACGTCTTTAAATTAATCGGGAAACCAAACCGCTATAGGAAGGAGATAGTCGCTATTTGAACACAAATCCTTCTCCATCCACTGCCCATGGATCTCAATAACTAACTCCGGCAATTGAAACTAGTGATTTGTAGAATAAATATGATGCTGAAGATCATGTTTTCGGTCATATATACGTAATTTATAAAATTCAATGACACGAGGGTGTTGGTTCAAAGCGTCAAGTGTAATGAAGTTTATTGATTTGATTTAATAGGGAAGGATTCACACAATGAATCCCCGGGCACTTAAGCTGAGCATTTAATCTCGTGGGACAGTTAATAGGTGAAAGAAAGAGTAGCTCTGATCCAATAGGGAAAGGATAAGGACAGGGTTTTAGGAAAGGGTAGGTTCAAAACCCGGTCACAATTAATTTGACTGCGTAGTGAACTTAGTCTTTAACTTTTTTTTGGCATCAGAAGCTCGAATTCTGCATTATTGAAGAAAGCAGTTCCGAGCCTCCCTTGCCTATGTGTGTGCCTACGTATATACATTCACCAGCCACCATTCGTGCCCCCTCATATGAACAGCGAAAGAAGATTGTTTCCGCGGGTCACGCCCCGCTACACGGGTCGGTTGGATCCTTGGAGCAAGCGACTCCCGCCACTCGCAGGAGGCACAAATGATCCCGTTTCCATTTCCCGGGTACCACGAGGAGGGGCACGAGAGGCTGCTTGTCCATCAGGGGCTCTTTTCTTAGCATCTGTGAATCGATTCCGCTACGCTCTCCCTGTAGTGTAAGTAGTGTAAACTCCGATAGTGTAATAAAGAGATCAGCCACTCAAGAAAAATTTTATATTCAACAGAATATAGCGAAAGTGCCTAATCGCACGTTTCCCATGCCAATGCGGGCCAACGTCTGCTGTGGTGATATCGGAAGTTGAGGTACATATAGGTGACTCTGCATCGAATTGGCCTTCATAATTAGATGTCCCATGCGGACGAACATTGCAGTAAACGGTCGAATAGGTATCCCTTATAGGTTCGGTGTCTCATATGTTACTACATTTAACTGAAATGCTCATAATAACAAACGCACTCGTTACATTAAATTTTGACAACCCCCATAATTTGTAAAGAGTTGTTTTATTGGAATGGAAAAATTAGATTTTGCTCACACTTGCAAAATAATT
This sequence comes from Ceriagrion tenellum, assembly GCA_963169105.1. Lineage (NCBI taxonomy): Eukaryota > Metazoa > Arthropoda > Insecta > Odonata > Coenagrionidae > Ceriagrion > Ceriagrion tenellum. The sequence goes on from OY720634.1 coordinate 59,226,119, forward strand.
TGGCCCGGCTCTGCGTGTGTGGGTATAATGGACGTGTAGCCTTTATTTCAAGATATGTATTCTATTAGCTATTCTTATCTATTAGCTATTCTACTCAAGCATCGTATTCTATTAGCATTTCGTATTAAGGTAGTTTGAGCGAAATATCATTTTACCTAGAAGTCAATGAATTTGATCTCATTTTAAAGAAAAATATATCACCCTTCCATTGAGATATAAAATTAAACCCCTTACTGTATAAATTTTCGAGATATTTGTCAAAAATACCAGACCTTATAAACGGAAAAGAGATATTAACAATGAGGCATTTCCTACACTTAGATCTCGTCAAAATATCAACGTCATCATGTAGTTAGTGTGTTTTCTCAAATGTTTTTGAAAATTAGTCATATTGTCACTGCAGTTAATTCTTCGAGATCACGATAAATCTTCCGTTTTGATGGGGTCTCAAACGTACCGCGTAAAAAAAATGAGTCGAGTTAAAAACTTATTTAGATATTTTCATTTGATTACTTACAATTTCTGTCATGTAAAACTATTTTATTGCACCATTAATAATGCAATATTTAATTCGTATGTCTCACAGTTGGTGGAATTAAATCGCGCATATCGAATATGGTCTCTATTATGACCAGGGAACTGTATCGCTCGCACTACCTTAAGTGTTTCTTGTCAATGTGGCGGCGAGAAGAAGTTACCGGGGAACGCGGAGATGAGCCGTAAAAAGGAGAGGAAAAGTCTTCTGCGACGAAAGTTCGGCATCCAACGTCGCACTGCAAGGAAGGCACGAGACGAGAACCTAAGTGTTAGCCGTGCACTCCCTTTACGGCACTTAAGCGACTCATATTTTATTTCCGTGCAAGCGGGTTGGAAGTTTCGCGAAGTTTTTCCTCCCCGAGGAAAGGTACCCCGAGAAACTAGAGAATGCAGCCTAGGAGAGTTGAATTACTGCAAAAAAGGATGCCCGAGTGCAAGTTTATACCTTGGATGGTTCTGGACGGTCATACCAGTTAGAAGGTTTATTTGTTTTTAAGGGGCAAACTTTTTGGCATTAATCTTATTTTCCGATCCACTTTTATCTACAATCTCTTTTGGATGATTTAGATTGGGTTGTTCGAATTTGCATGGGATTTACATTTAATACAGGGTTGCAAAACTTCATCCCTTCTTATATTGCGGTGGCTAGGATTATATATATTTTTCCAGTGGAAGATTTCTCGTGTTCATTTGCATTGCTACGTACTTTTTATATGTTTTCAGAGGAAAGTAACTTTTGAATCTCACTGGCAAAGCTTAAAATAAATTTGAAACCATCATAAAGATTATACTTGTTCAACGATTCAATAATGAGTGACTTCGGAAAAAGGAAATGTTTGTTGTAGTACCACACTGGCTGCCACAACAAAGTCTGGGGTTGAAACCTTGCTGCTGTGGAATTCTCTGGTATGTGGATTGATATAATCCAATTGTCTGTGGCATAATCTTGATCGTTTAGGTAGTGTGAGGTGAGTTGGTAGAGGGTATTTCTCCATCTCTCGGATGAGTTGTTAAACCGTAATCCCTTTTCATAGCAGTAAACTAAGTTGCTGGTTAGCATTTCATCAAGTTTTTGCCAAACTCAATATAAATGAATGACTAGTTTTTAAGCGAAGCGTAATTTATAAAAACGTTGACACTTCAGTATTTAATGTTATTATGCCAATTAGATAACAGACTTGTTCCCGATAAGTAACAGAAAGAGGCATGTTGATAATCTGCCACGCATTACTTATGATGCATAAATTTTAATTTATTTTAATTTGGAGTATTTCATCATGCCGATAATTTAATAAATTTGGGTTTATTGTTATGAAAATGATCTCATATTTTTAATGATACAAAAATATCAGCTACACATCGGATTAGTTTTCGGGATACGGTGCTGTTTTTCTTTGGATATGACACGGCTAAGCAATCCAAAGTGACTACTGAAATAAGGAGTAGTGACAAAAAATCCCTCGCATATGTCACTGAACAGGATGGAATACCCGTTATATTTTTCCCATCGTTTATAACTCCGTTTAAAAAGACTCTTGATAGACTTCAGTTGAACTCAGATCTAAAGACCGACCGGGTGATTTGGATAGCAGTAATGTATATATGTCATATATAATGCAAATATTTTAGTTGTCGATATATTGGGAAATTCAGCCGTAAGTTTACTGTTCCAATTTAAGCATTCAGGTTCTGTTTTCTCCTCAGTGGCGTTGCCTCCTTGCTCGCAAAGGTTCTTTGTAAAACTTGCTTTCTAGTGACTTTGACTCCAAGATTTGACATGTTTCAAGCTAAAGGCTAAAATTGGACTTTATTCATACATTTCACACTATAAAATGCCCTGATAACGTTACGCTATGTAATTTCCATTTCCGTGCTAAGATTTGACGTTTCAAGCTAAAGGCTAAAATTGGACTTTATTCATCAATTTCACCGTATAAAAAGCCCTGATAACGTTACGCTATGTAATTTCCATTTTTTACGTACCCATATACCCCTCCTAAATTCCTCCTTCCTTGTTGATCTGTCATCTTCAGTACTAGTTAACCTTTCTTCATTGCTCCTATTATCTTTATCCCCTTGACTAGTTTCAAATATTCTTCTCATTCCTACCCATTCCTCTTTCCCCGCCTTCCTACTAGTCACGACTATATCAGCTATGATATACCTAAGGCTCACGGCCAATAAGATATTTACCTTGAAGATGAGTCATGTGTCGAACCTAGGTGGATTTCATTGCATTAAAGAGGGTGGTACTTTTATCCTATATTAGGGTAATGTAATGAAGTACAGTAGTTTCAGAAGTGGAAAATCCGTAGTATGAGGATACGCATCAACCAAACGTTCAAGAGTGTTGTCTTTTTGTAGGTACCTGGATTTCACGCAATCTGTAGAATGATGCGTGCGAAATTTCATTCGAACATCTCACCATGAGGTGGTCCCACCGAGGTAGGACATGAATGTCACTTATTTAATATTTTGAATACATGCAGAAAAATTTATTCTATGTCAGATATAAATTACTAAATATCAGCATTAAATAAACTGCCATTTGTTAAGCGTATAATTGGAAGGTCCTTGGATGAAAAGGTGAAAGATAAGTGGTACTTTGCTCTGGCTAGGCCACACCTCAAATACGCCGCGAGTATTTGGGACCCTGGTTATATTGATTTAACAAAAAAATTAATAAAATGCAAGGAAGAGCTGCGCGCTTCGTAGCGAATTCAGAACTGGTGTGTTTCAGAGCGACACAGAGAACATTACTATGACGGCTCACAACATCTCTAGGGCTGACAGAAGCGATTAAATAAGAAAGATATATATTCGAACAGATGGGTACAAAAACTCGCTCTTTCCGCGCAAAATAACTGACCACAACAAAAAATGAGCTCGAGTAAATACGCTCCCATAATACACGTCACCAATTCACCCCCGAAACCTAATCTCTAAAATTTACACAGCTAGTGAATTAACACCTCTTGCCACACGCCCATGCGGCGAATTGCAGGGTCGCAGGTAGATGTAGATGTAAATACTACCTTTCTCTGTTATTTTTGGCGCCAATTGAAATCAAAGTCAAATGTTGTACAATGGGAGAAGGGGAGAAAATTGAGGTAAACATAGTCATTATCTATCAAACATAAATTCCTTTTTTATTTTAAACTTTTTTAAGGAGCGCAAACTTCCAAAAATCGTTAAAAAATAAAATAAATGCATTTTATCCCATTATGTTTTAGTTATTAGCTAATAAATGTGTAAATCGAAGTGAAAATGGTGTAATTCCTTTGAAAATCGGCGTTTCGCTTGCGTCTGTGGTCAGAAAACCGAATTCATGTGAAATATATTCGTGGAAAAATAGGCTATTTTTGTTTCTTGGTTTCTGTTTTCAATTACATTCGCATGCCATCAGCGAAAGCTAATTTTGAAAACTATTTTTTTTTAATGAAACTTAGTGATTCATTTGACTGACTCAGTCACGGTTTGATCTCTTTTTTGTACGCAAAGATGCTAGTGACTTAAGTGGCTCATAATTGCACGGCGTGATGTTAGCAATAACAGCCCGTGATGTGAGACCCGCATTAAGGCACGAGAATTGTATACTATTTTATAGCTAAAATGGCTTTAATACGCCGGCTTCTTCTTTAAAAAAATCTAAAGAGCGTGCATAGTAATTTAAAATTTTCAATCACTTCAGTTTAGATGCCGTTGTTTACTTTTTATTTTTGGTAATGTTTAGATCATATTTTACGAGTAATATCACTAAAACCATGATTGCTATTTTTTATAATCCAGATACAGGTTAGTACGTACATGATGTAATAGATATAAAGTCAAATATTCAAATCTCAGGTGTTATGTAAGTATAATGCTACAATAGATGGTGGTTCTCATTACTTCATATTTTACTATTGTAGTATTACTAATAAAGCGTGTAGACTGAATATAAGGAATGAGTCTATGGATAAGAGGTTTACAGATTAAGTTGTAGTAGCTATATATTTTCTAGTTTTTAAAGATTTTATTTGTATTAAGACGCATGAATGTAACATGCACTATGCGCTTAACTTTGATTTTAATAAATTATGCATATGAAATTAATATTAGTCGTCAGTTGCTCGTGTGTTACTTCAGAAAAGTTTCTTGTAATAATGAAATTATCGTCAGCGCAGTGTAATGATGTGCTATTTATGTCACCGAAAATGCGTGATTTATGTGCAAATTTCAGTCACGCAGTGCCATTAATGATTTTTTGCTGTTAGGACTATATTTAAAAACTCAGGATAATGCAGTTTTTCATACCGTTAATATTTAAGTTACGGCCTATCAGTATATATTCACGCAGTAACATGTGAGACTAACAGTTTTTCAGTAATATATTTCTTATTTCAGCGACCTTTTATTTTCCTGTTGTGACTTCTTGTTACGAGTGTAATTCAAAAAGATATCATGATGAAAGAGCTGTAGAAATTTTCAGAAATTGCCATTATTTTCACTGCTTTGAGAGGGGGATATGGCCATTAATATTGTTGTTTTAAGCTCTACTGATATCGCAAACGCTCCAGTATACCTGCGAATGATTTATGCTTTGATGTTTTGCCATAATCATTTACCTTTAATATTTTTTTAATCCGTGAGAAGTTGTTTGGCGATCATACAGCTCAATAAGAACAATAGAAAATTCCAGCATGATATCGAACTCAGAAGAAAAAATATTTATGATCCAAATTTTAAATTCAATTTTTAAAATTTAATAATATCTATGGCGAAAGAAGAGTGTGTTGTGGTGCTTAGGCTATTCAGTATTTTGTGGGATAATCTGTCACAGGTTAGTGGTGTGACTGATTTTCATTTATAGTGTTGGTATTTTTGCTTATGGGTTACATCTCATGCGAATAAGCACCTTCTGACGAGTAATTCTTACTCAGTAGGCCTTAAATTGTATTTACTTTCTTCATCTTTTGCATGAGAAGTAAAAGTAGAAAAGTAAAAATTGAATAAGTTTTGGACTCAACCGCATTACTCTTTGCTGCATTGAGTACTTCTATATGTCCGGAGGAATTCATGTATGCTTACGAAACATTAGAATTGACAATTGATGAGAAATCAAAGTAAAAAAAGTGGAAAATATAGCTTTTAAAGTTTTAAAAATATATTCACCCTACTCGCGAAAAGTGATTGATAATGCGATTCCCGAATGCATAAAAAAGCTAGAATTCGCGAGAATATCCATCATTGGGGTGCTCTGTAGTAGGTGGTAGTAGAAGTCTGAAGTTAATAACGATAAATCGATTATTAAGAGAAATGACGGAGGGCGTACACATTGCGCGGGCATGTCCCTTTCGATGCCTTTTCGTAACGAGCTCTTATGTCATCTGTTCAACTTGTGGATTGTTTCCGCAAGCTTTATTATCGTCGCCTGCGATGAATCAGAACTTAGATAAAAGGCATTGTTTCTTTGGTTCATTGTCCTCGGCAGGTAATATTTTTTTCTCGTCTCACCCAAGCAGACGCTAACCTTCAATTTCTATCTTGCAGACGTATGTTTTACGAGGCTATATATACTCTAGTTCAAGGAAACAAGGAGCAAAATTTCTGCTTTTTTATTCAGCACATGCTCGTTATGCGTTCTGTACTTGGCGCAGTGGGGATAATTTCAGTCGTAAATGGTTCATCGGTTGTTAGTGCATACATGATTTACTAGGAGGTAGTAGCAATATCTACTACTATCGTGCAATTCTCCCTGTTATCATATCCTTTAACATTGCTGCATTAAATTTTCAAAGATTTTCCAAATGTTACGTTTGCGCGGGAAGTTTAATTAAGGATTCAGGATGCCACTATCACTGCATTCTATTTACTAAGGCGAAGAGTTAACGTAGATTTTATGAACTTTAAGTATTTATATTTAAACTCATTTTAGTTTTTAAAGATGTTATTTGTTGTAATCGGTAATCAGGCAGCTTCTATTATCATAGATTACTTATATTTAAAAAAAGCTTTAAAATTCATTTAAAGGGTTAATCTATCGTAGTAAGAAATCATGTTTATGGTTTCAAAATGAATATTGGTAAGGTTAAACGTTTCTAGAAATGGAATATTTTCCCCATCTTTTGGAATTCTGTAAAATTTTCAAAAAATAAGGAGAATGGCAGCTAAGATGCACTCGTGGAAAAATTCCTTTCATATAGAGCCTTTAAGGTAGTTTGGGTGAATCAGTTCCTCAGTCATAATGGGGACCATTTTCTAATGATACTTTTCGATAGTAGCACCTGTAGGAAGCATGAATCAAACAATCTATTTTTAATGGTGCCGCAATATACTTTTATTTACCTGAAATGTTAAGTAATTAAATGAAAATATCGACATATGTCTTCAATTTGACTAAATTTTTTCACACGGACTGTTTTAAACTCCTTCACAACGGAAGATTTTTCTGTGATTCTAAAATAATTAATGCGGTGACCATGTAATTTATTTAAAAAATATTCGATAAGACGTAAAAACTACACGCAGTGAGTGATTTAGGTGCTAGTCAGTGTCATTGTGTTCATAACTGGGGATCCTTAGTGGGGTCCCATTAGCCCTGTGAAGGATCCCAAGTTATAACCCAGGCATCCTTAGCGGGGTCCCAATAGCTCCTGTAAAGGATCTTAATCGGGTTCGGTGTGTTTGTGTCGGTGGTGGTCTCTGGAGAGGAAGTAACATTCCCGTAAACCACCACAGGAAGGTATTCTGGTCGAGAGGTTGTGGTTGGTCTCTGCTGTGGCATTTCCATTCCCGCAAACCAACACGGCAATTGTTGTGTTTTATTGACGAGTGGTGCCTCTTTTTAGGGCCACTGGAGACTTTTTATTTTGTTATCTCCCTTAATTTATGCTACACATTGTAAATTTTTTGACGAGAATTACGTGGTCGAAATTCCTCTTTTTTTAAAAAATAAGGTCTCTCTGGATTGCGTTCACGTACCGTTTCCCATGTTCAAGGGCTGATATTTTTCGTCAAAAATCTCGGAAAGTAGCTTGGCAAAGGGCTAATATTTTGGTATTTTTGGAAGAGTGAGATATTTTTCTTTAAAATGAGACCAAATTAATTGATTTTTAGGCTAAATGGCATCGCTCAAACTACCTTTAAACACCATCAAAGTATAACTTACGGAATTTGATAAAACCGCCGTGTACTCTGAGTTTGTCCATTTCAATATTTTTTCTGTTAAGACATGCTGGAGAACCTGAGTTGAGTATTAGTTACTGATTGTATCTAACATATCTGGAAGAGGGGTGAAAATATCCGTACGTTGTATTTAAATAACCTTTGAATGAATGAGATTGAACTGTTTGCGTTTAGCATTCGTAGTGCGAGCTATTAATTTTTTTATCCACAATTTTGCTTTGGGATAATCATCAAATAGTTTTTTTTGGTTTGTTTTAATGCTCAACTATTTTTTTCCTTTGTCCTTAAATAGACTAACCAGAATATATCGTTAGGAATGTGGGTATTTTAAATGTGATGTGCTACCTTAAAAATTTATTTTATGGTTGCTTTTTACGGGCATTCTGGTTACCGAGTTGTTGTATTTTCGTAGTAATTATCATTGAAACCTAGGGCTTTTTCCTAAGTTCCTTTCGTAGTTTAGAAATTTTGCAAAATATTTTGCAAAATTTCGTTTGGTTGCGGTTTCTTTGTCTCGACTTTAATGACTGAATAACGTTAAACACATAGTGACTCAGATTTTATTTATTTATCTAATTTTTTTAACTTCAAATCAGTTGAGAATTTGTTTTTCTCATATAGCACCAGATTGTTGGTTAGTTGACGTCAGTATAATCGGTGGGGTAACAAATAAACATCAATGCAGACGCATAAAAGAAATATTTAACCGGAGCATACGAGAATTGGCCATAGAGTGTTGCTATACATGAGATAAGGGGGTTATAATTACACGTTCAAGTAATTTCATGTGCATGCGGAAATGATAAATTCTTCATTGGAGTATCTAAACCGTTGTGTCCAATCCAATGGACGATGGTTGAGCTCTTAAAGTTCAGGGAGTTGAATCTGTGCATTGAAGGCTTTGGTGGTCAGTTCCTTTCCTTTTCCACCCCCGCTTCATGATAATGATGTAGTACCCTAGTAATAACTTAGCTTCGGCTCAACTGCCTTTCCCTTATGAGATTTCCCGTTTTCGATACCAGCTCAGTATTTATTTTAAAATGTCTTGGTTCGCAAAACTGTTTGGATTCTATTTCCGTGACGGGTGCAAGGTTTTTTCTCTTGGTTGATTGATCATACATTGGACAAATTTGAAATAATAAACCTTTGATAATATTTCTCATTTGCGGAAAAAACAAAATGAGCCGGAACACGCGATCCCTTGTTTTGAATTCTATCAATAAAGCCGTGGAGACTGTGTTTGTATAAAATGAACTATTTTAATTAACTGGTTCTTAAACATTTTTCTCTTTTTATTGTCATTTATCCGTGATTTGTGTTAGCCATTTTAAATATATCCTCCTCTGTATCTGCGGTAGGAGCCAAACCATTGATTATATATTTCATCGGCTTCAGTTTAGGAAAGGGAGAGGGTGAATGGCTGCTTCTTGGCTCATAAGTTTCATAAATAGTCTTCATGATTTAGAGACCTCATATCATGCAGTTTTCGTTCGCGTTGAAGTGAGCCATTTGGTCAATAATGAGCGCAGCGAAAAGCAGCCCCTTATTCCCGTTACTGATTGTGTTATCAAATATATTACCTGTGAGAGAGAGGGAAAGAGATAATTGGGCTGCTTGATTACTGGTTGTTTGCAAAAAATATTTATTCTTGAGTAATTTCCGATGAAAAGGAAACTTTTACTCCTCTATTTTAAAATTTGGCGCCGTTCAGGGCAAGTGGAAAGCTGCAGAAAACAGAAAAGAAAGCTTTGAATCGATAACCATCTTTGGTACATTTTATATATATTATCTTCATTTTTGAGAAGATTTTTCCTTTTAAGATGGCGTTCATAGAAAAAAGGCAATTTCTGTGCTCATAGAAGTTTGGACTACACACCAGGAAACGGTATGTGAAAATATTCGTGCGGAGCATCGCACCCTATGGATAGGAAGCAGGGGCCATTGAAAAAGCTGATCAGAAAAGACTAGAAGCCTTCGAAACCTAGTGCTGGAGGAGAATGCTGAAGATATAATCGACGGACTAAATAGGAATTGATGAAGTGTACAGATGCGGAGATTAGGAAAGGGCCACATGGAACACCATAAAGTAAAGAACAAGATGAATTCGACACACCCTGAGACATTATGATATATTCACCGTCTAGGATGTCTTTCTGGATGGAAATGGCCGATTAGTAGATTGAAATTGTCCAAATGATCCTCTTAATTATTCTATGCAAATGTTGAACAGAATACCCAAGCCTTAATAAAGAAATCTGCTAGTTAGTGTAACTGGAAGGCTTAAGTGACCGTTTCTACAGTGTTGAATGTCTTCCGCAATGAGAAATGGCTTACTAATTCCTGAAAAATCTATTTAAAATTACTTAGGGAAAAGCCATGTCACTGCAACAAGGCGTTTCTGTTTTCTCCTGCCCTTCTTCACTCCTTGTTTCTCCGGCTACCCATTTTGCTCTCTACTTCTTCTATATATGTAATTCTGTCTCTATTTCATTTTTTTTCCTAGAAACTTCCCTTCTAAAATTCCAGTCAAAAATGGGTTTTGTCTTATCATACGACTAACAATGGTAAAATTCCTCCTTTCCATAGTTTCCACGAACCCTCTCTATTCAGCGATCTCCTGTAATACTTCACCATTCGTTGTCCTACCTATCCATCTCGTAGGTGTCATTATTCTCCATATCCAAATTTAAAATGATAATTGCCGTTGAATAATGCTGGGGTTTCACAATGTGAAATCATGAGCCATTTACACAAGCTAGAACAAGTGCCTGGAATGTGTTCTACAAAGAAAAATTTCTGAGTACTCTTTAGATAATGACTAAGCAATCCTTTTCATTTTACCTTCAACGTGTACTACTGTGTAAATATCACTCCTGTTACTAAAAAACTCAGTGATAATTTTAGTTGTCTTGAAAGTGCTTGGGAACGGAAGAGAGCCTTAGGAAGGAAAAAAATGTAGGTTTTTTAAGACTGGAAAGCATTTGGTCGGGGTTAAAATTTTCATCGGTGCAGTTGAAATAACGCAGGTACTAAGGTAATCTTCAGAGACGGACGACCGAAGTGGAGCGGCGGGGGAGAAGAGGTGGCAGAGATGTAGTGAGACAGGGATCCCTTGATGTGTGAGCGGGTAACACAGGCAAACGTCTTGCGCGAGAAATCGCAAGGAGAGGAAGGAGTTTAAAAAATTCGCTGGTATGGGAAGGGAATGGATATACGGGGATTCGAAAATATCCGTTGGCTCAGAGCCTCCGAAAAATCCCCCAGGTGGGTATTCGCGTGAGGGAAACATAATAGATAGTAGAAAGCCGCTGCAGGATCTCGGCCAGGGTCTGTCAATTTCATTCTTTTTCTTTCCGCCTCGTAAAAAGTGTTTTTTTTTGTGTGGTAAAACCCAGTCGTCTCCCCCTATTCAAAATAAAATATGTAGGATTTTCTTTCTCTTTTTCTTTTTCCTCTAGACACTTTTGAGAAAATCCAGCCCGGGAGAAATTGTGTGTTTGGTCCCATCTGGCATCCCGCGTGAAATGTTTTGAAATGCAATGAATTCCGTGCGAGGTTCAAGGTGAAAACACAGTAACTTTCCGTGCTCGTGCAGCGAGCAACCTTGGGAAAGTTAAGCCTGCTTCACTCCTCTCTCCGCGGGTATTTTCGGGCAAGAAGAATGATCAGGTAGGTTCGATGTTGGAATTTTTCCACTCGCTTCCGCATGTTTACAATACCTCGGTTTGCTACATGTTTGTCAACGCCTTAATCACGCTCGTAAAGCTGTCTTTGGTGAATAATAACTGAATTTTGCGTGAAAAAATTAATGGATGGCGGTGAGTTTTTTAAATGCTCACTATATATCAGTGTGCATGTCATATGGCCTCTACTCAGCGACTTAAAAATACTGGATGGTCATTTTTTTCAGCTTGCAAAATTTGACAAGAGCTTTGACTGAGCGTGTTGATTTTAGGCTCAAGTGTTTTCTTTTCGTGTTTGAAAGCTTATGTTTTTTCCTTTCTCTTTCCCGTTCTCAAGCAGTTTCAAGTATTCTAAAATAACATACTTGTGTACAAATTTTTGTTTAGCTACTCCTTAGTCATATAAATTCATTCAAACAATTTATGAGACTGTGAACAAAACTATTTCTGTAACATAAATTTGGTAAATGTGTAATTTATAGTTAAACTATACTATACTGTAAATTTGGGATCAATTCGCCTCATGTTTGGATAGGCATTGGTCGTTAAAATCGACCGATACCCCCAAAAAGTGCAACTACCGAGATTGGACACGTATATCCCGAATATCGCATTTTTCGGACGATTTACCGAAAATTTACTTTGTACGAGTGAATATTAAATCAAAATTAAGCGCAAAAAGTCTTAGCCAAGTTCTAAATGCTACATGAATCAATCGAAGTATTATTTTTCAAAGTTTTAATAAATTGACAAAATCGTTCAAATTGAGTATATATTGCATTCTACTAGCAAATAGAGTAGTATATACTTGACAAATTAGATTGATTTTTTTGTCTTCTGATATTTAAAGTTTTATATAATTTGCGTAATAGGCTAATAACTACCGTAACTTGTTTTTTAATCCAGGCATAGGTTTTATGTATTAGTTGGGGGTAAATACATTGATATTACAGCAATACAGTCACCATGGAGATACTCGTATATTACGTTTCCAATGAATTCTTGCCACCCTCACCTAGTTTTGTTACTATCATTTTAGAAGTTATCAATTATCGACGCTGATACGTTTATAGTTGGATATCTGTGTAGCCCTCAACTGCTATCTACGTCGTGGTTCAGCGCGGAAGGATTTCTTAGCGGCAAACCTCATCCTACTTGTTTTGTGGTGTTAATTACTTTAAAAGTGGGTAAGTCTAAATGGGTAATTGATTTCGAAACTAAACTATAAATGTGCTCAGATTATGGGACAGAATTAATAAAATCCTTTTAAGGCGCGGAGAACGAAATGTTTTTAAAGAATGGAAGATATGCTACGACATAGTATTGCCTGATACACTATCTTGGCAGAGGGACTAAAAAAGTGAAATGCATCGATGCATTAAGTATAAATTGGGGACAAGACTTGAAGAAAAACGTATTGTATATTAGCGAGTATTTTAAAGCCACTGCATGAAAGAACCATACAGATGGTTGTTAAGATGACTGATAATTTTCATATGATACCCAATTGGAGGATTCGTCTTGGGAAATGAATATAATTGTCCCTTGCTAACGTTTCGTAGCTCTCCTTCTCCATCATCATAGCTTTAGAATAATATTTATATGAGTTCATGAAAGTTCCGTTAATTTATGTTCATTTCCTAAGACCAATTCTTCGAAAGCATTGTACATTGTATAAAATGCGTTCAAATCAACTCACACTAAGTTATTTTTGTATCTGAATACGGAATGGAGAATGCGTATTCATTCATCCGCTGATCGGAATAACGACTCTGATCCAAGCACGCCCCGGGCAGCATACTACAATAATTTTCATTTAACCCGAAAAAAAGCATCTGGAGAATCCCGTCCTTTCTCCAATTTTTTGTCAACCGTCAACCAAGTCTCTAACGGGGGATATAATGGAAATATGCGTAATTGAAAGAAGAGAAATGGGATTGGCGTGTGTGCCCGAGGATATTGGGATATTTCCATTGCTGTGCGGTACTCTTCGGATGACGAGTCTTGAAGCGGGATGGCGGAGTTAATGGCGATAAAAAAAATTATTGAATTTTTTCATCTCGTTGAATGGTTTGGAAAGCAGTAAAAGGCTTGCTCAAATGATCTGCTCAAATACTTACTACATTATTCACGCTGAGACGAGAATTAGGTATATTTTTTGAATGGATTTTTGAAATTTATTCGATACTTTTGTACTCGTTTATATACTTGTATACTATGTATATATATACTCGTGCTATAATTCAGGTCAACATCTTTTGTGCTGTGAAAGCTCCCTTTAATCACCTTTTGCTAGAAAGGGTAATGTAACGCGCTCTTCCTTTTAAACTTCAATTCGTTGGATGATCATTTGTGATTGAAATACTCCTATTCTGTGTATGCTATGAGAACCTTTTTGAACATCAATATACTGAGAAACTTTTTATCATTACCTTACAAGTTCGCTAGAAAAGAGAGTCATTTGTATTAATTCTCGAAATGTATATAAGGAACGCCCGAATTGAAACTATTGAATTGTTAAATAAAAACTTAAAAAGGAACCTCATTATGATACATTAAAGTAATCACTGGGTTATGATAAAGTTTCACTTTTTTACTGGTAATATTTAATATTAATTAATGGAATTGTTGAAAGTCCTCATCTCATGGCCTAAATCTTCTAATTTTTTTTCTGGCTCTTTTCATTGGACTTGAATCCTAAAGCTTCTGGTCCACCGTGCCTGCCTCTTGAAAATTTTAGTTGTTGAATGAGGGTAAATACATGCCGGAAAAATCTTTGCTGCGATGGAGACTTTTCATTGGATTCCTGATCTCTACTTGAGTCCCATGAGGATGGCTTTTCAATGTGAAGTGATCCGTCTAATAGATGGCACTTCAAACTCTCATTTCGTATTTTATTAAGAGCTCCACGATGTCAACGCAAATATTAAAGAAGGAAAACTAACTGATTAAGGTAATCTACGTAAATTAGATAGATCAAGACGACGGCCGAAAAAATGGTGAAAAATAGGGAGATGCCAAGAGCTATCCTGAGAAGAACACACAACCCGAGGAAAAAGGACAAACCTGTTCAAAATATTTCATGGAATAGGTTTATAATGGGGTCCGGGAGGTAGTCTTTTTTAGAATCTCTCATGCAGAGTAGGTCAACCTGTATGAAAATGTAAAACATGAGAATTTACTTCGCATTTCTCAGGGGAACATGCATATTCAATTTACAATACGGGACCAGTTGTACGTGGACAATCAGGAAGCATAATTTCTAGTCATACATCATAATACACCATAACTTTAAACAATGCACCTATGTTGTACACCGTACAGACAAAAAAGCGTATTATTAGGTTTTATTCTCAAAAATGAATAATTTGAGTCTTCAGTCACCTGGGCATTTGACGAATTCCAATCGTCCCAGCCGAATAAGTATTGGATACCAATGTTTCTACAAAGGAGGAGTTAAGTCAGCTTGGATGAAAAGAAATGCTATTTGCTGAAGCATGAGAGCTCAAAAAATTTGGGCGCAATGAGGGTATTGCTCCCAAGTGACTAAGGACAACGTGGCCTCATTGTATTGAGAAAGACGCGTCCTCTCTGCGATAGTGAAAATATACTTACGCATCCCTATACTCATTTAATGCCGTTACGGTATGAAACCATATCCGTAGTACGTCTAAAACTTAGATATAACTGTGTCACAGAATAAGTACCCTCTTTCAGTATTCAACGATTATTCACTCAACAACCGATGACGTAGTTTGAGGCGGGATCTTTTCTGAAAAATATCTCGACGGTTAAATCACGGTCTGGGAAAGGGCGAAGAATTCTTCGGTCAACTCAGGTCTGGGTCTCGTGAACGTGGCCGAGTCTGACTTGTGCACCCAACATCCCGGAATAGCGTGTCTAATGCGCAGCCTCAATGATTTAAAATGGTCGCCTACCAGTGAGGCTTAGCGTGGCTGAAGCAAGCTGCCTAAGATTACAATTCCAAATACTCCCAGCTACCACTCGATTCGCGCAATTTGACTTGTAAAGGACAGTGTTTCGAATGTGTGCGAGATGGAAATAGATCCCTCCAACGGTTGCGGGACGCATTATGATCAGTGTCAATGTTAATCGGAACGTCACAGGTTGTCTTTTTAAATATAGCCCCCGCTCACGTCATCATTTCGAAAAACACGTGCGGAGCGACGGGGCGGATTATAATTTCAAAGTGCCAAAAAGTCTTTGCAGTTAAGGAGGATGTAAAGGAACAGATATTATGCTTAAGAAAATAATTCTGATCAACATCGTATGATAATTAAATCAAATGGTCGGTTTCGATTGACCCCAAAAAAGATCTCGCTTTTGGTACTCCAAACACACATATCGTTATAAGATTAATGAATTCAATTACATTGACTTGGTTCTCGTTAAACTGCATTCATACTCGCTCGGTAATAGGCAGCAGGGGTTCAAATGACCTAACCCCAAAGAACTGATTTACATTAAGGTGCTTCAGTGCTGGCAAATTAAGTGTTCTATTTGGTTAGATGCCATGCAGAAGAGATAAATGAAGAAAACTGTACGCGTGATACTAACGGGATGAGTAAAGACGTTTTTTACTATAGTAAAAAAGTAATTTTATACTGTTTCGGTTAGTTTCTGGACCTAAGGTTGTCACGGTCAAATCTTTCCAGCTCAAGATTGGTGGCTTCAAATCTCGCCCGGGTGGGATAGTCATCTACTAAGGTGTGGCTGTCTGTGTCTTCGCTGTGTACACAGGTTGTACTTGATGATGACTGCTAGTAAGTTGAAACACGTGTAGTACGAGCCGAAAAATATAGACAGTATGATATCCTTTGCGTATCATTTGAAAATCCTGTTCTACAACATCTCGCCTAAGAAAGTGGAATCTCAGTTGTAATTTCCACACTGTATTTAGTTCAGATCAAAAATATTTTCGACACTTATTATAATTAAGGTACATTGAATAACCATCAGCTTGTACATATATCCATGAGCAATACGGAAAGAAAGGAGGAATATGGGTTGACGGAGGAAAGGGTGAGGGTGGGGGTTGACAGACGTGATGAAATTCATGGTGAAGAGCAACAATAAGTAATTAAGGGAGGAAACAGAACCAGATAAAAGATAAGACCTGGTGGCGTTGAAGGTAAAAAAATTAAAATTAGTGTATCTCACATCTGGAAGGGATGCTTTAGTTAAAAAGAGGGGATTGAGTCATTAATACAACATCAATACAAATATTGTCTTGGGTATAAAAATTTTGAAACATCTCATAGCAATCCAATAAAGGCCCTTTGTCAGTGAAACGTAAGATATCAAAGTCAAAATTTCTAAAATGATTAAAACTGCAAATTATTATCAAAACAAGATATGTCATTACTATTTATGTAACTTCTTGTAGATTCTTTTACTCTACCCTTAAAATTTCGACTAGTTTTACCAATTACGTAATTTTGCAATGATCAGATATTTAACTTTATGTATTCCTTTTCTGTCTCTACGGTCATAGCGATCTTTATAGTTAAATTTAAGTTCTGGATTATTAAAGGGTTATGAAAGGAAAAGTTGAATTTATTAGGTGGATACATGTCTCTTGGGAATTCCACCGGGTAAGCAGGTCCATGTCTCCTGATGCTTCAGAGAACGAATTGTTGTCAATGAACCGGAGAACGACTTGACCTCTCGTTCTCCGAAATGTCGGGATTCATCGGCCTGCTTGCTCGGTGGAATACCCAAGAGATACTTATTCAGCAGAAACGCCGGGAAAATCTAAACTCAATGAAATTATCACTTGGATGATATTCAGTAGTATCATGGCTAGGTCTCTTGCAAAAGGTAGTCACACCCAACGGTTCGGGATATCATTATATATCAACAAAAACGCAAACAGTCGTGTGCCTTTCTAAAATCGATAGCGGTGAAGCAACTTGTATATGCGTTAAGCATTAAAACAATGGCAGGTAGTTGTAGTTTTAATATCTTTTTAAATTCGGAAACATGTTAGGAATGTGTAATTTTGTTTATCAAACACAGCAAAAAAGGCAAGTTTATGGGCATGGTATGGGACGAAACGCTTGGAATAAGTACATCAATGAAGCTAGTTTTCCTGGAAATGCTCGAGTCGTGCTGTCCGCTTATGATTGAAGTATTTAAATCTATAAAATTATAGCATCACTCCCATATTCTTATGTAATTTCAATGTTGTCATAAAAATAATTTAAAGATGTTTTAAAATTTTCCAAATATCGTAAAGTAATCGTTCATAAACATATCATCCACGTGTAAAAATTAGTGGACTATGTCCAATTTAAGGGGGTGTTTATATTTTAAAGGTTCAACCTCCAAATGGTCCTCAAATGTTTCAACCATCATATGGGAAAGAGGTGATCCCATATCAAGGCCAGACTTTTGTAAGTAATGGCCACTGTTGAAGTGGAAATAATGCCGTGAAATGCACAATGTATTAAGATTCTTAATGCCTTTATTAGCCACAGGGTCACAAAGTTTATTATTACCAGTTCCAGGGCTAAAACAGAGCGACCACAAGTGATTTGCAATCTTCCGCATGCTTTTGAGATTTCATATATTTTCGTACTGCCCAGTAACGTCTTAAAATTAAAATGTGTTTATCTATCTTACTTAAAAATAGCCAAAGTAATAGGATCTTTTGTATTTTAACTGTCAAAAATCCTTGCCTTAGACTGCAGGGTTTATTTTAGGTGGGCTTTATGATTTCGGTATTAGGAAGCGATTCCACATTTATCACAAGTGACGGAAAGTTGAGAAATTTAAATGCTGAATGGTGCTTTGAAAAACTACACACAGCTTCAATGATGCTTTTGGAATTATGATAGCAAAAGAAAGGTTGCTTTGTGCAAGATTAAGCTAAAATCTTAGGCAAGTGGATTTATCCGCAAAGCGCTGTATAGCCATTCGTATATGAACGTATAACGAAGAGAATTATGAACCAGTTCTTCCCGCGAGAGATTTATGATAGTAGCTACTCAAAGCTGCCTTGTTATCTAATCGATTAATCGCATGTGTTATGAAAGCTTCTGTTTCTTCGGAGTAAGTTTTTTAATCCATTCATTGATTTATATTTGATTCTGTGGTTTATTCCGTGATGCTTCCCGAAAAAGCGTTTTTTACCAATTTCCACGAGCAATAACAAAAAGATCAGTTCGCAGTGATCAGATCAATGGATAAAGCTTGATGAAAAAATCCTTATTTAAAATAAAGTTGCAAATTATAAACATTTTTGCTGTGTGTGCTTTTGGAAAAATGTAAACTTTCTCGCTCTCATGGTTACCTAATATTTTGTAACTATCGGTAGCGAAAGGAAATTAGCCCAAGCACGACCTTCGGTTCGTTATCATTAAATTATTTAATCCGTAGTTTACAGGAATTGAAATTTTTGCTAATCTTTGTTATTTTAATATTTTACGTACATACTTTGAGGTTCTATCTCAAGTAAAGCACGCATAGTAAAATGAGAGTCATGGTGGCTAAAGACCCCGATGTAGGTCATAAGTGGAAACAGTTTCACACCTCTGCTTTCTTTGTCTATCGCCTTGAAAGTTCAAGGAGTTGTTTCATCTATATCTATCTATCTACGTATTACCCTGCAAGCCACCACGAGGGTATTTGACATGTTGTGACGTATCACCAACCTACTAGTGTAGAAATTAACTCTCTCCAGCATACATCATTTCTCGGGCATGCTACAAATGCCTCAGAAAATACGAAACCAATTGAAAATACGACTCTGACAACGTGAAACCTGAGTCGTGCAGGGAATATACAAAATATGGTATTAGTGCCACTCGGCAGATTTCAAAACATGTATTGCGGAGCACATCCATTTATAATCTGCATTTTCTGTCGACTAACCTACTTCAATGTCTTAACGCAGCCATTATTGTCTCTTATCGTTCGCGGGAAAAACGACATTTAAACCTTTCTGTTCTACAATCTATTTCGTTATCTCATCCTCATGATCTGATCTACCGTAATATGTTGGAGTTCGTAAAATATTGATACTTCGTCAGATGTTGCATTGGTTTTTAATTTACATAAATGGTTTAGTCGAATTTTCAATCGACTTTCTGCAAGTTATTCCCTTCCAAGTTGTTGCAAGAGGTGAGTAACACTAATGAGACTATCATAACGGCCTTTTATGTATCTTGCTGAAGTATTTGTATTACCATCAAACATAACTAATTGTATTCGAAGTATGACCGTCTGTTTATTTTGCTAATTCTCACCTCTATTAAAGTTAATTGTTGTTAAACAATAAATGTCAATATTGAATTGATTATCCGATAAACAGACTTTCTCCGCAGCGTGGATGAAAGTGGGAGCATTAGATATAAAACAAGATCAATCATTAATCGTGCATTTTAAATTTCTTGAAACTGTTCATGTTTATGAAAATCGTTCTTCGTAACACTGAAACAAGCTTTTGGATACAGGTGCCGATTAAGTCCATGCCTCAAACTAGTAATTGTATATTTCAACATTGTTTCTGCTGGTAGCACCCAGGAAACGAGTGAACTTACCTTTCCATTCATGTCCTCCTTACATCGTGGTCGGTCACATTCCACATAAATAGATCCTTAATATGAGCATCACTATGTAAACCGGGTCATTACCACTAAGCATCATTTACTCAATCATTTGATCTCCTCACCGCTCATTATCCTGTCATATTAATGCTTGCTACTGAGATGAATGCTTACGGTTGTATGTCCGTAGGGTTTGTGGATGTGGACCATGTTGTTTTTTTTTACGTAAAAACGTTTTCCTTGTTTCGTGGAAGTTTCACACGTGACTTGTTAGCGCAGGATATTGAATGACTAACTTCGTGATTCCACGTGGAAAGAGTTGGGTTCCTAATGGAGTCGCTATGAGTGAGAGCCCAGATAGCTTATCAGTCTAATATCCTCATCCTTCTCTGTTCTAATGTATCAGCGTCTATAAATAATTTTGAAGAGATTTAGTCTCATAATGAATAGTTTAGATCAACGAGGGAAGTTTGCATGTAATTTAAGCTCAAAAAATGTCTCGTCAATATATTTTCCTCTATTAAAGCCTGAAATCCCGGAAAATTTTCACAAACAACTCTGGTTGCACCGCCTACTATAGCCGGTATGAACTAATATCGCTTAACATGAAAGGTCTTTTTTATAGTGTAATGTTTGAAATGATAATTTTTGTGGATATTGAAAACGAGTTTGTATGTTTCTGGTAGGATAATAATAGTAATAAAATTAAAAGAAATCTTTTTTAAGCATGCTTTTCTAAAAGAAATAAAATGTTACTAAAAATCTAAAAGGAAAGTAGTATCTTAGAATCTTACTAAAAAAGGAAAAAAAATTATATTTGCTCAAGTGAATGAAAGTAGTTTACCCTAGCACTGGAAATAATTAAAATCAATTCAAGGAAATTAGCCACACAATAGATTACCTACAAACATAAATGGAAAAAATATTATGTTTTTTAACGATGTAACTTATTTGAAGCTATGCAAAATCACAACAAAAAGCATGGGGCGCAACCTCATTTATATTTTGCACCTTGCCTTTAGTTCATTTAAAGATTTTCTAGAAATAGTATATTGAAACTCTCTATTCCGTTGAATACCAAAATCTTCATATTTAATGAATTTATGTAGATATCGAATATAGAAGAGCGCCTCATGCTTTTCGTTGTGATTTTGCATAAATGGACAGCTTTAAATAAGTTGCATTGTTAAAAAACATATTTTTTTTCTATTAATGTCTGTATGAAATCTATTGTGTGGCTAATTTCCCTGAATTGATTTTCATTATTTCCAGTACTAGGGTAAACTTTCATTCCCTTGAGCAAATATTATTGTTTTCATTTTTAGTGCGATTCTAAGATATTACTTGCCTTTTAGATTTTTAGGAACTTTTTTTCTTTTAGAAAGGCATGCTTAAAAAAGTTTTTTAAATTTTTTTCCTATTACTTTTTAGTCCTAATTAATAAAATGTGTATTAAAACAACACTAATTCATTGATAAGGTAAACTTTGCACTTTACATAATTAAAATTTCATACTTTTATGACGCCAAGAATTGAGTTAAATTGTTCTGAGTTATAGTTATCAAAATATATCGAATGTCAACTGATTGTCGGCCAAGTTAACGCGAACGGGCTATACCCTATATATGTAACATATAACACCACATGTATACCTTAATACGTGTAACACCGATTATCAATACGTAGCCACGTAGAAAATACTTACATTGAAGAACGAACTCTTCACTCACGTAAGGGTGAATTTATGTCCATTCCAATTCAAAACACATTTCCAGAAAATATTTCTTCTGTTATATGTATCTGTAAAATTATCTGTTCATAATTTAATGACGCCAAGAATTGAGTTAAATTAAGCTGAGTTAAAGCTATCAAATTATATAAATATCGGTCTACAACTAATTTTCGGCCAAGTTTAACCCTCTTCTTCCTAACCCGCCCGAAACCGGCCGTAAACAATTCCCCGTCACGCACGAAATTTAAATAATAATAATAATAATAATTTCTTTATACGTAACAGCCGAAGCCAATTACTACGTATTTAATATATGGACGAACACCCACAACCATGCCTAGGGAGGTGTAAATATCCTACCCAGGTGGGACTCGAACCCGCGACCTTCGGTTTGGCAGGCGAGGATTTTTATCCGAGGACTTTACCCCGCCGCCACCGAGGCCGGCAAATACCCTGTTGCCCCACCAGTAGACCTATATTTTCCGCGATCCGCGGTGAGGAACTTACGGACGTCACTTCATTTAACATAAAATAACTTGAAATATAATGAAGTATTTTATTTAAAAAATTGAATATTTTAATAAAATAATAATTTATTAAAACAAAGTGGTCTTACCTTATATTGCATTCAATTCCCTACTTCCAATCCATTTTCTTGGTAATATTGAAGGTAACATCCTAATTTGCGCAGAGGTAAATCGCAGCATATGCACTTCCATGACGTCTCTATGCTCCGTCCAGCAGGAGTTCTTCTTTTCTTTGAGCTGCAGTAGGCACACTCTTTTTTCTCCCCTCGATCTTTGTAAGAGAGTGCTGCTGTCTCGATAAAAATGTGCCCACCGGAAGGATTCTTCGCCCACAGGAGGAAGGACCGGAAGGAGAATTTCCGTATCATCTGCCTATAAAGTGATAAACGAAAATTCTTCTGTGTTACTCCATGCCTACTATTTGAGGGTGAATTGTTTTCTATATGCAGTATAAAACTACTCACTATTGCCGTGTTCACCACAAAGGCAAATAATATTTCCACCACTTTTTCGTTTTCCTACCACAAAGGCAAATAACATTTCCACCACTTTTTCGTTTTCCTACCAAAGTCGTATTAGCACCTTCTCTGATCAGCTCTGTCAACACCACCCATGTATTTGAGGTACAATGCAATTGACTGTGGACAGGAGACCTTAGTTTGTTTGTTCCCTGTTCCTGTTTTTCTTGGTCCATCGACTTTATTCTTGGGATCGCAAATGGTTTGAAGAACACAAATGTCCCGATTATCATGCCAAACCGTAGCAGTAACTTTTCCGCTCTGTAAATTTCGACTCTCTCCTCTTTGGAGTTTGATTTTTTTGATATTTTAATTCCGCAGGCCATTCCTTACGAGTGTAGTAGCGCGTGCATATGAGTTATTCGTAAGTAATAATTCCATGAGTGTCACACTTGAAAAAAGCTATCAAAATACACATGATGATTTTTTTCTAAATAGTTTTTCATTAAATTCATTACAACTTGCGTCCCAAGAAACATTTCACGATTTCTTTTTTCCTTTTTCCCTAAGTATACATTTCCCTGAAGGACATAACCATGGGAGCTTGCTAAAACCCAAACTTTAAATCCCCACTTCGTTGGCTTTCCTTGGATGTATTGTTTTATGTAGTGACGTCCTTTAAGAGTAACCATTGCTACGTCATCACTTAACTCCTGAAATAAAAGAGAGAAAATCTCCAAAAGCCGTAAACATTGGCACCCTTCGTCAACAACACCAACTTTGCTGTCTTGGTATGCTGGGAAAACCACAGCAGAGACCAACCACAGCCTCTCAACCAAGAATACCCCCTGTGTTGGTTTACGGGAATGTTACTCCTGACCTGGTTTATATTTTAGATGGAAAGTTTCCATTTCCTCAAGAACCGGCCTAATTTTTTCCAATAAATCAAAACCCTCCTCTCCCTGATTGTTTTTCCTGAGTTATATCACTTATGTGGAAATATTTTGAAATTTTTGTGTATCTACCAAAGATCATACAGTTACGAACAATTGAGCAGTCAATATCTTGGCCATGTCAGTAATCCCTACTTTCAGGTAAATCAAATATTCCCATGTATACAAACACTCCAATGTGTGCTATCATTTCATCGTACGTAACATCTACCCAGTACCCTAGGAAGGAAATTCATTTTCGCCTATCGCTAAATCATGTATAGGCCCTCTGTCTTTTTTGAACTCAGGTGGTTCTTTAAAAATCAGGGCGTCTCTCCATGAGTCTCGCATCTGAATATCACCTTAAAAATCACTCGTACTTGGGGTAACTTCATCCTCCAGTTCCACTTCACTTGAATTGTCACTATCACTGTTTCCTTTTTCTCCATTTAAACAACTAGAACTATCTGAATCACTCGAAAAGTTACTTCTGTTCACTTCTTCTGCGATAGTATCCTCTCTCAAAGAAGCCATGGTCAGAGCTGAGGGACATTGGAGAAGATGGTTTTCTTTTCATCTGAGCTGTGCTTCGCCTTCTTGCCGTACAAGATAGGAAAAGTATGAGCTCTTGGTAGTGACCACTCGCAAAGAAATATCTCCATTTGATATGACAATCATTCTGAACAACACATGGCAGCCCTTGGGTTTTCAAATTTAATTTGCGTCCCTAGAACGAGAACTCTATCTAGACTCGAAAAGTTATCGCTAATCACCTCATTTCAAAAAAGACGCACCTAAAAAGTCCTTAGAAATCTGCTCTCATCACTAACCTGTTGATATACCAAGCTGGAACAAAGCACCTTATTGTCTCGGGCTTTTAGCTTATGGTGACAGATATTACGACGTTCCGCTATATCTTAGTGAAATGCGAGACAAGAAGGATGCCTGTGTTAGCAAAGATAAACACTCTCAAGATGAAACAGATGCCTATGAAGCTCCAAAGACTGCCCCAAGTATAGCAGGGCAGGTCGGCCGGATTCGGTCGGGTTAAGAAGGAGCGACGTAAATGACAGCGGCCGGTTTCGGCCGGTTTATGTAGGAGCGGAGAACAAGGCATTTAAACTTCAGTAAGGAGAGGGTTAAGTGAATAGGCTAAACGTAATAAATGTAACTCTGATTATGAAGACATTAGCCTCATATAAAATACTTACATAAAAGAACAACTCTCTTCTTAAGTCTGCAAATACTATTGCCGTCTTGAAGCGAAGGGAGCAATCAGTCGTCGAAATAAACGCCTTACTGCGCTAAGTGGTTCTAAACACTGGCAAGAGGTACGGCTGGAACGGTTATGAGCTCCATGCGGTCGGAGGGGAGGAAAGTGATATCCGACAGATCGAGGGGTTCAGGTTTGCACTTGAAGGAGCCAGTTTAGGGAAGAAGCGAACCATACGGAAAGTAAATGGAATGGGACAAAGGAGCGGATGGTGTCAAAGGATTTAGGGAACTTTGGAGCATTTAATCAAATGAAATCGAATGTATTATGGTAAAATGCAGAGGCAACCATGGATTCATTGAACTTAGAAAAAAGAGAGTTAAAGAAAAGCACGTAATATTTATCTCGGTTAACAATTCGCTAAGATGTGGACTCGATATGAAGTCTCTACCTCGGGACGAGGGTACGGTGCTTTTCCACTACGCTAAGACGAACCACATAAGATGGATAGAAGTGGTAACGATATAACGTGAAATGAAGTGGTAACCATGGAAAAGCGAGCTAAAGATGAGCATATAATAATGGCTGATAACATTACATTGTGACTTCCATGGTTTAGGCCTTGAGGGGCACCTAAATAAATAACAAAACCAAAATTGCAAAAAAAAACACAAAGTACAGTCCTGGATTAAATGAACTTTGCCACTCTCTAAAATAAAATTACGCATCAACCAAGCATAATTTAACATGATATGTAACACATGTGATAATATCAGAGCTTGAATATACAGCGTATCGGTTCAAATATCATGCTACAATCTTAAACTGCATTAGGACCCGATAGTATCAATTTGAGCATTAGGAGTTGTGCAGATATTGAAATAATTTGACCGACACGAATTTATAGATAATGCATGACGGATATGTTGTGCTATGATATTCATGACATGGTTTTATCAGCTTCAACCGCTGGTTTCATCATAATTATCACTGCCTATGCACTTCGAGTAGTACAATTGATAATAAAAATGATACATCCGTGGCCAAGCTTCCATTTGTATTTTCTTCCTTACTCTCTCACTCGAGCAGATTAAGGATGTCATCAAGGAGAACAGAATTTTTTATCTCGTTAATAATAAAAGTCCGGAATTTGTGTGTATTTTAACTAAGGAAGTCGCGAACTGACCTCCAAAGGCTTTATTTCTTTACTCTTTTACTCTACGTTCCGTGGAACAAAAGATTTTGAGTGTTGGATGGCAAGTCGCAGGGGTTTTTCGAAGAGAAAGGGGTCTAAAAGTTCGCAGAATGTGCTTTTGCACGTTTTCACTGGAATGGAAAGAGAACATCTGAGTTACAGAGAGGCAATCTTTTTAATTTTCAGAGGCAATCTTTGATATTTGCGTCCTTCTCTCTGCAGTAAAAGACTTCAATTAATGTGAAATGGTATGAAAAAGATTGACGCTTAAACGCTAAAACTTTCGAAAATCATAGACATTTCGCTGTATTAGGAGTTGCTTCCCTGTAATTTTTTCTAATGCATTTTCTCCTTTACGTGCCAATAGTTACATTGTTAAACAGCTATGATCCTCTTGGTTCGTGATTGACAATGCGAGCAAGATGATTCTCTCCTAATTTTTAGTAATTTATAAACCTAAATTATTAATAACTAGCTGACCCGTGCGAATATTTCGCACATTATGCAGCTTCTTCCTGTTTCTTCCTTCTTTCTTCCTGTTCTTCTACCTGTTTTATCCCATGGACAATCATACGTTATTTATGTTTGTGTTAAAGATACCTAACGCAAACGTAAACGTTAAACGGTCACACTGATTGCATGTAGAATGTAAACAATCTAACTAAACGATATGTTAATAGATAGCGCCTCCTACAGCCTTTTAAGCACGTAACCATAGCCAACGTATTAGTTGATTACATTGCCAGCACATGGAACTGTAGCATTTTGTTAATAAAAACTAATTTGAAACAATTTGTCTATTTTTTGTCAATAGCGGGGAAAATAAGCTTTAAAACGATGTTTGAATCATTAACTTTGATGAAGAATTATGGGAGCTATGGCGTTGCGACAAAAAAAACACCTTTGAGAAATAATATAAATGATAGTAATTGAAAAAAAAACTCAAAATGGAACCCTGTAAGATGCAATTAAAGGAATAAATTTGCAAGGAAAAGTCCATCCATGTTGAATAGTATTTTATGGGACCAAAGCATCTCCAAAGCCAGTCAAAAAAGAATATATAATTCAATTTTAAGAAGTATTATCTCACTTGGGATTGAGATTTGACAGATGAATGAGAAAACAAAACAAATGCTAAATGTTACGGAGATTGATTGCTGGAGACAATCTGCGGCGATATTCTGACGGGTAAGAGTCACGAAAGAGAGAATAAGAAACATAATGGGAGGTACCCACACAATTGCCGATGACATTAAAAAGAAACAGCTTGTGTGGTATGGTCACATACAACGTATGACGAACGAGAGATTACCTCAGCAAATTTTAATGTGAAATCCACAAGGTAGAAAAAAGAGGAAGACCCAGAATCAGGTGGAGAGAAGGCATAGAAAAGGCAATAAGAGAATAGAAGTTTCCAAAAATCTTGTGTATGAACAGAGAGGAATGGCGGTTGGGCATTGGATAGCGTTGTAAGACGTAAAGAAACCAAATATATACAAATCTCTGTTGAATCTCATTACCTGCGTTCAAAGGAGTATTTTGAGACTCGTTAAAACTAACGTTGGATGTTAGCATTGGTTTTTCGCATGTTTTACTTCTTTAAGCTCAAAATATTTACGTACTCTCCGTTCCTTTTTCGTCGCGTTCTTTCTTCACTGCTTCCTTAGCTAGTGGCTCCCTTTTCTTATGCCGACGGAAATGTGTGTTCTATTCTTCCCTCTCCGTCACTAGCTCATTGCGCAGCAGAAAGCTTCGACTGGGATAATTTTTGCGATAATTCCCGGCTGAGATTTTTTGGCTAAGAGAATGGAGACATCCTACATGTTTACGCTTTGGCCACTTAATCCGAGTGCGGTAGAAATGCAGGCACGCGATCTTTGAACGTCTCTCTGTGAGTCACGCTCTCGATTAGTGTGATCCGCGTGCAAACAATGTCAAGTTTGTGACCCGAGGGAATTAAAACGGGAATGCCTTGGGCAGTAGAAATGTTGAGTGAGTTCACGACCTGTGATTTTCTCTCGGTGATCTGTTTCGTCACGACTCCGTGCTGTGATAGGGTCCACGAAATCGTAGCTCTGATAAGAACGGCTTTATGTCTAATCCGCGTGGAAGAATTTTTTTCTCACTTTTTTTTCTTAAGTATTGTGGTTCTGTTTCTGTCACTGTCGTGATTTTTTTGTTTCGGAGTAGTGTCATATTCACGCCTCTTCCGGATCGGGAAAACCTTTGTAGCTCAGTAATAGTTCTAGAGTAGTGTCGCTCCGGAACTGTATCACTCGTGTGATTTTTCTTTTTCTATATTCTTGTCGATGTGATTTTATTCGTTGTCGCTCCGGAAGTAGGTCGTATGCCATTCAAGGGCGATATCAATATAATTATATCTACATATATACAATTGACAGAGGAATGGTCACGGTTCTCGTTTTATTTGACTTTAGTAAAGCCTTTGACCGCGTGAACCATTCACACTTACTTCTCAAAATGAAAAAATTGAACTTTTCTTGCACAGTGCTGAATTGGTTCCACTCGTATCTAATCGATAGACGTCAAGCAGTGAAGGATTCAGATGGAAACCTTTCCAGGTGAGGCTCTGTTTCTAATGGATTTCCTCAGGGTTCCGTCCTTGGCCCACTATTATTCTCCCTTTTCGTTCTTGACCTTCCACAATGCATCGTAAACTGCCAGCACCTGCTGTACCCAGACGATCTTCAAATATACTGTCACGGCTATCCATATGAACTTAGTGATGTGATTTCTAGGTTTAATCAAGACGTCTCTGCTATTGTGGATTGGGCTGATGAGAATTTCCTTCTTCTGAACAGTAGCAAAACTCAAGCTATCCTACTCGGGAGCTCGAAAATAATAAATAAATTTGACCTTAACATCATTCCCAAAATCAAAGTCGGGGATATTGAGCTTCCTTATTCCAAAACTGCGCGTGATCTAGGGGTAACCCTCAATGACAAATTGTCGTGGAACAACCATATTTTAAATATTTCAAATAAAAATAATAGTACGCTTTATCAACTCTAGGTGCATAAAAATCTGCTGCCATTACATACTCGACAACTGCTCGTCCAATCATTAATATTTCCTAATTTTGATTACTGCTGTCTTGTTTATAATGATTTAACGGCAGAGCTGAACATCAAACTACAGCGTTTCCTAAATTCGAGCGTTCGATATATTTTTAATATTCGTAAAGATGAGCACCTCGCCCCCTAACACAAGAAACTTGGCTGGTTGAATACCATATCCCGTCGCAAATACCTGCTTGGAACCTTTCTTTTCTCTATCTTTGGCACTAATGAACCGTCATACCTAATTGATATGTTTTCTAAAAGATCATACATCCTATCATACAATGGTTACTAGAACAGAACCAAGTAACCTTCAATTTCCGACTCACCGAACTACTACATTTCATAATTCGTTTGTCGTGGCCGCCTCACAACTTTGGAATCCCATTCCAATTGATGTGAGGAAATCTCGCTCGATGGAAATTTTTTAATCTAAATTGTATGAAATTTTATTAAATGAATGTTATCCTGAATAGTTTAGCCTGGTCAGAACTCAGTTTGCACTGCCAATTTTCTTTTTTTTTAATATTTTTTATTATTATATTATATTATATTTATTTGTTTTATTGGACAATTGTTTTTTTCCATCATGGTTTATTTTTTTTTATATTTAGATTAGATTAGATATTTGGGGAGGCGACCGACGGCTAAGGTCATTTGCGCCATAGGGGATAGGTAAGGGAGGAAGGGAGGATAGAAACCCGGCGTCGGCGTTAGCCTGCTCTTAACGAAAGGCGCCAAGGGGACCACGGCTTAACGTCTCATCCGACAGACGGAGTACTCAACTTGAAGTGCCCTCCACAAGGCACTCAAGTAGGGATCGGGTTTCCACTGAAAAACATCCGCCTCTGCAGGGATTTTTTTTTTAATATCCTGTACCATATATTTACATATTGATTGTATTTTTACCTATCTTCGAGTTCAACTGTTAAACATGTAAAATGATTATTTTCAATGAGAGTAGCTGTTGTTGTCTTTTTTTTATACTTTGTATATTATGAAGCTCTATTTATTTTTTGATTTTAATTAAATAATATTTCTATTTGTCATTACCTCGCTGCTATACTATTGTATAATTTTTGTATTCTTTCTGTAAGGGACCTGTCCCAGAGTAAAATAAACGATTATTCTATGCTATTATTCTATATCACTATATTATTCTTAAAAAATGTACTGTTCATCAGAATAATTAGTGATTAATGGTTAACGAATCGATGTTAGTTTGGGTCCTTTACCCCGGTGTGAAAGTTCAAATAGTTTTTAATGAAAAGTTTTTAAGTCTATATAAATTGTAGAATGCGAGTGCATCAATGTTGAAACACCCGCATAAAAACCTATTTACCTACGTATAGGTATACTTTTTATGTCAAATGCGACTAAGCAGTCATTTGAGAGTCATAAATACTCTTTTCTAAACAATTATTCCCATTTTAACTAGAGGACCTCCCCAGATTAAAGCAGTGAATGTTGGTATTGTATCTGAGCTAGTTTCTCGGATAACATATGACTTGCATCCAAAACCACACCAGTGACAAAATCACAGGTATTTGGCTCTATGACTGGGTCGGACGGTTATTACTGTTGGAGCTGTGGCGAAAATTGCCAGTGATATCACATCTCTAGTGGGTGTGCGCTCCAAGTCCAAGTACTTTGCGCTCTGTTGAGTGTATTCGGAGTCAGTGGCTTAACTTCCACTTACTAAATCCTGAATCATTGAGATTGGAGGATGAGTGTCGCGTCTCACCTAAAAATATCGAAGTAGAATACAACGAGGCTTATAATTGCTTTGCCACCGGCGTAGGCATATGATAATTTAGGAGGACATTTTCGTTGAGTCTTCCATGCTTTGGTTCTACATATTTGCGAGATCCTGGTCAGTCTATATATAAAAAATAAGTCGACTATAACAAAACTTTTTATTTTACGTCACCAATTTCTCTTTCATGCCAAATTAAAAACGTATATTTTGGAAATGAGGATTCCAATCTTAACTATTGCGAAAGTGGTCAGGGGTAATGAAAGTTTTAACTAAGTAATTCCTAATTTCGCTGGTCCACATCCTTCGATCACAAATGAGGGTGAATATTTAGGTTACATCAGACGGAGCCTTTTATGTGTAGACACACAAATTTCTGAGTTAATGCTTTCATTTCACAATGTTTGTAAAATGATGAGCGATAAAATAAGAGAGATAATCTGCCGAACAGATAGGTACAAAAACTCGTTCTTTCCGCGAACAATTAGCGACCACAATAAAAACTGAGCTCCTCCAAATACATTCCCATAGTACATATCACTATTTCACCTCCAAAAATTTTACATCTTTACACGGCTGGTGACCTACCATCCCCTTCCACACGCCCATGCGGCGGCTCGCGGGGTACTATATGTAGATGTAGATGTTGATGTTAAGCAAGTTCCACAAAGTTTTGCCTGACACAAACTGTCGGGTTAGGGGTTTGACTAATAAGGTTGTGAACCACTGCCTTATACCTTTCCTGCCGATCTGAAGCACGAACTCGAATGAAACATGCTTGCATTATCTTGAAGATGAAGTATCTGGAACCTTGTGCAAGAAAATGTTTCGAGATACTCATTATTCCGTAGCAATAAGCAGGCAAACTGGTAACAGAGAGACGAAAATGTCTGTTTTTAATCTTTGAGTGTGTATTCAAGGAAGGTGATAGATTCTCTTGTAGCAAAGCAACTATCCAGAGATCCGGGAAATTATTTAAATCAGAAATTATGTTAACTAAAAATTCAAAACCATTGACCCGCAATAAGAAACTACAGATGCGCAAGGAAAATAAATATTTACTCCTCGGAACTAGGAACGCTTTAATAAAAACTAAACAGTTAACAATGCGATACTTAGGATGCCAAACAATATAATCGAAGAACGCGTGATATAACAAAACGGTCAGGAAAGGGATCAGACGTGCTGGGCAATAGAGAGGCGGAAAACGGGGAAAAACGGTGCACGGTGGAACATAGAAATACAAAACGAAGTAGGAAGACCACGGAAATAGCGACAACAGTTTGGTTGTAGCAGAACTTCAGGGGAAGGAGAGAAAAGGGAAGGAATTTAGCTACCGACAGCGGAGGGACAAAGCTGGTCCACTCGCGCGGAGGCAGGAAACCCGGAAGGATAACTGAAAATTTGAATAGTGATATAGAGTAATCAAAATTGAAATAAAAGAACTCTCACGCCCAAATGACTGTCTAAGCTCACAAGGAAAGACTTAAATTCAATTTCAGTAAAATCTCACTCTAAGTGCAACGTGTAGGTATCTTAAAAAAAAGTTCTACAGTAACTAATTGATCTCCTTTGAATAATTAAAGGCTAAAACTTGCTTGTCGATTAGAATAAATATATAACTGCATTTCAAATTGTGCCCAATATCATTTCAACTCTTAATTGATTGCTTATGTTGATTTGAAGAAGCATGATTTTACAATAAATGTACTGTTTTGAGCTGAATATATGTTGTGTCATATTCATGTGTTTGATGTGCTAAATGTGTTATTCACATGTGTTATATAATCAAGGTGTTTCTTTCTTGAAGGAGGTAATTTGGGCTACATCATTGGATTAACGTATGGCTAGCGAAGCCGTCAAGAAGGGGTGAGAAGTTAGTTGAGGAGGAGGTTAGGTTACACTCTTAGACGTTAAACGAAATTGAGACTACTCAAGAGTAAAAAAAACGCAAAGGACTCTCGGCAGTGTGTCTAGTTCCCACGAGGGCACGCAGACGAAGGGGTAGGACTGACCTTGACCCCAACAAAAGAAAAGATACGAGGGAGGACTTCCCTTTTGTGAGCGCACTTGGCCTCTCGTATCGATTACTTCCTCTTTATCCGGTCACATCGAGGGGTAAGGGGATGGTCGGGTGGTCGCGATTCGGGCAGAGTGGGGGTAGGAGAGACAGGGGGAGTGGTAGTGTTCGCACAAATCCGACGTCGGGGCGAAGAATTGCCTCTCCTCCTCTTTATGCGATTACCTTCCCGGCCACCGCCTCCGCAGAGATAAAAAGGGCTTATCCTCGGAGATCGGTGCATCGCACCCCCGCCGTCAGCCTTACCCTCGCCTATCCCTCCACATAGATGACCTTGTCTAATCTAACCGTATTTTTTGCCCTCATCCGTGATCAAAGGATGTGGACCAGCAAAGCTTAGTGTAATGAATAATACAGAATAGGTATCAAATTCATTTCTCGTTTTTACAATCGCTGTGTGATACAAGTTATATCCCAGTTAAGTCAGATGCTATCTTCATGGCAAATTTAACTTTCTCTGGTGTGTATATTTATCTTATTTAAGAGGTGGGTCATTCCACCTCAATTCAACATCGATTTTACCTTAAGGTAGTTGGTAGACAGCAAAAAATCATTTTACTTAGAAATCAATGAATTTAGTCTCCTTTTTAAGAAATAATATCTCACCTATCCAATGACACAAAATAATTCTACCCCTACCGCATTACTTTCGGAGATATTTGCCAAAATATACCAGCCCTTTTACGAGGGAAATAGTGCGTATATGCACTCCAGAGAGACATTATTTACAAAATGAGGTATTTCTATCGCTTAAATGTCGTAAAAAATCTAAGTGTGTAGTTTGCATTTTTTCTCAACTATTATTGAAAATTAATCATATTGTCACCACAGTAGGTTCTTGAGTATCACAATAAACATCACGTTTTGGAGGAGTTAAAACGCACCGCGCGAAAAAAATGAATCAAGTTAGAGACTTAATTAGATGTTTTCGTTTTTTTGCCTACAATTTCTGTCGTATTAAACTATACTATTGCGCCATTAATAGTTCAATATTTAATTGATGTTTCCTACAGCTGGTGAAAGTAAAACGTATAATTCGAATATGGTCTCTATTATGATCTATCTCGCTCGTACTACCTTAAGTTCTAAGATTTTACTCAGACTTGGAATATGGGTAGCATGTGACCTCAAACAAAGTAAATTGAAACCGTGTGGAGAAAAAAATTGAGCGATTTATGCGTTTATATTTTTTTCCCATATTTGCTGATATTACGTGCTCTGAATCATATTTTTACTTATATCTGAGCCTCTAATTCATCGTAGAGCAACATTATATTCTTTATTTATAATCGTATTCTTATGTAAAGATAGTGATGTCTTTTGAAATTGATTTTATTGAATCTCATATTTTTGTTGCATTTTTATGTTAATAAATTGCTAATTAACTTTTCTCAAATACTCCATCTCAGAATCGGCAAAAACTTGTTTTCGTAATTTATTCGTACCTAATTAACTCACTTTTTCTGAAATAAAATT
This sequence comes from Ceriagrion tenellum, assembly GCA_963169105.1. NCBI lineage: Eukaryota > Metazoa > Arthropoda > Insecta > Odonata > Coenagrionidae > Ceriagrion > Ceriagrion tenellum. The sequence goes on from OY720634.1 coordinate 59,260,525, forward strand.
CCATGGAAGTTAATAAACACGCTTACAAAAATTTTTAAACATTTGAATTTTTCTCTCGTCCTCCTCCGCGGCCTCAGCCCCAGAGTTGGGTTTTAGCAGACATGTAATAGGTGCATAGGCCTGTACGGTTAGCACCAGAACATTGAATTAAGTATGAAAACCATATATTGCACAACTTATTGTTTATGTTTATTATATATTATGTAAAATGACTGCTTCATTTCTACCCGTGCAGCAATATTGAGGAAAGTTTGAGGCCCTAAGTGATAATCTTTTGTTGAATTGAGGTGGAATTACCCAGGTGTGAACGAAAAACAGAGCTGGAGCAAGTAACAGAGTATAAATATTTGGGGATAATAATAAATGTAAATGATAAAGTAAATAGTATGCACCATTATTCATTAATGAAAAAATAAAATAAATTCATCAGAGCTCTGTTTGATAAAAATAGATAGAAACAACACAAATATTGAAGATATGTATTAACATCTAGGCAATTTGAGGCTAGACAAATTATATAGATACATGATTATATTAGATAACTATTTTTGTAATAATTATAAAAAACACGTTATCCACAAAAGATTGAAAATTTTCTAGCAACAATAAAATATATTGTACCTTTGCAATACACAAGGCATGGTTATAATACACTTAAAGTGGAAGTACCAATAGAATTCAATGTGATACCACTTGGTATGAGTAAATTAACCACAAGAAATGAAGTTAAGATAAAATTAAAAGATGGTTGATAGAAGAATAATAATAATAAGAAATGAAAATGATGTAAATAAATAGCTGTGTATTGTTACACTATATATCTATAAAATACATTTGTGAAAATTTGTGCTGAAAGAAAATGATGGAAAATGCAGCTGCCCAATATAATTATGTTATGACTAATGGTACCTGCTGACAAGTTCGCGAAAGAACGTCCAGGTTCCTGAAAATTAAGGAATCACACACTTTGGCTCGACTTAGTCCCGGTAATTTCTTTTCTATTCGACCCGTGGCCATTTGAAGTCTTGTTTAAATCCATAGCAATATTTGTGCTTTTTAATTTTAGGCCGCATATGTCGCTAAGGAGGACACATATCACAGAAACTGTTACAACGTGCATTTTTTTGTTTCCAAAGTCATTATCGAGAAGATTGGCCGGTATCAAAGAGTCACTTGAGTGCAAGTCGTGGTATATACGCACTACAAATGTTTGACATAAGTACGTTGTTGATAGTAGAATTTTAGAGTTGTTGTTCCTATTGTTTAAAGTTTCATCATATCTTTAGTTACTTTTTGATGCCCTGGGTACCCTTCAAATTAAATAATTTTCCATGAGGCACATGGCCGAGGACTTGAAATATAAGGGCATAAAATACCATTTTGTCATGAATAGGCTGGTTAAAGTCCGAGCACTCTGGCCTACTGAGTTTCCATAAGTTTTTGTGGAGCGATAAAATAAAATTACTCGCAATCGAATTCTTTTTGAGCAGCTTTTGTTTGCAATGGTTGCACAAAGAGTGCCCATGCTTTTTTTCATCTTCAACTGAATTCTAGTGTGTTTATCATCATTTGATTTGGACCAATTCGATCTCTACTCGTAGTCTGTGCTTCAGGAAGTCCTCGATTTGATTGCATTATTTTCGGACCAACAAAAATGCTAGTCCTCGGGGAAGAACTAGACCCGAACAGGGGAAGTAGAACTCTCGTGATTTCATTGTGTCGTTTGATATCGGAGAGTGTATCTCTGCCCGAATTCCTGCCTTTTACATAACACAGGTGACAACATTAAAAAGAGCAATTATTGAGAAACATTTGTCTTTGCTCTCCGTTTATCTCGCCATTTTAAGGAAAAGTCCTATGAAATATAGTTTTAAAGAATCAAAGTCCAATATATTATCATTTTTCCCCCTTGGTTATTGCATAAATGAGTGATGGCATTTCATACATTGGAATTTTTATAAATAACTAACTACGCATAGAAGTAATGGATTTCAGTTACCTATAATTACCATGGAATTCATATTATACATTGAATAAATTTAGGGATCATAAATAGTATTGCTGTTATATGAAAATAGATTCGAGAGCTGCAGGAAACACATATCGTAATTGATGAATGAATGCTTATTTGGATTAGGAGGCATTATTAATACACTAGAAATGTTTTTTTTTAAATGTGAGGACTCCAATGACCTCGTAACGTAGGGATACCAAGATGAAATAATTCAGTTCTTTTAGTTTTCAAATACGCGTGGAAATCTACGCTTCGTTATTTATGCATAGAATTATTGCCTGACCTCTTAATTCTAACGAACTCGCTGATAAAACTAAATTATTTCATTATTATTCATGGGTAAAGTTCATTGGAGCCACCTTCTCTTTTTGTACGTAATGCACCCGTGTAAGCTATTCCGATTTTTTCTTAACGTACTACTTCTAATGGGTGTCTTCACTCTAGAAAAAAATAATATTTTAGTTATTGATTTCCTGAATATCATTTCGGGATATGTTCACGTTATTTGTATTTTTTATATATAGTTCTATTTCTGAAAATTTTTTTTCATATATGTATCCATATCGACCGTGTTTTATATTTAGAATAAGTGTCACTATATAAAGACCTAATTCGGGCGTATATTCAGTGTACGGATTTCTCTAGTGAGAATAAGCAATCGAGAGCTCTTAATTTTGTATGGATAGATCTATGATTTCATAATTAAATTATTTTTGCCTCTAATGAATCGAGGAGGAGGATGAGAATGTTAACTCTGAAATTCTTCCTCTTTCAAAACTTGCTATGGTTAGTCATTGCGTTTTCAAATTGCCTTTGAGTACTGTAGCACTCCTGGCGAGACGGGTGAGAATGATCATTATGGGCACGTTTTTGTCGTACATTTTCTTCCATATATTCATTTCGTATTGCGCTGTGCCATTACTATGATCAAGTTCGAATAGTTTTATTATTCATAAGCACTTTTTGGCGTTACTCTCATTACTCAAAATAGAAACCTTGAGAAAAAACATAATAATTCAACTGTCATTAATTGATGCTGATGTTACATTCGTATAAAGAGGCATTGATGAGTGGCCATCGTATGTCGTGATAAAATTAAGCGATTGTCTCTCTAAAATTTAACCCATTCTACTGAGGCCTAGCTGGAAAAATCTATTGGACCATGGGTGAACTATAAACCGTAGCAATGAAGGCCCTTGCCTGCCTTAGAATGTATATTTTTCCTTTCTCCTCCCTGGAAAAGTTTTAGGTGCGTTGGAATTCTGCGGTTTCGCTTCTCGTAAATGTTTTAGTGGATTAGTGGTATTCAGCGCCCGAGTAAAAGGTAGATATTTTTTTTCGGATCATTTTGTGGTGTTTGACCTTTGGAAAAAATATAAAGGGAAAAGGTCTAACCACAGCGTCTCGTACTACGATACCTTTGATAATTAATGATGCTCTTAATTGAGGCTCCCTGAAAATTTTTAATTTTAATTGAACTATTAGGAGCAGGTCTTTTTTTCTGTCCCTTCTGTTTGCAGTTTGGCCTTTCGTAAAAGCGCTACGACTCGGAAAATCACCATTCGGCGACGGATTTTAAAAGGTGTCACCTTCATCTACCCACGAAAAATACCAGAACATTGCAAAGGAAAAATGATTTTAAGCTTGGGCTTGATTTTTTATGGTAAAATTAATGTTTCTTTAGATAATGATAAAAGTGACGGTGAAAGTACCTACCATATTCAATAATATGCCCAATAGTATTACAAAAATCTAACTAAAATATGTGAAGCTAATAAAGAAATTTAAAAAATCGCCTTTAGAATGTTTACAGGTTATGTTTCAAATTTTTTCTACAGCATAAAATTATAATTTTTAATATAGGTTTGAATACAATGAATATTTATGAGATCAAAATAGAAACCTGCTGACAAGCTATATAAAAACCTAACATATCTTATACTGCACTGTTATGTCGTGTTATTACTTGTTGATAGGTCTTTGTAATGGATAATGTTGATACAATGTAATGATAATGGGATAAGATATAATTTACGAAGACGATTTTCTGTTTTTATTTATTTGCAAATGAATGTAACAGTATGTAGGTATGTACAACTAAATTCATTGAATTGAATTGAAAGTTATTTTAAAAAAAGGATTTTCTTGATGTACATTCATTATATGTTGTTTCTTTAGAAATAAACTAGCTCTTACATCTTTAATTTACACCCATAAAATATTTCCTCTTATAAATTAAGTACAAGCTGCAGTTTTTTTCCAACATTTTTCAGTTATCAGGAGAGTATGTTATGTAAACGATGTGTTTTGTTGAAACGTCTTTTTTGCCAGCATCATCAAATTTTCTAAGTCCGCATTTTTGTCAATCAAATCGGCCAGCAAGATGGAGACAAGACATATGGATTACAGTCGGTCATTATTGACTTGGTGACCTTGACCATCAGAAAAATCTTCTCCTCTTGGCGCTCCTCCGACTGCTGCCTATTTCCTACTTTGTCTTGTGCGTAAATCGCATCCATGTACATTTGGCGTTTCAAAACGAACTCTACAATCGTTACTAGAATATATCGCGCTGTCCAACATCCATAAGTCAATGCCAGCGAGATCACACCTTGCTGGTCCGTGCATAATAGTTCGCTGAATGATGGCATCTCCCAGGGAGTTGGCTGGTATATCTCGATAAATTTGCATGTAGCATTTATGAAACACATTTACACTTCTGAAGGAGATTCAATTGGATGATAGCTTGATTTTTACTTTGTTCTTAACTCTAAATGACTAGTTTACGTGATACTTTATTTTCCTTGTGCTAGATCATTTGGGATATTTCCATCCACCAATGCATTAAAGTGGGGAAAGTCATTCTCCGTACGTACATACGTGCTCATAAGTGTATGCTTGTAATCAGTATCTTCTAAATATATCGTCTAATTGGTTCCAATAAAAATGGCAGCATGCTTTGAACACCTTCTCTCGCCGTAATTAGTGTAACTTTGGCAATTACGTACGAAGACCTATCCGAAATAAATTTGTCTGAATAATCCATTTCCTTTTGTTATGTTCCTTGATCCATGTGTCTCTTTTTCTCTTTTCAGATGAAGGCTAGCTGAATGCATGGAATTGCAAACTACATCATTTATCGATTCTTGTACTCTCCTTCAAGAGAATTCTCTCTGTGAATGAGGAAGGGCTAACACTTGAAACGTTTCCAGTAAGACTTTCTTTTTACCCTCCTGTAAGTTTCCTCGATTATTGTATATATATATATATATATACTATATATATATATATATATATATATATATATATATATATATATATATATATATATATATATATATATATATGTATATATATATATATATATATATATATATATATATATATCGGCTACTTGGTGCTATGGATTATTCTCTATTTCACCATAGTCTTCACCGGGATTTTGATTATTCTTCATTTAAATAAATAAAAAGTATATGTGAGGAGAATACATGTTATAGAAGTAAGTGAATGCTGAATTATCAGCATGTGTGGAGGAAAGAGTTGTTTACTTTTAATTGTGCCCCTTGCTTGGATGAATAAGCGCAACTTCCGGGAAGTGGAGCCTGAAGCAAGTGATTTTATCGCAGTGGGCGTTATCATTTAATATATAACGGCTACAAACCTATCGCTTAGCCCATTCTCCTCAGAGGTTCGATATTTTCATCGCTTGATGTTAATTATCCGTGTTCTACCGAGCGTGGGAGTGACCTCGAGGGTTTTAGCGTTGTGGGCGGCCAAGGGAACGCGTGTGGGCGCCCTTCAATGGTGGTCCGTCCCAGGGAATTAACAGGGTCATCTAAGGCTGTACCGATTCAACTACCGGGACCCAACGAAGAGAAACACGGACGAAACATAAGCGGCGCGACCGGCTGGTGGACGCGATGACCCTTGATTTTCTAATCGTTTAAGATAATTTCAAGTAGATGCTTATAAGAAAAACTTTCAAGAGATATGTCAAATTGACTCTTTTGAGACAGAATGAGTAAAAAACACTGATTTTTAAAAGTTTTTACTGAGTTTACGCTGGTGACAATAAAATCTGAAATTTCCGCTCCTCAACTCTGCGTCGGGTGGCGGCCGGTTCTTATCGCACATAACTAGCCTCTTTTAGAAATTTTTAAATTTCTCTCGAGACAGGATAATTTAAAACCACTGAGTTTTATTTAGATTTTATGATTGTTATTATTTTTTAGTTTTTATCAAGTTTACGCTAGTTACAATAAAATCTGAAGTCTCCAAACTTCAAATCCGTGTCGGATGGTGGCCGGTCCTCATCGCACAAAAATAGCCACTATTATAAATTCCTAAATGGGGTGTTACCGACCATTTTACAGTGATTTTTATGGTTCTAAGAGATTTATTCATTTTAGTAATTAATGGAAAGGTCCTAAACTTTACGTGAGAGCATTCTAGATCTTGATCTGTAAATAGCTCTTCCTGTTGATGGTTAAAATCTGGATCTCTTGAACCGACCTCTATTCGTTTGGTAACAGCCCTCTGAAAGCAAGATTGTCGTATGACGTAGCACGTTTGCATTAGTTCCTGAGGAGGTATAGTTAAGGAAAATAAACGAGAGCGCTGCAATCGCGAGAAATCAGTCATTGCTAAATGCACGATTTTCGCACTTTTAATGCATTTATGGAATGATAAGAATGTTGTACTTTAACCAATGATGATACATTTACATAATATCTGCATTTGGTGTAAATTTTCGGCCCAAATTCACGGTTTCGAGTAAAACAAGCCTCTCAGTCATACCAACTTTACTCTTTCAACTGTAAATTAAAAAAAAAAACATTGATTCAACCGTATCACTCTGAAATTGTTTACATATTAGATATTTTACGGAATAAAATGATTAATTTTTTAACTAGAATATATCAGAATTGAGGAGAAACCCATCCCATCGTCTAAATTAAATTTATGCAGTTTCCTCTCACTGATTTCTTAGGAGCAATAGGCGGCCTGCGTGTTTCTTTTGTCTAATCAAGTCATTCCCTTGTTGACGTTGTTGACTGTTGTTGGTTGTTGTGGTAAATTATAACGGAGAATTGCATGTTCGAATACTTTTTAAATTATATTAATTGCCTAGACGAGAATTTTCAAGGATGGGTGAAGGAAGGAAGCAATAAATGGAAAGAAGTGAATGTAAGTATTATTGTTGATATTTCCATGAGATGTTTACACTTTGCTTCAATTGCTTAATTAAGGTATCATGTTTTCAGCCGTTACATCAAGCTGGGGAGATTTTTGTTTTTATGTCATCTCCGGAAGTAGTCTTAGGAAAGCCAGTTTACTACCCACAACTATCTTCGTTACAGGTATGAGTTTGTAAGTTGGACTATTTTAATATTTAGATTAGTTTAAAAGGATTATTACTTTTGATAATTGTGTATTATGATAATTTTATTTCGTTTCAAGCTACATGAAATCTCACATTATCAGATAAAGATGGCTCTTCTTCGACCTGTATGCACTTATATTTGAACTTATGTCCCTTACTTCCTTAAGGTATACTTTCAATGGCCTCAAGTGCTAGTCAGATGAATTCAAGGTAAAAATACAATGTTTGTGATCAGTCTCATATGTACTCCAACTAATCCACTTCTTTGAGGTGTATATTGACTTTTCATTGAAGAATGGAGGGGTAAATTAATGATATAAATCCATTTATTAACTTTAATGATTCTCAAGAGTGATTTCTACTGTAACGTACTTCAATATCTGTGTGTTGGTTGTTCATTTTTGTTTTTGATGTTAAGTTATTCACAACTACTACCTGATCTTTCTGTGACCTTGTTAGCAAATGTTGAAGTGAATGGTGAAACAGTAGACTTGTGAACGAAATCTGAATAAACCGTTGCTATATTAATTCTTTTTTATGTTTGTGTTGTGAGTCTGAGTGGAAGGGGAAAACCCTAGAAAAATTATTTGTAAAGTATGAAATTTTATTCTCAGGGTTAACTGAATCACTGTAAAAAGTTAGTGATTTTCCTGATTTCTGTGTGAATTTTAAGCCGGTATCGCCGCAAGAATATGTTGTTGCTATCCGTGTGATGGAACTGGCACATTGATTGAGATTATAAAAGCTTACGACAGTGATTCAGCTACCATAAAGCAAAAAAAATCTGGGAAGCGAGTCATATTCCTCGCCTGTGAGATGTGTAGTTCTCTCTCTGACCGTTTCAAGGAAAGGAGGTCGCCACCGTAGCCCTGAAGAACTCATCACGCCATTTTTAACACACAGATGACCACCTTTCATGTGTATATAATCTTTGTTTGGTAACCCGTAGTCATCTCTGTAAAAAATATCATGCTTTAAAAGTGTCTCGGTCTTAAATTTTCTTTAAGCCAAACAATTATTGAGTAAGGAATGCAGTTTCTACGGGTAGTCAATCGTTACAACAGCATTTTTAGCATTTAATTACAATCAAAAATACGTTTTCAAACGCTTAAAGCCGCTTTAGCCATTACGCTTTTGGTTATTAAATTAACTAGTCCCGGCTTTATTCAATAATTGATTTGAATAACAGTTATGATGGCTTTTCAGTTTGAATTGATACAGTTCTGCTTGTAAAACTACGGCCGTTTTTTAATCTATTTGTCATTAAACTTGAAGTTTTGAACGACCTAGCGCGGTTTTTATAAATTATAAACTACAATACCTGTAGCTTTCCAGTTCATTTCAATGCATTATTATAGCACCTTGGGTGCTTGGAAAAATTGAGGGCACAAATTGCAGAGAAAGACCCCGGCTAGACTATATGAGCCAAATTATGAAAGATATGCAATGCAGAATATATTACGACCTGAAACGGAAAGATTAGTGGAGAGATTAATGGAGGTCTGCTGCAAACCAATTCAAGGGTTGAAATGGAAGAAGAAGCGATTTGTGGTAAAAAAAATTGCACGTCTGGTTAGCTATTTCGTGAGGTGAGAAGTTTCAGCACTCTGAGGGTGTAATGCAAATATTTTCGCGTGTGGCATCGATATTATTTCGAAAAAGGTCGTAACAAGTGACCTAAGACTTGATTTTGAAATTTTTATGTAAGTTGGCCAAGTAATCTCGTCTATTTTGTCGTGGTGAAAGTTCTAATATCGTTCTATTAGAGATTGGTGTTATTTTTCTAAAGCATCTTGATGATTTTTTTCTTCGCATCAAAATTTTATTTTTTGATAGTTCATTTGCTTATCTCTCATTACCTCGCTGTATATCTCCTTCTTTTATTAGCTGCCCTTTCTGATCAGTTATGGTGACTAAGCTGGAGTAGAATAAGGAGGAAGAATAGTAGAAGAAAGCTCTCAGACCTTTTAGTAGAGATTCGGTCGCTGGTAGGTTAAAGCGGAGGGGTATACGATATATACGACATTTCCTTCTTGACTGATCCCAGTAGGGGACTATTTTACCTTCGAAATATTTTACTGGGAGGAATTCCATTATTGTCATAAATAGAATGCAGGACCGCATCTTATTAGGACCTAATATTTCGCCGTTGCCTACCTCATCACAGTACCCCGGCCGATTCCGTGAACTTCACTCTCGCACGAAATTGTGGATGTTGATACCTATCCTATTTTTTGATCCGCGCTATCAATGCTTTCTGTTGAGACTGCTGCCTCCCAGTAGTGGGGTCAAATTCGGGTAGCGCGCAAAAGTTGGTTGGCCAGCCAGGAACATTTTTACCGCCGCTTGGTCTCAAACCTGCGACTCTCGAAACGGGAGTAGGACACGCTACCACTGCTCCAAACCGATCCCATTTACGATTTAATGGTATATTATTTTTTATTTGTTTACCCTAATTTGAATAAGAAAGGGACCAAGTCCCATATAAAGGATATTGCTGTTTGTACGATTGTACGAATACATTTGGGTATGAAATCAATCCATAATTGCAATGTCATTTTCCGGCAATTTTTGGGAGTTGAAATTTATTAGCTATGTCATCAATTTTTGTCAGATTCATAGAGTTAATTCGAATTTCTTCACAGTATGCTAATTTTCCTCTGATTTAATTTTCGCATGCTTTCGTCGCTTCGTAGACTTTTTGGGCTGAATATCAACCTTAGATTCGACGATTTATTGTTGATTTTGATAATAAAATAAGTAGAAGCAGGTGTGTGTTACCCGACCGCGAAATAAATTTTATAGACAGTAAGATTATGGCCAAGGAAAATAAATACTTCCCTTGGCTGATCCGGGAGGCAAACAAAATCGCTAAGAATTCGAATATCTTCAACGGGGAAAATGGCTATCCACTCTCCCCTTTGAACCCCTTTGAACCTTTGATCGGGTTTTCAATAATCCAAGACCGCCCGAATCCTCAGCCAATCAGAATGCTCCGAACCAGATCCCGACGGATATTTGACGCACCAGAGCCATATATATAGCGGCATACAATCCTCCTGTTCCTTGTTAGGATCTGATGAAGACGATTGGAAAGCCGAAGAAACGGTCGTCTACAAAAATGGCGCAACACAGGGAGAACCCGAAAAATTACAATACACAAGAAAACCGCGGAAGCCTCTATTTCTACATATGCGCGAAATATATGACAATAGAATTTTCCAGTGATAGTGGTACAAGTTTGAGCATGCTGTTGATCCACTTTGCAAGTACAAACCTACCTGTATACTTACGGACAGAAACCTGTCCTCGACATTAACCTACTCTTAGGGAGTGCGTCCAAGAAAGACCACAATTTAACTTCCGATGCCACGCACAGAGTATAGCACTCCAAGTAGGAATCCCGATTACAAGCAAAACACTCGCTATTCTGTCGTTATTCCTGAGGTTAGACCTTTAGAATGTGAAGCTGGTACCTTATCTTGACGCTACTCCAACTCGATTCATTTTTACCACCTTAGTGGCCAGTGGCTGAAGAGATGAATTTAGCTGTGATAAAAATGTGGAAACGTGGCACTCAATAGAAGCGTGGAGCATTGGAAAAACAGACCAGAACTGCTTAGAAGCCTTCAAAACCTGGTGCTGGAGGAGTATGCTGAAGGCAAAATGAACGGATAAATTAAGAAATGATGAAGTTTACAGAAGAGGAGAAGAAGAAATGACCAATTGAAACCAAATAGAGAAAAATTGAACCAAATGAATTGGACACACACCGTGAGACACAATGGGATTTAGGAGAACATAATTGAAGGTAAAATAGAGGTTAAAGTCCCCATAGGAAGACCCAGGAATTAGTTCATGGATTGAATTAAGAGGGAAAAACAGAGGGAGAGCAACCAAGAAGTAGTGGAACTAGATAGATCGGGAAGGGTGAAGGGCTGCAGTCTACCAATCTTAGGACAGAAAGACCAATGATGATGACTCGTTATTCTCACATGCTCCACATGATGTCTTCATTTCGTGACGAGTGGTTGATCTTTGCCATGCTTGGATCCTCCACTCCTATTCTACTTTTCTTATTTCGTCAGGGGTTAGATTTTTTTATATCTATGACTGTGAATGTTTTTTCACGTAGTAATGAAGGGTCTCAGGTTTTTACGGGTGAAAAGATTGGAGGACAATATCTCGGGTTTTCACTGAGTGGCAGAAACGTTCAGCACAAACGCGCAGTGGACCAAATTATAAGAAGGATGTGACCGCTATGCATATCTATCGTATAACACATGAAATAGAGGGAACAGGCCCTTGGGAAAATCCCAGGAATAAGTTAATGGACCAAATAAAAAGGAAAAAACATTGGGAGAGCTACCAGAAATTAAGGAAACTAGCATCTGATATAGAAGGGTGGAGGGTCAACCATTCTCAGGATTGAACGACCAATAAATGAAAAGTGTGGAATATGGTTTACTCTGAATAAAAAGCAAGTACGCAGGCTTTGGCTGTAAGAAAAGTCGAAGTTGAAGACTGGGCGATGAGGAATAGAAAGATAAATGAGACTGAGAAATCAGTTTGAGAATGAGGTTTTAGTTTTGGAGTCGCAGGGCGTTATATGTGGTGCGGAGGAGTAAGGATAAATGCTCTGATGCGTTTAGGCGCCCTAAAACTTAAATGGGCGCTGAGGTGTAATCATAAGTCGTTTGCTTTCGCAGGTCCTTCGTGCCACCATCTCTCTCTGTTCTCTTCTCCTCTTCAATTCTCTGTAAATCCCTCCATCCTTCAGGCCATCAATCATCTCTCTTTTCTTTCTTCCTCTTTCGCTGGACGATGACAAAAATTGATAGAAAAAGGATAGAGAGTTTAAAAATGTGGTTTTGAAGGAGAGTGCTCAACATCAAATGGTCTCATAGGGTTAGGAATGAAGAGGTGTTGGAGAGAATAAAAGAGGGAAGAAAGTTCTTAAAGACCATTGAATATAGGAAGAAGAGCTGAATGGGACATGTAATGAGAAGGCAATGTTTGTTACAAGATGTACTGGAAGGAGTGGTGGATGGAAACCGCTGAGGTTATTGGATTCTAAGTGCGTGGGGAAGGAATATAGGAGGGATGAGGGCGTACTCCTGTACCCTGCGGGGCCTTTGGCGCGTGCATGCGTGGGAAGCGACACACTGGGTCATGGCCGGGGGCGTCTATTTGGGTGATCGGATTGGCGGCGTGCTTCTCTTTTATTTTTGCGCGCATGCGTATGTGAGTATTGTATTTGGGAAGCAAGCAGCATAGCGGTCATTGTTTCTCACGCTGCAGGAAGGCACGAGGACTACTGAGAGAAGGGCTGTATCCATGCTTTGACCAGAATTGGTCCGAATTGACCCTTCATGGGTTCGGTGGTCGCCACTCGAGAACGTACTCCGGCAGACCGCACGGCGTCAACCCGGAAAGGGAGCCAGGGAGATATCTAATCCCAAATTTTTGGGCAACGGGCTCTTCCGGTTCTCAGCGATGTGCGGCAGGTTTTTCGCGAAAGCGAGATCGACGGCTACTCGTCTCAGTTGCTTGAGTAACCAAACTAATACGAGCACTTCGGGGGGCGGAGGCCCAATTGAGGTCCTTTTGACCTCAATCCGCCTCATTGGTGTCGGCCTCGATGGGGCTGTTGGTTTTGCTACCCTTCCCTTCCCATCCCTTCCTTCCCACCTCTTCCTTCCCTTGGAGATAAGCGAAAGCTTCCAGTCCGAGGGGGAAGCTGTAATCCTACGGCGAGAGCCGGAACACCTGCAAGAAGGAATATATGTTTTCTATAACCACGGGAGCTATGAGTTTTTGTTAGGATTGCTCAACACTTGCTTATTCATGAGGTTTTGGGAAAGGGTCTGCAACGTTTTTAATTATGCCATCAACTCACCAACGTCATCATACGCTTTACTCCAAGTTTTCTCCGAGGGAAACTTGTACTCGTTTGGCCATAGTCTTCCGGCGAAAAACTGCCGGGGAAACTGGTAAAGAATTTGTTATGCCATGTAGTGAAATTGTGGTACATTTGCGGTGATTCAATTTGACAAACCTCTGTGATCTATTAGGGGATTTGAGGGACAACTTTGACCACTTAGGGCTGGGCCGCATTCCTGTCGTTGTGAGGCGTATATCACCTACAAACTTAAGGTAGTTTGAGCGAAATAGCGTTAGACTTATAAATCAATGCATTTAGTCTCATTTTAATAAAAATATCTCACCCTTCCAAAATTACCAAGATATCAGCCCCTAACCGAACTACTTTCCGAGAATTTTACGAAGAATACCGGCCATTTTACTCGAAAATGATTCATGTAAGCACTCCAGAGATATCATATTTAACAAATGAAGGATTTCTAACACTTAGATTTCGTCTAAAACTAAGTGCGTCGATTGTATGTTTATCAACCATTGTAGATGATAGTTTTGGACCTTACTTGGTGGAATTCCTTGATATCAGGGCTGGAAGAATTAACACTGCAATTCCACATGGTAATAGAGTTATTCACACGACCGGGTTCGCCACAGAGCAGCATTCACAGGACACCTGATACCGTTGTCTGATACCGGTATTCTTACCGGTCGTGTGAATAAATCTATTACCATGTGGAATTGCAGCGTTAATTCTTCTATCCCTGTCATAAACCATAATTGAAAATAAGTGACATTGTCACAGCAATAATTTTTTTCAGAATAGTAAAAAGGTTCTGAAGGAGTTTCAAACTAACCGCGCGAAAAAAATGAGCAAGTTAAAGACATATTTATCTTTAAGATATATCATTAATTTATTTAAGATATATTATATTTACTAGATATTAAGATATATTATGTATAAGATTTAAGATATATTATATTATTTTTAATTTTAAGATAAGATTAAGAGATATTTATTTTTAATTTATTAAAATTGCAGTTATGCAAAAGTACGATATTGCACCATTAATAATGCAATATTTATTTCATGCTTCCTATATCTGCCGAAATTAAAGCGTAAAATTCGAGCGTGGTATCCATTATGACTGGGGAAATATTTCGTTCAAACTACCTTGTATAATTAGTAGGTTCGAGCTATATTGCATGGAATTTTAAAGTCGTAGTTGGATTTAAAAAAATCTACATTTTAGTACAAAAAAGAGCTACAATTTTTGCGACTTGAGCTTCGATGCTCCAAATTATCACCGCATAGTAAACCGTTCCGCCTTGAAGGTTTCTTGAATTGTTGTCCTTCAGTATTCATCCCTTTTGGCTTTCTCCGAGGAATTTTTTGAAAATTCGTATCTAAGATCTATTCGAGACAGAGGTTTCCGAATAGTTTTAAGTTCCCACGACGACCAAGCGACCCTAAGGATTGCATAATAGTGGTTTTTTCCGATGAGGTAATCACTGTCTTACGAACTCCAACATACTCCGGTAAATCAGATCATAAAAATTAAATAAGGGAATTAGATTGTAGAACAGAAAGGTTTAAAATTTCTTTTTCCGCGATCGAGGAGAAACCATAATGGCTGAATGTAGACTTTGAAGTAGGTTATTTGACAGGTAGTGTAGCTGATTAAGTAATGTGCTACCTATTGCATGTTTCTAACTCTGCCAATTAGTGCTAACACCATGTTTCGCATATTCTCTGCATGACCAGTGTATCACGTTTTCATTGTTAGATTATGGATTATTTTAGTTGTTTTCAGAGCATTGGTAGTGCGGTGCTTGTTGAAAGTAAATTTCGTCACTATAATTCATGTTGGTGATAAGTCACCCCCTGCCAAACACAGTTGTGGTGGCTTACAGGGTGATAAGTACAAGAAGATGGAGATATTGCATCATGAAGAATTGCGTCATGCTATTGTTATCGGTGATAAATACGATGTGCGCTATAATTTGTTCAAACTTCGTTACTATTTGATAAATTTTAAAATCTTAAATTTGGTACTGGATAGATTTTGGATCTAAATTTTAGAATGACGCCGTTGAGATAATTTGATTAAAAATAGCATAAAACGTTGTAAATCTAGAAACTAGTTGGGAAAGAAAAGTTTCGTGATTGTAAAAGGTAGCTTTCAAATATTTTGGGTTAAAAAAAAGAGTTTCAAAATTTAATTTGACGCAGTTATGAGACTAGCGGAAATGGATTTTTTAGTGTCAGATATGTGTAACATTAAGATAATTTGAAATCAATCAGGGGTGTGTCTCGCTTACTCATGTCACTCTTGTCAAAAATCTCTTGGAACACGGAACTTAGAAGACTCATCACATACAAAGGGGTTATTTGGGTCCACCTAGGGATGCTCTATCTCTAGACTTTTGATCTTCCTATGGCTCTCTGGGACACCCTGGGAATATTTTATGGGAAATCCTTAGTAATATTTATCTAGTAAAAAGCGGATTTTGTTATAATGTTTGCCTGCCCGAATGGATGACGAGGCATAAAAACGACACGATGCCAACAGGTGGATTAGACTTCTTCCTTGTGGTTATCGATTTATCGGTGCCGCTTATAATCTACCCGCCTGCTATGTCACGCATGATTTTTTGCATAAATTAGTATCTCATAGTATAAAACATTTCTTATATTGTCAGCACAAATCACTTCACATCTGCAACTACATCTACATACTATCCTGAAACATTTTAGCATTTTAACATTTTAGCACTGTCCATATTTATTGTATTTTTTTCCATTTAATCTTTCTATGTATTTATTAGCCTTTTCTCTGCAAATTGTAATTTTGATGTCACTTCATCATTGGTATTCTTTATATAACTAGCTTGTCTTATTTTATCTTTATCTTACTTATCTATGACGTAGCCATGCAATTGTACTCTTGCTAATCGGTGAAATAAAGTATTATTATTATTATTATTATTAAAACCACCTTGTTGGTGTTTGGCATTGATCACCAACATGCATAATAGTGTTAAAGTAACTTTCACCAACATTTAATACATTATAGGTATTCTAAAATTCTACAGAAACTAATGAATCGATGTAAAATGCAACTAGGTAAACGAGATACCAGAACCATGCAGGGAACATGCGAAACATAATGTTAGTAATACGTGGAAGATTAAAAAATAAGTATTAAATAACGAATCACCTAATAAGGCACGCTTTCCGTCGACTGTCTTACTTCCAATTCTCATTGGAGCTGTTTTGGTCTCTTATCGATTGCGGGAAAAACGACATTTTAAACCTGTCTGTTCTGCAGTGTCATTCCCCGCATTTACCTCTCATTTTCCCATCTGCCGTAGAATGTTTTAGCAGTTGTTTTACATGTCCCTGTTCCTGCTTATTTGTCAAGGTGGCGATCTCCTAGCTTCTGGTTTGACTTTTCATTGTTCAGGCTGATATTTGGCTCGCGCCAAGTGACCAGGGAGGGTTAAACCTCGCGCCAAATGGGACGAATGTTGCGTTACTGGTGCTGAAATGGCCCGTGCTGCATTTGCATATCGTAGTGATTGTTTTTAAAGCATTTCGTAAGTTTTATTGCGGATGAATGATTATGCTTGTCCGGCCATTACGCCCGTCCAGTATTATGGTGCTTCTTGTTGTAAGTAAAACCTCGTCGATAGAAATGAGCAACATGTCCGCGTGTTATCTTTTAATTCGAGAAAGGTCCCTTAAATGAAGTTAGGTGGGTTAGAGACGTTCACAAACGGAAGACCAGCGAGAAACGATTGTCCTCAAACGCAATTTCGAGATACCCTGGTCCTCTTTATACAGAGGCTCGATATCGCACCAACCTGGTGTTAGTCACGTGAGATGGCGAGCAACAGGAAATAATTACTTCTTTTCAGGGACGGGGATCCAATTACGCTCTGCCGCCCTTTGTTCTTTTTCCGACCTTCCCAATCCTTTTGTGAAAGTCGGGTTTCCGTTTTAGGGGGAGTCATGGAAATGAAGAAATCACCATTTTGATCCCTTCTTTTCTTTATCCCTTTTGGATTGTCGCTTTGAAGACTAATTCCCCCTTATTTAAACTTTAAATGTAGGTCCAGGGAGAGTGAAAAGGAATTCGGACCTGAAGAATATCGAGGGCTCCCAATTCTATCAATAGAACGTTAGTATTCTAGATTTAACCGGATTAATGTGGTGGCTAGAGTACTGGCTAACCATGAGGGTGGCCAGAGTTCAAATCCCTTGCAGAGGAGGAATTTTTTCAGAGGAAACCCAATCCTTACTTGTGTGCCTTGTGGAGGAGATTTCAAGTACAGTACTCCGTCTGTCGGATGAGATGTTAAACCATGGTCCACTTGGCGCCATTCGTTAAGAGCAGGCTAATGCCGACGTCAGGTTTCTAACTGCCCTCCCTCCCTTAACTATCATTTATGGTGCAAATGACCTTAGCTGTCGGTCGCCTCCCCTAATGTCCAATCCAATCCATTACGTCTGTAATATCGCGCAGATCGTTGTGTGACTCGGAAACAAGGTATACGTGGGAAGATGTTTGCTTCTACATCTACATCTACATACTACCCCGCGAGCTACCGCATGGGCGAGTGGCAATGAGTGGTAGGTCACCAGCTGTGTAATGCCGACGCTGGGCTTCTATCTACCCTTCCTCCTAAACCTGTCCCATGGCGCAAATGACCATAGCTGTCGCCTCCCCAAAATCCAATCCATTGTTGGTTTAATTGATTAAGTACTGTTACAGTTATGTCGGCGAAATTGTAACCATAAATTTAGTGAGTGCAAGCTTTAGTGAAGACATTTTTATTTAATATCTCGAAACTCTTATTGAAGAACCTTTTTTGTAGATCATCGTCTGGGTCATCCTGCGGAACACCTAGTTTTCATGTAAATTATTTTTTAGTTCGGAATATTCCTTCAAAGTAGCCCTATATTGCTTGAAATTGCATTCTTTTACTATTTTTGAAAAATTGAATCACTTGAATGTAATTTTACGCAGTAACATTATAAAAATCGGCAAAATAATTGTTAAGACAATGGACTTCCAAACTTTGGAAAGAATTTAGACTTCCGAGAGTTATCATCTTTCTGGGGATCTCTGGAAGACTATGAGTTACATAAGAAACAGAAAGAATTTGAAAACTAATTGGAGTGACATTGATTCTTATATAAGTTAATCGGGAATTCATGTCTGCTTAGATGCCATTCTAGACACAAGTTCGCGTCTCTGCACTGTTTTCTTTTTAAACCAATCATACTTACTAATATCGTTTACCTAAGTTTAAACGAGTGTTTATACCATGAAATCTTATCTCTCCGAAATAATTTTATTCTATCACATTTTATTCCATTCTTTGTAACTATACAAAGGTTTCTTCACCAAATGTGTATGGTTTTAATATTTGTTTCTCTTTTTAATGTCTTTTTCGAATGATAACCCGGAGAACCCGGACTGATCTCTTGCGGAGAATAACTGCACCCTCAAAGGCATGGTGGAGGTGAAGGAAAGAATCAACCCAAAATCAAGAAACGAACTATTTGCCTGTGTCAAATATTCGGTTGCGAGCCGTATATATGTAATGATATTGTGATATAATCTATGTGAAAACAATTTGACTCTAAACAAACTCTGTACAGAGCCCTGGGGCAGGGGAAGAGGGGGTTATGTGGCCTCAATTGCCCCAGAGAAAAGAAAAAAAAGTCAAATCAAGTCAAGTCAGAGTGGCTAGATTGGAGAATCATCCTTAACTGAGTAATGGCCCAAAGATCGCAGGTGAAGGTGGCTTTCAGAAGAATCAGGGTGAGCTGTCATAGGGCGTGGGATATAGCGTTATTATTATTTACTCGGTAAGAAATTTTGGTAATGTTAAATCTAATAGGAAGAAGTTTTGGATGTCGTAAAGGCGTTTGGCAGAGTTAACTGGAGGGATTTATCAAAGATCCTGGCGATAATAGGAGTGAAATGATGCGATGGGAGACTCATTCGAAACTTTAATATGCCTCAAAAGGCGCGAACACCGAAAATTGTCCCATTTCTCCGTTTTGAAATCAATGAATGATTAAACCATGTTTTGTTAAATCCACCTGCGTGCAACCGCGGCGATAAAAAATACCTCTTAGCGTAATTATTATATACTTCCCCAATAGATATCTAGTCTAGATAAGATTTAAGGCCTTTCATGGTGAGCATGAGGAAAAAAAACCGGAATTTGGCGCCTCGACGCGACGCCTAGCGACACGAGTTGCGGTGGACCAGCCAAAATTCTCTGGCCGGCGTCTTAGCTGTTATCGACCTCGGAGACGCGTTGAGTCGCCATCTCTTGAACGCAATTGGAAACAGTTATGCTTTGTATATGGGGTCACGTTCCAGTGGCAGAAACGTTAACTAGGTGACATTGTAAGGGCGTCGCTCTTTTTAAATGCAATGCAGCCTGGATGGCAGGTCGATTCATACATCCAATTTGCCGTTTTCTCTGCACTCTAGTATACCATTTCCTCTGTCTCACCGCTTTCAATAGAAAGCACTAATTTAGACAGTTCTAAATGTGTGTACAAAGCCATTGAGTGAAATAATGGATGCAAAAGTAAAACATCCTGCACATTGGAGGATTTTAGTTTAATTCAGCATCAAAAAGGGATATAATTTTATGATCTTATGTTTTTGTTGTCATTTGGCTGATGAAAATTCTTTGAAACCATTCCCTGTGATAGAGTATTAAGTGAAATGACATGATAGATTCTATAAGTATTTGGAAGTATATGCATTTTCTGCCTAAATTCTGTCTTCACACGGATGATTTCATTGCTTTATAAAGGCAAACATAATATAATCTATTGCAAAATTTAATTTATCCTTTACTTTGATGTATTACAAGTGACGACTAATATATTTCTAAAGGCTTACGTCTATTACATTGCGTAATGGTAACACATTTTATATATGCCATTGAACAATTTAGGAGCTAAGAATGTTTTTCTCTCGGGTTTCCAGCCGGGTGATGGAGGTTTGTGACACCGACGTTTCGAAGGCATGGGGATCACGCTGAGGACGATGGTAGACTACGCCTTCGAAACGTCAGTGTCACAAACCAATATCACCCGGCTGGAAACCCGAAAGCTTTACATTCTAAGCAATCGCCGGGAAAGCCTTAAATCTTATATTTAGGAGCTGTTTCAGAAAATCCGGTACATAATAAAAGTTCTTGTATTTCAGTCGACTAATGAGTGTATCTACCTTATGAGACATCGTCATCAGCGCAACCCTTGGGGATTCCCTCGTCATATTTCAACAAGTGGCTGAATATGATTCCACTCTTAATTGCTCTAACTGACCCTCGTTTTGGCATGTTATATCATTTTTAAAACATTGAAAACATGTTTATATAACCAAAACCTGGGTATGTTGGGGCAATAGTGTGTGTTATCGTTCCAATTAACTTATTTTTCTCTGATGAGGGATTTAATTTTATATTATTCGAGGAGGTAAGTTTCAAAACTTACCAAGTGAATGTTTTGACATTTTAAGAAAAATGAGAAAAACCTGTTATGTGTATACTATAATACTTTCGAATTTAAAATTCAGGGAACTGATTGCCATCCGTAATTTTACAAGTTTCCAGAAAATTAGGAGATCTGAAGCTATTGTTCCCAAGAATTCTTAGTATTTTATGTGCTAATTATCAGTTTTGGAACTCTCTGTGCAGGGAACGCTGAATAATGATGCTTTATTACTCTTTAAATTAAGTTCAATCTCCTAAATAACGTTATGCTTTCTTTGGATCTTAATTAGCCATGTGAAGAAGCTTGTGATTATTTAAAGTAATGATAAAGATTTAATGCGTACTTATTTTGCGCAAAATTAATGTCCTGAATCACTTCTGCGGGTGTTTGTTCACATATTTTATCTCCCGCATGTATATACTCTTATTTAAATTTGTTTTGCTGTTTTCAATTGCATCTTTTTGATGCTACAGATGAGTATCAAATTCCCATCGCATATTAAAATACTTTACCGGCAGGCTTTGAAAATAAACCTTCTTTGCAACAGTAAGGCCAATTGGCAATTCTTTTCGGTGCACAGAAGTCCAAGAAGAAGAAGCATTTGGTGCACGTATCTAAACTCATTGCCTTTTATAAGGATACTTCTCTCCATTTGTACGTTATTGCTGTATTAGAGATACTCTTCTCTGTCTGTTTTGTCTTGTTTCCTTATGGTTTAGTGCTGTGTCACCGTTTTTCGGTGCAGAGCCTGTTGTTTTATTCTGGCCAACTTTTGATGAACATGCTGTCATTGGAATGTTTTAGTATAAGTGAGTCTTATTTACCCCTACCTGTTTGCTTATAGAAGGCTTTGTTGAGCTCACGAACATCAACGTCTGTCAAGGCAATGCACTGGAATTCTTCCGGGCTCATGATAATTGCTTTCCAGCATCCTTGATGGTTTTCCGTCACATGTGATGGCAATAAAATTTTCACATCTTTCGAATCATCTCACAAAGCAAAGAAAATGTATATAATGTTCTTGTGTAAGTTGCAGGTTACTATGTTTGTCTACCTTATCTTTTTCCATTGTCCGTTCACATTAATGTGGTTGTCTTATTTTTTTTCCATGCTTCACTTGGGCTGCGTTGAGCAGTTATCTCCCGCGCTCTCGATATGGCCCATCAAAATACTCAGACCTCTCAACGGACTGGTCATTTCGATCTAGAACATTTCGAACGGCAGTGCGAGAGCTGTTATATGGCACAAAGCTTTACGATCGGTGGATACACGTTTCTGGTTTTGAGAGGGAAGAAAGGAAAATTTTTATTCACATTACAGGTTTTGAAACTCACCCCAATAATATAAGCCTTTCATTAAGGCTCTCTTATTGACTCATTTGAGAACACTCTTCAGTTCATGGTACAGCTTCATGTTGATAAGCGTGTGGTATGCGTATCTCAATTTGGTTAAAATTCTCACTTGACAGGTTTTGAAACCCACTGCTAATATCTTCTATTCTTAATCGAGTAATAATTATATATTAGCGTGAACGTAAAATTTATCTCGAAAATGGCTCAAAAGATTGTGATTAGAGATCACATGGTGAAGGTTTTACGCACAAGAAATTGGCTGGGTGGTTCTGATCTACGGAAAAATTCATTAAGCGACCGCATTTGGGTCTGGAAAAGATTTTCTTTTCCAGGCCAATCCTTGACAACAGCAGGAATAATTTTAATCTTCAAGATTGAAGAAGATGATGGACTTATTTTCTCGTTTAATCTTAAATTTTATTTTTCTATTGTTCAGGTTGGACATTCTGGTCAATAATTTAAGGGAAATTAGATCTGAAAGTAGAGTATTTGAAGTTAGATGAGAGAAAGTAGCGTATTTTGATCAATTTACCGTCCTCTCAATATAACTCCACTTTTGCAGGCGTTGTTGTTTATCGATAAAAAAGAATGTCACATGAAATTGCCGGAGGATTGAGCAATTGAATGACGTGCTTCGTGTTTTCAACAAAATTCCGAAAAATATTTTTCTCAAGTTACAGTTTCAGGCTTCACTTTGTGGGAAAGCGACTCATGAAAAGAGCACTCGCATTGTACTTTCCACGCTGTTAAATTCTCTCCGACCATGGTTTCGACAATGTTATGTCATTATCATAGTCTGTGACCTTGACCTTGATAATGACATAACTTTGTCGAAACCATGATCGGAGAGAATAAAAAATCGTGGAAAGTACAAAGCGAGTTCTCATTTAAAATATTTTTGTCTGCTGACGTGATTTCTTAAAGTATTTGCTTGGAAAAATTATGATACGATCGAAAGTCGGCTGCCGGATGTTTCGAGTATCATTCATTATTGCGTATAAGGAAATAATGGAAAATAACATTGTTGGCTCAAGTAACATAAGTAACAAGTAACACAATTAACATATTGAGATGTCTAGCTAATCCTGGTTGTACTAGTTATTTCCTTGCTAGCGAGACTCTTCGAAAGAGCTCCTCTTGAGAATCGTACGGAGAAATTTTTTCTCTTCCATGAATCAAATAGTTACTCGAAAATCATTGAAAAAGTTATCTAAAGGTTCTATTCAAACACATTGTGAATTACTTGTGGAAGGTAGATTCAATTTTGTTTTCGCCGGTCGTACATTTAACAGAACGGAAGAGTGTCGTGTGTAATCCCTACTAATATATAAAAATCTATTGGTGTCTGTCTGTATGTTGCTCCATCACGCAAAAACCGATCCGATCGAGCTAAAGTTTTATATGTGGCTAGAATATATATCTGGCCGTAAAGTAAGCAATTTTAAAAAGCCTTCCAGGCCTCCAAAGGCCCCCTATAGTGGTTCATACTAAGCATTGGGTTCAGTGCAGTGGTTTCAGTTTTTGGTTTTTAAAAGGACTTAAACACTAGAGGGCTGGAATTTGTTTATCAGATGGCTGAATAAATGAAGTTTCTAATTATTTCAATCTTTCTTCTTTTACACTTCATATTTACCTGAAAATTATGTTTTTGGCTGAAAAATCTGACATTTTTCTCTTAAACCAACAATGGCATATTTCCTTGACAACTGGAGATTTGATTTTCAAAGGACATTCATTCCTCAAGCGCTAAAGTATCACGTTTTCCTGCAGGCCATTGAGAGCACGTAGAAAGAAAATCTGTATGGGAAGGGCCCAGAGTCCCAAGAGCCCCATGATAGATAGCTTCGGGGGGGTAATCGATAAATTCAATGCATACTTACTACAAGTATACTCATGTATATTCTCAAAGTAGCTCTCATAGAGGCACTGCATGTATATGAGAGAAAACTTACGTAGTAAACGATACATATAAAGGAATTTTATAGAATACACAATTCAATGCACTATATACTTACGTACAGCGATTATCAACGGTAATAATGCCTCTGTTGCTACAGCAAATACAGCATGGTTTATTATTGTTTAACAGTCAGATGTATTACGCTTAGTGGAACTGTCTGCCTCTCATAACGATTGCAAACTGTTTTTGACCTGTTAAACTGTTTTTTGTTTTTTAGATATGATAAACATTACGAGTTGTTAATATATGTATAAATTGTTAAAGTGCCGTTAACATACATTCACTCAATCATCGAGGTGCCTATTTAAGACTCTCACTCGCCGCTGAGTTTCCCCTCCGTGGACTTAAAACTATATCCATCAACATGTCTAATAGAAAAAAAGAGTTTTCGAAAAAAACTTTGCGAAAAAATCTTCTAAAGCAAGAGAAATGGCTTCTTTGCGAAAAAATTAGCCCTAGCAAGAAAAACAACAAAGATTTGACTTGGATGCTCAAAGACATGCCCACCAGCGATCTAATAAAACTTAAGAGCAGCACGCGCGAAGGAAGCAGGATACTGCAAGACACACTTCCCAGCGTCGTTTACCCGGTTTTCGGGCTTGACGTATATGATTCCTTTGGCAATAAATTAGTCACAAGGTCAGACACAAGTGGCAGGCCTTTAATTGGAAAGTCACTGTTTCACGCATCGGCAACTTCACGTGGCTAACACCCGCGATTCGAGCGACAAGGACCTTTTTATCAACACTCCCGAGGGAAAAGCTTAGATATAGTGTATCAGTCTATTTTATGAGTTGATGCAGATGATTTAATTTTGATCAGTATTTACAGACACTAAACGAAAAAATGTAAATAATAAAAACAGAAGTACAAAAAAAAGAAAAATGGGAAACTAAGTCGGTAACCTCCCCATGGTATTTCTCGGGTTACGCTAAGAACCGTACAAATGTTATCCTAATCCAACCTACGGACGGGTATCCAGCTTTTAATCTGCTTCAAATATGGATCAATCTGTCTGGCGGAAATTATAATGATGTCACTACATGCTTCTTATCCGAAAGAAGAACGGGAATTTCTGCTCAGTGAAGGACATCCGTGCATGAAAATCGACAATTGCGCTAAAAATCACCATAGATTTTTGATTTTGAAACCGAAATCAATGATTGTGGCTACCCTTTACATCAAATGCGCTGTGCGGGAGATGGAGGATCCATATGTCAAATTAACGTGGCTGCTGTAAAAACTCCGTTTGACGTTGTCAACCACTGGTTTGTACTACTCTCAGATCGTGATTAATATGCTCTACGGACATTTCAACTTTAAATAGCGCCACTCAATTAGGTCATCGAATGCAAATATATTTTTGCACGCAAGGGAAGTAATCAAGGTGTTAATTCACGCAGAAGACGGGTCAAGAGATCCGGAGGGACGAGGTGGCCATTTATCAATCTGGGTGCTATTTACATAGTAATGAGTCTGGGTGGCCCATTTTTGGGCTTCTACTGAATGAAGGAGGACCAACAGTCACTCATCTCTACTTGCACCTGGAAAACGATCAGCGTGTCTACTACTACTAATACTGCGTACTAGATATGTTAAGAACTCCTCAAATGTCCACGCTGACAGTATTCTTCAGGATTTTTGGTTGTCCAATTAAATAAGTTCAATGTTTTTCACACCAGCTGAATTTCAACGAGTACCATCCGCTAGTATTGTATAAAGATACAAACTAGAAAATGACCTTGGACAACAACTTGCATAAATATTTAAAATCATCGCACCTTTCTGAAGTACCATTTTTGCTTTTGTGACTTTACCAGTCCATATGGTGTTGCTGCCTCTAGAGTTCATCTACGTAATACCCTGCGAGCCGCCGCATGGGCGAGTGGCAGGAGGTTCTAGTACTCCAGCCGTGTAAAGACGTAGGGGATGAGGTTTTGGGAGAAGAAATGGTGACATGTATTTGGGGAGTGTATTTACTGGAGCTCACTTTTTGTAGTGGCTGCTTAATGTGCGCGAAAAAACGAATTTTTGTAACTATCTGTTCGGCAATGAATATCTCTTACTTTTTCGCTACTGTCAGAGCTAGAGATATAGTGAGGCATCAAGATAATATGCCCTTTGTCGCTCTGATACATATAATTCCTCAATTTCTCAAGCAAGCTAAGCCTAGCGTGTAGCTACCGAGTCTCTTGGGGCACCTACAGATACTATATCTTCACCCGTAGCAATTTTAAACGAAGCGTGCAGCTTTTCTTTGTATTTTATTATTTTTTTAGTTAAATCGTTATTCTATCTTAGCCTAAATATGTCTAATGTCTCAAATGTTAAAAAATATACACTATGTTGTTGAAATTGAGGAACGTAGTGTGCGATGGTTCCGCATATTTTTTAAATCCAATCTCTTACCCACGGTATGTCATGTAATTTCGTAATGAGCATCTGTTCTTAACTGTCACTCAGCGGAATTGAATATCATTGCTTCTATAATTTTTCATCTCCTCGAGGATTCTCTCCTGTTTTGGATACGTCCCGTACGCGCGCAGCGTTGAAAGAAAGGGGAGAATGAAATATAAAGCGAGTTATCCCCGTGCTCATCTCAACGGAGTTCCATCTAATTCCATTTAATTGGATTCTTCCGAGTCTCTCCTGGCGCTGCAGGATATCAAGCTTCAGTGCGTGTGATTTAGTGGATGTTTTAACGCTCGTTTGGTGAGCATGAGGCAAGGATTCGCTTAAAGGTTTAATTTAGCGAGTGTTAACTGGAAACGTTTTGCTTCTTAAAGATATTTCTGTCTCTCAGATGTAGCACCTGTGCCTTGAAATTCAACTGCAACATGGAAAGAAGTTTTACTTCTTTGAAAAAAGAGTTGCGAGACTGAGACAATGAGAAAACATTCATAAGTCTTACACACTATCAAGCAATCGGCATGCAAATCGAAAAATGTATGCAGACACTATTTTGGATGATTTTATCGTAAATTTAAGGTATTTTTTGTTAAATTTTCCTTATTTTATATTTGTCTTCTTCATTAATTATGTAAATTCTCCTAAATTTAAGGTCTTTATTTCATTAACCTAACTTAAATTTGTCTCCTTCATTTCTTTGCCAGCGATGGATTTGATATTGTTTGATTTAATTCCTTTTTTTGGGTGCAAATACCAGCTGACATCTAGTAATAGCCATTTGAGTATTGATATCCACCAACGGTTCACTCATTAACCTTCCTTTCTGGGTCACTCCTTGAAAACCTAACTAATTCTATCTCTAGGACTATTATTAAAAACAATGGGGTTGATTAAGATCTTTAGAATCGATCACTCTGTAATGATCAAGATAAGGTTTGTGACTTCCAAATTTTATTTAAAAGTTACCGACCGATTTCGGCTGTCAAGCCATCTCATGGTTCAAAATCTCTGGTGTCAGACATTTATATACATGTTTCAGATAATCATTGGAAACGCTCAGTTTGGGGAGGAGAGGTGATCGGGGGGTACCCAGTACCTTCAAATTTTCCCTAATACCGCAGGATGCATTCACTGCCACTGTTCCACCAATAATTGTGCAGGTCTTCCCCCCGATTGCCTTTTTCCCTCTCAAATGAGTGTTTCCCGTTATCCTCTGAAGCATAAACAAATGACTTAAACAAGATATTTTGTATCAAATGAATGATTGACTACTGAAAGCTGTCGGTAACTTTTTAATAAATTGTGGAAGTCACAAAATTTATCTTGATCATTATGATGACCTTCCACCTAGAGAAAGCTTTCCTTTAAGATATTATTGATTACTATATCATTATAATTCAAAATGTCATATTTACAGTTAAGACAGTAATAATTGAAATAATTTGCTCGTTTGAGCAGTTTAAGTTCAATAAATGCCTCAAGAAACAGGTTTCATATTAACTGATTCAGAGAGTAGTTTTTTCATTGAATACACACTACATTTAATCATTGTATTTTTTCTTGAAATACAATTTTCAAAGCTCAATATATTTGTGATCTAATACTTTTTTTAACACCTTTAGGCGCCGAAAATATTCAAGAGTTTTTTTTTCCATTTTGAAAGAATAAAGGAGGAATATTCATGGCCTCAATTTGCGAAGAATCATTCATTGTTCCATTTTTTTTTCAAATATATTCGAGAGAAAGGGAAAAGTTTTTGAGAATCATATTTAAGTTGGTGGTAGGTGCCGCATACCTTATTCATAAATCTTGAAGGAGTCAAGGGAAGAGGAATATATAAGATGCATGGGGTCCATGCAAGGAAAATGAGAGATTGGAGATGAGAACGGGGTCTGAGATGTGACAAGGGGTGGGAGAGGGAGAAGAATTATCGATTGGCAAAGGGGATAAAAAAAGGTTAAATTATTTATTTTTGGGGAACACTAGAGAATGCCTTTTGGCGCTTCTGGGTGGAAATATTTTGTGTCAAATATGAAGAGTGAGAACGTTGATTGGTTACTTGCTCATACGTTTGTTTGCTAATACAGTTTAGCAAATCCGTGGGTTGCAAATCGCTCTACTATTGATATATCTAGAGATAAAATATGGATGGAGTAAACATAGAATCTTCAGATACAGTAAAATAACTTAGAGTTACCTTAACTGCTGATATCCTGTGGGGATTATACGTACAAAACATATTTGGCACAGCATTAAAGAAACTAAGGTTTGTTAAACGTATAATATGAAGGTCCTTGGATGAAAAAGTCAAAGAGAGATGCTACTTAGCTCTGATTAGGCCACACCTCGAATACGCCGCGAGCATTTGGAACCCTTGTCAAATAGATTCCACCACAAAAATTAACAAAATATAAAGGAAAGCAGCGCGCTTCATTAAAAACTGCTACGGGCGTACATATAGTGTCTCACAACTTTTGGAGGGATTAAGTTGGGAGCCCCTAGAGACTCGGAGGCCACACGCTAGGCTTAGGTTGCTTGAGAAATTCAGAACTGATATTTTTCAGTGCGACATTGAGAATATTATCATGACTCCTCACTACATCTCTAGGTCTGACAGATGCGATAATAAAGAGAAATACACTGCCGAACAGATAGGTACAAAAACTCGTTCAGTCCGTGAACAATAAGCGACCACAATATAAATTGAGCTCCACTGAAGACAATCCTTTAATACATGTCACCATTTCATCTCCATAAAACTTACACCTTTACACGCCTGGTGACCTAACACCTCCTGCCACACGCCCATGCGGCGGCTCGCAGGGTATAATGTAGACGTAGATATCTTAGGGGAAGAAAGAAATTAAAGTGGAAAAATTTAATATCCACCTAACGAATACTTTTAAGGTATATTTTTTTAGCATATTTAACTTTACCCACCTATTGTGACGGGTCGATACATTGGCTCATATGATGATGATGTTCAATTTTGAACGACTGAGCACTGAAATAACTACATTTATTAACGGTTCATCAAAGAAATTGTAGCCTAATTAACTAATTTAATTTATTTAATATAAAATAAAACAAAATTGATATCTTAAATAAAAATTCATAACTTTTTTATGCAATGAGATGCATTTTTCTTATTTTTTCCTTGGTATTTCTCGCTAGTACCGCTGGCAGTAGATAGCTTCTGAAGGGATTTAAAATTTCCTTTCATAAAACAACTATTCTAGTCAAGAATTCTCGTTCCTCAGAGCTTAACGAAAAATATGAGTTCAGCTCACTTTATAATGAGCCTATTGGATCGTTTGTTGTACAATCCTAGACTCGAGTATTTACTATGAAATAAATACGCCAGTGAGCTCTTTTTATTGTATAGCTCTCGTCAACTCTGTTCCCGATCAGTTTTGAAGTTCCCTGTCTAGTCCACGGGCTCTGAAAGCAACGTAAATCAAAGTAATTGTTGTGTTGCGAAGTGAGAAGTAGACTGAACCGAACAGAAAGCTTCCCATATTTGGATAAACGATCGGCTGATGCATTCATGGGTGTATCTTTGTCCTGAAAATTTGAAAGACGATGGTCTCCTTTGTTCGCGAATCGCTGTTGAATTGACATGCTATTGTGATTTGGTATTGGACCGCGGCCCTTTTGCTTCCCTGTTCGATCTTCGGGCCGTTATTTTAATGCTACGAACCATATATCATAGAATATTTGGTATCAGTAGCGGTGGGGGGTCAGAAAAAATTGTCTTCTGTATGAATGGCTTTGCGGCTATGATGGATTTGGGAAACAACGCTGGCATACGAGTTAAAAAATACGACGAACATAAGTTCATCATTTAAAATATTTCCTCATGTCATTTGGGCAGGTTTATCATTCGTTACTAACGTAAGTTATAACCTGCGGATCGACCACATTCTATCAATTTTACATTTCATTTATTTCTCTGGAGAAACGTGTTTGTGAAAATCCTTTTTAACTGTTTGTCGTTGGTGTCTCTAAGTGTGTGCAATGCACACCTCTATAAGAATCTTTGTTTCAATTTCCTTCTTTTATTCATTTACGTTTGATGTCTTGGGTTATCTGAGGATATATGCGAGAAAAGTAGGTTGGATTGGGTTAAGGTATTAGTTGATGATCAAAAATGTGGGTTGGATGGTCCAGCAATGGATGTACATGAAAGAAGTGTGCTTTGTAAGTTTGTTCATGTCGAGAGAATGGGATAAAGTCGAATGGCGAAAGAGATATTTGTCTCTAGAGTGAATGGTTTGAGTGGTACAAGTAGACTGCGTACTTCATAGGCGAATGTAGTAGAGTTAACAATAGATAGGAGGAGTATTTGGAGTTTTTAGAGAAGAAAAGCGTGTTTAAAGCTTTGCATGAGTGTAACAGGAGCGAAAGTGGTTTATGGAGACTTGAAATTATGGAAAAAATAATGAAAAGTGATGCAACTTGTTAGAACTTTCTCCGAATTGACCAACTCCGTAAGGTGATAGCGTGATT
Source organism: Ceriagrion tenellum (assembly GCA_963169105.1). Taxonomy (NCBI): domain Eukaryota; kingdom Metazoa; phylum Arthropoda; class Insecta; order Odonata; family Coenagrionidae; genus Ceriagrion; species Ceriagrion tenellum. The sequence continues at coordinate 59,291,566 of OY720634.1, forward strand.
GATGTTGAACAGTTGGCTAATTTTTTATTGTTCTGAAGCTGTTTCTCCGTTAGAACAAAATACAAAATTAGGATGAATGAACTCTCTAAAAGATTACAATACTCTGGTTACTTATGGCTATATTAATTATAAACCAAGCTAATAGCTGGAAAGAAGCAAACTAAATGTAAACAGGAAAAAAGAAAATGAACTGTCAGTCTAACAAAGCAATTAACATTATTACATTTAAATTAATATTTATGTTAGTATAATATACAGTAATCAATTGCATTGATGAAATAAATTTGAAAAAAATCGTAATTACGATGCAATTTATAGATTACATAGTCAAATAAATAAATAACAATTAACTCCTTAAGCATGAATTTATAATATTAGAGAATGAGAAAATAGTGATAAGTAAGGGAATGGGAGTGTAAGGATGTGAAACTACTTAACCTCCCCTTAACTGTTACTTTTAACAGAACGGAAAATTAATTGAAAATACTTTAATCCTATCGTGCCCTCTGTTTATTTCTCTCTACTCTTCCATTCAACTATGACTTATTCTTATTATCTTTAAAGTCACACGAGGTCGATTAATAATCATCAAGTTTGGATTGTGTTGCGTGAAATGTAATATTGCTTACTCCTGATAAAGCTTTTCGTGATAATTCAAATGCATGAATATTTAATAATCATCACGCTATCGCTTATATCAGACATCTGTGATCCTTTAGCTGTCTTGTAGGCTGATACTCTTCGTCTTAGAAATAAAAGCGCTGAGGGAGATGGAATCCCCACGTCTTTTCCGCTAAGATGCTCGTCCAATTTGCATAAAAGGTTCCTCGTCCTTTTTCTCCGCGTATTTTCGGCGTTCGCCTCCCGCCCCACCCCGCCTCCCTCCCGTATTCCTTTCCATGAAAGCTTTTCGGGAATAAGTTGGTGTCGATGGGAATCCCTTTTGTCTCGCGTGGAAAGGGGCATCGAAAAGGTCACTTCGGCATTTTAGAAGTGGCGAGGGACTGAGGTTGAGGCTCTCGCTGGAAGTGTGAGTGGTGCGGAAATTTTGGAGCCAGGTAAGTGGAAATGAGCTCGGTTATCGGAGGGACGGGCGATATTGAAACGAAGAGGTAACAATACCGATGGATATCTTGGCGGTGGTTTCAAATGTACGTGAGAGCTTTGGTTTCACATTGAACAGACAGTCGTTTGCTTTCCGTCCATCGTAGATCCTTTTAAGTAATTTTTTTTCCTTAACTGAGTTATCTGTACTGAAAATCGACTACGTTGATAATCCCTGGACAAAAAATAATATGGACCTAGTCCAATACGTAGATTACCACGTTGAGAGTGCGGGAGACAAGGGGATATTTATTCTTTTCAGATTCAAATTTTGCTAGAAAATGATTGCGAACGGGTTAGATTTTTTTAAATTCAGCGCAATCGGTGAAAAATTATCGAGGGATTAATTTAGTGCCGGATTCAAATATTTGAACGCTTTACTCAACGGTACTGTTTCCTTGTTTTTGTTCTACTTTTTCTACTTGAACACTTTCCTAGCTTGGGCTATTCTCCGCTTCATGTCCGTTGAACGTCTTCCGTCCTACGGGATGATACTTCCAAGAATGGTGAAGGAAATTATGCAGATACGATTTACAAACCAAGAATGAGGGATTCTCATCTGCCCCACCATCATAGAAATAAATGAGATCGAATTATAAAGAATAAATGCCGTCTATTTTAACATGCGTATATAAATTTTGAGTTCAACAAATATATGTTTATCTGTTAAAAAAATATAAGGTTTACTTTCAGTTTTTATTTCATATTTTATTTAACTTCCTCTTTTACGTAGCTTGGCGGATTTTGAGGTGCTAAACATGTAATTTGCCTTCTAATAAAGGTTTGGAATCTTAAAAATGACAAATACTAGTGAAAAGTTTCAAGCATCGTTTGACGTGGCCTATTTTGCTTTTTAGTAGTGTTGGAATTTTTAAAGTAATAAGTGACATCTAATGCTGATGGTCCTTACACACGGGTATTTTGCATTGATGCTAGTTGTAGGCATGTTGCATTGATGCTAGTTGTAAAAGCGAGGTAGAATATTTTCACCTTTTCGTAAGACAATTTATTCATATCGGGGTTTGACGATTAGCATCAATATGTGAAAGTGACGCTGCGGAGGTGTTGGGCTGGTGGCCATCATCGTCATCGGTCGTTCAATCCTAAGATTGGTTGACTGCAGCCCTCCACCCTTCCCTATCTAATGCTAATTCCCTTACCTCCTGGTATCACTTCCTATGTACTTTCAGCTTCATTTGGTCCATGAAGTTATTTCTGGGTCTTCCTCTGGGAACTCTTGCCTCTATTTTGCCTTCAATTGTGTACTTCACAAACTGGTGGTGGCCGTAACCTACCCAAATGATTGGAGTGGGAAGGGTATGGAGCAGGTTGGGATGGAGTGAGGTATCGACATTTTGAATCGCTACTTTTCAAGATTGCAGTCTCAAACAAAAGTGTTAACACCTTCTTTGTATCTCTGTGAAAGGAAAGGATGGATTGAGGAAATGGCCTCTTTGTATCTTCGGAAATTTCTTACTGAGGACACATTCAAGCGATAAACATTCCGGGGAACGCTTCCAATGGAGGCGTGTACTTCACTCTTTTATAGAAGTGAGCGTTGCTCTAGTAATCGATGAAATTGCGATTAATAGAGAAAAAAAGAATTTTATGGGCTTTATTTAATGTAGTTTACAATTTAGTGAGATACGCCAGTGGATGATAGAGAAACGCATTGGGTGCTTACAATTAGTTTTCCTCTCTGAAATATGTTAGAGGTTCATTTTACTGACAATAAACGTTCAGTCTTATGCTATCCTTAAGTCTCTTGAATTTTTTTCTAGGTATAGGCCCAATTATGGTCACCCACATGTACGCAATTTACTCTATCTTTCTCTGTCTTTTCGAACTCTGGATGCTCGCATCAAATTTCATTTAAACTTTATGGTGGTTTTCTTCAAAAGTGGCCCATTTTATGGCATATCTCTGTGTATCTAAAGCTTTCTACTTCCGCCAGTAATAGGGAATTCCACGTGCATCATGAAACCGCTCTTGCTAGAGGAAAATAGACTTGCTTGTCTTTTGTTATGCCCAGCGAATTTAAGAATTTTCGTCACAGATTATTCGTCATTGCTAGCACTAGATCCTAAGACATGGCCACCGTCGGCTATGATAATTTTGTTTCTTAGTAAAATATGTGGCGGACATAATGGCTTGATGAAGTTGTAAGTAGATGAACATTTGCATGTTATATTTTGGAGTGAGAGAATAATATGTTTGTGAAAGCGAAGAAGAGCTATTGGATTGGATGTTTTGGGGAGGCGACCGACAGCTAAGGTCATTTGCGCCATAGGGGACAGATAAGGGAGGAAGGGTGGATAGAAACCCGGCGTCACCATTAGCCTTCTCTTAACAAAAGGCGCCAAGGGGACACATCTCATTCGATAGATGGAGTACTACACTAAAGCGCCCTCCACAGCACACTTAAGTAGGGATCGGGTTTCCTCTGAAAAACATCCTCTTCTGCAGGGATTTGAACCCTGTACGTCCGTATGGTTAGCCATTACCTAATTCACCACACCAACCCGATCCCCAAGAAGAGTTATTTCGGGTTGTATAATATCTGGTTAAATATTTTAACAATATGAAAATCGAAATTAATGCGCTCTCCCACCGATTCTTTTTAGGTAATATACATTACCCGAACTCTAAATTGACATTAATGTAGCCAAAGACTAACCATCTTGCGGTTAACGTCAACCAGGCATTATTAAATGGTGTTATATAGTGCAGATTACATTGCGATATGTAGGTGGGTGGAAAGATGTGACAGAAAGATCTATCTCAGAACCTGATCAACGTGCATGAAGGGGAAAACAGTCCATGTTTGGAAGGAAAAAACCAAACTTCTTGGTCACTTTGAATGATAGCTAATATTTGAAGACAGCAAGAAGAAGACGATAGTATCCATATTGCGTAGAATACTTTGTACTTTCCTTAAGTTATTTAATTTGCGAATCACAGATATACTGCATCGTCAGGTACAATTTTTTTTATAATATTAATTTATTAAATGTTGTTATGGTTACGTGGAGGGGGGTGAGGAGAGAAAAAGAAACAGAGGAAGGGTAGGGGATATTTGCTTAAGGCCTGGTGAGTTGGAGAAGGTAAGGGGAAATGGAAGGGAATGGAATTCAACGGAGAAATTTATCGGTGGAGTGATCTTTGCAATATGGATACTAATGTTAATTTCACTAGCGAAGTGATTCCTGATGTCGACAAGTTTACTTAATAATTACAATGCTTGTAGAATTTTATGTAATTCCCAGTAATGATTGACGCGAAGATCAAACCGTAGTAATAATAATTACTGTGCATGATTCTGCGCTGTCATCAGTATTATAAACGACCTTAAAGTTGTATATGAGAAAGGTTCACTGCTCTTAAGCACACTCCGATTTCTCCAAAATATTCTACTCAAACGACTTCCTTCCTTGAGATGAATAGCTCCGTGACCGTATGCTGTGAAATCTGCTGCGAACAGATTGCTTATCTCAATATATATATGTCGGGCGGAGCAAAGGAGTGTGAATAATTGAAAAGCCGACGAATGAGGCAGAGAGCTTGCTCTTGCTCTGCGTTTGCTTCTTCGCGCGAGAGAGGGCAGGATTCCCTTACTTCCTTCCTCTCGTTTCGACGGAAAGCAATTTTCAGCTTGCAGGGATATGGTCCTTGGAAACATATCTACATGAGTGTGTGTTTGTTTGCACGATTTTTTTCCCAAGAGAACTTCATTCGTCCCCGTCAATCACCGAAGCCAATTTATCCTATCTCCTTTCGCCCCTGTGAGGAACCCGCGGCGGAAAACGCGGTTTGGCATTTCTTTTGCGTCATTTTCGGTTTTGTACTAATTTTTGGAAGAGCAGACTCTAAGCCATCGAAACCTATCGCTTGAGGAGGATGCAGAAGATAAAATGAACGGACAATATGAGAAACGATGAAATTTAGAGAAGAGTTGGAAGAGGAAAGTACCACATTGAACACCATAGAGGAAAGAAGAACCAGATGGATTGGACACACCCTGAGACACAATGGGTTGGTGAATAACAAAACCGAAGGCAAAATAGAGGGAAAAGTCTCCTAAGGAAAGCCCAGGAATACGTTTGTGGACCAAATAAAGATAAAAGTAAAAAGGAGAAGATACCAGGAGGTAAGAAAACTAGCATTGGATAGGGAAAGGTGGAGGGCTGCAGTCAACCAGTCGGATTGAACGACCAATAATGGTCACTCATTGTTCCAATATGCTCCACATGACGTCTTATGACAAGTTGTTGACCTTGCCATGCTTGGATCTTCAACTCCTGTTTTCCTTTTCTTATTCCCTATGGGTTAAATTTTTAATTTCTCTGATCGTGAAAGTTTTTTGATGCAGTAATGAAGGATCTCAGGTTTAACGGGCGCAAAGATTGGAGGAGAATATTTTGTTTTTTCCACTGGATGGAAGTGCCGTTCGGCACCAACGCGCAATGGGCTGTAAGAAAAAGCTGACCATTCCGTATATCTTCAATATTTTTTAAATTTAGGATTCCCAGTAAAGACCTTACTGAGTAACTGGTGGCAGATATTTTCCCCACGCAACATCCTGGGCATAATGTTTTGCTTTCACTGAACAGGAAAAGAGCGTATAAAAAAGTTTTAAGTATTAAATGAAAGTTGTCCTAATGGCCCACGGTAACATAGTAACTACTTATTTCAATAAAATACACATTTGTATATGATGCGTATGAAAGTTTAGCTTTCTTTATTTAAAAGTGTCTACGAATTAAAGGCTGCTGACTTATGTAAAACTTTTCCTGAACTTTTACTCTTTAGGCTGGTCTATCAATAACACCTATCGCTGAAAACAAATCCGCGTTTTTGTAGCTTAGATATTGTGCGATCATGTCATACCATCGTCTCATTAAAAAAATTAAATTGAAATAATAATATTGTTTGCCAATTTTTTAAATTACGACCTCTATGCTGCGTTTTGAACGCTTTTTTCCATCGTCTTCAGGGTAGATAATCAATCGCTACGGATGCTTGATGAGATGGTCAGCAGTAATTGATCAGTAGCAATTTGTCCCGTCCCGCGAACGTACTATTCATCTTGAAGATGATGACAGTCTTAGCCTCCGAAACGTCGTTGTTCAACATTACTGCGAACTGATGGGAAACTCTTATGCTTTTTCCTCTTGAATGCAATGATGGTCATCATGAGCGTAGTACTATTCATTATGATTTTCTTGATAGAAGGAATGAGTAATTTTGGTGAATTAGATTTTAAAAGGAAGGAATTTGAAGTGCAATTACTTTGTCAAGTTAAAACAGTTGCGATGATGCGGCATAATGAAGGTCGCTGTATTATTTTTGCACGACGTGTTCATTGCGACTATATATTATTCATGTTTGAACGGAAGTGGCTACTAAGTTATTGATGCTGATTGCATAATCCAGTGGACTGGACGGTAATTTATTGTCGCATATTTGTCTAATAATTTCAAAGTTAACATAAATAATCACCATATCTTTAACATTTTTATAATACTGGTGATAGATGGGTATGCTTTTATTGATGGCGTGATCGACATCTATATTGAATAAACAAAATAATTAAATTTAAAATCATGGAATGAACTCCTTGTCCTACCTTCATGAATTCTTTGTTCAATAAAAAACGCCTTTTTTAATTCCATGAAATGGATGAATAGATTCAGTGTTCAAATCACACGGCGTGGGTTTAGGGGATAATGCCTTCAAATTTCAGTTCACGCGGTTGAATTTTTTGCAACGCGAATTGAGCTCATTGAAAAGGATTTGAAAAGTCCTCGCAACACTTCAGTATTAAAATATGTTTCAACTGCTGTGCGAGATTAAAAAAACGCTAGTGGTATAGAATGCGCGTATGATATGCTTCAATCAGTCAACTCCGCGATTCGTCGAGGTCGTCAAACCATCGCTCACCGGCATCCGCCCACGAGCGAGGTGGAAATCCCTCTCCCGCGCGAAATCTGCGCCTACGTGCGGAAAGATTGTGTGTGATATTTTATTTATTTTGAAACTTGAACCGCTGAACCGTGAGCAATCAGCGATGCTCGATGGGAATCGAAATTGAGGACTGGGAATGATTACACACGGACGTCTCGGGCAACTAATAGTGATTCGAATGCGCGTCGGGCTTTATCCACGTCGCACTTTCGGTTTAAGTCTGGCGGAGATGGCAATATTGCTAAAACATACCATTTCATACTGCTCTGACATGGTAAATTTCCTTTTTTTCTCTCTCCATTCAATGGGTGTATGTAATTTTGCTTGTCATTTCTTCTAGGTAGGCAATTGGCTGGTCTCAAAGTTGAAATACTTTAAAATAATTGTCAACATTCAGTTTCCTTTGAATATCGCCGCAGTTAAGCCACTGCGGATTCTCCTGAAAGTGGGAAGATTTCATTCACTCATACATTGGTAGTTCATTCATAACATTGGTTGACTGAAGCTTCTTCTTTCATTCATAAACGGATAAAACATCGACATCTTGGGCTGCTAATTCGAGTGCACATTTAGCTTTATCCACGTCGCACTTTCAACTTAAGTCCGGCGAAGATGGCAATATTTAAAAAGCACACCATTTCATGCAGCTTTGAAATAATAAGCCGCTGCAGATTCTCTTGAAAGTGGGATGATTTCATTCCTAGTGATTCGAGTACACGTCTACCGTTATCCACGTCGCACTTTCGGTTTACGCCTGGCGGATATGGAAATATTTCTAAAACATACCATTTTGTTCAGCTTTGAAATAGCAACCTTCCTTTTTCTCTCTCCATTTAATAGCTTCATGTAAATTTGCTTGTCACTTGCTTCATTCCTCCTAGGTAGGCAATTTGAAAGTCGCAAAGTTGAAATAATTTTAAAAAATCGTCAACTTTCAGTATCCTTTGAATATCGCCGCAATTGAGCCGCTGCAGATTCTATTTAAAAATGGATGATTTCATTCAGTCATTCATTGGTAGTTCGATCCTAAGATTGGTTGACAACAGCCCTCCACCATTACCTATCTAACGCTAGTTCCCTTCCCTCCTGGTATTTCTTCCTGTGTACTTTCCTATTTTTTGGTCCATGAACTTATTCCTGGGTCTTCCTCTGGGGACGTTTCCCTCTATTTTGTCTTTAATTATGCTCTTCACAAACCCATTGTGTCTCAGAGTGTGTCCAATTCATCTGGTTCTTCTTTTCTCTGTGGTGTTCTATATGTTCCTTTCCTCTTCTACTCTTCTGTGCACTTCATTTCTTCTTTGTCCGTCCATTTTATCTTCAGCATCCTCATCCAGTATCACGTTTTTAAGGCTTCTAGTCTTTTCTGGTCAATTTTTCCAATAGCCCATGCTTCCAAGTGCCACGTCTCACGCGAAGGTTTTCAAATACAGTTTCCTGGCTTGCAATCCTATCTTCTTTGACCGCAGCAGTTGTCTTTTTCCTGTGAACACCTTCTTAGCTTGGTCTCTTCTCCACTTGATATCCGTTGTACTTTTTTCGTCCCACGTTATGGTACTACCGACATAGGTGACGGAATAGTGGTACGATAACGAACTTCATTTCATAGTACAATAGATGTGCTTTCAGCATAATACTTGCAGTTTTTACTTGATAAACCTTCTAACGGTATTTTAATTACATTTTTCAGTTGCTTTCATCATTCAATGGAGGGGTCTGGACAATTTTAGGTTTCGTAAAACTCTGTGAAAAAGAGTTTTTTTACCCTGACCTTAAAATGTCAAAGTCACACCGGAGTGTGTTTTGTTTCTCCTGTAAATTGCAGCTTTCTTACCACAAAAAACTTTGATGTAAATAATCATACTTTCTGCGTGGGGAATTGGAATGTTTGTTAATAACCTATTCTCCGTACGTTTACGGATGAGAAACAATACTTTTCCATCCTACGTATTCCATATCCATAACTCATTAGATAATGGAGTTGCAAGGAAGAAGAATGGGTGGAGCAGATTCTGGCCCAAACGTAACATTAAGTCGTCAGTCATGCATGATGATGACCAGATTCGTCAAGCAAAACATTACGTGAGGGCGAAAAATAGGGCGTTTTGCATGGACTGAATGAGATTTGACTAGCATGCAATTGACTAATGGACTAGAGCTTTGAGTACTTGCTGGCAGACACGATTTTGAGTGTAGCAGCGCGAAAATGTAATCAGTCAAACTTTGCTCTCTTGCCGGTCTGTTTTCGGCGAAGCTGGTAGTTCAAACTGCTATCTTTAGTGCGTGTAGCGTCAAAAATGGCAGGAAACTTCAAGGCACTGGTTTCACGAATTTCTTGTGAATTTATAGAGCTGCACCAAAGTTTTCCTTGTCTTTGGCGATTTCGGAACGACTGAGCGAAAGACTGGGAAAGTTTAATTTAATAAACTATGAAAGAAGAAAGAAAAGATAGTAATGCATTCTTAATTATTAATTAAATTGCGTGCAACTCATATGTGGAATATGTTTACGATTTTAGCTGATGGAATATTTGTGGGGGTTATCTTAAACGGTTTTAATGAAAATTTTCATACGATGACAAAATAGCGCTTAATTTCGTTTAGGCTTCCGTGTTTGTTTTTACATGTTCATTATTTCAAATACGTTAATTTAGGAATACTTATGTTTTTAATGTCGTTTACCCCTTGCTGTTGATATTGGCTTTAATATTAAATTCTTTATTTGCTATTTATTGCAGAAAATAAAAACAATATGGAAAAATTACGTTAATTTTCGAAAATAACGTATGTAGTATACGAGGGAAATATACCCCAAATGAAAATTGCGGCAATTTTCCCATATCTAGTGATACTTATTTAGAACGAGCAATGATTAATATTGTTATGCACTACCTACTCTTAATGCATTATGTTTGAGGTGACTATTTACTAATAAATATAAAGGGAATACGATGTCAATCGCTCGGTAAGTTGCGCCTCACCAAGGTCATGTGAATGAGTCGTTATGCCAATGATTATTCACGTCATGACGTGTTTGAATTTTTTTCATTAATGAAACTAAGGTGCGTGATAAAATGTATCCTCAAAGAGGACCTTGGGAACACTCATTTCGGATCCATTGGGGTACATTTGAGCCCCGGAGCACGCATCTCCCGCCGCCTATGACGTCAATCGATAACGACTGGCACTTAACGCAGATAGCCGTCAAGAGATGGCGTTACTGGTCGCTAGTCAAGGTGCTCCATGACACCGAAAAAAAATATCAGAAAGTATTATTTGTCGTCCGTTTAAGGTCAGCTTGTCACATACTAAGGGATTCCAATACCCATCACGATTTTATTTCTCAAAATATGGTAGTATCGTATGATTTTTTAAATACATTTTAGGTGTCACATTTAAGGAACAATTTGCTATGGTTGAATTATGATGGGGTGGTACTATCATAGGAACGGATCAAATTGGTGTGGTTATGGGAGTACCTAACCATTCGGACAGCTAGGGTACAAATTCCTGTAAAGGAGGATGTTTTCCATGGGATCCCCGATCCGTTGTCGATTTTTATGTGGGAGCACTTCAAGTACAGTATTCAACCTGTCGGGTGAGACGCTAAACTGCGGTCCCCTTGGCGCCTGCGTAGGGTAGGCTAATGCTGACGCCGGGTTGCTATCCACCCTTCCTCCCTCATATGTCCCCTAGAGCACAAATGACCTGGGTTGTCGGTCGCCTCCCCATACACCCAATTATGGACATGTATAACACTTACGGACTTTAAAATACGTGCATAGCCCTTCTCCAATTGTAATAACAAAATTTGAACTCATATATAGATGCCTAAATGGTGGAGGTTTAATCTAATTTGATGCTTTAACTTTTTAGAAGGAATATCCAAAAGATCTTAAAATTATGACGTTTTACAAAACTTATCATGATGTGAGAAACTGCTAAATAATTGATGAATGATGAAGAGATATTGATTTTATTTTAGAGAGCCCTCTTAAAAATACCGTTTTAGAATGTAGTATCACGCCAATTGAATACCTGCTACTGAGAAATCTTAAAAAAACTACTTTATCGTGGTTGCATGTTACAATCAATTTCATAGAGCCTGTGAGAGATTTTATTCAAGGCACATTTTTCATGTATCCGCGGAGGTTGCGAATTCAAATCCTGTAAGGGGCGGAAATGTTTTATTGCCAATCCCATTCATACTTTGGTGCATTGAAGGGAGCATTAAGGTGTTTCAGTCCATCAGTCGGCATCAGCATTGGTTGTTCAATCCTAAGAATAGTTTACTAATTCCACAAATCCTTTCCTATCTAATGCTAGGTCTCTTTCTTCCTAGTAGGCCTCCCAACGTATTTTCCTCTATATTTGGTCTGTGTCTTTCACTCTGTCCGAAGTTGGAAGAATTTAAGAGTGTCTGTGGTGGTAACTTAAAAATGCGAAAATAAAAATGTTTTGAGAATAAAACTACACATGGCAACATAACATTATGTAGAAAACACATTCAAATATGTAGTAAATTAGTACTCACATGAAAACGGCAACATTTATGTTATGTGGGGAATCTTCGGGGATCTCTTCGAGATATCTTTGGATGTTTGACCCATCGCATGATACCCGATACGTAAAACTCCTTCAGGAGTGTGTCTCACAGTCAAGGGGGAGTCGTACCCATCACATCGGGGTTGAATTTTCTCTTCTTTTGAGAGATACGAGAGACAGGCAGGTTTGATGGGAATCCGAAATTTTGTGAAAGCAACAGCAACGGATAATATTTTAGAACGTACATATTTAACGGTTTCCTCGTTAAGAAACTAATTTCTCATTTATCGAGAAATAAATCCATGTCACATGTGTTTCAGTTTGATGCGGAGGTTGTTATTCAAGTGTCACTCTCTATTCCTATGAGTGGACGCATGCGAGGATGTGGGTAATGTTGAGTTAAGAAAAAAATTGGTGGGTTAGCGACTCATGGGTTACGCATATTAAATTGTAAATAGCTAACTGCTAAGTTCATATCACCACTTGTCAACATTATACATCCTTTTTGCTTGAAATTACTTGTAAAAAATTCGTTCATAGAGGATTTGAACCCCGCCAAAATCGCTCCCAGCTCGCGGATCGTGGATTTAACCGCCGTGGATATTTTTCCAGTTATTCAAATATCAAAAATGATAGTTGCTAATTTGAAAATACTACAAGCTGAAAAGTTAAGGCAGAGCTCGAAAGATAATATTCCGATTAACTCCGCTACTTGGATGTGAGTTTCTCAAGGGCATTCCTCCAGCTGTTGAGTATACGCCACAGTGTAGTTGACTCGTGTCTCGCTGGTCCTCTTGCTCATCATCCTTCCTCGTTATCTCTCGGTGGTGTAAGGCTGTTCTAGGAATAGCCGAAGCCGTCCATGTGTACCAACTACCTAAGTTTTTTTCCAAACTCGTTCCCATTCAATCAAGTAAGGAAATTATATCACGACTGAGGTGTACTAATTTTTGAAATTAATAGTGCATTAATGAACAGAATGGTGCACAGTCGCGTTTACACGATGCTTGTGCCCGCGTGAGTAGATGCATGAACACATTCAACATAAAAATTCCATAGTATGAACACCCAAAGTTGCGTAAGTACTTAAACGTGTGGCTATTCATTAGCCTCTGTTCTAATCTGATTCATTTGTTCGTGTATCTATCCAGCCACGTATCCGTGGGTACGAGTAAACACACCTAAATGCTAGGTAATGGAGTAAACTTGCATTAAAGATTCCTTTCTATGCTTTAACCCTGAATATAATACAAAACGCCCAAGGCATTTACGTATTAATTCAGACATCTACTATTCATCCCTTGTCTTTTCCATTCCTATTTTATCATGCGGTATTTTTGTTATTAATCCTCCCATTCTCCTCCGAGTCGCACTATCAATTTCATCAAAAGTTGACGGAGGTGCACCCGTCCTTCTAAATATTTCCTATGCTCGTCGTTTACCAAGACCTCTTGAATTGGTTCGATCATTATATTTTTCTTCATAGTTTTCTAGAATTGCAAACGTTAAGATTCTGCCACATCAATGGACTACCTTAAGCACGCTTTTGTGTTTTAAGAATTCTGATATTCCTCCTCGTTAGATTTTCTTCCACCACATTCGCCTACGGCTAACTTTGACTGCGCCCTCCATTCCCGTACCATCATGCCTTGGAGAAATGGTGAGAAGATTTACCTAAGAGAAATTAATGGGATCACTACATGAAAAGACTAGGGATAAAAAATATGGTTACTTACGAAAGACCTCAAATTGAAAATATAAGTATGAGTGAAATGATAAGCTGATCGTTGAGTGATGTAGATAGCTGCAGCTAATTAATCTTCGGAGTGATGGCTGCTGTTTTTATCATCCTTTTCAACTGCTTTTTCCGAGAAACTCCCTTCCTGATCGGAGCAAGTTCAGTGGCTCGCAAGAGAGTATTTGGGTTTATAATTTTTATTCGCAGGGCTGGGACTGTTCAAACATTTTTCGACCCTGCTATTTATTTTTGACGTAAGGAGGAAGGTGAAGCTGGGATTGGCGTGCTTTTCTTCGGTTTCGTACCTAATTGGGTGGAGTATGCTGAGCGTATTGGAGGAATGAAAAGTCCTCTGAATGCCAAGGCGCGTTTCCTTCCGTCGTTACTGCCTTCCTTGCCAATCAGACACCCGATCCGCTCCACTCCACTCGCAGCCAAGAAAATTATCCCCTCTGCCCGCATCAGATGATGTTGTACATCCACACGCTTCCGCTCGCAGCAATCAAATACAGTATGTGCACGGTGAGGTAGAGAATTCAGACCCAAGTGCCATTAGTGCGGATGTTGGAAAACTTGGCTATTGACCCTGCATTCCTTTCTGTTTCTAATTTTGAGGTCTCAGATTTGAAAGGCTCATATAAATATGGTCTTCATACATTCATACGGTTGAATTATGGACCTGTGTTACATTTATGGTCTTGTATAGCACTAAATTGCCCTTTAATAACTCATGCAAAACAATTAAAAACAAATTTTGAACTCGTATCTTCGTACCTATTAGTGCAGATTGAATTTTTTTAAATTTTATTTTTAATGTGTCCTTATTTAATGACTTAATTGTTAAGTATAAGTGTCTAAAACATATTAAAATTATGACGTTTAAAATTGTGATATGATATGAAATGATGCGGAAGAGTAGAAGAAGAAAGAACGAGATGGAACACCATACAGAAAAGAATAACTAGATGGATTGGACACACCCTGAGGCACAATGGGTTTGTGAAGAACGTAGTTGAAGGTAAAATGGAAGGGAAAAGTCCTCAGAGGAAGACTCGGGAATAAATTCATGGGCCAAATGAAGAAGACAGTACATAGGAAAAGATACCAGGAGGTAAGGGAATTAGCATTAGACAGGGAAAGGAGGAGGGCTGCAGTCAACCAATCTTAGGATCGAACGACCGATAATGATGTTTTAAATTATTTATTCAAGTAGGCAAAAACTATAATTAATGGATGGTGAAGAGTGTTTTTTTTACTTTTGTGAGCCTCCTAAAAATATTGTTTTAATAATATTTATTATTTCTCTTAACCTAACAGCCAAAGCCAATTATTAGGTATCTGATATATAAACGGACGTGCACACACAAGCATGCCCAGGGAGGTGTAAATATCCTACCCAGGATAACTTCCGTTTGAGAGGCGGGGACTTAACCCCGCCGCCAATGAGGTCATCTATTTAATATAACGTCAGTTGAACAACTGCAACCGAGATATCTGGGAACAATCACTATCCAGTAGGAATCAGTTAAATTGAGTCGGTTTGAGATTTTATTAAAGGCTTTTGTTTTATTTTTACTCGGAGGGCCCTAATTGAAATCCTGCCGGAAATGATTCATTGGCTATCCCATCCAAACATCTGTCCATTTGTCGTAATGGGCGTTAAAAGGAATTATCTAAAACTTCTATGAAGAGAACAGCCGAATGTGAAAACTAGGGGCAAAACATCAGAACCCCTTTAAGCAGATTAAAGCGTGACCAATGTAATTTCATCCTAATTTGAGCCATGAGCTTATTCCTGGGTCTTCATCTGGGGACTTTTCCCTCTATTTTACCTGCTATTATATTTCTCACAAACCAATTTTGTCTCAGAATGTGTCCAATTCATCTGGTTCTTTTCTGTACGGTTTTCCATACCCTTTTCTCTTCTACTCTTCTGTAAACTTCATAACTTTTTATTCTGCCTGTATATTTTGTCTTAAGCATCCTCCTCCAGCACCAGGTTTCGAAGGGTTCTAGTCTTTTATGGTCAGTTTTTCCAATCGTCAATACTTCTGATCCATAGAAAGTCACGCTCCATACGAATTTTTCACATATTGTTTCCTGGTTTGTATTCCTACCTTATTTGAGCTGAACTGAGTCTTCCTCCCATGAATGCCTTCTTATTCTGGGACTATTCTCCGCTTGACTTCTTCCGTTGTACTTCTTCCGTCCCACCTAATGGTACCCGTGAGATAGATGAATAGACACTTGCTTTAATTTCTCTCCCCTCAGAGTGACTTCTGCATTCATCTTCTGTCTTCCGCATGCTGGGAGGCGAAAGTGATCTCTCATCCGTATCAAATTTTTTTACATGTCCACCTATCCGTAATAAACGTTTTGTCGCTCATCTTAACCCTGCTTGAGAAGGGAATAGAATTGTATATATATTTTTAGGGATTCCTAGTCTAGTAGGAATTTCTCGGATATCTATTCCGATTCGACTTCGAAGTAAACACTGACAATAAATGAGAGCAAAAAATTCTCTGAAATGGTTTATGCCTATAATTTTAGAGCCACTTAAAGGTGCTCCGGCCTCTGGGTCACTTGTAAACCAGAAATTCTGAAAACTTGAAGATAGGATCTTTGATGTGAGTTTTTAAAAATAAGATGAAAATAAAATAGGTCTTCCGGTCTAGTTATACTGTTATTCATCCGTGGAGTTGGCGGTTTTTAATATGGGCTCTTATGCAATCTGCTCATATTACTCCAGAAAAAAGAAATTTTGCAGGGGACAGAATATTTCAGCATTTTATCATAACGTTACAAGAAGTGAAAATTCCTTGGAAATTGAATCTTAAATAAATAATTAAATATGATGAATGTAAATTATAGGCCCAATATCACTTTAAAAAAAAGTTGTTGGTGAATTACTGCCATAATTGAGTGGAAGTGCGGGTGTTCTATGTAAATAGTGCTGCAGTTGTCTCCTATGGCTGCGCAAATGTAGTGATCAAAATTATAACGATGGAATAATCTCCATATCAAAATTTAAGTTTTCTATAGATAACCGATTTTGTTAGCAAATGCAGGGTTATTTTAATCAAGTAGATATAATGTGTGTGTGTGAAAAATTTATTTCGACTCATACAGTTTGGCCAGAGTTAAAAAACAGAGTTACTTTAATGCGTACTAGTTCACAAGGAATGGATTTAACGGTGGCGGGTCTTTCAAAACACCGATTGGTGTTTTAAACCATAATGCGTTGGTGCAACCTTCTTCCGTCATGAGCACCCGCTAAACTGCAACCTGAAATCAGATGGGTGGTGATAGGATATTCTGGCATTACTCATTGGTATCTTTTTACAAGAGGTAAAGTGCCATCAGCTCGTGAGGAGTGTAAATCTCCCGCGAGTATTTGATACATTTTTATTGATAGTAGAACAATTCAGACCGCTTGCGACAGCGGTTAAACCACCCGCGAAAAAAAAATCACCGAGCCGCGGAGGCGGCCCTCTACTTCTTTGCGATTTCATTAAATTTTTATTGACAACTGAAATATTATGTAGTCTATTCCTAGTTGCCGTTAATTGTATCTGAAAAATTCATGTCGTTCTTTGGCTTCTCCAATCCGCCTTAGAACAGTGTATTTTGGTTTCGACTGATGGGCGGTGAGAAATAACTTACGCCAGCCTGGGTGTCAGTGGGGTGAAATCTTCACCAACTCATCCGTAGTTGCTCGTTTTTCACCATCCAAGGCGAGGTAGTATGTGCTTCACTAAAGATATTTTCTAGTTTTCGCAGTTGACGAAAACCGCGACCGATAAAGAAGGTGTTATTTTGCTTTTAAATTGCCATAAAAGGTGTTACAAAATGACGGAGGTGGTAACGTTCAAAATATCGCCGCGATTTGGATACTAAATACCCGCTTTTAAATATGCCCATTTATGGATAGATTTATAAATTATCCGTACAATTAAGCCTATTAATTCATAATGAACAAAATGATTCATATTATTCCAGAGGAAGAAACAGAAATTTCTCGGTCTTTACTGATCCTTTCTTAACATATGTACCCCTAGTGATATTCGTTGTTTGCTATGAGGCATAAACCCTTCAATATCCTGGTCAGCTGTGAATGAAGCCTGTAATTTACTCTTACCGTAACGTCTATAACTTCTCTAATCTTAGAGGTTGTATTTCGTGAGAAATTGAATGAGTTATAATTTCCATCTAGTCAACGGAAAACTATATACCCGTTTATTTCCATTGACAACGCTTCCTAACTTCCTACCTGGCTGAGTGATTATTATGGCGTCCTGGAAATTCTTCGCGGTTTTCCATAGCTGGGTATTTTAAGACTTTAAGAAAGTTAAGTTTCCTTAAGGTAGTTAAAAGGGGTCATTAAACCCCGCTAATAACACTCTGAAACCGTGATTGGCTTAGCTTATTAAGGCTGGTCTAATATTAAAGCATGTTGGGGGAATATTTCGGATTTATTTTCTTAACACTTCTACTTTGCGCTCTGGAGAATCAAGTGCGTTTTCAGTGTTGACGATCATCGTCTTTCCTCGCGTCTAATTTATTTAAGCTCTTCCTTCAGGGGTTGTGGAATTACTTCGAAATATTTAGTTTTCATTGAATTAATGAGCGATAGTAAATATCTGGCCTGAAGTGTTTTCTTAGAGGGGTTTTGAATCTGTTTGCCTTGGTTAATTTTAGATGAAAAGTATGAGACAGAGAATGAACCCGCCATGATTCTGCTTTTCCACGAGATCCAGTCAGGCGCTTTCTTATCACTACCCTTCAGAGATACTAGTGGTTTTATTTAAAAAAAGTTCATTTTGCTTCTAAAATGCAATTAATTCTTGGCCTACATATCTCTAGTATCCGCAGTGGCGCTTTAACGCTTCAGTGTTGACTTTAAAAAGTTCTTACCTCTTTTCATTACTTTCTGCTTATTCATTTTCTCTTCTGTTTGCATACAAATATTTGCGTGAATAGTTTATAATTTTGTTTGCAGAAAACGTGGCGATATACCTTAGAAGTATAATTTTAGCTGTGCCAACAAAATCTCGGCAGTTGCCGAGAGTATGGACGTCGTGAAAATATTAGTAGAATCCGGCGATATTGCGTGAAGTTATTGAAGTTTTCACGGTTTTCAACCAGATACGGCATTCGACATTTCGATGGCTACTTCCGTCATCCTCCTTGTCAATTGGCAAATCTTGCGTCAATATACACACCAACGGTTCAGGTAAGGTGAAATCTGATTGTTGGGCGCCAGGTTTTATCTTTCAACCTTAATTTTGCGGCGTGCGGGTTTCCAAGTCTTTGGCTCTACGAGAAGGCAGAAAAAGCCGGTAAGAACCAAATCAATGCTTAAAGTTTTTCCACTATGTGTTTCACGGTTTTTCATGACCGAGTTATCGAAAATAATTTGCGACTCAGTAGAATTTTTATGATAAAATTTGTAGGACAATTAAAACGGAAGAAAGACGAGGATTAGAATATATTACACAGTTTAAAAAATGAGAAGTTAAATGATTACGCATAAACATGGCGGTTAGCGAAGAGGGTATCACAGTGGAGAGCATCAGAAAACTAATCATTGGATTAACAACTTCTGAATATGATGATAAAATAAGCAACTCTATCGTAAATAAACCAATCGTAAAAAGCCTTACAAATGCGGAATATCAGACCCTTGAGACTAAGAGAAAATTTCGGAGATGTATTTGTTTGGAAAATAGCGGAATTTGATGAGAGTTCCAATTTTCTCCAAATAATAATTATCACCAGTATTCCATTTACTGCCTGAACGTCTTTTAAGGGAAGAAATGAGATGAAAACATTATGTGCGAATAATTATGATGCAATAAAACTCCAAATTGGGGGTGAATATTTTGATAGACAGATGAACGGATTGTTACTTCCATTTATCCACGCGTTCGTGTGTTGCATTTTGTGGATTCAAATGCCCACGAAAATTTCAGCGATGTTTCTTCAAGGGTTAGTAACGTCAAGCATTGCCTCACTGCACCAAAACGGCGAATTTGGCGCACATGGTACTACTTAAACGCGAGGAATTCGGTTTACGAGGCAGGATTGCGTCAACAAACGCTCCAAATAGCTTCTCTTCACATGAAATTATTCTAGGCGAAGAGCCGGGGTATTAATGCTAGCAAATGCGGATAAAAAATATGCTGCCTCCGGAGCAATCTCACTTATTTTCCCGATCGTAAAGACATGCCACGTGATCAAGCGGCTTAGACCGTAAAGCTCCCAAAGTTTTGCTGGAGGAAATTTATGGCCACAGAATTTTTCATTAAAACACTTAAATTTGTCGTTGATTTTATAGGTAAACTTTCATTTCTAAATTGAATGGGAAAGCAGGTCAACCTCTTTAGCTTAGGTGGGAGAAGTTTTTCAACACCTTTGTTTACCTAGTAGTGAAGAAGCTTCGTGAGTTCCTTTACGACAGCAGACGACAATTAGAATGGAATATTCTTGGATAAAGTCAGTAAGCTTTGCCTATTTTAATTTGTTTTCAGAAGTAATTTATATTAGTGCAGGTATCAATTTACTGTCGATGGTGCAAGGCCTAAGATTTAAATGAATAGGCAGATAAACAACGTTTCTACCTTTTGCATTCTTTAGGTTAGTCACATAAGGCATTTAACGAAAAATTAAAATTAAAAACTAAATCAAACAGAACTTCATGAATGTAAAAGCGTATCTCATATTCTAAAGAAAACACAGATTACTGTACAGTTACTACATTGTAAATGTATTACACAAAACCTCGCTGCATAAAGATATCTAAAATTTTTATATACGAGGCCAGGTTTAAACTAATGTAATCTAAAATCCTACATAAAATGTAGTCATCACATGGACGATATTTTCCTTTGTGTTGTAGAGGCTTCTTTGCGGACAAGACGCCGTGGTCTATTCCATTTTTTTGTGTGGAAAACATGTACGTACTCAGTGAAATTTTGAGACTAATATGAATTAAAGCTCGGATTTGGAGGAATTTTAATTAACTACCGCTAGCTTGTTATTTTTGAAATGCTGTCGCAGTGAAGATTGGCATAAAAATCGCGTGAGACTTTCTTTCGTCATTCCTGTCAACATCCTGTCGAAACAATCGGAAAAATCCGGTCAAAACTTCAACTGCAATCGTGAATTGATGGCTACAGAAGCCCTAGAACTTGCAAGCTTGATGTCGGAACGGATATTTTTCCTATTATTATGTAATGAATATTTTCCCTGAAATGAATATTTCCAATCGCTAATCGCAAATTTTATGAGCTACTAGGTCTCGCATTGAGCCCTACCGTAGTGCCCACGAACGCCATTAAAGAGGCTGGATCTTTCGAAACATCTAATGCGATAATGGAGTCAGTGACACAGTCGTTATTTAATTAAATAATGGTAATTATTGTTGCCACAGAATTTTTATTGGAAAATTATTGTTAAATTGGAGATGAATTATTTTATTCTGAAATATTTAAGTCAACCGTTATTTCATTATACTTCTGTATACTTGTGCTATACGTAGCTTTCTGTTCTCTTCTTTCTCTTTTCTTTAGTCCTGCAGTTTAAAATTTTAACATGCGGATCGTTGAGACGCGGTTATGATAGATTTCACTGGAATTTGTCAAAATCTAGAGCAAAGGGTTTTAAGTAAAGAAAACTCTAATATTACCCCTCAGTAGTTAACTCAGCCGGTCACGGTTTCAACGCAAGGGAATTATTATAGAGACTGCATTTCTCTCAGTGTCTCATCGTCTTTTATGCGGAGAGTTTTGACGAAGGACGAAGGGGAAGAAGAGTTTGAGGGGATGATTTAGGAATGGGTGAAAATGTGGTGTTATTAAATGGGGCTGGTGGTTGAGTGGGACGAGCCAAATGTTGGGCGGGGAAGGTCGAATTTGTGTTAATTCACTTGGGAAGATTGCAGCGAGAAAAACAGTTTAAAAAGAATCTTCCTTTGATCTAATGATCAATTTTTCACCTTTATTATGTACATATGGGACGTAGTTGGTTCAGAATCGCTGTTGTATCAGTCTGTGTTTTTAGTGTGGGAAATTATGATTTTTCAGTCCAGGGTCGTCAATTCCTTCTTCGGCTCTTTCCACCATTGTTTAAAATTCCTTTCCGTTTGCTAAGCCTACGCAGGCAATGTACAGTAGCATATAGATTCCAAAAATAGTGCCGAATACCTTTTAGTTAAGTCGTAAGGGGGCTAGAATACGGATGGTGGAAAATTTTAGTTGCAGGGTAGTTACAGTTAGAGTTAGTTTAGTTGAAGGGTAGTTAAGTAGATGGGAAAATGTGATAGAAAAGAAAATGTTGGCTAATTGGATAACAGTAATTTAAAAAAAGCGGTGCAAGACGTGTGTTGAACTAAGATTCGATTTATATTAACGTAGTCGTGAGAAACAAGGACTTCATCCATTAGAAAGGAGTTTTCGTATGAGGAAATGAATTCGCTATTTTAATTGTCAATCCTGATTATTTTTAAGGAAAAAAAACTACCCAGTTGCGTGTGAGATAAGTAGAGTTTCCCTCGAGACCCCTTTAATGTTTTAAGTTCAATGACGGGGTTGATTAGGTGTAATTGCAGTAGAAGTAAGGCGAATGTAGTAATCTAAAGAGCAATATTGCCTTTATATTCTGCTTTACTACGCAGGAGGAAATCGATTACCTACAGTTCCTTTAATGAATTAGTCAATATGTTAGTAGTCTTATTTCTTTTGAAATGTGAATGCGATGATATCGTAATCAGTTGATATGCTGGAAACAAAGTCGATTCATTCAGTTGCAACGTTCTCATAAACTCACTACTATTATGCAGAGTTGGTCCTGAAATAATCAGTTTAATCACCTTTTTTTTACGTATTGCAGTTAACTTTCAGCATCATCAAGGGTTGAAATGGAACTATTGTTTTGAGTACAATACACTTATAAATGGTTCAATTTTTTAAATTTTAAATGACATTTAATATCAAGCGCAGACAATTCAGAAAACAAACAGAAACGGTGGCAGGAGGTGATTAAATTCATTATTCAAAGACCAAAGCTCCAAAATCATTGGGTGCTCATTAAAGTGGACACAATAAGATCGCATATAAGTTCTCATGAACACAAATCCTGATCGGGATGCAAAGGACGTGACTAGATATCCAAGGGCTGTACTCATTCTTAGAGCACGCCTGTTAAAGTAGAAGTTAAAACGCCTTTCCGGTCTTGGAAGTCGTGACTGTAAATGAGAGCGGAGACAAGAAAAGATATTTTAGTGTAGAGATTGGGACGTTTAAAGACTTTTACCCGTCACTCCTACAAGCAAAGTTCTTATCTCGTACTGCTTCTCTTAATCAGCGTCCTTAGTGTATTCAGTCGGGTTACAAAAAGTCACCTTTCTCCTGCTTCGTTGCTTAGAGGGACCCTCTTTTTGTAAGTCGCTTTCATCTTCAGAACTTCCGGACACATTCGCGCGGTGGGCTTACAACTAGAATATGATAAAGCTAAAAGTTTTTTTTTTAATTTGCGACTTGTTCGACGATCCATGGCAGAAAAAACGTGTATTTATTTATGCTCCTCATTTTATCTTTCACTAGAGGTTTATTTACCGTATCCGCGTATTGAAATCCTTCCGAGTGTATTGCTCCAAGAGTATTATTCATGAGTAATTAAATGTGTTGTAAATTTACCTGCAATACTTATGTAGTTCAAAAATGCATTTATACTCTACCTAATAGCTTATATTTGCACGGATTACTATATTGCTTTTCTATAATTCCACTGGCGCGACTGAATGGCAAATTATAAGAACAATGTGACCAGTTGCACGATTTTATATTCATGATCTGTCAACAGAATTTGTGGCGATTTTATTGTATGATATTTTTGACGGTTGCTTTACTACGTACAATAATTATCTTCGGATGATTATCTGTACTAATTTTTATTAATCTTCCGCTAGCATTATCGCCTGCCGTGTAATATACTTGCAATCGCAAAAGAACATTTACACATTTTTACCAAGGTACGTTTTAATACTCCAGTTAGTTACCAGAGTGTCGGGTGGAGAATTGTCTCGAGGTCCTTAAAAAGAAATCAAAATGCTTCCTTTTGAAGGAATCCGGAAAAGAACCCTCACTTGAACTTACAATAATTTACGATTATATCCTGTCTTAAAGCTTTGTGCTTCGTTTGTTGATGCACTAACTCTTCGTTCTCATACTTCCATTAATCTTCGATTGATGGCGCGGACTTATCGCGTTCGTACGGCCCTCCATTCCCGCTTTGACCCACGCGTACAAATGGCTGTCTCATTTCGACGGAACTCTGAACTGTCATTTCCCCTCGCTAATGTCTTGCTGGAGAAGGGAGATATTGCGCCCCCCTCCGCCGCAGGGCTGCTTGCCTTATCAAAAGGAGAGATAGTCCGAGATATGAGGGAAGGATACACATGTCTCTGTTTACGAACTCCGGAGCAAGGATGTCATCTCGAATTTAGAGCGGCGACGGCGGAGGGAATAGTCGTCAGAGAGGGGAAGGGGGGCGGGGGCGTGGGAGTCGTGGTGTGACAGAGGAGGGGGTCGAAGTTCACGAAATGGGTCGGAGGAGAGCTCTCGAACGCATGTGACCGTCGCTGGAGTAGCGAAGCGGCGGTTGCAGGTCTGCCCGGCGGTGGAATAATTGGGAAATCGCATGAATACGGAACAAATTCGTATAAAAAGCGAGTTTAGCTGAAGATATTTGGTAGTAAGTTTTATAAATATTGTCAAAATATTGTAAACCTTTTATTCATAATAATAAGACAGGTATATTCAATGTGTCAACGATAAACGTTGTGGAAGTCAAATTTTAAAATCACTGCAATATCCGTTAGTGGGTGAAATCAGTGTGAACACAATTGAAATTACCTTTTGAATTGATTTATTTTAATTTCAGGCTAGTAGATAGCAATTTAATTTTATTGATTATATTTTCAATTATAATAAAAATTTTAGGGTGAAAAGTTTTTTTTTCTAGATTGCAAGCCTTTACAAATATGCGTCCATAGTTGTGTTAGCATCCGTCACTCGGGAACATTATTCAAAGTATATTTTCATTTTTCCATTTAACTGACAGTGTGTTTCCTGCGTGAAGAAATCATACATTTATTTCTATTTCTGGTTTTAAAATAACTATAGTAAGGCCAATGTAGGTGAAAATACACGTGGAAGTGTGAAAGTATCTCATCCTTCTCATATGGATTGCCTGTACGGTTAAATGGGAAACGGGAAAATGATAATATTGTTTTCAAGGGGTTTCCTCCGTAAAATGACATAATTACATGCCAAATAATTCATATTCATTCAATTTATAGAAAAATGTGCTCATTGTTTAGAATTAACTAAAAAATCATACCATTTTCCTCAGTTTGATGCTCTATTTTGAACTCGAATGAGATAAAAAAATTTAGAATGGGTGAAACGTGGGGAACATGGTAACGAAATTTTGGCCAAACATAAACTCCGTTTTTTCGATACACTGTTTATGGTATGAGAAATTCTCCAGTCAATTGGATGGTTATAAAATTTAAGCACATGTCCTTAAGTTTTATGCGAGAGAATGGTACGTTCATTACCGCTGTAATTGGGGACGAGCAAGTTGTTTTCCCCTGGGGTGCCATATTTTAACTCTTCGATTTTGGAATTTATATTCATTTTTTTTAGAGGGAAATAAATGACATGGTTATTATTTTTAAATCATTATGCATATTTTATTTCGAATATCAAATCTCTTTCGAATGGACACAAAAACAGATTGAATACCCCACGCATTTCAAATTTGAAAGTTATCGGAAATATGGAATTAAGTAATGATCTCTTTTGAATCTCGAATAATGGTAAATATTGTCTTTTGAGTGTCGAATTACATTGCATGACTTCCCTTTTCGAATTTACTTATAACAGTGACTGCAACTCCAATGGTGATTGTCACTCTGCCTGATTATATTGCAGTACCGCTTAGCGATGCCACATTAATAACTCAGGGCATCACATGGCCGCACGTTGTGGCTGCATGACCTTCTCGCCGAAATTTACCGCAGTCGACTGTGTCATTCGGCACGTTTCCTACTCCTCTTGTTCTCTTTATCCCTTCGAAGTCCACTCCTTCAAACACATATTTTCTCTCTCCCTCTCCTTCTTCCCGCACGTCGACCTATTCTTGGGCGACTCGCCCCAAGAGCGAGTCCGTCGATGTCTCACTGTGTGTGTACGCACCCTCGTCAACCTGTCAAAGGCAGCGGCTCAGGCCATCGGGATGAGCGGAGTCGAACGACAACTATCTCGCCGCCTCGCTGGCTATCCCTCTACCCCTCCCAACTCTGCCAATCCAAGACGTTTGGGGAATCCAAACGTAATAGGACTCGTGCTCCGTTTATATCAGATTTTTCTCGACATTTTTTTATATCCTCCTCTCGGAATACCTCGTCGTTCGCCGCGCTTGTGAGCCGCCTTTCGGTAAATCCAGTCAGTCGTGTCCTCTCTTCCGTCGAGTTAATCTCTTTCTCGCATCACCTGAGTATATATAAGAAAACTGCGTGGCCGTGTTCTTAGGAGTTGGCGATTCTTCTCAATTTTGATATTTTTGTAACAGTTACTCGACTTGATAAATCTTATTGTTTTCTTACACGCTTTAGCATGTTCGTCGCCCACAAATAACTTTATTAGATATGACAAAAAAGATCTTAGTATATTCCACACTTAAAAGTTTATTGCTGACCCGGGTTTCGACTGAGCGGCAATCATTATCAAAATTGATAACCGTCATATCTGCGACAATTTTCTACAAATTTACGCCTTCAACCTTTGGTTTTAATAATAACTGGCTGTACCTAGAATGCATTAATTCCTTTTTCTGTGTTTTAAAACCGGTCTCAAAATGTTTTTGAGACCTAGTCCAATGAATTAATCGTACTTACACAGGAATTCGTAACGCACAAATGATGGAATGAGTGTCCATTCCATGTCTAATCTGCGGTTTCCAAGTAAATAAAATATTCTATTGTTGAAGTAGTGCAAAAATTTAAGACTTTCGAAATTAAAAATCCCATTTTGGGAAAATGCGAGGCGCATACAAAAATCTAATGCAATAATTAAAAAAAGGAAACACTGCACCAAATCTTATTCTTCGTTCAAATAAATTACGTACCTTTTAGAAGAAAATTATGTCTCACTGATATGATTCTGCTGCACGCGTCATTGTGTCTCACTGTTACGATTCTGATGCAAGTGATTGAGCCACTTGGAAACGATCTTCTTCGTTGCTTACTTGTCGTTCCTCGCTTGTTTAAGAAGCTCGCGAGCCGATATACATTTGTTGAAACGGCTCGCGCTCCACGTATTGTACTATGGATTTAATAATTCAAAAACCTTCGCGGCCGCGCTCACAACTCACTAGAGTTTCATCGTATTGTGATGAATGGTGTTGGAACGCATAGCAAACGAGCCAGCAAACATTCATTTTTATATATTAGATAACTTTATTACTTGGTGTGAAGTACTATCGGTACGTCATCTGCAGGAGATCGATTCAAGATGCAGATAATGCGTATAGAGAATACGAGTATATAGCGGGATCACTATTTTATGTCTCACCTACTTTTGATCGCCGGTCTTCGGCGCGGATTCAGCGTGCCAACACCCCAATGGATACAAGGTCCCCGCAGAGAAAGACGAATTAGGACGTTGCATTCCTCGGGAGAAATCTTAGGGGATAAATGTTTGTTAATACGTGTGTGTTTGGAATTTTCCACCCCAACGTACGCTATGTCTCCAACCCAAATTTTTGTCCACGACTAAAGCTTATTAGTTTCTTAATTTGGCTTCCCTCAGTCCAAATTTGTCTTCACATTTGTGATGATTCCAGGAATATTTATCGCTCTTGTTTGGATAGCACATTTTTCACTTCCACTCGGATTTGTCCGTTAGTACCCCATGGTGCCAGAGTGCTGGAGTACGTTATGAAAAATGATTGTATCCAGCAATTATCGTTGGTAGAACTCCTTGAATGAAATTGGTTTATCAATTTGAGTAAGGTGCACGCTGTAGAAGTTAAAATTGAAATAATAATGTTTATAGCTTTGAGAAGAACGTGTTACGTTGTGAGAAGAAAATGTTACGTTTTGAAGTTCTTTTCCTATGGAGGACCTTTGATTGATTCGTTATTTATAAAATGTTAGTGCCTCAAAATTTGCAGATTTTTACCTATTCATTGATATTACGCAGTAGTTTTTCACTTAATATGTAAGTATAGCAGTCTTATACGTCTCCGCTGCACGTGCAACTTTCTCCATAGCGGTTAGGCCGAAATACCAATCAGATTTGGCCCATTTTTGCCAATTGACTACGAGAGAAGGCTAAACCTTGGAATAATCTGGGCTCAGTTTCAGTATTCTACTTGATATAGGGTTACTGATGAGAGCACCCTACTAGTGTCCGCTACCCACCGTTTGTCGTTAGAATTGAATATGAGCGATTCCACGCAAACTCAACCAAGGCAGAGGCTCGATCATCTCCGATATTTATGATTTTTGGCTAATAGGAAGAATAGAATTAGTAATGACGATTTGACAAATATTAGTCTTCTGTAAGGATACATTTTAATGTTATGACACTTCATATATCACAAATTAGCGCAAATCGGCGCGCCGCAGCTCCGAACTCGATCTCCAATAAATGACGATCTAGCTGTTATATTTTAAATATACAGGCTGTCATATTATATATATATTTGACATTTCTGTTGATCTGTTTCGGCTTACTTCAGTGTTGGAGAATGTCTGCCGTAAGGAAATTCTTACGTCTTAAGGGATACGGCTTACGTCTTACTGCTGACATCCATTGTAGAATGGGGTTCTACGTCTCCCCCACGTACACTTGGCCGCATTCATATGCTATGTTGTAAACTTCAGGTGTCAGGAGGCCGCAGGAGACCTGTACCCAATTGGTTTCTCAGTTTGGATAGTGAACAAAAGTAGGTTTCAATGTCGTATAATTTCAGGTGATATTTCCAGAAGCCGTTGAAACAAATCGTAAGCCAGCCGTGGTAATCGGTTTAGACGTTCTTTCTCGGTAGCGGTGTCCTGGATGGCTATGATGGTGATGGTAGGAAACCCGATCACCCTTCAATTTCTTCTTTACCCTCCTTGGGAGTTACCGCTCACTCTTCATGTATTTTGACGTTTACTAAATGTAAATCCCATAATCTTTTATAATTTTATAGCCCCTTCCAGTTGGATATACTGATTCTTTGTACGTTCTAGATACCATCGTCCGTACATCATGTTCTTGATCTCCCTTTGAGCCTATTATACATCAGGTATCCATTTATAAATTTTCTTTAACGGCTTCTTTGTGATTTTATGAAGGACAGTGTGGCTTCTTTCTTCACCAGCAATTTCCATTGTGCTTTATACACAATTCTCAGTTCACCTCCTCCTCTGTTTATCCAAATGTATTTCTAAGTATTCTTTCGAATATTTTAAGTCTTTCTTTGTTTTTACGTGCTGCTGTTAATGTTTCCTAACTGTATTTTAATAACTGGTCTTTTGACTGTTTTATGAAAAGCAACAAACATGGACTTTTCATTGAATACTACTTCTTTTTTTTTCAATTTCAATTTTGCCTTTATTGCATTTTTTAATCAGGACCTTCTAAGCCACATGGCTTGTCAGAAGGTTCCGTAGTATTCATACCAGCGGCATTTTACATAGTGGAAAATAATATTAACATACATAAAACAGAACTCAAAACACAACAAAACACTTATTTATAACAATGGTAAAAATATTATCTTCATGAGAATGAACATTAGCGGATTCGTGACTTTGTACGAAATGTACGATCTTGACTGCCGTGTTCGTGCAGAATGCTACCTATAGGCAAGGTAAAAAAGCTTTTTGCCTGTGCAAATGGCTCCGTTCATCGCCGTTCATATGCGCTTTAGTTCGCTTATGCTTTCCGATCCGCTCCTACTTCAGTTAGCGGTATGGAAAGGTCCTAAATATTCCTTTGCTGTTATCGATTGAATTAATGACTCCTTAACCGCTGCAATCAGTCTGTAAATCCGCTGAAAACCCTCGCTACATCCCCCTCTGTGTATAATCTTCCCTCGGCTGCCGATTCCCTCAACACCGGACGCCGCTCTCATACTCACGACCCCGAAGGCCTCTCACTTTAACCCCATGCGTTCCCCGAGACCTCACACCCTCTTTTGACCCTTTCCCCCAAAATCCAGTCCACCCAAACCCTCCAAGGCTACGTTAATTAATCTTCGGCTTAACCGGCCCCTTTGTTTGCTGGGAGCTTAGCGGACTTGTGTATCAACCCACCCAACGCTTTCAATTCGGAAACGGTATATTCCTCATCCCTTCAACGCCACCTTCTCCGTGCTCCGCCGACCGGCCCTGTTCCTCGACTTTTCGCCTCCGCTTGTCCGTCACCTCCCGACCCGCCGGAGGATAATCCGGCGCCTCCATAAACCATGGCAAACTCTCCTTGCACTCTTTCATTTTCATCTGTCAATTCCCTGGTAAAAATTTCGCACGAGCTACCTATTGTGTATAACGTGTGACACTCTGTATGTATGGCTGTGATTTCCGTTGGGCCAATTCCTTTTCTGGACACCATTCAATGTATTTTATTTTTTCAAATCTTACTCCCTTTCCAAGCTTTCTTTCTAATCAAATATGTCGGTAGAATTGACATATTTAAAGGAATTTGTACATTTTTGATAGTAAGTTCTGCAAAATATATTTTCTACATTATATGTGAAATATTTCTACAGAAAATGCGGGAAAATTCTATAAAAAGTCATTAAAAAAGTGTTGCAATGTTTTGAAGAATGTCTTCAGCGACATACCTCATCAGCCTAGTGTATTAAATTCTTGGTCTTCCTCAATAATTATTTATATTTAATTATCCTTACATTGTTGTTTTCAATAGGCTAACTTGTCCAATAGATTTGCCTCATAAACATGCTCATGGAAGTCATTGTTTTCCTTTTTGCTCCAAATATTCCTAGGCTTTCGTACTTCTGATATTCGCCATCCGTCTGAATATCTTATATTGTCCCAAAAAATGACTAGAAACAAAATATTTTTCGAGTTTAAACACTCATATTCTAGTGTTATGAACGGGAACGGGAAACATGAAGAAAACTTAGAAAATATTTAAGAAAATCTGGATATAATTATGTGCCGTTTCTATTTTCACTGCGAAAAAATGGAATGAATGCATTCACTAAAAGTACAATAGGAAAGTTTTTATTGATTGAAGCAAACATGCCTCTATTAGAATGAGTATTTTTTGGATTTTGCGTCCAGCTAATCGGTGTGACAAGTCAAATGGTTCAGGTTGACGGCTATCACCTCCTGTGGGAACATCTTAAAAGTGATTCATTGGTAATACTCTCCATTCCTAGTTGATCCCTACAGTTAAAAGAATGATTTATACAGCTCCTACATGATAACATAACCTCCTTTGTCCAAAGGATTAAGGTAGACCGGATATTGTTCCTTCATTATTTTTAAGTGAAGTGTTCACGTTGCATTTCCAATGCAGGTCAATCAAATCTGATCAAGGTCAGATCAGACTGCTTCCGTTCTTAACTGTTGCGCAAAAGCCCTGAACCTTTCAATGCCATGTAAATAAAGTAAATGAAAACCAGGTCACCGCCCGAAACATGTCGCTGCGTAGGCTCCATTATGACCAAACTTAGTTTGTGAGTGCAAATGAGAGTGGTTCTTCTGCCGTAAGAATAGCGTATTATATTTCAAAGAGTAAATTATGTTGACATGTTGTCTTAGTGGCAGCTCTTCAATTCATTAAATTTATGCTGATTCAGCATTTATAGTTTATGTGTCGAATTGAACTTGCAAGTAAATTATTCAAGTATTTACGGAGGACCTTGCCGACGATGTACTATTATGAATAATTTTCCGCGAGTTAGCGCGGAGACAGATTTGTTGCTCTGTAACCTGGCAAAAATACACTTCTTCTGGCAACTTACCTAAATTTAAAAGTCCTACCAGCGGACTACCGGATCCATTTCCCCCAACAATTTACGCCGCAAGTCGCTTGCTGCAAGTGACTTGCTCAATTAACTTGCCTGTGAAAACCCCCGTTAATGAGGAAAATAGTGATTTTCAGTAATTTCCAGCATTGTTATATATAGCCTGTATTTAGATTTATAAACATTTTGTTTGCTTACTCAGGTGGAAGTGTATAGAATTATGAGGGTGTATTGTTGGTACTTTACGGTATAGTTCCAGAGATTCGCCATTGAAAATGCGTCGCTTGCGCCATCATAATGTCATTTCGTCATCAATCAACAATCAACGTAAATCATGTCAGTATAGAAAATTTTATTTATTTAAAAGGCTTACTTTTGGAAAATGAATCTTTGTTTTGTGTGTAATTGCTTATCAGTTCATGATTTATGAGTTCAGATTATTATTTCATTTTAATGCTTGTTAGTTTTTTTATGCAGAAAGTATCGTGTGCGTTTGTCAGCTGCAAATTATTTGGTTTGTTCTAAGTAGATTTTAACCCTTCGCTATAACCAAAACTATTTCATGAAACGAACTAATGAATTGCTTTAATTTTTATGTATTTATAATTTAAATTTAAAGTACGTTCGTAACCTAATCATTCTGACTTATCAAATGGTTTAATACATTGGGTTAAAAGGTGATGCAACGTGGAGATACAACGGTGTCAATGCGTTATTACATAAAAGGTTTTCATTTCCAGCGAATATCTGAAGGCAGTTAGCCTGAAGATGCTTTGATTACATCAACTAACACTTCAGTATTTTATTGAATTAATGGAAAATTATGTACGATAGCTCTTATATTATTTCTGTAACGAGAAGAGTTCAAGTGTATTATTAATTGAAATTACCTTAACCGCTCAATGCATGTATTTGTTCTTTTGTTTGCCTACTTCTTCTTATGTGCGAATTTCCACAGAGAAAAAATCATCCGCCTTGACCGGGATTCGCATGAATTCGCACATGTGTGCATTGCTGGTGACTCTGTAAAAAGTTGAATTCCGTGGCTAGTCCCGGATAGCTTGAAATTTGTACTTCCGCTTAGTTTGACTTCCCCTTATTTGCCTATTTTAAAATGGCAAATGTTACCGGTTCAAGTCATAAATACTAAACATTTTTTAGGTTATTGAATGTTTTGATATGTAGTCATAAAAGTTGTATGTGCAGTTTGATGCACATTTTCTCAAAGGCAAAGTAAACAAACTTTGATTAAGGGTACTCATGCAGTAATCATTTTCAAAACAAACTTGAAAAAAAATTAAAACATTTTTTTATTTGCATGATGGATCCAAAATTGAAGCGATGGAGACGAGACAATTTAATTTTGTAAAACCCTTGTAAATGCGCTGTGAAAAGATTTTATTTCTCCTGAGGATTTAATTTTGCTTGCCATGGATATGTTTAAGGTATTCAAAATGAAATGGTGACATGGTATACTTCCACACTTTATTTTCTCTCGTCGATCTAGGTTTTGCCATATCATGCCAGTTTAAAGGAACATATTTTAGGGAGGTCTGCTCTGATATAAAAGAATGATCCCTCAAGTGACAACGTACAAATATAAATATGCCAGAGGGAGGCAGACAAAAAAAAACAGAAATGCTAGCGAAAAAATACAACTAGGTTCCTAATTTTTCGACAGCCTCAAACGTCTTTTTTAATGAAGGAATGAGGTCTGAGAGGGAAGGTAGGACGGTGGGGGATGGACAGGAAGGAGGGGAGGGATAGTGGAGAAAAAGTTTGCGGAAAATAGGGGGGAGGATAAGTAGAGGGGGCAGGATAGTGGGAAAAAGTTTTTTTTTATTGGAAGAGGTTAGTGACTTTATTAAGTCTCTACAGAGAAAAGGCTTGAAAAAAATTGATACATGAGGACTCGAGGTCTTTAAGTTGAAGGGAAGAAGAGGATGGGGAAGGGAGGCGAGAATACCTACCTTAAAGATAGTATTGAAAGTAGAATAGTAGAAGGAAACAGACTTTCTATGGCTGTGGAATAAGGGGGTGGGGTATGGAAAGATTGCGTAAACAGATGATGGAGGAAATAGGAAAGATAATTCACGTGGACGTTTGAGACTGGCGGGTGGGTGGCAGGGTTATGTGTACAATATGTTCAAGTTTTAATGATCAGCATCAAAGTCGATTTTTTTGCTGTTGCTATGTCCTCCTCTCTACCATGCGTATTTGTTCTCTTTCGTCAATGCATGAATACGCTTGATACAAATATCGTATTAGCGCAAGAATGTTATGCAATTAAGATCCAAAAATATGGAGTCTAATGCCATTAAATTGAAAGCTTACGTGGCCACATCTTGTTCATGTCGAATTGAATGGGATCAGCCTCATGAATCTCTCGTACTCCGCAGGCGTCTCGTATAAGTCTAATGAGTAAGACCGGGTAATGAGCGGTTAACTGCAGCCGCACCTCGATCTCTCAGCTAGAAACCTCAATTATTCTGATTGCTATTTCATACCTGTCAGAGGTGAAAACTTGACTCGCTGCCGGCAGCCCATCTAACTACTTTGAGTGGTTATGAATCTCTGAGCATCCATCTTGCCTAACGTCGTCCTCCAAACTTTCAAGGTGACTCGCGATGTGCTGGTGCATATTTTGGGTCCAACTTTTGGCCACCGTGTGAAGTTCGATCTTTCCGAGAGCTCCTCCTGCCTTTCAAGGAGGAAATATTTTGTGATTGCTTCACAAACCATCGTCCCACCTTTTACGCCAAGAAAGTCGTTAGAATTAACTTACTAAAATATACCTGTATTTTCCTTAAAAAAATGATAGATTGGTGGTGTGAATGAGTAACATAGCTAGCAGGCAATTGGAGGCTTGGAGTTCGTATCGCGGTTAAGTCAAAATGCGTTTCTGTTAGCGAATTTCATGGTTCTTTTCCCTTAGGTTCCTTGGGCTCTTCCTATAAATCATTCTATTCCCACCCTCTACCCTTTTCCCTTCCATTTCTGGTTGGTAAATGTATATCATCTCGCAATTATTGTCTGTTTGTAACTCGAAAATGATATAGTATTGTCGAAACCTAGGTCGGTGTGTGATCATAAAAATTGATTGGAAACGAAGTCCAGTGTTTTTTTGATCATGATATCTGTAATCAATTTCCACAAGCCAATCCTTAAAAGATTGTATATAAAAAGAATCATGGTATAAATTGTACACTTAATCTCCGGAATGGAAGAATATTACATGGAGACCATATAAACCATAGAGATGGGAGAAATTGCCTGTTTCGTTTAACTTTATTCATTATCATTTGTTATAAAGGTATATATTTACATTTCAGTGTTATTATTTCGGTGTTAATCTTTGCATACCTGTACTCGTGCACGTATCTTTGTTCCATGTAATTAGTATTTAGTATTATTGATTTTTAGTATTTAGTATTACTGGTATTTAGTAATTAGTATTACTGATTGAGGTCACCTGTGTTTGTTTCATTATTTTCGTCACTAGGTCTCGGTCCCGGAGGAAACGGTGAGATATAATTATTTAGCCCTAAAATTAATTGATATTTTAATGAATTTACCCATTTTCACCCGTGGCCGTAATTAGTTTTGAAAATTTGTTTATCGCACTTATTGAATTACATCACGGTATGTTTAAATTATTTTGATTCTCTCGGTACTTAATTCAATTTCAATATTAAATGACTGCATTCAGAGTTTTAAACTCCTCATTTAATGTGAAAAGGATTTTCATAAGTGACGTTTTGTAATTATGTAAAAAAATCAATCGAAAAAATGCAATAAAAGACTTAGTCACCTTTTTCAATTATTCAACTTGTTTTTGCACGTTAACATTTTTGCAGTTGTATATTTCATTTCCAAATCAGGTCATGGCCGCAACAGAAATGTTTTCTGTGGTAGCCGTTTTAGCTTCTCTTGACGGTCTATATTGCTATGCATATCATAAAAGTTACCTCTTCTCTACCGTTAGAGTGATCTAGGAGCTAATTCTCTCTTTTATAAAAAATTGGGAACTGAGTTAACGCGAGAGGATTTTACGTATTCACGCACTCAGATGTAATTTTTGTTTAATAAAACTTGGGTTTCATTTGATAAAACGTGCCATGGCCTCAACTCCACTTGCGAAAGTAGCCGCCAGCCGACCGGCCAGGAGGTTAATCTTTATCTGATTTGCCTTAATAGCGTATCTTCTTAATCAAATTGCCAGAGAAGTGGTTTATTTAGGTTTTTATCTGTGGCCAATGCCAATTTCACAGGGATGATGATGTGGGTCGAAATTTGTCAGGTAAGCTCACGGCTTTTGACTCATAGTGCAGGAGTCCCTCCAAATGGAGGGTCATGGCTCATAAATCATTGAATCAGTTTCTAATGAGTCTCATTAACTCTCATATATCTCAATATAATAGATACTTCATCAACTTTATATTTTGCTGGCCTGATCGTCATTATTTTGCTTGGTAACTGTGAGACAGTCAATCAAGGGCATTTTCTTATCACGGACTCGGCAGTAACTACAGGCAGTAACTTACTACTTTTCAGGTCAGCTTGACAGTAATATATAAGATGCATGATTTATTTGAAAGTTAACTTCCTTAGGAAGAAAATTGATAATTATTGAAGCTAATAGGGAATAATTTTGCAAGCAAACGAAAAATCTGAAACTCGTGGTTCATCAAAGGAAATACATTAAATTATGTCAATTCTGATTACTAATTAAAGAAAAACCAATAAATCTATCAATTAATGGTCTTGTTTGCTCAGAACTTCTTGTAAGGCTTGAAAAAATTCGTTTTCGTTTCGAGTTTGTATTTTGGAGACACGAATATCTTCCCCATGCCATGATAGGTTTGAAACGAAAACCTTAAATGCCGACCGGAAGAGCGGAACATCGATAGTGATCCTCGGGACTGAATAAAAAATGTAATTAGAAATGTATTTCTAAATATTAGTGTTTTGATGAGCGTAACTCAGAGGTGATGCTGGGTAAATGAGGAAGTAAGAGGATGTTAATGGTAATTATGGGCGCAGTTAGGGTCCGATGAAGCTCTTGAGGGCTTGGTGTAGAGGCAGAGGATATTTTTGCAAGTAATGCTGAAACTGTGCACTATGGACTTCAGGACTAATCACTCACCAGTTAACAGAATGTAAGAATTCATTGGAATAATAAGCTTTAAATTTTCAAAATAAGCAATTGTGTTTAATCCTTTAGAGCTGAACTTCAAGGAACCGCACGATAAATAAATCACAGACAGTAGAGATGAAGTAAAGAAAGAGGGGCGCTTGGCTATCCATTATAGTTAGGATAAGGAGTGAAGGTATGAGGCAAGTGGGATGAAATGAAGGAATTGGTGATGCAGAGAAGGCAGAGACGTGATATCTAATAAACGGCCGAGTCTAAAGCATGGGTGAGGCATTACGGCCAATGTACATTTTACTATTGCCTCAACCCAGACAGAGAATACTCTGGAGGCTAAAGATTAATTGAAGAAAGGAAAACAAGAAATGTTTAATGAAGAAGGATCATAGATGGGAAGAAGGTTACATTGATCGAAAAATTTCAGGCCAATAATTGGAATGAGGAAAGGCCCTTAAATAATGTTCTGCCTGGGGCGTAATTAAGCTTGTGAAAATCTTTAATCACATTTATAAAATTTTAGTTTATAACAGAGAAATTTTCATATTATATCTTAATGTTTGTCTTTATAATTTCGTGGAAAAGCAAAATTATCAGGTTAAATTGCTTTTTAGCGAAACAGTGGTCGTGAACTATAAAAATAGTGGTCGATATTGCAGTTTTAAAGGGTCACCTTTGAATTGTAAACCCTTTGTGAGAAACATTTTCGATTTTTGGTTTTTGGCAGGTTAAGGTGTATTATGTTGGATCGTTACTGTCTGCTGTACCACTGTAAGAAATCTTTATTCTCGTAGTTGTGTTTCTTCTAGCTTCAGCGTTCTTCTTGTTATTTTCATCTCATCAAATCGTGTAACAGTTTTCCGAGAGATCTCCCCTCCATAACAGATTCCAGCATTCTCTCCGCCGTTAATTACTTTCTCTCTGGCACATCAATTGCTTCCTTGTGCAATAAAGTGTGAAGTATTGGTGACAGTGTGTTTCATATCAAAATGAGTCAGATCGATGGTTTTTCTGATCCAAAGTGTGCAATTTGGGAAGTGAAAAACTCGGGAATGCGCCAATGGGAAGAGGTTGAGAAAGGTAGTTGATTTTATGCGATTAATTTTAGTGTTTAATTTAAACCGTCTGGAGAGTTTAAAGAGATTATACCGTTTCTTTGCTATTCATCCCTTCGTCTGTTTTATCCTTCAACTTCCCTATCTATTTTCTTGAGGTGTCTACCCTACTTCCTTTAGTTTATCCTCTTTTGTTAATTTATTTATTGAAAACGACTTCGCAAAAGGCCGTTGCCTAGTGATAATGGAGAATCAGCAAAATACTAACCTTTTCTCCACCGAAGTCTCTATTTGAATAGCTGTAGGCTTTTGGGGAATGGTTTAGGACTCTTGAGGAAGGTATTCCACTCCTCTATTGCCGAGTATGAATTAGAAAATTTACACTCACAAATGAAAAAAGGAACTTGGTTTTCTTCGACAGATTTCTTTTCTTGGTACAACATGTTTCGACTCAACGGTGTGTCATAATCAGGTACCTGTTACACTACACCGTTGTGTCGAAACATGTTGAACCAAGAAATTAAATCAGTGGAAGTAAACCAAGTTATTTTTTCATTTGTGAAAATCAACTTCCACATAGTTGAGCCACAAACCATAGATGTAACATTTACTCTTATCTTTTCTTTGTTTCCTTGTTATCATTTTAATCTAATGATTATTTTTTATAGTATATTATTTTTCTAGTCCACATGCTATATTCTCCCATTCTGGAGATGAAGTGTACAATTTGTGCAGCTTAATACGTTTATTTTTCCTCTTTTAATCTTTTAAAGAATGCCAACTCATTTATTTTGACATGGTGGTTACACTATTACATCTTTTTAACTTGCCTAGAATTAACCGTGTAGTCATACTTTTTAGTTTTTCTACCATTTTTTGCCCTATCCCACGCGCTGGTGGCAAATTCTAATATTCGCCTGACTGTTGTTTTATTTGGATCTATTTTAAGTCTTAATCACTTTTCCTCCGATTTCGCATGGTAAGATGTCCTCTTTTTGGTGTCTCCATCACCTCATCTCCCTTTCGCCTTCGATTCCACGAATTTCGCATAATTGCGTTCCTTTTCATCGAGTTATCCCTCCCCCCCATCGCCGCTAACCAATCTACTTCGTCTCCACGTGCAGTTTCCTTCTCCCGTTCGCCGGCTGGATTTCCCGCTCGACAATTTGCTCCACTTGTTAGAGGACTACCGAGAATTGATCGTACCGTGATGGCTCATTCTCGGCAAACCTCGAATCTCCACCTCCGAAGTAGCTGGCGCGGAATCGCGAAAGGAAAGCTTCGTAGAAATGAAACACTGCGGATAAAACGTTTCGAATATGTCTGATATCATCTGCAGATTTTCAGATGAGGTCGTGTATGTCTACTACTGCGTGTGAGATTGCGTTCCTTACTAGAGATGGGCAATCTTGTTTATTTTTTGGGATCCGTTCACCGTTTCACTCACTCATCATTTCTATTTTATTGGTGGTGATACATTGTAATTTTTACTATATTATTGGTGTCTAAAGAATGTAGAAAAAGCTAGGAATATTTCGTATAAGGTAATGACGGCGTTGAAGAATCTTGGATGAAATAAAAGATGGACGGTAATGTTGCCAAATGTTTAAATGGTTTCGTAATTAGGTTTAAGTTAAATAAAAAATTCCTGATAATTACAACGCTGGCAGCAGAAAATCATTTGCAGATGATTGTTTTGGGTATTATAAATCACATCCTATCTACTAAAGATAGGAGCAAAGGAGCGGGAGTAATGACGGACCGAACGGAACGGGTTGTTCGATAGAAGTCAGTCCTCTGTCCTCCCGTGGCTGTTTGCCACACTTTCGTAATGATAAGGCTTTTAGACCAAATCTTACGTAAGTAGACCGGAATCACATCTCTTCAATACAAATACCGTAGCAACTCGATAATACGAAGATTGCGGGACCGAAAAATCGGCACTTCGTATTTTCGAGTTTCATATTTTCGAACTTTTTTAATAAATCGTGAAAAATATTTCCCCGTCTCCCCCTGACTTCTCTGGTCTTTGGAAACATGTTAAAACGATTTATAGTCGTTATTTGGGAAAGTATTCAAAATAATGCCTTTGTATTGTAAGTTAAATGTCACAAACGTCCGTGACATAACTATCACCTCTTAGCTTTCTTTGCAAATAATTTTTAGTTGGCGATCATTTTCTTTGCAAAATTTGCATCCAGGTTAGAATGAACCAAGTATATACACCAAGTTCTGCATTTTGTATGGGACTCTAGCTTTCTTAATCTGCGGCTAATTTGGACGCGAAACTAGTATTGGCGTTTAAAAGAGCCATTTGTTTCTAAATTCTACGCAACTAAGACGGTAGCTGGCCCAACCGCGCTTCCAATGACCCTTTGTTTATCGCTCAACCATTGGTAAAATGTGCGAAGGACTCACTTCATTTAAAAAATCCTTCTCATGTCAGTATTGGTGGTTTCTTCCACATCGCCTGCTGGAAATAGGAACGTGAGAAGAAATATAATTTCATTCCAACTACCAATCGCTTAACGACAAATTGTGCATGATCCGGACATTTTCCATATCTTTATCAGCTCGGAGTATATAAAGTTTCCGGTTCTAAATGGCGAGATTTTTGGACATATGGTATATTAATCTGGAGGTCGTGGAGAATGATACCAATGAAAATAGAACCTCAGATCACTAACGAACGCTTCAACCGCCGCCCAGGAAATGCTTGCAATGACGGCGCTTCACCAATCTATTTCTTATGGATGTTTCTAACATGTACGCAGTTAAGACGGTAGCTGGCCCGACCGCGCTTCCAATCGCCCTATCTTTATTGCACATTTATAGGTAAAAAGAGTGAAGGACTCAGTTCATTTAAAGTCCTTCTCAGGTTAGTATTTGTGGTTTCTTCCGTATCGCCTGCAGGATATACGAACTTGGAAGAAACATAATTTCGTTCCAACCCAAACGGTTTCACCGCTCATTGAAGTTCGAGTAAGAAACATTAACTCAGGACAGAGTTCCCTTTTTCTTTGATAATTCGTGCTTATAGTTCTATTCCGCAAAACATGAAACCATTAAATGAATTAACTGATTAATTTTTATCCTTCTATGCATCATCTCTTTGCATCGTGGGTGTTACGCTGAACGCCGTTTTATCCAATGCCGTCCTTATATGCTAACTTCGGTAAGCTAAAACATAGAAGCTAATGACGTGCATTGTATTTAAAAAGCGATATCCGAATCACTCCACGAATTTCGTAACTTTTTATTTACAGTAATGTGAAAGCGAAACTTCATCCTGAATAGGCATCGCGGGAATATTCCAGATCCAGCGTTCTCCATTCCATTATTTAGTCATTTTCTTTCCCCTCCGCAATTTACGCCTTCTATACTTGGCTGCACTGTAAAAAAACACGAAAACGAAATGAGATTAACTTCTGAAGCGTGAGATTGTAAAATTAATTCAAGGGGAACTGAGAAAGAGGTAGGGGTCACGGAAAAAATCTGCCGCAGCTGAGGCTGAAACCTAACTCCTCTCTGTGGCAAAATCCCATAACGACAATAAGTTTCTCACAGATAAGTATTGTCATACTTAGATCCTTCTAAACATCCGGTGATTTTGAAATTGAGCGCATCAGGATCCAATTCATGCTCATGTTGTGTCATATCCGCGTGTTAATATGCCTAGGACTCAAAGCTACTCATGCCATCAGAATGAAATCTGTTTCAAGCTATTTTCAAACTTACAGTGAGGAAGGGTTAAAGAGGGAAAACTTGAGGCATGTTATTTGGAAAAGATTATGTGAACCCCTGATATGTAGTGCTGTGATTCTGTGATTTGGACACTTAGTCAACGTTGAAAGGAAGAAAGTCTTGACCCAAGGGTTTCGATATGTCGCTTGTGGAGAAGGATGGGATGGTACGAATATATCAAATAGAACGACCCAGCTCCCTATGTGTGTACAAATTTGGTACTATATTTGTGGAATAATCTACATATATGTGTCTTAATTTTGGTTTTAAATATGTAACCCATTGTATGAGCGGAAGCATAATTTTTTTACTGAATAAATAAAAGTGTTTCCCTAAGCATTTGCCTTGACTCACAAAGTTAAGCCAGTGCTACGTTAAGCTGCGCTTAAGCATCACCTGGAGGCGCTAAGATACCAGCATGGCTAACTTAAACTGCATTCTAACACCCCGTGTTCCACACGCCTATGCGGCGGATTGCAGGGTAAGATATAGATGTGGAAGCATTCCTCTTTCTTTATTCATTTTTGAGCTTGAGTGATGTAAGTGTGATTTTTATGCTTTCTTCTTGAAAGCTATTAATAGGTTTTAGCATCTATTTTTTACATTAAAAGTCTCATTTTTCAAAATGTGACATTTTATATTAGACTTCCCCGTATGTGAGGGAAAAGCATTCATAGTGAGGAAGGGTTAAAGAGGGAAAATTTGAAGCATATTATTTAGTAAAGATTATGTAATCCACTGATATCTAGGGTAGCATTCTATGGTTTGAACACTTATTTAACGTTTAAAGAACGTAGTTCTTGACTCAAAGGTTTTGATATGTCGCATGTGCAGAAGGATAGGAAGCGTAAGCTGGCTGAAAAAGATGGGAAATAATTTTGAGTTGTTTACGACATAGGTGTAAAAAGAAGGTAATAGGAGACATTGAAAAGGGTCAGCATAAGTGGCTACAGGAAGTACTTTGGAATAATTGCGTGTTGATAGGATGAACAGGAAAGAAGTTTGGATAACTATGAGAATGTGTAAGGGAGAGCAGCCTTTCTGTGTGATAGTAAGGAGGAAAAAAACCAAGGCGTTGATCCAATTTGTTATTGAGTTGCTAATCACTTCTCTTAAAGAAGACTTAAGCGGTCTGCTGTATTATAGGCGGAATGGTTGTTTAAATTTTATTTGGAGGAGTACTCATGATTATGACCTTTTTAGGGCGCAAGTCTAGTGATGGTGATGTGTGGTGACCTAGCGTAAAGGTTCATTACGGGACTTAGATGGAATCTCTTCGATGGAAATCTATCCATCTCAAAAGAAAGCTGAACAGGCTACGTGGGATATTTAATTGAAGCCAACTATTTCACATGGCGAAAAGATATTCAATTCATTCTAAAATATATGGCATTCAAGACATTATCGATAAAAATACTCCTTTCCCAATCGTGGTGTTTTTATAAAGGATTGAGTTGGCTGAAGAAAGCTAGGAGTCTTTAGTAAATCTCTTAATTTATTTAAAAGTAAGGGTAAACATTACTTGATATGATTGGCTGTTACATACTTATGTATACGTATGTGTATATTTATATATCCTTGACTTACCTTTGTATAGATATATTTAGGTTAACCCTATGTTTTGACAATTAACTCTAGGCCATAGTCTACGTATAAGCCTGTTTGGTAAATAGATGCATTTCATAGCCTGTTTTCATGTACCAAAATTGTGAATTGGCTGTAGTTTTTTCAAGTGGGCTTATTATTCGTGAAATGGAAAAAAA
Source organism: Ceriagrion tenellum (assembly GCA_963169105.1). Taxonomy (NCBI): domain Eukaryota; kingdom Metazoa; phylum Arthropoda; class Insecta; order Odonata; family Coenagrionidae; genus Ceriagrion; species Ceriagrion tenellum. Next base: position 59,334,681 of record OY720634.1, read on the forward strand.
TGTTCAGAAACACTTACGAACCGCATTATGCTAATCGGAATCGCCGTGAAGTCGCCAGTGTCCGGGTCGAAGTCAGAAGAAGAGACCATTTTAACTTAACCTCCTCCAACAAACCACTTTCTTTATCCTTCCTCAGTGTGACGCAGGTCTGGAGTTTTGACGTAATTTGTTTTGGACGAACAAAGGATCATATCCCAATTATGATTTTAGCCTTCCCCTCCTATCCTTCCTCCTTACCCCCACCACAACCACCCCCCACTGTGATTTGCCCAATGTATCTCTTAATATATATGCTCATGTCTGGTTATGTGTAAGATTAGTCGTACCTGGTGATGACTGCAAGACAGTCGAAACACGTGTGGTACGAGTTTGTAATGAAAAGGTAGACAGTACGATATCTTTTGTTTATCATTGAAAATGCTGTTCTACAATATCTCGCCTGAGAATGGAAGCGGAGTTTAAAAAAGGAGTGGAATTTATTAGAAGAAGAGAAGTTTTCTTCAGTGTTTGTCAATCATAGGCTTAATGGTGGTGAGGTTCTTTTCTGCTCCCTACTGTATATCGTTACCCCTCCCGCGAATGATTCATGTATACCAAAGATTTTCCAATCTTTCCAAATGAAGAATTTAAAGCTTTCGTCAACCTATGAGGTCCAACCAATGCTGAACATTTAGCTTCCGTCTGGCCCTAACCCTTTACTCCGTTGAAAGTCTGGAATCGATGCATCCTGTAGAGTTTCACTGAGAGCAAACTAAAGGCAGGAATTTTGTATTGTGTTTTCCATTTTTCCAAGCTATAATTGAATGAGATGGACCTCCACCACTGTGTTAGGATTGTCAAACTTTGGATGGTTGGAGTAATTGGGTTTCTTGTTTTCAGTCCTCGCGCCTCAATTTTTTCTGAAGGGCAAAAAAAGAAATGAGATATAGAGAGGCCCTGTGGTCGTTCGCTTTCACATATGCAAATTGAATTTTCCCTCTCGCCGGTAAAGTGGTGCCCGTCTAGCGCCTCCGTTCTATCTCGCTCTACCCTGTGCTCAACGCTACGACAAATTGGTAAATGTCCATCGTTTGGAGCCATCGTCTGTTGCCCTGAGTTGGCGCGTAATCAAAGTGAAAGACACTAAAACAACTTATGTAACTCAGTGTAGTTTCGTTGAATCAACATGAGAGGTTAGGCAATGAAAAAATGTATAGCTCACACGACTCTGATGACGTTTTTCAGTATATCTCGTTGAATTTCTCCCAACTTAGACTAAGACTATTACTGGTCTTTTGAAACAGCGTTTCGTCAAAGTTTAATTTTTGATGTCAGTATTTTCCTCATCAATGAAGATTACTTAACTTTCTACAGGTATGTTATCGTGAAAGTTGGAAAACATTAACTGAAGGAAGGAAGATTGTTCTAATATCGTCAGTTAAGTAATTTTGCGTGAACGCTATTCGCAGTAAAGGGTATGATTTCTACCTCTTCATCTACCCTTACTTGAATTCAGTGGCCATCTTGGGAATTTCTCGGTGCTTTGTCTCAAATGCGGTCATTGAATTATGCACTTGTAGGAAATGGCCTTTTCCTGTTGCTTTCTGGGTATGAGATAATTCCAAGATTCAAATAAAGAATTAATCTCCAATGGCCGTAATGATTGGCACCACTCGTCAAAAAGAAAGAAAATAAAGTTTACTGTGTTGGTTTTTACAAAAACGTCAGTGACCAACCCCAGCCTCTCAACCAGAATACCCTCCTGTGATGCTTTACGGGAAAGTCACTTCCTCGCCAGTGACCAACACAGACACACACACACCCCCCCAAAAAAAGGGTCCTTCGACGGGCTAATGAGACCCCACTAAGAATGCCAGGTTATTCACACATTCACTCTCGCAAACACTCAAAATCACTCACTCATACACACAAAGGGGCCCAACATCTGGGAGAATCTTGCTCAAAAAAAGAGCGTGGTCAAAAACTCACACAAACACAGACGAGGGTGAGCGTCGGATACGCGCATATCGGCCACAAGGTGGTCCTCTTCAGCGAACTGAAGGGAAAAACACTAGCAACAATAGGTTGAAAGTGTAACAAACTGAGGACGGACGTTGTATAAATACGAAAAAGGATCTTTTTGACGAGTGGTGCCACTTATTACGGCCATTGGAGATTTATTCGTAAATTGTATTTTGTAAGAGGCCGTAGAGCTCAAGTTTCCTCAATTTGAATTCCAAGATTGTTATGATGTTCGGTGTCGTTTAGGTCCACTCAATTGTGGACATTATACTTAATGCTAATGTGTATATTCTTGCGTCAAATCACGCTGTAGTTACTTCTAAGGTAGTGCAAATTCTGTGGTTTGCGTATATTGAAGTTAATGTTAAGTGTTCGGGGTGCGAATGATTGGAATCAACTCACACATAATTTCCATTTTAAATGTGTTATAACTTACTAGTTGATGATAAAATACGAGAAATCAGCATTTTTTCCTTTATTTTGCATTAAAGAACAAATAAAAAACTTACTAAGTTCATGCTGCTCATTCAAACCTCATAATTAAAATATATTTTTAAGGGCAGCAATTGTAGCGTTTCAAGTTTTAGGTTAGCGTCCATTAGCTTGTTCTAATTAAAAAAAATCATTTAATTTACCGAATTATCTTTTACTTATAACAGTTCCATTAAGAGCGAGGAAACAATTGACGCAAACCCAAGTGTAGCATGGAGGTAGATTTCTCAGGTTTCCATCCAGGTGAAAGGAGTTATCTCCGACATGTTTCGGCAGCTTACTCCGCTACCGTCTTCAGGGATGAAGTGACCTCACTTCATCCCTGAAGACGGTAGCGGAGTAAGCTGCTGAAACTTGTCGGAGATAACTCCTTTGACCAGGATGGAAACGCGAGATATCTACCTCCATATCATTCACCAGGAAAGCCTGAAATCTTTCACCAAGTGTAGCATATTTCATTTGTGAAATTTAAGCTAGGAGAATATAATGTCAGTATTTTAAAGAGGTAAAATTTTTAATTGTGGTTAGATGAATGGTGATGATAACATGAATGATGATATTCACCAATGCAGAAGCCCTACAAAGGGCGGAGTGGACATTATCACTTAAATTTTATTAAGTTGTTGAAATACAATTTACTGGCCGCATTCTTAGGCCATCAAAGCTCCGTGAAAGCAATATGTATGGTGCAATAGCAATATCAATGGTTAGAATAACTCTAAATAATGGAATTACGCTGTTGAGGTATGTTCCAATATTGCAGTACACAGGAAGAACACTGAAGAGATATGCCAAAATATGACAACATGAAGGTATAATGGTGGAAATAGAAAGGAGTAATGAGCAAAGTTAAAAAAATCTTTAGATTGATGAATCAAAATGGGTCATATTTCGGAATGACTCAGTCTTCCTACGATGATATTTTTCCCGAAACCTGGCAAAATGGACACACGGGTATTTTTTTGGGTTACACGTTGAGTTTCCGAGAGCGGAGTACTCCTGGGTAATTTATCTTCCATGTATGGGAAAGGATGCCACAGAAATTTCTAGATACTTTGCGAGTAGAAGGAGAGCAGAGCAAGAGCTTAACGTGATATGAGGCCGTTCTCGGACACTGTTGTGGCTTACTCATGACTACTCTCTGTGAACTGTCAAAACAAGAGAAATCCGGTGGTACGAGCGAAAAAAAAGTTCAACGGCATCGATTTCAGAAGCGGAGCGCAGAAGTTCCGAAGACGTGCAAGGAGTGGGAATTTCCCTTGTGCCTTCCAACACTTCTTTTTTTTTGGTTCGGGATCCGAGAGGCAGGGGGACTAGAAACACCTGTTGGTCTCCAGTTGGTCTACCGCGGGATATCAAGAGCGCATATGAGAGGATTCCTCACTCTCCCGAAGTACGAAAAACTTACTCCTCTGCCATCACCATGCAAATGATGCATGGCGTAACTGGACGACTACCTATGAAATGTTATCAGTATTTTGTATGATTTAACACTTTCCCGGCGAATAATATTTGCGAAATTCTCTCGGCCTCGCCACTGCGTAAGAAATTTATCGGCAGCCGACGTTTCGGGTTCCGACTCGTTACCCCTTCTCAAGGGTACTCCTAATCGGGTCTATCCTGTCAACCACTTAATGAGACTTTTTCTTTTGTGATGCATCATTCCTCACCATTGCCAATTTTTCAATTCTTTTTTCTGTTTGATAGTGGTAAATAATTGTCACTTTATATTATTATTGATGATCATACTTCACTAAATTGATCAAAAATGGTGAATTTCTATGGGCTTTTGTTTTATAATCGAAGCAGAAATCAGAGAGAAGTTATCAGTATCCTCAGACCATAAATGTTGTGGAGAAAATACAATAATCTTTTTAAACGGTCTGGTTAATTTTTGAAGACAGGTGCATACTCATAAATATGTGGATTGGTTTTATCAGAGAACAAATTTGTAGTAGGTAAATATTTCTTTTTTAGAAATCAAGCGGGCTAAACGGTGTGGAAAAACCGTCATCGGGTACTCGGAGGATGACCTCACGGAACGGTCTGGCCTTCAGCAGTTAGACACGTTTCTTTGTGAACTTGAGGTTGTTTATTCGTAACTTGACGTAAATATTTTTTATCCTTTTTAATTTTAATTTCCTTCGCAGAAGACAGCAAACTACTTAGTATGATTCGTTCCTTCTTGTTTAAGTATATGTTGAGTAGGGAGGGATACGGAGTGATCTAGCCACCTGGTAATCATTATGGATTGCATGGCATTTTATATTTTCTCATTGGCTTGATTTCTAACTGATTGAAAATTTTCTGATTGTCTTTTCTAATCTCCTATCCCTCTGTACTTACATTATCCGTTCTGTTCCAGCCTTCAGCATGCGATTACCTTTTATTTTAACATTCCTCTTCCAGCATGGTTATCAATTTCTTGTGTGTTAACCTCGGGAATCGCTGATTGTTTTCTGTGACGAGAAAACATTTTTGTGTCTAGTTGAGTTTATTTTATAGGGCACACACTTTTACTCATTGACAATGTAATTTATGTTTTTGCTTAGCAAGTTTTCTATCGATGACATTAGAGTTTCAAACGCAGCATCGTCGGTCCTCGTATTTTTTATTAATTTTCACATCCATCTGATTCATTCCCAACTGTAATTTAAGTTAAAAATCTAAATTTGTCTGGTTTTAGAGTGGCTATGACTTAGGATACGGTTTAAAGGAACGGCTAATGGTATCTAGGCGTCTAAAGACAATTTTTGCTCCAAGTAACGCCGTCGTTGTTTGTACTGCTAATTACAGGTCTCAGTAGCATGCTCCCTTAAAGGAAGAGCGCCGGTGCGACGAATTAATTTTTCAAATTTCAGTAAGTTACAGAATTTTCATCTTTCTCCTCAATGAAATAATGCGAATGTTACGTTGACTTGAAATTGCCATTTTTTTCTATCAGATTGGGATACGTACTGATAGAGGGGGTAAAAACAATAATTGCTAGTTAAGAAAGGGGAAACCACTTTATAAGACTTTTTCTTTTGTGGTGCCTCATTTCTCTCCATTGTCAATTTTTTAATTCTTTTTTCTTTGTGATAGCGGTAAATAAATGTCACTTTATATTATGATTGATGATCATACTTCACTAAATCGATCAAAATTGTTGAATTTTTATGGGGTTTTGTTTTATAATAGAAGCAAAAATCATAGATATTTTGAATTTGGGGTAATTTTGAGTCCCTAGTGTATGCTCAGTTTACCTTTGTGGAATATTTGAGACATTACTAAATGAGTAACCTTCGTGCATCCCATTATTCTTTATCTCAAACTGCATTTAATACTGTCATTTTATATTGCTCAATTAAAAGGACCCGAAAGCGTGGAGTCCGTTCCGAGATGCAAGCAATTGTAGGGTGATGCATACAAAGTTTATTTGACTTTAGAATTTTTGTTAATCTTCCATCGAGCATTTTTCCTTTCTAATTTTCAGAAGTTTTCGCCCGGCATAGAAGGCATTCAACCTGGTAACCAAAGAGTTTGGATGTTAAGAATAATAATCTCATTGCTTAAGCTGAAGTTGAATAGCTACATTGTTAATTTATTAATGCTATTTTAATTTTGAAACTGTCATGATCTATGAAGAAAGCGGCCTCTTATTATTAGAACGTATTTCGTTTTGCGATGATTATTTATACTTAGGTCCAGTTTTATAATGTCTGCTTAGCGTTAACTGTATAATAACTTGACATTTGCGTTAACTTAGAGTTCGTATTTTATATATTTTACAAGGCTGTCGGTTAATTGGCGTGTATGTTATCAAAGGGTGATATTTTAAACTTCAGTTTTCATATCGAGATAATGTTTTAACTGTGATGGTAAAACCGGGCCTTAAAGGTACTTGGTATTATAAACACTATCATGATAAGATTGCCTGTTTTTTATTTTAACAATGAAAACTTTTATCATACGCAGCTAAAAGTGCATGTTCTTTATCTAAGCGATGTAAAATTTTTATTGTATCAGCTCATGTTGCCCTTCTTTCATTGGGATGAGAAGAAATTTATATCAGATCCTGGTAAGATTACCCATTTTTCTTATTTGAGTGGTGGAAAATTTTATACCTACGCCCACTTGGCGGGCATGTAATATGTACTCACACAAAGAGAAACTCAAAGAGTTTGTGACCTTGGTACTTTAGTCAATCTCTTGGTTTTCATAGTTGCCCCCATTCCATTGTAGGTCACTGCCAGAGCCAGCGCCATCACTCGGGACTGCATGTTGGGCGAAGTGCCATTTTTCTGGAGGTGTACCTAAAGGATCAAAGAGCTTGGAATCCCATTCTGATGTGCTCGCCGCGTCCCTGTGATCCGAATCTTGGGCGCTCCGATGCACATTCTTGAGTCGGGGCAGTCCGATATCCCGGGCAAAAGCCGAGAGCCATTCAAAATGCCGACCGCCAACACTCGATCCTGGTAAGTGGAGCTCGAAAAATTTTCCATTCGTCGTAAAAAGTGTCCCTTTAGCTGAGGCTGCTCCCTCATAAAATTCTTCTCTTTGAACTATCTGGGTACTTTTGTGAATAAGGTTCGGATTCTGCATTTTTCTCAGCCCGTAGACTTAGGATTGCAGCTTTTTCTATATGTTGATTTCGTCGAGTACTTTGATGAAGTACTGTGGATTCTGTAATCAATTATGGTGTTGGCTTTCTTCTGTCCATTTATTTAAATAACTGTGTCCCTAATTCTACAATAGTTTACGTATTCTTAGAGTTTAGAACCAAACGGATATAGTGAACCAAATAACCAAACACATTACTATACACTGAGTCTCGTGTTTCCTACCTTCGTTTACCTCACTTGCCCATGTGAACATTTTTCTTTAAGTATATTTCTTGAATTATTCCCAAAATGCACGCATTCCTACTCAATAACCTCCTTTCCGGATTGTGCTCAGTCAAAATTGCTAAATTCTATATGATTAGACTGCAAACCTTACTATGCATTGATATTTTCCTCTATAGCATCCGATCCTTGAGTACCTCTTTTGCTTCAGTTTTACTCATGCATTGCTTCATACACGCCCTTATGTTCTTAAAGGCCGCTAAACACGGTACATTTTATTGCAAAAAATGAATGAAAGTAGAGCAGGTTATATTTTCCATTGAACCATTCAGACAATCGTACAATTTGCCGATTAAAACGGTTCCATATTCCTTATGAAAGAGTTCATATTTTCGTTTGTACAATAAAATTTATCATGTATAAAGGTCTTAAGACTACCTTTTCCTCCGAGAGAATCTTACACCAAAGTCCCTAATGACTTAGTATTTGTACCGATACTTTCCTCGCAATTCTCTCCTCTGATATAAATATGCTTCCAATCAGTTTACGGCAAACGTTTTACGTCTTCATTTCCAAAGTATCTATTCCATATGCTATCATCACGGTCTAATTCTTTACCTCTTTCCTCCTACTTTATCCGCTAATACTTCTCAGTTTTTCTGTCTCCTCTGTATTTGGGACAATCATATGCTTGTCTTGGCTTGACCAAGTTTTATAACCGTACCGTGAAGCGGGACGGATTTTTCTTTACTGAATTGCAACTTTAGGCTATTCGATGAGCAAAATTCCCAAAATGTTGCAAAAACTTGTCGCATCGGAGTCATTGTGCTTTGAACGTAATGAAGCCGAAGGTGTTGCTTCCAACCGAATTTTACCGGGATGACGTATAGTCGACCATTTTTATACTTAACGCGAAATTCCCGTCGTTCTTGAAAATCTATTGTGTTCATCGCATAGTGAACGACACGGTGAAAAAAGTATTGGCGACGAGTTCGATCCCTTGAAAATGTCAAGGAAAAAAGACTGAGAAACTTCATCGGTTGGAGTTGATCTCCTCGGTGGCTTCTGCGTGAGCGCGCATACTCGACGTCTCACATTCGCTAACCATTTGAGCAACCAAAGCACTTAGTTCATGTTCGAAGAGCTGAAAACGTCGAGTTTTTAAGTAAATCCCTTTGTGGTGCACTTGGTAAACCTTAGAGAGACGCTCAGGAAAATATAAGTCCATCCCTCGTAATGCCGATACCCCTTGGAATTTAAAAAAACCTTTGAGTCTATGATTATAAAAGTTTTTATATTTCTTTCGCTTGAAAACGACGATGGTGTTGATATCGATGTTCTTTTTTTGCCTGTACTTTGGATTTGAATGGGGGCTTGTTGAATTTTAAAATCCGATTCCAAGACTATAGGTCGATGTATTCAACGGTATCCGGCGAGATATTGTGGAACAATATTGTGAAGTTAAAAGAAAGAAACAAATTGATGATGCTTTTAGCACTAAGACTCGTTGTACGAATAAATAACTGTGTGGGTGTATCAGAGTTTCTTTCTTTCAACTTCAATAACTAATAACTTTCAACTATCGAGTGATCATTCGAGCGTTAATTCGGGAATTATTGAAAATAATTGCCTTCTGAGATGAGCTTGGGTTCTGCACGGTGAATTTTTTTTTCGCTGAAGACATATCTTATTACGAGTCATCGCGTTCCATTGAATATATGCTACCAAAAACAAAATATTTGTATTCTGTTTGAGGCTAAGTCTTGTTCATTCCGAATTCAAGATACACCGTGTGCATCGTCGTGAATAGTGTAGCGTCATTGATGAAAATTCCTTTGTCCACTCCAGCTGTTCTTGTTGATGCCATATACCGTCCTGTCTCGCGTCCTACGAATATCACAATGCGCAAGAAATTATTTTTCAATATTTTCCACGTTAAAGTTACGGATTGGTTTGAACATTTGGGGAGGCGACCGACAGCTTAGGTTATTAACGCCATAGGGAACAGGTAAGGTAGAAAGGGTGGACAGAAATCCGACGTCGGCATTAGCCAGCTCTTAACGAAAGGCGCTAAGGGGACAACCGTCAAACGCCTCATCCGATAGACGGAGTATTGTACAAACTTGAATTGCCCGGGTATTCTCTGAAAAATATCCTCCTCTGCAGGAATATGAACCATGGCCGCCAGAATGGTTGGCCAGTACTCTAGCCACCTCACCAACTCGATCTCCCGTAAAAATTACGGTGCACGTGTTACGACAAGACGTGTCATACACGAGGAAACTTGGTAGCTAAGATTTTGATATGGGGCTTGGCGTTTTATTATTCCATTTCGAGAACCCGTGATGATTTTCTCCACAAGTTACTCGCTCGTGACTTTCTTTCGATCAACCGACGCCTCCATACGCTTCTATTTGGTGATTCTATTTTCGTATATAGATAAACATGGGAGAGTGCTGACCTTTCTCCACCCTATTTCTCGTACGAAAGGTACCTTCCCCCCCCTCGCTCCAATATCACTCGTCGAGAAATTCTCCGCCTTCAACCCTACCCCCTTCTTCACCCATTCCTCCCCCTCCGCCCGCCCTCCCCCGGCCTCCGCCTCTCAACCCCACGCCTCCCCTCTTACTCCATCGACGAGGCGAAAACTCAATTTCCTTTCCCCGAAAATACGAATTCGTGGATTCGTCTTCTGGTTTTTGAGTCGGAGTCGTGTTAGTATGTATTCATTCTCCCTGAGGGATTCCCGCTCTTCGATTTTCCTTCAACCGCGTCTCCTCTAGTTCCTCCGTCTCCCTCGCCTCTCAGTCTTTATTGCACCTTCATCTTTCCTAGGCCAATTTTTCTACCCCCTTATCCTCGTCTGCACCCGTCGAATCGCTGTGAAAACTTTTTTCTTAATCAACTTAGATGTAGATAACATGATTGCCTCTTATTTCAATGTAGACCGTACTCAAATATCATTGCTACTTATACGATCTATATACTATCTGGTGAGCCTCTTCAGAGGCATGTGGTGGTTGGTCTTAGAACTCCAGCCATTAAAGAGGAGGGTGTAAAGTAAGCGAGGGGAGAGTAAAGAGGTGAATTGTAGGTTAACGATGTGTCTAATGTTAGTTATACGGTGCTTTGGATACAATCATTAATGGGGTTTGGAAAGAGGAGGTTTTTGTTTGTATCAGTTCGGCTGTGAATCTCACTTATTGTTTTGCCTCTTTTAGTACTAAAGAAATGGTGCACGGACAACGCTAAATCCTTCTTGCCGCATAGAATCTCAACTGATTTGGAGTTTTGAAGTAATCTCAAGTTAGTACGTAGCCTCCCAGTCCTATGTGAAACTATATTTTCGATTCTGCAGTGTTTTACGAAGCGAGGTGCTTTCCTTAATATTTTATTGAATTCACAGATTAAAATTTTTCTGCGCTGGGCACAAAATACTCGCGGCGTATTCGAGATATGGCTTAATCTGAGCTTAGTAGCTACTGTGCAGAATCTCATCAGAGGAAGTAGCATTGAATTTGAGCAAAGTAGTCTCACATCTTGGGAGGAAGTCATTTTTTGTCATTATATCATTTTCTGTTTCATGACAAACATGTACGCTATCCGTAGGTTATCTTCTGAAGGATGTTAAAGTGCCCTCTGTATTCCACATAATCACCTTGTGCTTACTTGGTGTTCACTTCTTACTCACACAACAGGCTAGGTTACCGGGTGCATGAAGAGTACAGCAAGAATTCATTTATTGGGAGTTGAAGATTGACTCAGAGGATGTTTATTTGCCCCGCACATCACATCTGTTTGACTCATAAAAGTAATACATCAAGAAAAATGTCGTGTGTCTAGGGTAGAGAACTATTTCTTTCTCCACTTATGTGACATTATGTCACGTATGTGCACTCATGTATGCATCTATGTATGTCACATATGTGCACTCACCTCCACTTATGTGCACTTATGACAGTAACTCTGAGAAAATGCCCCTGACTTATTTTTGCTTTCCTTTTTTGAAAACCCCTCCTTCGTTGCTGGAGTAGCTACTCACATCCTCAGATCCTCGTCCTTCCTGTGGTTCCAGGCTCGTGGATCAAACTCTTTTGTTGAGTACACGTCTTACTCGCCTTCAGTACGACCCTGGTGCCTTGCTTTCCTATTTTCTTTTCCTCTTTCGTCCATCCTTCTTAAATGCCAATACACGTGCTATTATTCATACTGGTTTCCTTTTGGAACTTTGTTTGATTAGACAGTTATTTGCATGTCGTCATTGTTCTGTTTAAACGAAATAAGATTGCCAGTTGGTAAGCAGTTCCTGAAAACGTTCGTGTAGAAGGAACAGTAACATGCTTGGCAATATTGATTTTCTCCACACGCAAGGTGGCAAGGAAAAATTTAAGTTCCACTCTAGAAAGTACCTAAATTATAATTTGTTTCGACCAAGATTATGGTATGCTCTGCCGTCAATCGGTCTGTCATTCTTGTGGATTTTGGCATGATATACCTCAGAAACACGGACCATTGAACAGATGAAACTGAGGGTATTGGATTAGAAAATTTGTGCTTTGGGACGACGAATTCTGAAGACCAAATGGACGGACAGGGTCATGAATTGGGTGGTGTACAGAAGAATACGAGAGGATAAAATTATGCGAATTACTTTCGGAAATAAAAGGTCCATTTGTATAGACCATACTTGGGGCCATACCATTAATTAGCAAAGAATGTAACTGAGATTGAAATAGAAAGGAGAACCGCAAAGTGAAGGCTGTGGGACAATCACACAGTCCAGCTTTAACAGGACATGAAACGGAAGCCATACAAGTGTATTAAGATTTAACAAGGAAAAGGATGGATGTAAAGCTGCTACCTACCATTCTTGGGATTTGAATGACTGTTGATAATGCACCATTGTGAGATAGACAATGTATTCTTTCTGAGTATCCAGATAGCTAAATATAACTTTTGATCCACATTAAGCTTCCATTAATTATGCCTAAAAGTTTCGCGTCTTCCGGGAAAACCAATTCAATTCCATCATGTACCATATATCATGTCTTCACCTTGTGCGTTGTTTTCAGAGGTTTCTGTTACCTAAAGCCCAGCGCACACTTATCCTGCCGCCTCGGTCCGCTTCCTCTCTCCCAAAATATATGGCTAACTGAAATACGGGTTATTCTGTGTAAAAATAATTTTAAACGAAAACGAAGCGTATGAAAAAATAGATGACAAGAACTGATTTCATCATTCATTCTGCCATTGAAAGCGGAAATTTGAATCCTATAGCACGATGAGAGTAATTTAATGAAGCCAAATATGAAACCTCTCAACTGATTCCAATGCTTTTATGATGGGAGGAAATTGGGAGCCCATTTTCGGGTCTAAGTGCTACATACCTTAAACACCGAATCTGTGGAGAAACTGTTCGGTAGTTTTCGAGGACATATTTACACAGTTGTGTGCAGAGGTGAGAGAGATGGAGTGAGCGTGCGTAACTTTTATGAAGAAACGCTGTAGAGTGTTTTGGCAGAAACAGCGCACGCAGTGCATAATCGACCATGTTGCTTCAGGAAAACCTCCATGCTATATTGTATTTTCCCAGCACGAATGATATAAAGAACACTTCCCCATTTACCTCGTACTAAGAATACTAAGAAAGTCTCTGGGAGGCCAGGAAAAGAAAGAGATGAGGTTTGAGGGTCTACAGGAGTTCTGAGAATCATGTTTTTCAGCTGATTCTTCAACGATTTGAATGAAAATAATCTTCAAATAAGCGAATTTGTTGCCCTATAAAAACACCGTCGCCAACTTTCTGTACTCATGGAAAATTTACGATATGCGTTTCATATTTAGAAAACTCTTCGATGTTTGTTCTTTATGTTCCAATGCTGGTCTATACATATTTTAATGCTGTTTGTCAGCCGGTAAGCACCAATTCTGGACTTTTTCTCGCCTGTATTATTCTCCATCGAAATTCACTTAATTCGCTCACACGTCTCTCTAATTTCAAAACCATCATCATCATCGTATTTTAGTCTGGACATTGGTTTGCTGAATCACTCAACCCTCCTATCAGTCATTAATTTCTTTCCTACGCAATTGCATGCTTTGACGTCCTACACGAATCAATGAAAACATTCCATTCTGCCTCTGAATTTCTTCCCGTTCATCTCTGATTCCGAATTTGCTTCCATTTGGCTATGCCAGACATTGTGTCCGATAAGTTTGTTTCTCCTTCTTTTCCGAGTTATTTTATACTTCTTTCTCTCCGTTTCCTTATAGGACTTCTTCTTCGTCAATTTTTCCTTACCAATTTTACCTTTCCCTTACCTTCGTTAATTTTCATATTTTTTTCTATAACATCACATCTACATTGCTCTACAGATGTAGTTACTCAGATAATAAATTTACTGTAATTATTCTGAATACAACAAAGAGGACGCTTGGCAGGTCCTGGCAGAATATAAGGCCCACGATGACCTCCAAAACAATATGAATCATACACTGAAAAAGGAAAAAAAGAGTTGCACTAGGCAAAAATTTACTATAAATAAAGAACAATTCAAAAATCTCGTTTCGGAAATTTGTAAAAAGAAACAATATTTACAAGATATGTAGGTCCATCTAAATGTATTCTGACCGACTGAGCTGCAGCAAATCACCCCAAACAACAAAAAACCTCGGGACTTGAGTATATTCATGACACCTAGAGTCTCATGGAGTGCTGACCTCTATAAAGGTTCGTAGCTAGTTAGAGGGTAAAAATATCGAAACATCTAAACGTAAAACAAGCATCAACCATTTCTTTGACCCCGGCGAGTAAGGCAGATAGCTTGATTGTGAAGACCTTATCAAAACAAGGAACGTAGCACTCAGGCTATGAAATTCCAAAACCATATATGGTGACTCAAGGTAATAAGCGGAAGCTTGAGACCGAGGGGAGGTGGAGGGTCCTTCCCCTTAAATAGTATCTATATAAAATCCCCCAGACCTAAGTAAATCTTGAACCAAGTATCACTTTAGAGCGTGCTTCAAGTATATGTCTTAAAAAAGTGCTTCGTAACCGTCAGGCTTAAAATGCTTGTAGTCGGCATACTCCTCTTATGGCAGAATGTGTTCTCTATTTGGGTTAATATGCTCACAATCCTTCTTGTTTCTTCCATTTGCGGGTGATCCAGCTTTATAATTTTTCTTTCCAAATTTCCAAATAACGTAATCCGTACCAATACTCAAATTTTCCCCTTCCGGTAACAAACTAACGATATCATCTCATAAGACGTACCTATAAAATAAACAAACCTCGAAATTTCAAAATGCCTATCCATAAAGTGCTCACAAATAGCTCAGCTTCTCCGAACTCATTTCCGAAATTTTGTGAGAGAGATGCGAGTTCGCAGAAAAGGATACAAGAAGAAAAAAATGGACTAACGGTAGAGAACGCATAGAATTCAGGTTATTTCAAACTCATCCAAAATATGAGCATTCAATTCCCCGCCGTGTCTGATCCAATGCGCATTCAATTTTTATCTTGTTAGTCGGCAACACTTGTTTTTCCCTATCCCTCTCTCTTTCTGATATTGATGTTCGCGATCAAGTTCTGAGAATGTTGAAATGTCTTCCCGATGATTCTTCCACAATACGGATGAAAATAATCTTCGAATAAGCCAATTTGTTTCCCTTTAAAGGCACCATTGCCGGCTTTCTAGGCACATCGACATTTTAGTATATGCTTTTTCGTATATATAAAACATTTCAATGTTAGTTATTTTAGTTCCAATTATGTACTATAGATATCTTGACGAACATTCTCATGCTGTCCGTCAGCCGGTCAGCGACAATTCTTAAATTTTTCCCGTTTGTGTGACATCGAGGTGTGGACGTTCTCTGAACCTGCTGTAATTAATGTGGATTTGCTGAGTAAATTACGAAAATAATTAATGTGGGACGCGGGCTTAGGGCTACATGAGTGCTCATATTACTATGAGCCAGCAACTGAGCACGCATGAAATATGCGCGCTGCGCAGTCAACAATAATGCAATTCATTTCACTAGAAACTCGCAGTAGTATATGCGTACCTATAGATACGATTTGGTAAATTAAATTTTGGCTTAAGTAACATTTGAATTAGGATCATGAAGGAAAATACAATTGCTAGTTGTATGCTATTTTTCTAGTAAAACTCATTCGTTTTATTAATGATGCATTAAGTTACGCGATAAGCCGTTTTAACACTTTGTTAACTGGGCTTTACATTGAAGGCCGGAAGAATTTTGCTCAATCACCCGGATTTTGAAAGAAGACACTCTTAAATTTAATGACCTTTTATTTACCTTTAAAATTTGTTTTGCTACTTTGTGGTCATATGTATATCTACCTGAAAGACAACAGTTACACCATTACGTCCAATTGCCGATTAATAATGACTTTCCATGGACGGCCTAGTACGTCCATCGTCCTTATCAGAAAATATGAGAGGACGTACCATTACGTCCATAGCACTCAAAGTGTTAAGAGTACTGATGAAGTTTTCTCCGATTTCCCACCTGGTCAGAGGGTATTGGGTTGGTACAATTTAAAACCCGGTCACGATAAGATTCCCCACGTAATGAGCCAAGAAACTTAGTTTTTACTTTTTGGCATCAGACACCCGAATTTTGCTTTATTGATATAAAGCAGCTCCGAGCCTCACTTGCGGATGTTTGAGTTCACAAACATTCGCCGGCAACCATTCGAGCCTCCCCTAAACAAACAATGGAAGAAGCGAGGTTCCGCCGGTCACCGCTCACCACAAGGGTCGGTTGGATGGTCGGAGCTCAGCGACTCCCGCCGTTCGCGGAAGGCGTAAATAATCCCGATTTCATCGGGCAGTACGTGCAGGTGGACGATCGATCACTTGTCCATCGAAGACTCTTCTTCTCACAAAAATGAGTCGATTCCTTTGCGGGCTTCATCCAATTGACTGGTGTATGCTCGCCTCGGGATGGATATAGCCGTTCTGGCGAGCAACGTTCCCTCGCCCCTGTGTCGAATTGGAGATGAAGGTCACCTATCGAGAAGTCCACCTATCGGGAGGAGGAGAGCTAGAATGATATTGCACGAAAGTCGTTGTTATAAGATGAGTGGAAAATTTGGAAAATTTTTTCTCTTTCTTATGTATCAGTCTCTTTTCTTCCCTCTGGCTGATTTTATCCGACCCCTTAAAAACTCTTTATTGATTTGGGTCATGCTTGATGGTAATGAAATGTTTGCTCGTTAAATTTAATCAACGTTTATATTTTTATTCTGCTCGAATATCCTTTCCCCCAATTGGTTTTTTAGTATGTATTTAATTCATTTGACCCTATTTTGAAGCCAGTTAACGTTTAAACACGCTATACCATGCATAAAAGTGTAAACGATTTTGTATCTGTACCTAAAGATGATGTTAAGTAGAAACCATGCTCGTAATACATTAAATTTATGTTGAAAAACAAAGCACTACTTTTCAATATCAAGCTATTTTCCTGGAGATTGTAGGTCATTAATCCATGTTTAAACTGTTACTCTTTTGCCAACGTTTCACATATTTCGGATTCTGCACTACTTTTCATTCACGATGATCAGTAAGTTCCATAAAGTCACGCCGGAAACCACCAGATTTAAACACTGCTAAAACGAATGATATATTTATCTTACTGGTTCGTATCTAAGGTGATTGTCGGCAGTCATAAATTCGATGATTGCCTTACTGTACATCATCTCTCCAGTCTACCCTCTGCCAACTGATTCTTACTTTTGAATTTCTTCATTTTTTTAATTCTTGTGATGATTCCTATGATTTATTGATGCATCTATTGTTATCCTTATGTATTATGTCCTTGGTATTTCTCGATAATACTTCCCATTCATTTTTCATTATATTATTTCTTTAAAGAGGCTGAATACTTGTACAGCTTAAGTTTGCATCTTCTATTATGCATAGTTTTAATCAAACTACTTCAAGTTTCGTTTACTGTTCTGCTACGTTCCTCGGTTACGGTGAAAATCCATATGAGTATTGGAAAAGTAGAAAAACATTAGAAATTTTCAATTGGCTTGGGATTGGAAAAATGAGATGAAATTAATCCAGAGTGTCGGTGAGGGTTGAATCAAATTTTTGAGTGGTCAGCCAGGCATCTCTGAGATTGATGTAGCCGAAGAGGGAATGTCGAAGCCTGCTTGATCGTGACGTGGTGATGACATAGATGCAGCACTTAAGCCCACTCAGGAATCTGCAAAACATTTGGAATGCTCTCCAGATTTAGGTTAATTCTTCCATACAAAGCTTAACAAATCAGGCGATATCTTATGAAAATTGGTTTCAGATATCGTGACCTTAAAAAAATTGAAATTTTCTATATTACCCCCATTTTTCTATTATATGGAATGATAGCAATATTCTATTTTTTGAGCCTATGATATTTATAGTTCCGGATATCGGATTCTGTATTAGAATCGGTTTCGATATTTGGATCGGCTTCGACTTAAGAGAAGAGAAAAATCTCGCTACAGATTATTTATTCGCTGCACGGCATGTGTTATCTCTGCATAGCATCCTTTACAGCCGTGTATTGTTTGTAGAAGTTCATCTCTTTTTTTTTTGGCTGTTGCATATTGAAAAGCTTCCAATTGTTGAACGATTGAATGGTGTCTTATTTTATGCATAGAGAATTCAAGCCCTGAAATGATTACCAGGCGAGTATATAAAAAAAACTTGGGTAGGTATTCACACTCATGCGTAGGTATAGTGTTTTATTTTCGAATTTTATATTACGGTTCCGAATATGATGGAGACAGTAGTAACTCGATTTAATTTTTCGAAAATATTAAAAGTTTAATATTATAGCGTTCGATTGGAACATACCGGTCTGTAACTGTTGATAAACATCAAATGTTTTTAATGCCCTTTTCTGGATTTGCATCATGGTCACAGCTGCGATGTATCCGTGACCAAACTTAATCCGTTCTGCATATGACAACATGCGGATAGCACGGACAATGGATGATTCTAGAATTAGCTTCGTAATATTGGATGAAAACTCCAATGACATACTTTTTAGCGTAGACGGAATGGGGTGAAGTAAAGATATGCGTCCTGGAGTACTGATTCACAAAATTTTGATCGGTTATAGTTAGTTAATTGGGCCGTTTGAGAAAAATTCTTTTCTACAGAAGGAAATACCATAGCAACAATTTATTTACGAAAGAAATCAGAATCGCTTACTATTTTATTCGTGAACTTTATCTCGTCTATGGAAAAATTAGGCTCGTTTTGTCCGTTTTCTATAATTTGGTATATTAACTAATGTTCTTTCTCTCTCATTCCGAAGTGATTATTAAAACAGATAAACTATCCGTTTTTTATTTTGCAAGGCCCTAAGGCCTTTTTATCATAGCCGATAAATCCTTGTAGACTCTTAGGTATAAGTTTGCCAATTTATTCAGAATCCGCCAAGGAGGTAGGAAGTTTATAGCGAGCCAACAAACATATTTTCAGTTTCATAGATATGATAAGGGTGGGGAGAAATTTTGCATCGGCGTCAGCCAACATAAAGAAAGGGGTTGAGCAGTCAAAGACAAGTCCTATCCTATGGATGAAGTGCTGTATTTTTAAAAGCTCTCCATGCAGTAAATGCGTGTGTGTATGTACTCCCATGAGCTATCTGCGTTCTAAAAAACGTAATTTCAGTTTTGTGGACACAGATTTATGGGTAAAAATCATTTCCTAATGTCTCTTAACATGCAAATAGTGCCCTATATGCAATGATAGCGGAATGCTTTTGCGCCGCTACAGATCTGCAAGAGCTATAAGCTGCAATGCTGAGCGTTGTCATTTTATGCCTGTAATGTCGGTGTTTTCATTATGACCGTAATGCTCCTTCATATGCCACTTGCGCAGGGTTATTTACGACGCCATAACACCTAGTAGTACACCTTGGAAGTCATATCTCGTGTCTTCGCTTCTTCTACTCGTGTAAACATCGTCATCTGAGCGGTATGGAGTACATAACTTAGGAATGAACGTGCATACTTTCTTTTATCCGCACCTGGGAGCGAGGAGTGATCACAAAGGCTCTTTTTACGGCTGTTTTACTGAACTGTAAGCAAACATAGGTGGTGAATGAGCCGCATTACGCAGCCTTTGAAGAATATATTACGGCTACGATTCGCGTTTCGAGTGCGGATTGGAGCCGTTCATTTGTTTACGTAGATTTTTTTGTTTATTTCAATGTGCTTCGTGGGCAGTAAATGGAGGTGGTCCCTTACAGAGGCAGTTGTATTTTGGTCCAATGGCAGTTTTTGTTGGGGTTTCGGGATCGACGGCAACTGCGACGTCCGTTGGGGTAGCACACTTCTTCATAAATTTGTATTTTGTATATTCCGCACTTCTTTTATTTCCGATCAAAATTTCGGTAGTCGTTGCTATTATTATTTATATTTTTTTCCAGCTGTGCGGGTGGTTGCGTTCAAATGATTCTTCTCTCCGTTTTTGTTTTCTTAGTAAGAGCTCTCCATTCAGTATATGCATATGTGTTCAGACTCCCATAAATTATCAGCATTCTAGCAGACAGAATTTCAGATTTTTAGACCCATATTTATGGGGGAAATTCAACATATGCACACGCAAACCCCTTTCCCCCAACACTACTTCTCCTCCTTAGCCACCCTTTCAGTCCTCAGAATTGTATGTATAAGAACTACTAGTATACTATTGTGCCTTAATTATAAAATGACTATTGAAACCATAGCTGGAAATCCTAAAATATGGAATAAACGAAGTACAAACTTATTTGGTGGCGTGAACCAATTCTCACTTAGTAACGTCGGAAACGTTAGCTTTTATACTCCTATGCTTCGATTGAGGTATAGCCAGCGGAAGGCCTAGATTGAGCGAGAGAGCTCGATTGACTCTAATAATTCTTCTAAGCTATAAATACATGACATTATAGCGTGAAATTTTACCCATTTACTGTTTTTACCTTGGCATTAGCCTTTGTTAAGTTATGCTGGAGAAGGATGTTGCACATTAAGGATATTCCATCGTCAGACCAAACTTTACCATTCTATCTAGGGGAATTGAGCTCTACGGCCTCTTTAGATAACAAAAGAAAGAGAGTCTCCAATGGTCGTATAAATTGACACCACACATCAATTGAACATAACAATTATTTTGTTTTAAAACAATTAGAAACAACAATTGAGGTGTTTAATTAACGAGTGGTGCCAACTTTACGGCCATTGGAGACTCTTTTTATTTATTTACCATTCTATATTTTCATGTAAAATGAACGAATGACATGGTGTGAAGTGGAGAAAGAGTAAAACATGGGGAAGAGGTATAATTTTCTGAAAATCAGTTGTCATTGCTACTTCCTTTACATCATCAAAATCATTTGTAAATTGCAAAGATTAACGAAAAACTTGTATGTATTACAATTTTGTAATGATACCAAATATATATAGTACTATAGTACTTAACATTGTAAATTATTTCCCATATGTTATCGTAAATGATGATGTCCGGCATTTCTGACGTTGTATTGCGTCTCATTAGCTCTGAGGAGATTAATGCATTGAAAAAAGCATTTAAAGATGTGGTGCTTTTTCTATAAATGTGATAAAACTCTGAATAATCTCAATATAGAGCACGTTTCCTTTTATGCGCCAATGATACTTTTTTCCATGTTTCAAGAATTACCATACATTCGGTTTTATCGATATCATCGATTAATTACGCACAATTTTTTGTTTGAATTCCATTATCTTCCATATACTCTGCCGATAGTCGTGTAATGTGATTCGACTCAATGGCCCCATTGTTTTGTGGTTTATTTAAAATTTTCGAATAGTTCATCTCGAGAGTAAGGAGTCAATAAGTCAGAGTGTTACAAAAATGTTCATAAACATCTCATTAGCTCTGAAGGAGATTCATGCATAAAAAAGTATTTGATGGTGTAGAGTGTTTTTTTCTATAAATGTGATAAAACTTTTAATAATGTCAATGAGCACTTTTTCTTAAAAGCGCCAATAATTTTTTTTCCATATCTTGAGAATTACCATCCATTCGGTTTTATCGGCATCCTCGATTACCTATGCACGTTTTTTGGGTATAAATTCCATTATCGTCCAATAACGCTGTCGATAATGGTGTGATGTAGTTCAAATTAATGGCCATTGCCTCAAAATTTATTGAAAACGTTTGAATAGTTCAGATATTGAGATAAGAGTCAGTAAGTCAGACTGTTATATGAGGTTCACAGGAACGTAAGCGGAAACTTGATGGAATAACTTAAAATTTAAAAAATGTTTGATTTTCTGAGGCCTTTAAGGCACGAGTTCTCCTTAAATCCTAGTCTTCTTTGATAGAAGTCCTCTGAGTCAAGATATTTCCTTTTTGAATCCTAACGAGGTTCTCAATCGTATAAATCTATAACACGGTTCCTCCCCTTTCGAAAATATGTGCGATCAAGTGAATAGGTGACCTGGAAAATCAGGTCCGCTATTACCGTTGCAGCGTCAAGTTCTTTTTTCCCCTGACGAAAAGGGGTAATAATGGGCTTTCCGCTTTTTCCACCAATTTTCTCGAGTTTACCGCTTCTCTCAAATACCCTGATGAGTTTTCCTGACATCGTCTCGAGCCTGCCTTGATCATTTATGCCCTGTACCTTTTGAACTATATTTGGTCTCTAATTGTGCTCGGGCAGTCGTATGATTTTTATATTTTTTTTCCGAGGCTCTTGATCCATTGTAATGCTAAAACATTCTACTGTTTACACTACAAAATCTCAGTGCTAGTTTTAAACCTAGAATTTTTTGCATTGAAATTGTAATAAGGTCCATAGTAATAACTTAACTTGTTGTGTGCCTTGTTTGAGATCATTATTGATCGTGCCATGCTAAGTTTGGTTGACTGCAACCCTCCACCCTCACTAATCTGATGCTAGTTTCTTTATTTCCTGGTAGCTCTTCTTATGTAGTTTTCCCTTTATTTGGTTCACTAACTTATTACTGACTTTCTCTCGGGACTTTTCCCTCAATTTTACCTTCATCGTTGTTCTTCACGAATTCTCCATGCCTCAGGGTGTGTCCAATCCATCTGGTTCTTATTTTATGTATGGTGTTCCACATGGTTCTCTCCTCCTTTACACTTCTGTTAACTTAATGATCAATGCTAATTCTGCTTGTGTCACATGTAAATTTAGTGTAAATCGACAGTATTACGTACTGTCCGTTACCATGTTATTTCAAATTACACGGTTTTTGTAGTTCACATTTCTGCCCCTTTGAGTTTAAAAGTAAATTCCAGACAGTGCGTGGGACACCTTAGCCATTATCTAAATAGGTTTTAAATAGATGAGCGATGTACACGGTATCTTTTTTAAAAGATCCATTGAAATCACATTTGGAGTTGACATTCTGGTGTAGTGGACAGGCTATGTAATAGCTCACTTTTGATGTTAAAGAGTGACCACTCTTTCTTATAAGTATTAGAAAATTTAGGAAATTCTGGAAGGTTCATCAATAAACCAGCCTCCGCATTTCTCAGTTCTTCTGGCAGCCGATTGGAGTAAAATCCCACTCAAAGGACGATGCATCCCCGTGGGTGTTCCGATATAAATAATTCAATGTCGGTTTGGATGCTGTTGATTTTTCACCTTTAGAGAGCTAATCTGAATTGAGAAGTGGACATTTCTCTCAAATCAATTCTCTGCTAATAGGATCAGCCATCGAAATTAAGGAAAAATATCTAAGTGTCATATATTGTAAGAGGGTTTCCCGGTAAGACCTTTGTACTGTAATTGCCTTGTTGTCTTTTACTTTTACCTTTACTTTTTGTCTAAGGTTTAATTCATTGTTCAATTACTCACTCTATTATCTACTGAATTTACACCATTGACTAATGTTTTCCGATGTCAACTTCAATTTCTAAGGTGTCGGATATTTTTTTGTTGTTGTCGTGAATTTTCCAATTTCCAATATGCTCAGTTCTGCGTATGTGTCAAGTTCGTGGTATATTCTGGCAATACCACAAATCTGTTGTACAATTTTATATAGAATTGTCCTGCCCAATTTCACTCCAATCATTCGACAAAGAATGGGTTGTTTATTATGTATAAGTATGAAGTTTTTTACTATAGACATGGCGAAAAAGAAAAATCTCTTAGTATATTCCACACTTAAAACTTTAATTCCTGACCCAGGTTTCGATTGCCTTGCAATCATTTTCAAAGGTTTTGTATTGGTTTTTGATTGCAAGGCAGTCGAAACCTGGGTCGAGAATTAAAGTTCTAAGTGGGGAAATTACTAAGAGTTCTCTATTTTTAGTCATGTCAGTAGTGTAATTCCACAAAGTTACGCCTTCAACCATCAAGTTTATGAGTAATTCAGAAATTTTGAGCACAAGAAATGTTAGCAGGAATAATAAAATCTAATAATACGGAGGCACAGATACCCGCGTCGTTGTTTGGAGTATTTAAAATCGGTGATCGGTGCTGGAGCGGGAAATTATAGTCTTCGGGTAACATAGGATTCTTGCTCCGGGTCTCTGGCTAAAGCAGTTATTTCGAGCTCAGGGTAGCTTCAGCTCCAGTTCAAACTCCAAAGCCCTGACGCTGATCACATATTCACAATGTCCTTTACTCTTTGAGTAGTGAGTTTTTTGTTAGTGTTAGTTAGTAGTGAGTTTTTGGAAAAAAATGAAATTACTTCCGATTACAATTTTATTACCTTGAACTCAAGTTTGTTTGATTAGCAAAAAATGAAAACAAGAAGATCATACATTACACAAGCATAACAAAATAAATACTAGAATTTTACCAAGCAAGATCCAAAATATTGTTGTATTAGAATAAAGATATTAACTTAGAAAAAACCAAAAAACCAGCGTTGAATACAATAACTTCCATCAATGGAACCAACTACATGTGACATGCACGAGTTCAGGACTAAACGTAGGTAGTAGAATAATGGAATGGATGGCATGACTCTTCAGAGACACTTTACAGTGACAATTCGGCTTACCAGCCACTAGGATGGAAAGAACAATATGTTACAATGCCTCAAGGTCGTTAAATATCGATTGTATTCTTCCTTCGATATCGGTCTTCGCAACGTACATAAATCCGCCATTAATGTGCTTATTTTCCTGTATTCTACTTCAGCATAGTATAGGTTGTTCGATGTTTTTTTTTGGTTTTGCAGTGCATTTGTATTCGAAATGACAACTTGTGCCGCATATTCACAGATTTACTTGGGTGCGTTATGGCAGTAAATCCTCAAACAGCATATTAATGGCGGAAATGTTGTGAAAATGGTGGTGAAGACCTATATCGAAGGAAGAACACACTTGATATTGATCGGCCTTGGCAATGTATCTGAATAATAATAATGTCATCATATTGAGCTGTAGAAAAATGTCTCCTTTATTTAGCGATATTAGGACTGTCTAGTCCTCTCTTACATTTAACTAATTTTACGTCACACAAACAACCATATCCTGGATCGAGGAAATCGACCCAGGAGGGACTCGAACCCCCGATCCTGAGTTAGCAGGAAAGGACTTAACCCCGCCGCCACCGGAGTCGACAATGGGAGGCGTGAACGTACGCCTCTACTGCTTCAGCGGAGATTTGAAAGACGTACATGTACGATCATACTCTGGATGGCCACGAGGCACGAGGACGTAAATAAACTTTCGTACTGCTCCTAAGGTTTAATGTCAAGGTGGGGGCTGTCTGTTAAATGTTTTGCGATATCCAATTGTTAAAATTTACCACGGGAAAAAAAGATCCCGGCATTAGCCAGTGTTCCAACTGCCCTATCTGCCAAAAAGACTAAGGCATTGAAAAGTAAGCTTTATCTCGTTCTTAAGACATGGTCGGCTTTAATCTCTCATTTCCCCTCCGGCGATAATTTTTATGAACGATCGTGTGAAATTGAAAAAAAAAAGCATTTAAAAATATTAATAAGTAGTCCATTGCCATCTCCTTCAATTGATTAAGCGACTGCTAATCCCTCAGAAAATGCGTAATTGGTTACGAGGGCCGTTTCGACCGGTCGCAATTTTTTATTCATCGATCGAGGTAAATTGTGGCGCTCGCGTGATTTGGGGCCGACGCATTCGCCTCGTCCCTGATTCAATTTCCTCCTATTTCCCCGAGGCTCGAGAGTTTCTTTTTTTTTAGATTAATATTTTTTTAACAATCTGGCCGTTGGAAGTCTGAAGCGATCTCATTCCAGCCCGCGAAACGGAAGCGAGAGCCCCCTCTAGTGTTAGCGCTGGAGGATCATTGAGACAAAGCAGCGAAGCATTAGCCCGAGGAAATGGGTTTTTGGGGTGGCGCGGCCTATTCTGGCGTCCAACGATATGAAAACGTTTGATTGGGAAAGGCTTTGAAGAGGGCAGCCTTCGTAAACCGAAATGCCGACGCCATGAGTGGCTGAATGCACTTTTTAAAGCCTCTTTGCGGATTAAATGTACGCCCTGAAAGTTCGGTGTTCATTGTTAAACTCTGGGCCATGAAAGCGTATTATTTGGTTACCCCCTTTTGGAAAACAATGCTCCAAACGGACGAATAATAAACATAGAGAACAGCAAAATTAATACATGAATAAACTTGACACCAGGCATAAGTTTGTAGGACTAAACATTGGCATACTATCCATATTGTAAAGAGTACTTTGTGCTTCTATACAATCATTTTTAATACGGCGGGTTTCACAGACTTACTGCTTCGTCAATTACTATTGTTTGTTAAATTTTTTTTGTAAGTATTCTGCAGGATAAGGTAGCTTTTCTTGAATATCAGAGATTGTCCTCCCGGTTTTCTACTCTTTCGGGAGTCTATCTCCCTCTAGTATATCCTTTTTCGCCTCAGCATACGATCTTTCCTTCTTCACCCTGTCCATTAAACCTATTCTCTTTTTTCTTTTTCCTCACTTGCCAAACATCCTTCCCTCTCATTCTTGAGCCGCTTGAGATGCCGGCCTTCGTAAACCGAAATGCCAACCCCATGAGTGGCCGAATGCACTTTTTGAAGCGTCTTGCGGATTAAATGTACGTCCTGAAAAATCGCTGTTAATTGTTACACTCTGAGCCGTGAAAGCGTATTATTTGATTACCTTCTCTATTTTTGGAAAAAAATGTCTCAAACGGCTTAATAATGAGAATAGAATACAGCTGACTTACTACATGAATAAACTTGACGACACCAGGTGTCATTTTGTAGAAGAACTAAACATTAGTTTCCATATTAAAAAGAGTACTTTGTACTTCTCCATAATCATATTTTGCGTGACGCGTGTTACAGTTTTACTGCATTGTCAGGTTCAATAGTCTGTATTATTTTTTGTAAGAACTCTACCGGTTAAGGTAGGTTTTTTTCGAATATCAGAGAGTCTCCTCTCAGTTTTTTACACCTTCAGGGGGCCTATCTTGCTCTAGTACATCCTTTTTCGCCTCAACATACGATCTGCCCTTCTTCATCCTGTCCATAAAACCTATTCTCTTTCTTCCTCTTCCGAGCTTGCCCAACACCCTTCCCTCTTTCGCATTCTTGATCAACCCCTCGCCCCATATTACATCCTCTATTCATCTACTCTACCGATCGCGAATTTTATCAACAAGTTGCCTTTCCTCGCCTACCATCTCAAGCACTTCCTCGTTAGTCTTCCTCTCCGTTCACTTCATCTTACCCTCACCCATATCTCAAATGCCTACAGCATTTTCCCGTCCTCCTTTCTGAGGGTCCACGTTTCTTTCCCTTACAACTCTACGCTGCATATCTGCTTTCATAATATTTATTCTTTAATTGCTGAAATAGGTACTAGATGTGAGGTTTTGGAAAAAAGTAACTTTTTGGAGGAAAAGCAGGGGAGCATAGATTAAGGGCTTGTGAGGTGGGAAAAGTTATTATTCAACAAAGAACTTCTTGTAGTTTGTAATTAAGTCCAAGATACTCGTTCAATATGGATTATAGTATTACTTAAAGCATTTTCAACCATGTTTAGGAGAGTAAGAATGGCAACCAGTGGGTGTAAAGGTTGTAGAAAGGCATGAAAGAGATGAGGATAAAGGAAGACACAATACATGGTAAAAATAAAATTAGAATATGATCGTGGGAATTAGAAGGTCCCGAAGAAGGAAAAGAAAGTAGGATATTTTGCATTGACGGGATAGAGAAGAAAGAAAGCAAAGTGTAAGAGCGATAAATTGGAGAAAAAAGAAATGGAAAAATAAAAAATGGAAATGAATAAATTGGATTATTTTACGTGTTCCTTATAAGGCCGAAGTTGAGAGAAGAAGAGAGGGCCTCCAAACGTTTAATAATATAGAGTGGAATATGGAAAAGAATGGAAATTCTCAATTATAGTGGGAAAAATGGGAGGAAAGTGTAACTGTAACGCATATGGACTAGTGGAACGAAATTATTATTTGTATTTGTGAATGGGAGCCTTCACGGGAGAAACGTTTGGGTCCTTTTTTGATGATTATTATCATTTTTAGCTGAATGGAAGGTTAATATTTAAATAAGCTCTTGAGAACTTATTTCACCCAATATTTTCATATTAAATTATTGCTATGATTTTTAATATTTTATATAATTATCATTAAGGTGCATGGCAGTTGATTCTCTGGCAAAAAACGTGATTTTCAAAGAATATAGGACACTGGTCAACAAAAATAAATGTTTTTCGATAATATTTCAACAAAAGACCATTTTAATCTTATATTTCACTACATAATGTGAATTAAATACTCATAAAGCTTTAACATGTGAATTTTTTATTATAATCCAAATATTTTGTTAAAATTTCAAGTATTCAATTTATGCGCTTTTCATGAAATATTTAATTGCATATTTGACTCAGTATTGAGCAATAATTTATATATTTACTATGATTAACTGCTAATAATCTCTTTATTTTTAAGTAGAGTATAAAAAAGTCGATAATTAATTTAAAAATAACAATTTATATGAAAATTCATTTCTCATGTGCACAGTATATTCTTCTTTCCTCATTAAACTAGCAGTAGTCTCACCTGATTTTCATAAAAATTTCCCATTAAACGTAAAAAAAGGTAGCAAAATCTTTTTTGGATCGCCTAATGACATATATTCCTCATTAGCTGACTCGTATGTTTTCCTGGGAAGCCAAGCTCTTCTAACATGGTGGTGTTGTGTCGCTCTGCTGTCCCGAAGGCAAATTATGAGGCTGCACTTTGGAATCATCCTTGGAGGCCCATGACCTTTGCATTCCGTTTCAAATCATGACAAAACTCTATGGCTCCTAATGTAAAGAATATTAATGTTATAAACTAGTTATTGTATGTTACCGTTACAGAAACTGACGCGTTGGTGTGGTGGCTAGAGTACTCGCTTACCATATGGACGGCCAGGGTTCAAATCCCTGCTGAGGAGGACGTTTTTCAGAGTAAACACGATCCCTAAATTAGTGACCTGTGGAGGAAATTTCAATTACACAATTCATTAGTGACCTGTGGATGAGACGTTAAACCGTGGTCCCCTTGGCGCCTTTTGTTTAGAGCGGGCTAATGCCGACGCCAGGTTTCCTTCCACCCTTCCTCTCTTTCCTATCCCCATGGAGCAAATGACCTTGGCTATCGGTCGCCTCCCAAAATGTCCTATCCAATCATCAGGATGATAAAATAACAACAATTTTCATCGTAAATATAATACGTCCCTGATCTTTTATCCGAGCATTTGTTTATTTGAGTACTTCTCGGGGGTAGTAGGGGATTTGAAGGATACGAAAGTTAGAGAACTATACTGTTGTCATTTTTTTCTTGGTAATCTGTGTGGAGTTTGATCGATCTGCTTCCTACTTTTTCCAAATTAGTTTTTATTGTGGCAATTTATTCTCGCTTGCAGCAATAGACTCCGCATCAAGGCATGCTCATCATCAATTTAAGCTTTAGTCTTCCATTTGGAATGGTGGAAATAATGTTTTATGAATATTCACCACGTTCCGTGATTGTCCGTCTCATTGTGAGCCCATCTGGCTTCTTTTATATGTGCATTAATAAATCACTGCCGCATTGTGTGCCAACCTATCAACCTGATTGATGATATGCCGAGATAAGCAAGTGCGGAGTTACTTAATGAGGTGGGAAATGGTTCATAAAAAATTTTTCCCTAACATGCTTTAATGCGTAGCTTATGTTATGGAGCCTCTTTCACTTTTCTCCATTGTTTTACCCCTTTCTTATCTTGAGGGCTTTCTAGATTATCA
The DNA here is from genome assembly GCA_963169105.1 of Ceriagrion tenellum. Taxonomy (NCBI): domain Eukaryota; kingdom Metazoa; phylum Arthropoda; class Insecta; order Odonata; family Coenagrionidae; genus Ceriagrion; species Ceriagrion tenellum. The sequence goes on from OY720634.1 coordinate 59,364,264, forward strand.
CGGGGTTCAATTGAATAAAACAAATGAAGAAAATCCTTCTGATGGTGTTAGTTATCATTTTCAACTTGTATATTTTACGATCTGGTTAATTGCACTTCTTCCTTTTCACAATTTGTGTAAGTTATGGGAAGGAAATATTATTTTCCTTTAAATTTTTTCTAGGAGTGAAGCATTTTGGAAGAAGGTAAGAGTATGAATAGGATGGGCGTCAATGGATATAAAAGTAGGAGTAGTGAGTGTGGCTAATTGAAGAGATTAGCTAATGGTAGGAGGCGATTAAGGAGAAATTTTGCCTGTACTTAATTAAATGGAAAGCTAAATTACCGTATCATAAGCAAATAAAAGCCATATTTGTTTTTGTAATATTCATTTACCTATGAATGGAATATAATTTGGAGAGAGAGGCACACTTTTGCTGTAAAATACAGCATTTATCACGTAAAATTTTGTGATTAATCATTGAGATAGTTGAATGTTGACGTTTGGTTAATTATCTGAAGAACCATTGGAGGGGGATACATATTTAAAGTAATGTATGTATTAATTTGGTTTCAATCGTATGGTTTTTATGGAATTTATCTTTAAAACTTTAGATTCAAGTGATTAATCATCCAACTCTATCATTATCTGTGGATTTTTTTATGGTTTTCCGGGAAAATTGAAGTAAATTCTGAGCCATATGTCTCTGCAAAGGTGTCAACAGGGCTTTTCCTCCAAAGTATGCCAAACACTCTTATCTTTCATTTCGGCTATGTGATCAAATTTGTGTGCGCAGTGAAATTCTCGAAATCTATCTTTTTAAGTGAATACACAATGTATCCCGAATGCAAAATGATATCTCTTTATAGCATGTTAATGTTTAGAGTTATCTTACTGACATAGTTATAGTTTAATGATACACATTGCACAGAAGAGCTAGCATTATTTTTATGTTCTCTGAGGTAATGACTGTTTTTTTTCCTGAAAACAGTGTCAAGGTTGGAAAAGGCAAGGTGCTAAGAGTTGGTTACCTGATAATTGTACAATAGAGTGATACCATCGAGTAAATATGACATCGATAAATGATTTGTTGCATTAAACTACAACTATTCGGATTGTGTTTTTAAAATATACGAAGGAAAATAACTGTGCACAAGAGCCGCAGGGAAATGGTTTCGTACGCTTCATCGATCACTCTTAGATCACATTAGTCTTGATTTCTTCTTGGTTTCGGAGAAGTTTCGGACCATAATATCTCTCGCTGCGAAGAGAATTTTTCTTCGCGGTGAGAGATAATCTGCTCTTCCATTGAATGTATTCATCAATGCGCAGATGCCTACAAAACAATAGCTAATAATTCATGATTGGTCTTTGTCGACGACTCTTAAAATATCACACAGTGTTGGTAGAGAAGGATCTTATCAACCAAAATGGGACCTATTGCTGTGATATTTGATGCTATTATATTTTTTAGACAAGCCTGTAGGAAAAAGGGTGAATCTCATAGTATCACATGTCTAAGATGCCTAATTTGTTCATATCACCGCCTCTGGCGACAAAATTTGCAAATTTTATTATTAATTCTAATTTTTCTAGCTTTCATTTATAGAAAATGTATTATGTAATTATTGAAGTACGTTGTATCTAGATTTTACGTTTGAATGAATGCAAAACGTCGGATTTTGTTCGCTTTTCAGTTGCATTCGTTGTTTTGAAAAGCACATGGTAAGGTAGGTAACCTCAATTGGATTCAAGTTAGTACTGATATTAAATAGTGCATAATTTGGCCAATTTCTGTCACTATTCCACGGCATAGCTCATAGCTCTAACAAAGGTTCCTGGTGCTGCGCTGTAGACGTTAGTGGCCCATGGGCTAGGGGACTTTGAAAATGCTGAGAAACTGTTTAAAAAGGTTGTTTGTTGTGTGGATGGTCAGTCATCCTTTTTAATCGCTGCTTACGACGGCGCTTCGAGAGAAGGGATTACTCACCAGTACCATTCGTACCATACCTCACAATCTCTCTCGTCTCACCGTGAGAACTCACGACAGGGACCCTGGTAAAATCAATCTGCACGGTGATCTCAACCACTTGCCTGTAAATTTTTTTGCGTGTTTGTACTTCGAGACTTATTAGTAAGTATTTACAAAAGTAAAACAAACAAAAAAATAATAATAAGATACAAATAAAAGTAGTACGCTTTGTTAAGAACTGCTACGAGTGAACATATAGTGTCTCACAACTTTTAGAGAGATTAAGGTGTATGCCCCTAGAGACTCATAGGCTACACGCTAGGCTTCGCTTGCTTGAGAAATTCAGAACTGGTGTGTTTCAGAGTGGCACAAAGAATATTATCATGATGCCTCACTACATTTCTAGGTCTGAGAGAAGCGATAAAATAAGTGAGATACAATTCTGAACAGATAGGTACAAATACTCGTTTATTTTTCTCAAAATAAGCAACCACAGTAAAAATTGAGCTCCAATTAATACGCTCCCATGATACACATCACCATTTCACTTCCCAAAACCTTGTCCCATACATCTTTACACGGCTGGTGACCTAACGCCCCCTGCCTCAAACCCATCGGCTCGCAGGGTAGTATGTAGATGCAGATGTTCTCGTTCTTGCCGCACTATTCTGCATCCGCTTCTTCTGCGAAACCTACATGCTCTTTAAGCGTTCCCCTAACACGCTGGTCGCACTTGATGCCTTACTGATTCTCTATCGATTCCATGGGACGTGCCTCAACCAATCGAAAAGACTCCCATTCCCACATCGGTCGGTCTCCCTTCTCCAAGCTTGCCAATCCAATCCACTCCATCTTCTCCCGTCTGCGTTACGTTCCTGTCTCTCTCTTCCTTTACCCCCGACTTCATGGCTCTCTCCGCGTTGTCGTCGCCTCCGAAGCTCATGAAAGAAAAGGGCCACTTATCGCCTTCTCCTGTCTCCCGCAGCCTATCCTTCTTACTTTCCCTTGCTCGCCTCTTCCATCGTCTACCTCGCCTCCCCCCTTACACACCCTGCCGTCACTCTCCGGGTCCACATCAATCTACCCTTGCCACGAAATGACCCCTGACCCTCTTTCGGACCAACACCAGCCCCATCCCATCCGAGAGATTTTCCTCGTCCAGCAACTTCTCCAACCTTTTCCCACCTCATTTGGTCTCGTGTTCCTGTCGTTCCGAATGGAGAGAGGAATAGAACTGAACAACAAACATTGTTGAACGAAATCACTCATGGTGGAATGCTCAAAAGGAAAAATGAAGAGCCGTGCGTTTGAAAGTATTTGGAAAATTCGTAATTTTGTTGGTAAAATACATGATTAAGCATTGTGTGATATTCCGTGATTCTTATTTGGATACACAAGAACACGGATATAATCCGGTACTGTATTACAGTGAAAAGTACGATATTATTTCGTTTCATACCGTATTCACTAAATTGTACAAGGGTCGAAACAGGTACGAAATTTCATGCATTAATAATTTTGGATATGAAAAGGTAATTTATTTCTTTTGGTACAAAACGCATATTTCGATTCATTTCGTGCCTATTCACTTTACACCGGAGTTTACTGTGACAGAAATAACCGCGTAAGCCTCCTGACTGACTAGAGAAATTTTTGCAAAAGACAACCTGTATAAGAAAATGAATGTTACTCGGCGTAAATGTACATAAGAGCTGTAGTTGAGCGTCACAGTTAAATATGCTTGATTTAAAGTATTAATTCTGGCCCATCAATACGCGACATTTGATGAAATTATGAAAACCAAGATATCCCCAGAATCACCCTGAAAATACTCACCAAACTCACCAAAAGCAACTGATTATCGGTTTATCACACTTTATACCGATAAAAGTACTTATTATTATTCATGACAGAGCATTAATTTTAATGATGTATTGAATTATGTACGGATGCCTACAGGAATCTACTAGGGCACTAAAGCCTTCATTAAAGTCATCACTTTGTACGCCACTGCAAGAAGTTCCCAAAACCTCTAATTGAAAACACTAATATGGAGGATGAAGAAGAACCATAAATTTGGAAAGACAATAATAATTCAGATACGCATACTTTAACAAGATGGAATTGAGCAAATTTAAGGGCCTTAGGAAGCCTTCTAGTGAGGAGTTGTGTCATGGGTTACATATTTTAAAGACACGGAATTCACTTTTTGAGAATTTATTTCGAAAATGTTTTATTTCTTAGGAAAATAAGGCTTATATAGTTCACATGTATTCATTATTCTAATTAGAAGTGAAAATGGTCCGATAAATGATTTTCCACTACTAAAAGTGGGTTTTCATTCGTCATTTTCACTCACAACATTGACTTTCTACTAACCTCATATTTTAACAGCTCGAATAAGGGAAAAATTTTAACAAATAAAAAATTTATTTGGGTCAATCAACGCTACTTCCTATCTTTCTTCTAGGATTCTTCAAAAACCACGCGAAGAAATATATCTTCTGCGTTAACATGTGAGAAACGTTTTAACCCTGGATAGAAATATTTAACTATAATGAATAAATAAAACTCAAAGGAAAGCTTCGCACTTCGTAAAAAAAAGCTACAAGCGTTCTTAAAGTGTTTCTAAGCTTAGAGAGAGATTAAGTTGTTAGCCACTAGAGACTCGAATGCTGCCCGCTGGACTTATTTTGCTTAAGAAATTCACCCCAGGTGTGTTAAACGGTGACACAGAATATCATTATGATACCACACTATATATCTAGGTCCGGCAGATGCGAGAGACACATTGCAGAAATGATTCGTAAAAATTTGGGTTCGTTCATTCTCGCACAATAAGTGACTATAATGAATCCGGAGCTCCGCTCAGAATCCTCCCATAATACACTTTACCTCTGAAAATCTCTTTTTTTACACCTAGTCACGGCTAGTGTCCTAACATATCTTGCCACAGGCTTACGCGGCGACTCGCAGGAAAGTATGTAGTTGTAGATGTAAATTTATAACAACACGCAGTCCCGGTGAATACTGTGATAAAATCGAGTATAACATAGTACAAAGTAGCTAATGCATATTTCCAGAATTACTTGCCTACGTACTCAGAACATGGCTAAATGCGCTAAATCGATCGTCATCAGGGCTTCAAATGTCGCCGCTGGAGGGAGCTATAAGGCTACCCTTATGCTATCTCCATGCTCAATAACTCCTCGAGAGTCACTTCCCACCCATATCCTCTTCAACTCTTCTATTTTCGTACGTGAGGGCTGCTGGTTTTTGTGATCCTCAGAGCGTAAAGGTTTTCTGTTGGATATTGTTTTACACGTCCAGTTCTAATCGTATATATTATTTCTCAAAGGTATTTTTTTGTCGCAAGGCCGTAACTCCCATAATTCTTCATCAACATTAATGATTCAAACATCGTTTGAAAGCTTATGTTCCCCGCTACTGACAGAAAATAGACACATGATTTAAAATTAAAGTTTTTGTTAAAAAATTGTACAGTGCCATATGTTTACAGCATTTTCAACTAATATTTTGGATATGGTTACGTGCTTAAAAGACCGTAGGAGGCGCCATCTATTTACACATCGTTTAATTTGATTGTTTACATTTTACATGCAATCAATGTGACCGTTAACGTATACGTTATGTACCTTTAACACAAACATAAATAACATATAATTGTCCATGGGAAGAAACAGGTAGAAGAACGGGAAGAAAGAAGGATGAAAGAGGAAGAAGCTGCATACTGTGCGAAATATTCGACAGGTATAAGAACAGGAAGAAAGAAGGAAGAAGCTGCATTATGTGCAAAAAAATTCGTCAGGTAGAAGAACAGGAAGAAAGAAGGAAGAAACAGGAAGAAACAGGAAGAAGTTGCATAGTGTGCGAAATATTCGCACGGGTCAGCTAGTTTTTGTTATTTCGTATTCGTAAGAAGTTTTAGGATGTTTATTGCCCAATAAGCTTGGCTCAATGCAAGATACAGTCACGTAAGTAATAGAACTGGAGGTATCTCATGTGCCCACGAAGGATGCCTGTGTGTTGATATCATTTTCATCTCTAGCGTATGCTTACTCATGGGCACCATATTCCTTGTTTTTAAAAGTAAAAATTGAATGGTGATCAAGAAAAAGAAATAACATGTCGATATAAAAGGCGACAAAAATGGAAATTAAATAAAAATATACGTTATCACAATGTTCATGTGAATGTTTTGATATTTATTCCTAGCTAGTATGCTATTAGTTAATATTTTTGAAACAATCTTTCACTTATCTTTTGTTATAAGATTATATGGTAGCTTTTTTAAATGAAACTTATATACCTACAGATCAACTGATGAGGTAACCTTTTGGAAGAAACTTGCCGTGCTTGTGATACGTAGACTTAAAGACGTTTGTAAAATATTTATTCCAATTATGCTTGAGATTTCACGAGTGGAGATTACTTTATCGTATTATATTACTCTGACGTTGATATTGTATATGCTGATTTTATTGAAATTTTAAACATTATCTTAGGTATAAATAGTTACTTTGTTATTTCTGCCATCACATCACTCTCTGTCAATAAATGTTTATGACTTCGTTTCTTTTTTAATTTTTATTTTTCCTTTGGAACATCTATCAATTGCTCATAAATGATTACATCAATGAATCAATTATAATCAGTACATTACAATCTGATATAATTTTACCCATTTATTGCAGAGAACATCTTTCCTTTAAGTTTGAGATGGCTTCATGCTTTGCAAACAAATTAACTGTAGATTAAATTAATGTTTCAATTTTCAAATGTGGATAAGGAATATATAAACGCATTTCTGACATTATCATTCTCACAAATATGGGATTGCGTCATAAAATGGCTAGAAAATATAGTCCAATGTAACATGGTGACCCAGGCTTGTATTAGTATATTTCTGATTACTTCTGATGTCGCATCGTTTGAAATATAATCATTCAGCAGTCATGGGTATTAACATTCATAAAAATTTTCTATACATCACGTGATCTGAGGGATGTATCGGAGGGAGAAATTTACGTCAGGAAATTTTCACGACCAACGTGGATGTCCTTCCAATGATCTTCCTCCTCGTATCTCTCGCGCACAGCACCCATGGGTGACCCTGACCCACGGCCGACAATGTGACGCAGACACGAAGCAGAGGGGTCCTAGAGGCTCTCGTCGTCTGTTCCCCTTAGGGACTCTGGGAAATGCCCACCCCCTCCCCCCCCGGTGGTTCCCGACCCCCGTCCCACATCGTCGACCCACAGACAGGGGAGTCGTCCCACGGGAGGGCTGACGTTGAATAATGCGTGCTGGCGTTCGTAGATGGCGTTAGCGGAGCATTAATTTCGATTCTGGGGGAAAGAAGCAATAGAGGTTGTTGCGCCTGCCGGCTGCTGGCAGGGATTGAGGTCGCTACAGATTAATCGGACGTGTTCACGGTTGAGGGAAGCGTATAAACAAGGTAATTAGTATTGGGTTTCCGACTCGCTTATGAAAGAATCGAGCGATTTTCTGCGTTATTTCTTGGCTACTTCACAATAGGCTCTAGCCATAAATCTTTTGAATGAAAAGCGCAATGACACCACAGCCCTGTATAAAGACATAGATCATCAATGCTTTTAGCTTTGTAAATGGAAATCGTCTTTTGAAATAGATTACTGTGTCAAGGGTGTTCCAATTGAACTTCACCCAGGATTTCCAAATGGGTAAGGCCGGGTGCTCTCTTGATGGAATTCCGATTCCTTTGCACTACAAACATCTTCAATGAAGAAACTGTAAGAAAGACGTCAAATACGGAATTAGTCGTAAATAACCTCAGGCAGTATTTTATCTCTAGGTCCGTATTATCATTGATTCAGTTCATCATTTGTGGAAAAGTATGGGTAAGAGAGAGTCAAAAATATTATCGTGCTAATGAATATAAATACACCCGTTAGGCCATTTCCTTTATGGGTAGGTAATGTCATAGAAATTAGTGACGTCTTGAGATATAGTAGGTACTTTGCGAGTTACTAACATACTCTGTAGTTTCTTATGAATTCATGTGAAGTATCGTGATTGCTTTAGTCAATTATTAATCCGAGGTCTATATGAAAGTAGTTAGGATAATTGCAATGTTTTCGGGGTCAGTTTATGCTCTAGAGTGGGCCGAAAAATTCAATAAAGAGCGTTGTTAATCACCGATGTGATTTACACTCTTGAGTATTAAATATATACGATATGGTGCTCTTAATACCTTTAAAAAACTAGAAAGTTTGTTCTGAATTTCAACCATTTTGTTTAGTGGGGTTCTTTCCTGCATGCAAAAATGATTTAACTTTTGCAATACTCGTTGGATAAACTCAGAGGTTATATGGAGCAAGACGCTCACGTAGCTCATTATCCGAAGCCCAGTTGCAAAATGTGTGTTTGGCCCGGTTTTGGGTAATTATGAAAGCAGCATATTTCGTTGGTTTTTCCATGTTTAGAGAATGGAGGAGAATAGATGAGATCCGAATAATTATGAAAAAATGAAGGATAGCAGAGTTAATGGAGTAAGAGCAAGGGGTAGACCGAGAAATTCATGGGTGAATGTGGCAGACGAGACTCAACATTAACCCTCTATGGACGAGCGAGTCAATTTTTTTACGTTTCAAAATCATTGAAATAACTGCTTTCTAACAGGCTTTTCAATTTAGTTGCTGCAATAGATAGAATTGTTACTCTTTGGATTAACTCTGTGGAAAGTAACGTCTCTTTCGGTGGTTTGTCAGGCAACTTGAATAGATGAATGTGTGACGCTATTCACTGACGATGGCCTGCCTGATGGAGCTCTGAATTAAATAGTTTCAGCTGTCATATGAAGAAATAAATGGGAAAGTTTGTAAAAGGTACCCTATGAAGTTAGTTTTGAAGTATACTTAGTGTAAATATTATTATGGAAAGCATTAATGCAAATTAAATATATACAATTCAAATACATCAAATTTCAAAATAAACGTTATTATCAAACAAACTGAATTTTTTTCAAATGCTTAAATATCACTTTTAAAAAACTAATGAAGTTGCACTATTTTTTCATGCTGACATTTCAGTTCATGATCTAAATATTAGAGTGTGCAGACGAAATAGGTATGCCAGGAAACTGTATTCTGGAGTGAATTATAAAACCATTTCAGCTTCACCGACTTATCACTCTTAAAGCTCTTTTTACGATGCTAACCTCAAAGGAACGGCTATTTGGGTAATTATGTTTGACTATTATATTTTTTAGGTGTGATACTTTCTCTCATCAATTACGCTCGCGAGATTAATAAATTCGAAGGTACCCGGTGAGATATTGTGGAACATCATCTTGAATTTATAAGAAAGAGATTTTAAAATATCCACCCTGTTTTTAATTTGTATGTACTTTAACAAACAAATAACAGAGTGGACATCTCAAAGTTTCTTTCTTTTTGATTCTCGCGTTGACTAACCAATAGTCAGATATAATTCCAACCTTCCCTACAATTCTGCAATGTCCAGAATACAGAGATTAGGTAATATCTGTATGGATCCCAATAGTATTGGTATTTTCAGCACCAAAATTTCGTTGATCAAGCGAATATAGAACTCGCGTGATATTTAAAACATTTTGTGTGCCTTTTTACCACGACTTTGTAAGTTCTTGTCACAAATTTGTAACTGTTTGCCAACACATAATACAAATGGGCAATTACCTGTAAAAATTAAAATAAAACTATGTGTAAAAAACCTTAATTCTTCCATTATGTCAACTAATTACAAAGGCTAAGTCATCTTGATGATACTGTGTTGAAGGATCTTAACAAATCCTGGCTTTGTGAGTTTTATTTTTATCCAATGAATCATAATTTCGCGAAGCCGTTGTAGGCTTTGTCGAACACGTAGCACCGGGGGTCTTCACGGCGTATGCAGTTCCATTTGAATTCAATGGTGATGTTTCTGGAAACGATATGATGTTCACATAAGTGGACGCAGATGGTAACGAGGGTCCGCCGTCAGAATTGTTGGGTGCATGCCTTGTCCGATTTCCCGGAGGTATTGATGGATGGCAAAATGTGGTAACCACGATCATTGAGGAAGATCTGGACGGTGGTACCCTGCTCCCGTCTCTTTTCTCTATTCGTTGTTCATTCGCGAATCCTTCCTTCACATATCCTCTCTCTGTATATCTCACTTCACTCATAATTTTTATGCGTGCCTTCCAGAATAAAGGTTATGGTCAATTTTTTTTCAAATGGCTTCGCTGATGCAGACCGCAAAAAACGGCGTGTTTATGTACCCAACGGCACTCCGTTTAAAAACCTGAAAGCCTCGTAAAACTGTCACCTATCGTTCGTTGGCCGTATCGCGGAATGACTTTTTAATCCCATCTGGCTGGAAATAAAAACAGATAGGTATAGCATGCTCGTGAGCGCACAGAGTAGATTGCGGTGACCGAGCCACTGGCCGTCACCCGCAGGGGGAAAATAGGTTCCTCGTCCCGTCTCAATGGATTGGTCGGTGAGGCGAACGAAATACTGCGGTCATTTGCGCCATTGGGGATGGGTTCATTTGAAGAAAATGATTTTTTGGGAAACTTGGTGATGAAGACCGTTAAATATCAGCAGAATGAAGAAAAAAACATCTCAACAAAAGGTAAAAAAATTTAGCTCCAAATTTTATGCGCAAAGTGGTGAGGACATTAGAGTCACCAACCACAAATAGAGAGGTTTGGGGTAGAAAATAATCAAACTATATCTCGATGTACATCTGTTGTATTGGTCAATGAATTGGTTAGAGAATAGTTTCCGTTATTTTTCAACGGGAGTGAGAAAATATTCTATTATTGCATATGGTTAAAAGAATTCTTCCATAATGGTAATAGAAACTGCTAGTAAATGTTGTGTTGTAGGCACTGAGAACACATGGATAGGTCATGATGAGAAGTATGCCAACATAAAGTCTTGACGTAATTCTATTTTATTGGTCAATTAACTGGACTCGAGCATAATTTCCCCATTTGGTCTATTCTGCGGTTGTCAAATAAAGAAAAATAACTATTGCTGAAAAAGTACAAAAATTGACGGCAGGAGAGATTTTGGCTCAAGTTTTAGTCCAAAAATAGGTTAAATGGAAAACGGGTGCAAGAATTAAAAAATTAGGTCTTACTGTCATTCCATAATAAAAATCGCAATCCTATATCTCGACTGCTATCCAAATATAAAGTAAATGAAATAATTGGCACCGAAATACAATACAGTTCTTTTAGAAATAAAAGTTTGTTAAAGAAATTCCCTTTTTAATATAGTTCTAATTGTCACCATTGATTGAAAAAGGCTTGAACTAATACCATCCATTATATCCTTTGGAAGTGATATAACATGGAATAGAAGTTGTACGGAGGAAATAAGAAGTAGAATATCAAAGGGAAAGACAGCGTTTTGTAAAGACCACCAACTACTTTTAGCCAAAGTAATGAACATAGGCTTAAGGAAAGGATTTGCCCAATGTTTTATTTTTTAGTGTGGTGTTTTATGGAGCAGAAACATGGGCAGTTCGGAGAAAAGAGGAGGAATATCTAGAGGGTTTTGAAATTGCCATGTGGAAAAATGGTAAAATTAAAATGGAGTGATAAAGGGAGAATCGAGGAAGTGTTGGAAAGGATGTCTGAGGAAAGTAATATATTTTTAGATCAATAGGAAAGAGGAAGGTAAACTGGATTAGATACGTCCTGCGGAAAGATTGCCTGCTGAAAAGAATATTAGAAGGAAAGATCGAGGGAAAGAGAGGGAGAGGAGATGAAGAAATAATATGTAAGCAGATATAATAAATAGAAGGAGTTAGCACAGGATGTCGTCAAAGGGAGGCAGCACAGGATAGACGAGCATGGAGGGAGCAGTTCAATTGAAACCTGTCTGTGGACAGATTCACCTAAGAGGAAGAATGTCATGGAAGCTCCTAAATTATAGAAAAAAGTACGCATCTATGATGAGAAAGACTATGTAAAGGGAACAAAGAGAATTCGACGAGCCCAGTTAGATGAAAAATGGTTAAGAAACTTGCGGTTATTTTTAAATTTCCATAGCACCAAATTTGCATGGCAGATATTTTTGAATAATACCCCTTTAAGTGTCAAACTTTCGTTCGGTAGCCTTGTAGACTTAAATTTAAAAGCACTGCCTCAACTCCTGCCTGCATGAATACGGAGAGCCGAGTGGAATATTTCATGCCTCGCTTTGTTTTGCATCGGCAAATGTTTAACACTGTTGATTTTACTAGCTTTTGTTTTTCAGGTGAAGCGAAAGCAGAAAGATTCATGCGGGAGTGGCTAACGAGCAGAGCATATGTGCTAGGTAAATCGTCGTCTTGAGGAAAGTCGTAAAAAGGCATTGTTTTCATAGCAGCTGTGTGTGCACGCCAATCGTAGGGAGTTTTATATCCTGGAGATTTTCAGTGTTTATATCCTCATTGAGTTTGTGTTTACGAATTGGTGGACGCAAATGGAGGAGATAAAAGATATATGGTCACTTATTTTTTTGTACTAACTTTTTTCCGTTAATTATATCCATCACACCGGTGTAATTGAAGCTAATATGACGCCCGTTTACCCAAATGGCTTTAAAGATCTACAAAACACAGTTATGGAACAGAAGTGATGGAAAAAGCGTGCAAACCAATCAAAGGCTGCCTTTATAAGTGAGCACTTCGATCAGTTATTGACTATTCCATCGATTATAGAGTTTCAGATCTCTTGAAAATTGTGTGTTTTGACCATTTTTATCTCCTTGAATGGTTTTTATGAGGTTGAGTTTTCGTAAAGATATATTTGTTTTTAAACTTAGAACATTGTTACCTTTTGTTACTACTCCCTTATGACATTCATATGTTGAAAATGGTGCAAGGTATTTAATGAGCTGGAAACTTAAAGGTAGGGTATGACCTGATGAACGCGCTTAAGTCCGTGAGATTTTAACTATAAAATATATTGCGGGTATCGATTTTCACATGGCAAAAGCATTTATAGGGATATTTTGTGGAGGTAAATCAATAGAATGTAACAGTTTTTTAAGAGAAAAACGTAACTCTTGCCAAGCATGAGAAAAATAAGACAAAATAAGGCGGAGTAATTTATTTTTCAGCCTTTGGCCGCTAATTGGATGGAGATGAATGTGGTGGCATTGGGTTGAAAGTGATGCTAATTCTATCATTGTATCGGATCTGTTGTCAGGTGCCCTTGAGGCCTATGCCCGTGGCGGGATCCAAAACCTTGAATATCTAGCATCCAGGCCGACACGTGCATGGAAATGGGAGTGAACGTTCACTAAACGGGTGTATTTATTAAGCTATAAGGAAGAGAAGAGAGCATGGAAAAGAGCAGCATTATGGGGAGATAACTCCTGGGAAGCGATCTGAAAGAGATGCTTTAAAACTGATTAAAAAATTAAATGGAACATGGCCTTACTTGGCAAAGAAACGCATGCACAGTGGAGAGAGCGGGTGACTATTTGGAGACGTATTAGATGTGGGTGCGGAGAATATGTGCAATTATGTTTGTAATTTAAGGAGTAATAGAAAGATTGACTAAACCTCCGAGTGCTGACGAAAGATCGTACACCCTTGGATTGCTGGAGTAGAATGTACGACTGAATACAAAGACAAAATGTTTGCAAAAGAAACCGATTCCATTGAAAAGTGAAAATCTATCCTTTTTTATACCCTTTGCGTTCCGACATTTTCGCATGACAACAACAACTAATGGCTTTAAACAACATATCATAGATATTGGCGGGTGTTTTTCTATATGTTATGCATGTATACAAATGTTTTTGGAATACAATTCGCTTTAGGGTTTTACTGTTTTCTATAGTTTTTACTGTCGTTGTTCTACTGTTGCGTTTGCTTTTATTTATTCTAAACACTTTTCATTCTGAGAATACTTAAGTTATTTTTCCAAAGGCGTTAGGGATAGCTCCTCTTCACTTCACTTCACTTCACTGAAGTCGCCGAATCATGTAGGGACTTTCATTTCATAGCTAAGTATTATTGTTTCTTTACGAAAAATTTTATTTATACGAATATTTCGTGGAAAGACCAAGAATGAAACACATCAGCAAAATTGTGGAGTCTAGAATTGCTGTGGAATAAAGCAATTGACTGGCGGGAGATCGGAGTGAAGAGCTATAGCGAACAAATCTTTGCATTGATAACTTCTGATGATGAAGTTTTTAAATTAAAAATTCCAATTAACAGCGATTGCTATGGGTTGGCGAATCACGAAATTCTAGTCAGATTTGAAGAAAAATACTCCATTGTAGACGAGCGGATGATATCGGCACAGTGCACCTACTACTGACACGACTCGCAAAGTGCCAATTGAGGTTCTGCAGGAGTATCGGAATAATTTTGCCTTAACAGCCTCGCGGCTTTACATTCTTAAATAATCAATGTGACTCAATCATCTAGGGCAGGACTCGCGGAAAGCCTTGCCTTTGAATGAGAATGCGGGTTCGAAAATGGAATGTTTTAGCTGTTGACAATCGTCGAACTTGAATGTCAGCAAACACAGTGAGTCGAGAATTTCCTTCAGCGCTCACGTCACCTTGCGTGGTGATTGCCTGTGTGGAAAGGGTTCGCGATTCATTACGTCTCCATCGGCGTTGCTGATGGAGTGCTCGCTTCGCTGAAATGCGATCGGAGGAATGGAGTTTAACGACAATCTCCGGTGAGATTATGCGTAAGACCGCGCTCATGCATCAGCGGAACCGATGCGCGTGCCCGCAAATAGGTCATTAAAATCCACTAGTCTCGAAGCGTAACTTCCCTTTTGAAAGCCATAGTAAGCGTTGTGGTTGAGGTATTCTTTCCATGAAGGTTCCAATCCAACGAGAAATGGATGTAATATCCTCTTGTTTTGGCTAATGTGGCTATTCTTTTAAAAAAAACATACACTCTGCTTGATATTTATAAAAAACCTTCCCTCTCTTACTATTTTAGTGCCAAATGAACTTAACACAGGAAACAGAAATAGGTGGGATTTGTTGAAGTATTTTCATATTTAAGTGTATATTTGGTACCTAATAACTATTGCTTTTTATAATGTTTAATGGTTTCCAAAGAAGGTGTTCATGCATTCATGTCGTTCTTGTCTTGGTAAAAAGACGCTTCTTCTACTTCCAGTATTTCATAAATAATGAGAGTAAAGGAAATTTTCCACTTATATATATTTTATTCGACCTAGGTTCTGATATACTATATGATCATCAAGTACATACATGTAGTACATTGAAACCTAGGTCGAATAAAATTTATCTGAGTGGAACATTTCCTTTACTCTCATTCTTTATGATGAATTCTTTCTAACATATCAAGCCTGATACTACTCTTTTTGTTCGAATATTAAATTTTTCCACATGGTTTAAAAGGATAAAGACTAGTCATGTGTCATTAAAAGTACGAAAACCGGATTTGCTGCCTGGCACACGCTGCGTTAAATATTCTGGCTGCAGTACAACTGATTTAACGGGAGATATTTTGTGATTGATATCTGAGATTTACTCTCCCATTCGAAACTTCAGTGGTGTTGTTACAGATTGACTACCTGTGGATATCACGGATAATTACCGCACCTTTTTTTTATCTTTCAGGCACCCCTTGTCAGTTATCGACCTTAATTATCCGGTCAACGGATGCGAGACTCGGAAATCGGAAAACGTAATTTCCTCTTGTCTCTCTCTCTCTCTCTCAATCCTCGGGAACGAATTTTCAGTAGAATCAAATTTTCTCGATAATGAGGGAGAAGCCTGATTGCTGTTTTCCATCCCCTTCGTTACAAGTTACGCGTCTAAATCCCCTTGAATTATTGGCTTAGCTGTCCTTACTCGTTCTAGTCTTCACTTGCTTCTCCTTTACAATTCGGACATTCCGTCCATCACGGAAATCAAATCGGTACTTTTCCTCTTCCCTACTGCCGTCTATTTTCCGCGACCTCCTCCTACCTTCTTATACCTCTGTTCGCCTCTGTTACCTACCTAGTTAATTTAATGCTTGGGCGATATGTTTGTAGTCGCATCGAATCAGGTTTCATGCCGAGAAACAAATAAATCGCCATGTGTGGCATACACGATCGCTCTCCCGTTGAAAGAATCGTGTTTCTTCGTTTGCGATACGAACTGTGTGGACTCTTTTGGTCGGTAAACAATATCTTCTCGTATACCTCTTTGAGTCGTTCCTACGAAATAATACGGAAATCTTGATATTTATACGTACCACTAAGGTCGATTACTCTTAGGAGAATTCACATTTGTCTCCTCTTGATTTTGGATGCGGGTTGAAGGTTAGGAGAAATGAGTGGCGGGATTTTCGGTGGAGGAGGAAGGCGGCTGTGAGGATGGGAGATGAGGACGGGTACAAATACTCATTTCAAATCTTCAAGTCAGGGTCATGCAATGTCTTGAAAATTTCCAGCTGCCCAAGTGAGTCCCAGGTAGGGGAGGAGTATTGAGATGACGGATATATCCACGCTTTGACCAGAATTGGTCCAAATTGACCCTCCATGTACCTTGGTGGTCCCTGATTCGATGACGTACTCCGGCAGACCGTACGGCTTCTACCCGTACAAGGGAGTCGGGGGCTACCTAATCACAATTTTTTGGGCAACGGGCTCCTCCGGTTCTCAAAAGATTTGCGGTGAGTTTTCGCAAAAGCGAGACAGACGGGGACTCGTCATACATTGTTGGGGGAACCCAACAGATACGAGTACTGCGGGGAGGCGGAGGCCCATTGTCGTCCTTTTGACGTCAATCCGCCTCATGGTGTCGGCCTCGCAGGGGCTGTGGTTCGATTACCTTCCCTTCCCATTTCCTTTTCCCATTACTTCCCTCTAGGGTATGAGCGAAGGCTTGCATACCTAATTTTAGACCTTGCGGAGAGACCCGAATCACCTGCCCAAGTGAGTCAATCTCTCGCCTATGGTTTGGAAAACAAAATATTACCCACTCCCCCCATAATATTTTGGGTATAAGGCATTGTTAACCCGGATAAAACACCAGAAGATGACGCTTAAGCGTTGGAACCCAGGTCATGTGATTCTCAAATCTGTGGTGCGTTTCTTAAATCTGCGAGTGGTGTGTTTCTCAAATCTATGGTGTTGTAAACGTTATCGTTAAATATTTCACAATCCTATCGCCAAGTGACAAATTAGATGATATATCGAACCTATGGCGGATCTATTCTGCTGTCTGACTTGGACGAAATATATTAGCGAGCTGGTGGGTCGATACTTTCCTTTACGATTCTTGTGTTACTGTGTTGGAAGCTAGAATCAAAATAGCGTTTCAGATGGAAGGAATGGTATGGCATTGTCCATGTGATAATGCAAGGAATGAATGCTGGGGTAATGTGGGAGTGCAAAAAATGAGTCTTATCAAGTCATACTAAGTTTGGTGTCATTATCATATAATCCTTCTTTATCAAATAATAACAGTTCTTAGCTGAAAGAGAATGTCGTGGAGAATGCCGCCTTTATTAATCTGGCGCAAGATAAGGAGTGAAATAGCCGGGAACAGTGGGCTGTAGTTGCAGGAAAATACTTGCAATCACACGAATCAGGGAACCGTAATTGAGACAGATGACTCATTGTGACTAATAGTTGGAAGATTAGACGCCGGTCACAGAAATTAATCTTTAAGTCCATTTCAAGAGCCGTTTCTACAAAGGCTGCTATTCGATTCGTTATCCAAAAGTCGCTATTCAGTGATTTTAACCCTGTAATTGGTGTTGCAATTATTGAGAATAATTAGCCATCACATAAAACTTAAGGATAAGACCATGGTGACTTAATCTTCGTATGTACCTCAGTGTAGTTAAAGCGGCAATAGTGTGAATTTATTTTCGTAAAAATAGCCTAAGCAAAATGGCATTCTCCGCCGTGAAGATTCGCGTCGATTTTTAAGCACATAATTGGCAAACCACGGGGAAAAAGGGGACAGAAAATGTGCATTTCTCGATTCACAATGTTTGGAGGGGCCCCGGACTAGTTTTTGTTTCTGTTTTAATGGCTTAAGTTATATGATTCTGGCAATAAATAGTTTATCACTCATTTTTTCTGCAGATTATCCCCTCGGGGAATCCTTCTTCTCCAGCAAATTCCGTATTTATGAGTCTTTAGACTAGCTCATGCGAGAGTTGACAGAAAGTTTCCAAACTCCTTCTTTGCTTTCGAATTTTTTCCTCGGTTGCCTCACTGCATTGTCCCTTGGTAAGAAGTTTCTTAGTGTGTCGATGCAGCGCTCCTAGCCATTTTTTGTCTTTATGAAGGACTTTTAAAGTGTTTGTTTTGGGATCTCTTCTTTTTGTTTTCTCCCAGAATATTCGATGATAGCTGGTGATCTGCCGAAAGCACCCTGGGAGGATCATTATCAGCAGAAGGTATAGCCTATGTAATGCACGGAAATTAGGGCTTTGGAAAAAATGTGTAAGTTTATAATGGACGCTCAACTTGTGTCTTCGAACGTTTTCCTCCTATCATCAGCAACCTGTCTTCGTACGCACATTTGTTCGTGAAACGGACAACTTTAAATACCTTAAGAAAAAAGCGGAAATGTTTTGAAACAATGGTGCAGTTTGTGTCTATCTTGTACTCCAATAAAAGAATTTGCAAATTATACCCATTTAGATCCCTCAAGTATTCTGTTGTAAAAAAATGGGAGTGGTAGCAAATATATTAAAAAGAGAAATACGCCAAAGACAAAAGCGTTCAGTAAGAGGAGGGAATCAATTGCGGGAAACTTGTGTATGGATATGACGAAGAGGCTTGGTGAATAGCTGGGTATGAAAACAGCATTACATGGGGGAGAAGAGTGGACTCGCGGAAACGAAGACAAGCAAAGATGTGCCAGGAGTGGTGGGTGAGGAAAGGGAACTTCTAGAGGAGAACAGGAAGGGGCAAAATAGGTAGTTGAAAGGATAAATAAGGGGCTTAGTGCTGCTCAAGGCCGGTAAAAAGGGAATGATGTATTCGGGGAAAGAGAAGGATGGAAATAGGTTTCATGGATGTGCGTCTGAAAAGGAAATCTATTTTATTGGAATCAGTGGAGTTTTTAAAATGACTTTGCCTTAGTTAAGGATTTTCTAAGGGGATTCCCATTCTACTAAAAAAACTAAAAATGTGCATGGTTGACAGGCATGTTGCCTAAGCCCACACGTGTAGGGAGACCTCGTCATTTCAGAGTTTACATTATAAACCACCTGGCTAAGTACTCATAATGGAAATTCGATGTCTGTGTTGTAAGTGAGGGTCATCGTTGATTGGCTGTAGTTGTACATAATGGTAGTACATACAAGTGGTTCCTAAGTCTCTGTAATCCGGTGCATTATGTGGTATAATCATCTATAGATATGCCCTTACATCTACTTACCGATGTATCTGTTTTGTTACGTATATATGACTTGTCTGCACTATCGGTGGTATTGCTTTTAATGCCTACTCATGCGCATCCCTTCTACATGTGTCGAAAGCTATGATTGTCTTTGGCACGATATTCACCACCGCAGCTGTCTCTCCTGATCACTTGGTAACCTACGTCACGGTGGGAAACCATCCAAGTGCGGACGATGTTTGCTATTACCCGTACGCACTTCAACCTTTCCTCTCCTTCACTCTCGAACTGCATCGGGCGTAAGAATAATCTCGGGAACACGTGTACGAAATAAGTTACTGGAAGTTTCCTCGCTAAGTGACGCACAGAATTTCGTGACCGGATAATGAAAACCCTCATCCTCTAGCCTATTCCCAGCATTTCTCTTCATCGTTTCATTAGCTCGACTTGCATAAAATTTTCCTAGTTATATTTGTGAACTACTAAATAGAACTCGTACATACTGTTTGCCTCGGCATTAAAACGACCTATCCGGAGTTTTTGAAGTATTCTCTGCGTTGTTTTCTTTTGGTGAGAACACTTTCACCCATGTTTCCCACGGGATTCAGATTGAAATAAAATGTTTACCGTTTTGTCTAGTTTGTGTTGGCCTTTCATTCATATACATTTGACTAAACTTCGTTGGACATTTATTGTCAGCGTATCAATAAAATAATCGTCAGTACTAAGGACTCATCACTCAAATTGTAAGCATATACTTTCTATGTTTTCTAGGAAAATCGAATGATAAAAAATATTATCCGTCTTCTCGTTGTGTTTTGCTTTTTCTTTAGTCAACGTTTTGGGTCCTTTGCTGGACACTGTCACATTATTCCTGGCAAAGTGCCGAGCAGAGGATGCGGAATGTTAAATCTAAATTTAAAATGTATTTAAAAATATAAGCCGAATAATAGAAGCTTTCCAATTAATCAGTTGTGGTATTCACTTCGCAACACAATACTACACTATGAAATATTTTCTTAGTATATTTGAAAACAAACTGCACCCACTTCATTTATCATATTATTGAACTTTTATTTCGATCAAACTTCTCCTATTTCCTAAAATGGAAATATTAAATAAAATGAAGACATACGGTCTCTTCCCGTTGACTAAAACCTTGTCACAGTGATGTAATGGTGTCACAGTGATAGCTTGTGGTCACTGATGATCCATAGAGCTAACCGGCAAGATTAGTGTTCCTGGTAGGGCCGGCAATGTTAGATAGGTCGAAGGTTACTTAATCCTCGCTGCGACTCTTCGTGAATGAGGCGGCTGCAATAGGCTTAAGAAAGCCTAGTTGGGCGGCCTCTCAAGTGATAGTATTACGAAAAATACACTATTTTGAAGACCATGGATTACCACTCAATTAAAATCATTGTAACTTCAGTTTTTATATGAAAATGAATCCTGACGACTACGAGACTCGGCTCAGTGGACCAGGTGTCGTGCCCGGAAGCGAAGGGAGCTAGGCCTCTGCGGTGGTCAACACACGAATTCCTTACACGGAAGTAGAGGCAATAGCTGAAAAATAGGTAAAGAAGATGCAAATAAGGAACCCAACAATTAGAATAGGGACGTAGAATATTAAGAATACGCTAAGTTGGAGAGTATTAAAAAAATGGAAAAGGTGAGAGTAGGCATCGTGGGTCCGAGCAAATTGAGATGGATAGCGGAGACTATTGGATCGATGACTGTGGAGTAATAAATAGATGAAGGAATAGGTTGATTTCGCAATGAACAGGAAACTTGGTGTAAAAGCGATGTATGCAGAACGGGTGAGTGATAGGATTATAATCGCTGAGCTAAAGGCAGAGTAAACGAACCTAGTTATAATTCAGTTGTATATGCCTACCCCTAATCGTAGAGATGATGAGGTCGATGGGGTATACGATCAGGTGGAAGAAAATAATTGATGGACTACCCTGGATCAATCAGTTGATAGTTATGGGAGATTGGAATGCGGTGGTGGGGAAGGAAGAAATGAGGAGGAAGTGGGTGATTATGGGCTAGGGAGGATAAATGACCGCGGCGAGAAAGCAGTAGAGTTTTGCATGTAAACATGAAAAAAGCCGGGAGACACTGGTAGATTCCAGATAGACAAAAAATTATGGAGAAATAGAGATTCAAGAATAGTGCAAAAAAAATTTTATAACTATCCAGGGGTCGATGTCGAGCGTAGATCACAACATATTAGTGATGAAATACCGCGTTATATTGGAAATGATGAAAAAGGACAGAAGGGTATGAAAGTGCAATATAGAGACATTGACTGGGACGATGAAAAAGAAGAATCAAGAGTAGGTTGATACTGGAAAGAAAATCATACATTGAAATCCGGGTGTGAGAACAATGGAAATAAATAGGGAAGTTTTAAAAAAGGCATCAATAGGCTAATGCAGCGATAGGCAAAGTAAGTAAAACGGAAATAGAAAACCGTGGGCCGCGGAGATGCAGGAGAGAAGTAAATGGAAGATCGTATACGCAGGGCTCGGCAGAAGGAAAATACCGGGAATAAAAAAACAGGCTCCGAAAAGAAACAAAGAAAGCGAAAGAAGCATTGTGGAAAGAACAGATCGAATCCTCGAAAGATTTTCAAATGGAGGTAAGATCAGATGTACTGTATAGGAAAGTAAAGCAATTGACTAGCGGTGGGAAGGAAAGGAGATTTTCAACGTTAACAGGCAAGATAGAGAAGTTGATATTTGAGCTAAAAGAGATCCAAGAGAGGTGGAAGGAATACGTTGAAGATCTCCATGGTAATGAAATAAGGCCCAATAGGTTGGATGTAGAAAGGGAAGAGGACATTGATAGAGATGGCATCGGATCAGGTATCCTCGAAAGTGAAATAGAAAGAGCACAACGAGACATGAGAAAGAATAAGGCGATGAGAAGAGATTACGTACAGGTTTGAGTTCCTAAAGAGCATGAGCCAGAACGGAAGGGGTAATCTTTTTTTCACTAATTCGTACGATTTACGAGAAGGGTGTGCGTCCGGAATACTTGACGAAGACAAGACTTATACCGGTACAGAACAAGAGTAAGGCAAAAACTTGCCAAGACAGTAGAACTATGACCTTAATTTCCCAAGCGGCCAAAGTAATCCTAAAATTATAAAAAGAAGGCTAGAGAGCAAGAATAACCAAAAATGGAGGACGACCAGTTTGGCTTTTGAAGAGGCACGGGAACGAGAGACGCAAGTAGAATGACGCTAGTAGAATGAAATCTAGAATATGGGAAAGATGTTTTTGCTTGATTTTTGGATTTAGAGAAGGCGTTGGTGGGGTGGACTGGCAAAAATTAATGGAAATGCTAAAGTAATTAGGGGTCGATTGGAGGAACAGACGTCTAATCCGGAATCTTTATGCGAACTAGATGGCGCATATTAAGGTAGCCGGTAAAGAATCGGTTTGGGCTGTGATAGGACGTAGAGCTTGACAGGAAGGACTACTATCGCCTTTGATGTTTAACTTGTATTCAAAGGAAATGGTAAGGGAGGCACGGGGGAGATGGAGGTTGGAATAAAAGTTGGAGGAGAGCTGATGCAATGAGTGAGATATGCAGATGATCAAGTATCGGTGTACCAAACTCCAAGTGGGTTACAATCAATGATGGAGGAGCAGTGTTAGAGATATGGAATCGAGATAAACCATATGAAAACGAAAGTGAGGAAATTCTTTAGAAGTATAGAGTCGGGGATGAATATGAGGGTTGGAGGACACAAAATAGAGGTAGTTGAGTATTTTTTATAGGGGAAGGGGTTTAGCGATAGGGGCAAAAGATGTATAATTACTCTAGCCAAGGAAGCATTTTCTAATAAAAGGGAATCGATGAGGGAGGTTTGAGTAGAGATGTAAAGAATAGGTTGATGATATCTCTGATTTGGTGCGTGGCGTTGCATGGGGTGGGGACTTGGTCATCACGGAGGGAGGATACTCGTATACTCGCAGAGTGTAAGATGTAGGCTTGGAGAAAGACGTAGAGGGTTAGCTGGGTTGCAAGAACGACGAACAAGGATATTTTGGATTTAGCCTGAGCGGAGAGAACACTAGTGGTAGAGGTTTGGAAGAGGCAGAAGAGATGCAGGGCGTTTCGAAAAGGGAGGGAATGTTGAAGCGTGTAATAGAAGGGAGAATAATGGGAAAGAGAGGAAGAGGATCGGAATATTAGATGAAATAATAAGAGGGAGACGATATGAGGATTTTAAGAAGGACCTAATGACCGTTCTTCCGTAGGAGTTCTGACGAAACGATATACCAGTAGGATTAAACTGTCAGAAAACCTACCAATCAGCTGTTAGAATACTCAAATGATGTGCCGTAAGACGGGAGTTTACTAATTCACTACTTTTTCAACAGCATTTTCTGTTATTCTGTTCCTGATGAGTATCATACATTGAGAAGGTTATAGTCTTTGAACTAAAGTATTGATGCTGCCCATAATGTGTAGATATTCTGTTTGGATTCGAAGTTTGAGTTGGAGTTTCTTTATTATCTGCCATTCTGTGTGCAATCGTGGCTCTCTCATATTTATTGATGTGATAAAATTTTATCTTGAAGAAAGAAGCCTTCGAGTTCCTCGAAATAGCTCAAGCGAAGTTATTCCCGCTCCGTGTGTTTAAGGGGAGCAGAGCCGTAAAATTTCCCGCTGAAGGCGGTAATGTTTTCTCAGACGGCATCAATAATTCCCTCCATTAAACGGTTGCGGCCAAGCGAGTAATCAAGGCTTTCATGTTTGGTTTAAAAAGATTAGATTTTTGTGCGTACTCACAAGAGGAGGCAAGCGTGGGTCGAAACGAAAGCAGGAACTGCAAGGCAGGTAAAGGAAGAGGACCTCATTCGGTGCTCATCCTTGGAGTAGGGCAGAACAATCCAAAGGTTACGAGTAGTGACGAGATAGGAGACGGTCATCAATGTCGGCCATCTCGGGTGTTGAAGGAGGAATCTGCGCTTCGTCGTTCTGTTTTCTTGTGTTAAATAAAATTCTGCGTAATGAGTATACTTAGGCTTAGTGGTGCCT
This sequence comes from Ceriagrion tenellum, assembly GCA_963169105.1. Classification (NCBI taxonomy): domain Eukaryota; kingdom Metazoa; phylum Arthropoda; class Insecta; order Odonata; family Coenagrionidae; genus Ceriagrion; species Ceriagrion tenellum. The sequence continues at coordinate 59,388,651 of OY720634.1, forward strand.
TGTATAGTTTAAAAAATTCATATGAAAACTTCATTGGGTAAAATATTACAGGACCGAAAAGCATTGAACTCAAGCTTCTATCTCAAACAAAAACTATTGATTATAATGACTTTGATATTTCCGTAGGTTTGGATATTATCTACGTCTATATACTACCGTGCAAGCCGCCGTATGGGCGTGTGGCACTGTGTGCTAGGACACCGGCCGTTTAATGATGTAATGGGTAAGGTTTTTGGAGCTGAAATGGTGACCTGTATTTAGTGGAGCTCAGTTTTTATTGTGGTGGCTTAATGTGCGCGGAAAGAAGAACTTTTTGTACCTATCTGTTCCGCAATGTATCGGCTCTTTTTTATCGCTATTCTCAGACCTAGAGATGTAGCGACGTGTCATGATAACATTCTCCGTGTCTCTCTGTGTCTCTCTGTGACACACTAGTTCTGAATTTCTCATGCAAGCTACGCCAAGCGTGTAGCCTCCGAGTCTCCAGGGGTTCGCACCTTATTCCCTCTAAAAGTTGTCTAACATAATACGTTTGCTTGTAGCCGTTTTTAACGAAACGTCCAGCTTTTCTTTATATTTCGTTAATTTTTCTCGCTAAATCTGTATGACGAAGAACCCCAAATGCTCGCGGCGTTTTCGAGGTGTGGCCTAACCAGAGGGAAGTAGCATCTCTCTTTTTTCATCCGAGGACCTTCCTATTATACACTTTAGCGTGATTCTATCAAACTTAGGGAAGGGTTAAATTGTCTTCACACTTAAAAATTTGAAGAATGTGTTTAAATGCCTAATTTTATATGTATTGTGGTATAAATTTATAAGAAAACCACTTCGCTTCCTAAGAAAATTAGTAAAGGAGGTAAATAGCAGACTTTTCCCTATGCAACGTTGCATCATTCATCACCTTATATCGGCTCTGTAGTCCGAAGAAACCTGGAAGTCTGTTATTTAAGCCTAAATACTTGCGCTATTTTATCGATGCCCGAAGATGAAATTAATATCCTAGGTGCCTTAATCTCTAGCGCATGTTGTACGAGATTTTTGAAAAGAATTAATCGGGTGGAATTTGAGATTTGATAAGTTATTTGAAGAGATGCCATCGCACTGCCTTTAGAACAGTGCACTTCATCGTTAAAATTCACCATTTTAAATAAATATATCTTCGTTAAATGACTAATGACTGTAATATATTTAAATAATCAAATCCATCATAGCTTACAAGTCAATTTGTGTTTAATGACTTCCAGCCAGATCAACAACTGACATTGTACTTAACAACGTCCCGTTGTCGACGAATATAAGTGTTTGCACTATATCTCCCCGCATTACAATAAACAGATTTATACAGAAATTAGAGTATTAATAAAATTATAACATTCACGACATTAATTGAACACCAAATAAAATTTAGAATATTAACGTCATGAAATAAACAACATCATCAAAAGTAATAACGTCATGAACTTAGAAAAATTATCAAGACCAACATAAGTTCAGATCAGATACTCTTATTTCAAGTATAAACTATGAACTATAACCTTCTAAATAAGGTTTTTTTAATCCTGGTAGGCCCTCCTTCATGTGGTATATTTAAATAATCAAATCCATCATAGCTTATAAGTCAAATTGTGTTTAATGACTTGTTAGCCAGATTAACAACTGACAATGTACTTAACAACTTCCGTTGCCAACGAATATAAAATGAGTGTTTACACTACAATGACCTAATAATATTTTTACGTCATTCAATAGCAGAGATCATACTTTATGATATGAGTTAAAATTATGTAAGGTTTACCTGCATGCCTAAAATATTGGTTCTTTCTTAAGCTGTCAACTCTCTATGCGGACGATTTTTTGGGAACGGGTGAAAAGATTTTCCCTTCTGAGCAATGGAAACTTCCCCTCACTTCTGCGGTCACCTCCTTGGACGACCATTACTTCTTGGTGGTGGGTGGCTTAAAACAGGGTTCGCTTTACAGTGCAACCTGCCTCCGCGGCCAACTTCCTTAAGCGGTCACTTCAGCGGCCGGTTTTTTCGGGAACGGAATGAGTTTCCCGTACATATAAGTAATTTAATACTCCCCCTCCCTTCAGCGGTCAACTCCTCAGTCAGGTTTTATCTCATGTGTTCGTTAGTTCACCGTTCTGGGTAAGTGGTGAATAGAAATTATAAAGTTTTGTGGGGGGTGGGGGGGGGGGGGGGGGGGGGGGGGGGGGGGGGGGGGGAAGGGAGATTGGAGGTACGCTGAGATGAGGACTGAAATGAATTATCGAGGATCCAGCCGTAAGAGGTAAGTTTTTTAAAGTATTTCTACTATCATCTAAACCATTCTTTGCCTGCAAATCACCTTAATCACCTTAATTAAATCCTCCTTTGAAGACGCTGTTTTACAGAAATGATTCCAATAAACTTAATTATTCTACCTTTGCTGATTTTTCATCATTTATTCTTCTTTACTCGTAGTAGAGCTTCTTCCTTGATGAATATCTCCGTCCATTCGCTTTGTATCATTTTCATCGATATTCGATGACAATAGATGCGTTACTGATGAAGTCTTCTCGGATTATCGGCCGGGTCAGGATGGCCATTACTGCCAACGTTTCAATGGTCTTCTCTGTCATTGTCGTCAGGGCTAATGATGGACCTTGTGTCGTACTGGGTTTAAATAGCTCCGATATGGAGAGATAGAGAGACCAGAATTTCAGAGCAAAAGCGCTGCATCAGGCTTGTATATCCGGAGAAATGTGCCATAGCCGACCACAGCATCCAAAAAGATCATGCAATCCAATTTGATGAAGCTAAACTCCTCTGCAGGGCAAATGGATGCTGGGATTGGCTGACCAAAGAGGCAATATTGAAATACGACTCACGAACATAACAATGGATTAATCTAAGCAGAACATGGAATCCCATCCTCCAATGAATGGGGAGATTGAGACGAAAAAAGGCGCTAAAACTTGACCAATCAGAGGAGACTTAACCTCCATATCCGAGCTATATAAACCCGGCACGACACAAGGTCCATCATTAGCCCTTATGACGATGGCAGGGAAGGCCATCGAAACGTTGGCAGTAATGGCCATCCTGACACGGCTGATAACCCGAGGAGATTTCATCAGTAATGTTCGCCGGGAAAAAAGGAAATCCTTCATCAATACATGCGTTGTTTACAGTCCTATTCTTTGATGTTTTAATGCCACAAGTTTCACTCCCACTGTAGTTTAATATTCATCATTAATTCTATCCGTCATTATAATGCTTCTTGTTCTCAACATTACCCATGTCGCCGTTTCAAAACTGTGCATTGAATATGTCCTCCTAAGTCGAAGGACATTAAGACCCTGTTTTATAATGCCTTGTAATTATTTACTTACGGATAACGAAGCACTAACGTATGCTCGGTTTTTACTGAACGTGTGGGTTTTGTATATAATATCAGACGGGTAACAGGGGTTATATTAAAAAAAACTATATTTCAGATTTCCAAAGAGCGTGGGGTCAGAAAGGTTTGTTTTGGGCTCTATACAACCCAGAATTTTTTTAGACATTTTAGTCAAATGTCCTGAGATTCCGCCTGGCGATTAAGGTTCCACAAATTGAGGCCATTTTGGTAAAAAGTTAAATTAGCGGAAGATCGTAATTCGTCTTAGTTTTTCGTGAGAAACGCTCAAATATTGTCAGAAGGTAAGTTAAAACGGAATGGCAGTAGTAATTTGGCGGAAAAACCCCAGAATCCAAAAATTGATTGATTCGGGACAATCGGGATAAGCAAACTTGTTGTAGATGAGGCGTTCGTGTAAGTTTAATTGCTAAGTGATTGGTTGGTGGTGGTGGTTTGAATGCGCTGGATATATTACAAAAATTCCGAAAAAATTCCTGCGCTACATAGCTCCCCAGAGTCAACTTTTCTGGCCCCTAGCTCATTGAAGTCTGAAAAAATAGTTTTAGACGATCACCTCTACAGTCAGGTAGTTGACCTGTGAGCGATATTTTTATTGACAAGAGAACAAGCAAGTATCAAGAAAATATTAAACAAGAGATTAACCGGGTGTATGACTTTTAAAAAGGTACAGGGGCCCGCTGAATGGCTATTACTTAGCGAGATAATTGACCTCCTTTTCTGCGTTACGAGTTACGTCAAAGAGCTATTCGACAACTCTGATAAAATGAGCGAGTTTTTGATGAAATTTCCATTTAGGCTCATTTTTCCCCCAAGCGTAAATCATGACCCTAACAGAGCCACTGAAGTACAACCATGTAATTAATTTCTACACATCCATCTTCATTTTTTTGTTGGCGTAGAGCACAAGAATTGTAATGGTCCTGAGCAAATAATTTTGCATTATCGCCTATTGTAACTCTTTCGCCTTAAAAAAACACGAAAGGCGAACTCCACTCAATTGGCTACCCAATTCTATGGCGACGAGTGGTCTGGGTGGTTTCGTTTATACTGTTAACAAAAGCAAGGCTCGCTTGCAATACTCCGCTTAACACGACCAAATTTGAAATGCTCGTTAATACAAACATCAGTTTGGATATTTTTGGAGGCGGCCGATGGCCAATGTCATTTGCGCCATAGGGGACAGGTAAGGGAGGAAGGGTGGATAGAAGCCCGGCGTCGGCATTGCCCTGATCTTAATGAAAGGCGCCAAGGGGACTACGGTTTAGCGTCTCATCCTACAGACGGAGTACTGCACTTGAGCGCCCTCCACATTACACTCGAGTAGGGATCGGATTTCCTCTGAAATACATCCTCCTCTGCAGGGATTTGAACCCTGGTCATCCGTATGGTTAGCCAGTACTCTAGCCACCACACCAACCCGATCCCTCGCATGCATCAGATTGTGCAATTACGTGATCAGTATAAAACGGACTTAAGGTTGGTTGACTATGTCCATCCATTCTTTCCTAACTAGTTCCCTTACTTTCTGGTAGTTCTTCGCTCGGAAATTCATATTCATTTGGTCTACGTGTTTATCTCATTGCTACCTCTTTATGCTTTTTCCTCAAATTTTCCTTTCTCATAAACCCATTGCGCTTCAAGTTGTGTCCAATGGATGTGGTTGTTCATTCCTGTAAAGTATTCCATACGGCCATTTCCTCTTCTACTCTTCTGTGTTCTTCTTGATTTTTTATTAAATGTGTCAACTTGATCTTCATTATTCGCCTCTGATACCATGGATTGAAAGCTTCTGATCTATTTTTGTCTGCTTTACCAAATAATTAGTCCACGTTTCCGATCTATTTGCTGCTACGCCCCTCACAAATATTTTCACTTACTGTTTTACCGTTTTCAGTATTATATTCTTCCAGCATAATGGTTTTCTTTTCATCAAAATCGATATTGTAGCTTGAGTCATTCCGCGCTTCATATCCATTGCGCATCGTTTTACCAAACTTTTGGAGTAGGTGGAGCTCTAATTACTCCCCTTTTTATGTAACTAGTGTTTTTAGCTTGTCTTCCACATATCAGGGCATTGGTTTTCCTTGTGTTTATTTTCACGGTAAATTCTTAAAATTATCAGTCCATTGTGTTTGATGATTTATGAAGGTCATCACGGTTTCCTTCTACGACTGTGACTTCATCTGCGAAGTGTTGGATAGTGGTTGTGTTTTTGCATTTTTGTATATTTTAACTTCTATTTTTCATTCGTCTCTCATTCTCATTCCGGCGATTTTCATCGTAAATAGTAAATTTCCATCTTAAATAATTCCGAGTTTTGGTTTCAGTGTTATATCTCTATTTCATTTTATCGTGGTAACAGCGTGAAGGGCATTTTATTGACATTTTAACATTCAACAACGGTCTGAAGAGATAAACACCGTAGTGAAAAAAAGAACAAGATGGATTGGAAACACCCTGTGAGACAATAGGTTATTGAAGAGCATAATTGAAGACAAAATGGAAGAAAAAGTCCCAAGGGGAAGACTCAGGAATAAGTTCATGGACCAAATGAAGAGGAAAGTACATAGGAAGAGATGCTAGGGGGGAATGGAATGGAATTGAATAGGGAAGGATGGAGGGCTGCGGTCAGCCAATCTTAGGATTGAACAACCAATGAATGAAAACGGTCTGACGCATACAACCATGACCTTTGAGGTACTTATGCGTCCCTGGATGAATTTGAACCCGGGATATCAGTGATGTACCCGATCGGAAGATATTCATATCAATTGAGATTCGTGGGATAAAAGAATCTGAGCTTCGTGGTTCGTAAAATATCCACACAAGAATGCGTCTGTCATATGTACACGGTGATTTTGGCTACTCAAAAGCGGTGCGGTGGATTTATCCCCTTATCGCCCGCTTCAAATCGGCATTGATTGAGCCCTGTACCACGCTCACATGCAATATTCCCTCTGCGTCAGGCCCTTACTCTCTCTCTCTCTCTCTGGGACCGCTCGTCCTTGACCCGAATCGGTCACGTTACGACTTCACCCCCTTGACCCTACAGCCGATCGCCCTGACCTCGCCTTCCCCCTTCACTCCTCCCCACCTAAAGGGACGAATCACGTTTCGAACCTCTTTTCTCAACCTGTGCCTGTTTCACGTCCACTCAAATGCCCGAATGATCAAATGCCCCGTGCATGTTCACCGCCGTCACATGTTACGCCTTCTCACAGTCCGCCGCAGATTTCTACGGTCCGGATCCTCTCCGTCATTCCTCAACTCGCTCTGGGGTTCGCCGACTCCGACACGGACTCGCCACCGTTTCCAAGATATGAACTATGAACATCTTCTGCGGTATAGTATAAATATTGGTGCCGGTTGGTTAAACCTTTCTTTTTCGAATAAGTATTGCACGCTACACAACCGCTCGATAACCTTCATTTAATCGCTACTGCATACGGATAAAATTTGATTACTTGAACTTACCAAATACCGATACATACCGAATGGACAATACAATGCTTTAAAAAATAGTATTTCTGCATGCAAGAATATGTGAGGAGATTTAGGAATGGAGAAAGAAAAACAGCAGCACGTTTTTTTTTGTATTTTAATTGTAGCTAGCTACATATTCTGTATTTCAATTGTTGGTAGCTACGTAGCCTAGTTGGAGGATCGCTACATATGCACAGTGATGGGCATTATTGTGAACGAGGTAAAATGTTCTCCCACCGATTATGCTCACACACCGCGTCAAGCTTTCAAAATTTTCCAAGTCCTTGGCATCGAAACCTACATTTTAACGCTGACGACACAACCTATCGACGCACTGTGGAAAAATGTTTATTTTGACGAAAAACCTTTTCATTTGTTTGCTTTTAATTTGATTGCTTAGCAATATCGTTACATTTTATGCTTTACTTTCTTGAAGCCTTTTTACCTTTAGACAACAAAAGGATTCCCCATTTCTCTCAGCACTCGCAATACTGTTGATGGTAGTGAAAATGCCCTTATATTTCATTCTGAGCCGATTTTTCTTCTGCTTGGACTTTTTTGTAATCTTAAGATATGTTCAAGAAATTGTGATATTGTGTCATTTTATGTTTGCAGGGGACTAACTGTAAACCATTAGAGGACGTGTATGAAAAATTATCATGTACCATGTCATACATTTCCTCAATTGCGAGGAAATCGATAGCTTTTCTATTTCTTGATGCTTGTGAGTTTAAGAATAATTAACTATTCAATGTGTAAAATATTTTTAGTGTGTTATTTTTCTAACGAAAAAGACTGGTGATGTGTGCCATTCATCATCTAGCAAAAAACTGGCGACTTTTATTTGGAGTCAGAATCCGATTAAGTTGGCTTCACTACTCTCATGTATACTAACCAAAAATCAGATTTATTATGCAAAACCAAAATGTTTAGTTAGCATAGAGATAAATATAAGGCACTTATAATTACATTGGGCCTTAGTGTTCTCTATGTGGGACATGTGTGGTATTTGCGTGGTAATTTAGGAGTTTAATAGAATGTTATAATGATGGATTGGAAACTAAATAAATTAAACGAATATAATATATTATATGTATATTTAGTGCTTTTAGCCTCTATAAGTAGTGAATTTGGTTGCATTTGAGTAACTAGAAAACTAGCGGCTTTTTACTTGCAGTTAGTGACAGAATCCGATTATTACATGGCAACACACGTGCCTCGTCCCTTTCACTTGTTATTCCCGTGAGAGAGGAGCTCTGCTGCGGGGATGACCGACCTGCCACCTCTGCCGCCGATGTCCTCATCAATGAGAAATCGACGTGGTTCGGATTGGTGTGATGGATGAAGATCTAGTCTCCCATTTTGAAGGATTTGGGTTTGCTCTCCGTCAGTGGGAGGAATTTTTTTAGGGAAACCTCGATCCCCTCATAGGTACTTTGTACGCATCATTTCAATAGCTATACTTACTCCGTATGCTGTACGGGACGTTTAGCCGTTCATCCTTACGTGTCTTTTGCACTGAGAGAGCCAACGGGCGCCGGGTTTCTCTCCACGCTCCGTCGATTCACGGAATAATCCTTCCCTTTTAACCCACCCGCCTGTTCTGATAGTTCAAACATCCTTAAGTAGCTATAATCATCTGGATAAAGTTTGTGACTTCCACAGTTTATTTAAAAGTTACCAACCGGTTTCGGCAGTAAAAACATCTTCAGGAACATAATCTCTGATGTTAGTAATTTATGTATGTTCCAGAGGATCATGGGAAACTCTCAGAGAGAAGGAAGGTGTTCGATGGGGAGTGGTGCACTATTGTTGGTGGAACAAGATGAAGGTTAGCTGTGGGATGAATCATGCGGTATTAAGAAAATATTTGAAGGTACTGGGAGGGCGTTCATGAGACAAGTGGGGAGGCAGGGTGATGCGTAACAGAGGAGACGGGTTGGGGAATATGACGTCGTTGAGCAGGTATTAAGTGTCTTCAAGGCTGATCACTTGCTGCTCCTAGGCATCAACCTTCCGTCCCTTCCCGGAGAAATGGAGTACGACTGGTACGAAGTCGCTTCGATGGCCCGTCTCCATAAGGTCGAAAACTGAGGAGTCGTCTTTCTTCCTCCAGCTCGCTTTATGTTCTGCGGATCTTGTCTTAAAGTTGCTTCCAGTTTGGCCAATATTAACACATTCACAATGATTAAATTTTAGTTCATACGCTCCCGATTTTAAATTGAGGTCAATTAAGTCTTTCGAATTCTTTAATACTCGGCCCAAGGTGTTGTTATTAAAAAATAAATTGTGGAAGTCACACAATACAGCTTGATTTTAATGACGTCTCTCCACCAAGTGAAAGCTTCACTTTTCGATATTGTCTTAATTAACTCTTGGTCCTCACTCAAAGTGACAAGACAACCCTGCAAAATAGGCTTTAAAGGCCGTATTTTACATTCTAAAGGAATTCCAGTCAACCGTGTTGTGAAGGGCTGATAATTGCTCTGATGCGAAGCACCCTTGCAGAATCGAAACATTCGAGACGTCATCGTCGTATTATTTTCATGGAGTACCTGTTTTCACAATAGATTAAATTTGAAAGTTCACAACACGCAAGGGGAACCTTTCATTCTGTTACCCTGCATTCGCCGCCGGGATGAGAAACGGCTGGTCGGAGTGGCCCCCACCCGGATGAAATTGCCTCTATCGCCCACGTCCAATTCCCGTCTAACCTATAGATTCTCGTTGAGATTTATAGCTCAAAATTCTTTGGAACTTTTCGAATAAGAAACTTCACAAAGTATTGCTGTTAGATACATTTTAAAGTTTTTGCGATGTTATTACTGCTCTAATATTTTTTTGTACTCGCGACGACTTTCTGTATAATTACTTGAAAAAAAAGATTAATATTGTTGGAAAATTTACAGCCAGTGATTTCAGTGATATTTTTCCAAAACGATCATACAGTGTAGTGCATACATTGTTATGAGAGCAATATTTCATTTTATAGTGGCACCAAAACTCGGTCGAGGACTCAAATGTCGGGGTTCTAATTCTTCCATAATTTTTGATGCGCTATAAATTCGACAAAGAATGGAACTAAATCATCCACGAATTTGATCTTAAATCCAAGTGCTTCTCTATAAAAAAAGTAGAACGATAGACTCCGACGATTAGATCTAATTTTAGTTGAAATTCATGAGGTATAATTGTTGATTTACAACACAGGATAGTTCAAGATTGGGCGTGCCTGATAACTTTTTGTATCTGGCCGGTATTATGGAGAACGACTTGTTTCGAGTAAGAAGCGTGTGTGGAGCAGAATTTCTCCTGCCAGCGAGACGTGAACATAGGAAGGGAGATTTATAACAAAAGCTTTGAACAAAAATGATAGAGAACTATTGGTTTTGGAAGTTCGATTCATGGAAATAATGGCGTTTCATGTTTCTCGAATCATGATATTAGAGCTTGGAGGACGTGTGTAGATGAATGACCCTCTCAGCTGAGAGATGGAAAAAGTGTGGAGGACGTAAACTTTCCGGAGAGTTGAAATTTAAGAAGATTAACTTTTTTGAGGAATAATGAAGTGACTCTTTATGTGCAAATACATGTAAATGTCCTATAATTGTGTAATTTTCTTTAAAATGTATACCTATAAAATACAAATTCTTTATTTTTTATTTTTGAGCGAACCCATCGAGGATATTTTAGTCAGTTTTTTAAATATGAAAAAATGTGTTAAAAGGTTGTAATTATTGACAATATTGGTTAACTTTAAAAATAATGCCTAATATTTAAAGTATATTCAGGTGTAAGTACCGTAGAATTGAACTTGCTTCATTACTGCTTACTGTATTTACTGAAATTGTTTGAGACTGAAACTGATTTATTGCCATAGTGGATAATTATCCGAATGTTTTTTTTCATCATAATACCTCAGTTACACTAAGTAAGTTCACTTATTTTTATTTCAAATGGCTATTTGCAGGAGGAGAGCCACCTTGATTTGAATTTAAGTGGCGTTTATATACTGAAAAGAATAAGAGAAAACTGTTGATGAGAATTAGCTGGAGGCTATGGAATTGTGGCTCCCATGAGGTAAGTTGAGAGAAGATATATCTGCAGTTGTAGGGGAGCAGCATTGCATGTATGAGGGTTGTTCTTAGTGGAAAGGCCACTGTTATTTTGATGAAGGGGACGGAGGTGGACATGGGTTTCTGTAGTATAAGATATTTTATTGTTAACAAAAAAAAAACATTGTAGGTTTACACTAAAATACAACTAAAATACACTGTACATAAAAATTCATCTTTATTAGAGGATTTAATTTTAACTCTGTTTGAGATGAGGCTCAAGTCACATTGTTAGAATTTACCACTTTAGATCAAGAAGCTAAGAAAACACTTTTTAACTCACGAAATTACGGAACTACTGAAGATAAATGATACATTGTAGTTTTCGGGGTTAACTGATAGTATAAATAGGACTTAAATCTACCTTATACTTCATTAATTACATTCAAACACTTCAAGTCTTTTTGTTGTCTCTGAAATTCCTATTTATATCCCTTCTCATCTCTTTTTCACTGCTTTCTCGCCTACTTGACTGGAGTATCACCATAGCCATTACATTAACTGCTGCTCTTCATTATCTAGTAGTAGTCCCTACTTCAAGTAACTACGTTTTAATTTAAATAGTTTTATTTTGCGCCTTATAATGCTTAAAACGGTGAATCTTGATGTACCTGCAGTTGAGTACATTAATCATTGTTAAAAGTCAATATTTAGGCCTCATGAGAGGGGAAGCATTAGTCCTTCATCCGGTTAGAATGATTTGATAATTCACCTCTTTATTAGCCCTGGCTTTTGTTGTCACGAGCTCATGGAGAGTGAGAGGAAGTGGAGAGTATGCCAGAGAAATGTTTTCAAATACGATTTAATGAGTATCACTGCCATCTTGGTGCTTTTAAAACGTTTTAACTTATTGTTTGTCTCCTAATTGAGTATTTCCTATTCCGTGTGACCCGCTTGCGGGTTTTGCCCTGTATATACGTATTTTATTATGCTTGTGTACAGGGTATTTATACTTATATATATTCATTTAGAGCTTGAAGAAGAAAGTAAGGTCTTCTTATCATTGATTGGTGCCTGATGGTTTTGAGGATTTATTAGTTGTGTTTCATTTTAAGCCGCACTAAGAATTTATGAGTTAACTCGGTTTTCATTTTCTGTTTCATAACCTTTTCGTTTCGTGTGTTCCAATTTCATTCCGCTATAGAGTAGCACATAAGGTTCCATGGTTCGTATATTTTACTTAAGTTAATTTTTTTAGGACAATTTTCCTTGCACATTTATTACGTAATCGGCTCAGTGAACGGCGCAGTATAAGAGATGAACGAGAGCCATGTATTTCGTTAAGGCAGGAATGTTCTCAGGGTGGACTATGAACACTATGTAACTCTAATGCTCCACTACTCCATGAAAAAGTTGCGTTCTTGAGTTGCGATGTTCACTTGTGGCCTCAGCCGTGTCTTTTCTCAATTGGATGAGAGTGGGCGCGCATCATTCTGGATTTATTTTTGATGAACTTCACGCCGTTTGTGTGATTGCGAAGGGATGGGTTAAAAAGATTGAAATCCAAGGAATTGCGACGTAGCAAACTCCCGTGATACGAAAGGGCGAGGTCACGTACGTTTTATTGCCGGTAGAGGAACGGAAAGGAGTGAATCAAATTCGTCCCCCCCCCTCCCCGAGGTTGCAATTTATATTTGAGAGAGAGGAAGGGACGCGGAAAATGGGAGTAATTTCAACCGAACTTAGCCTTTCTTTCTCTCCTCCACTCCCCATTAAACGTCCCTTCATTTAGCGGAGGCACGAATACCAGAGGGCGTTCTCGCCGCGGCAAAACACCTCGAATCAGCGGAATAGCAGGAGAGCTTAATGGAGGAGAATACCGATACAGAGTGAAGTTCATCGATTTTACCAATGAAATAAAAAAACGACGGAGAAATTATGTGTTTTCTTTTTTTATTTTACTTTTCCCGATTCTTATTAACCTTCTTTCTTCCGCGCGAGTGTTCGATTTTCTTTTGAGCGTTTAAAGCGCCGTTTTCAGTGTAATTGTGCGTATATTTTCATTTATCTACCCAAAAGTTGAAGATTCGGGGGGATTTAGACGTGTTTTGCACTAAAATTTTACTGGTTCTCATTTTTTGTCTGTGACCCCTAGTTAAACAGTCTTTTCTTCAATTTGAGCATTCAATTATTTTACATGCATTTGACACCACAATTGATTTATCCATAATAAATCACGGAAAAGTATTTTTTAATATCATTTTTACTTTTTACCGCTTCAAATTAATCTCATATCGTCTGAGTACTAATTTGATTATCTTTTAAGAACTTGAAGAGGCATGTTCGATTAAATTCTTCGTACATTTTCATTAATTTACCGTGAATATGAATATATGAAAAAGTAACAGGAATTTATAAACGGAACACTGATATTTCTTCCTTTGTTTCTTTCACTAATGTTATTATTTTCCTTTCTTCGCCTTTATTAGTCAATTATCATATGAAAATTTGATACCACAGTCGATTTATGCATAAAAAAATCCGGCAAAGAGGTTATTTCTTTTTTACCGTTTCCCGATTCGTATCTACCTCCTTTTCTGCGCGGGTATGCAATTGGTTTTGATGCCTTTTTAGCACCTGCTTTCAGTTGATTGATTCATTTATTATTAATAATCTACTGTGAGTATACAGAGGAGTTAAACCGATTTGTGACCTTAAATGGGAAGATTCTTTCCTTAAGTGGAGTAGTTAATTTTTTTACAATTATTTGAACGGTACAATATATCCACAAAAATATACATACCAAACAATAAAATGTGTACGCACATGATTATTTGTTTCTCACGATTATAATCTTGTAGTGGAATTAATGTTTGCGTAACATGATAATTAAATAGGGTATTCTTTTTCAGAATGATTTTCTCATTCTTTTTTCACTACCAGCGGTCAATTATCTTTAATACATTTCAGACGAACTTTTGTACTATCCTAAATCGATCGATAAAAGAGTTTCAATGATTTGCTCATGATGGGAGTGGATTTGAGTCAAATGAGAAAACATATAGCATTATAGCAAATGGTGCTAGAGGAACGATTTGGCTACGAGAGTAATGGGTGAATGTGTTAGAAGAAAGGAATCTTGGGAACCGTAGCGCAGTCTTGGGAACAGTAGAGCGTGGATGAAACAATGTATAATAACAGCCTAAAAAGAGAGGTTGGAAAAATCAGGACATTATGAAGGAAAATGATGAAATGGAGCCAGTCCTTTAGGCATAAGAGCAACAAAAAGTTCATTGGCTTAGCCTTCTCCGATAGGGAATGGCGTGATTGGTATGTTTGTGTAAAAATAAGGGATGTACACTTTCATTTTATGTATTTATGTGTTTTCATATTTTATTAAACATTTTTCTTATTAAGAGATAATGGATTTTTTTGTTTTCAATGGATATAACATTATCCGTTTCTTTAATTACGTAAATTTGAATTGCTTCCTCAGGGTTTTTGGATTATGTGTTATAATTTTCATCTAGCAGAGGAATTTCCTCGTATATTTCGTGCTGATGATATCGTTGCATTGGTTTTTGGTTGTTATTCGTAACAAACAAATGCTATTCTTTAAAGCGAGCAAAAGTGGTTTTATGTTTGTGCTATGGTTTTACCGTCATCAGTACTTCAAGATACGAGGAGTTAAATCAAGTTTCATTTCATGAAAATGTTTCATCATACTTTCATTAATTTACGACTTGAATCATCTTGAATCGACTTGAAATTACGAGTTGAATCATACGTAAGGTTCAGATGACAGTATTTATTAAAAAGCCATATTTTGGGTGTGATTCAATAGAATTAACAAAATATGTATCACGAAGGTATTTAGCGCATACATATTTAAGAAAAACCCTGCCTGGTGAAGACTCCCCGCGCACGGGGAAGTTAAAGACAGGTCTGCTTATAGTTCTACAATTTATTCCATGCGTTTCATATAGGTCAGAGTGAGCGTGAATTTATTTTACTGTACTACCCTAAATACGGCGTATTTGGCTAATTTATGTTGGGTGAATAACAACAACAACAACAGACAAACACAAACACCCATGGTGTACTATAATCTTTAAAGATCGTGAGTGTGACTTAATTTTTTTTATTTTATCTTAACTACCCCGAGTACAGCCTATTTGGCTAATTTATGTCGGGTGAACAAAAACAACAACAGACGAACACAGACATCCATTCTATGCAATTATCTTTACAGATCGTGAGCGTGACTTTATTTTATTTTGTCATTTTATTTTTACTGCCTCGAGTGCAGCGCATTATGGCCAGTATACATCGGGTGAATGGCAACGACAGCAAAATAACATAAACGCCATGCCCTGAGTGGTGATAATTCCACCTCGGCGGGATTCGAATCCGCAACCCTCGGGTTAACAGATGAGGACTTCACTCCGACGCCACCGGGGCCGGCAACCGTGATGCCAGCTATCCATAGAGTGGTTTATTTTTGCTGAAATTTTCGGAACAGGAAATACGATGATGCTTGAACGTGATGGGGGGTTTTATTCTGTTGGTGCATTTCGACCAAATGAACTCGTATGCTGATCGCCTTGTTAATTGAAACATTTTTTCGAATCATTTGGGAATGATCATATGAGTGCAAATTAAAGATAACAGTTTCCTGTTTTTGATTTGTTTCAACGTCTTTATAATAATGGATACGTTTTCTAAATTCGATATTAAATAGGTTATGGTAAAGAAATCATGGATTATTTCGCTAAACTTTCGCTCATTATTTCGCTTATTATTTTCTCTATTTTTCCGGGTATTCACCATCTGTGTTGACGGAGATGACCACATTTTGCTGGTGAAATCTTCTCGGGTTTTCCACCGGGTCAGTTCGTTGTGGGCCGACGTTTCGATAGCTACCACCGCCATCGTCCTCAGGGCATGTCAGTATCGAGAAGGTGCCTCCTTATATGCCTGGCCGTTT
Organism: Ceriagrion tenellum; assembly: GCA_963169105.1. Classification (NCBI taxonomy): domain Eukaryota; kingdom Metazoa; phylum Arthropoda; class Insecta; order Odonata; family Coenagrionidae; genus Ceriagrion; species Ceriagrion tenellum. Next base: position 59,404,580 of record OY720634.1, read on the forward strand.
TCGCGCCAAAAAGGTCAGGTCGGCTCTGATTGGCTAGCGATGTTCTTCTTCCTCTCCGCCTTTCTTCTGCGAAGGGCTGGGTTCCAAGCCTCGCTTAGAGCGTAGCCCGTGTCCCGGTTAAAGTTTTTCTTTTCCATCCGGATCTCTATGGATTCCTTCGTCAGTCATTCCCAGTATCCGTTGGATCGGCTGAGTAGTCTGGTGTCGTCAAACATTATGCCGTGGTCCTTGCTTAGACTATGTTCTGCCACCGCGGATTGTTCCGGATGGCATAGTCGGATGCACCTCATGTGCTCCTTAACTCGCGTCTCAATGGTCCGGCCCGTCTCACCAATGTATACTTCACCACATTCGCAGGGAATTCGATAAACTCCCGGTGTTTTAAGTCCGGGGTCATCCTTAACACGGACAAGTTGGCTTCTTAGTTTCTGAAGTGGCTTGTGGACGGTCCGGATATTGTACTTCCCTAGAATTCTAGAGATTTTCCCTGAGATCGTTGCGATGTATGGCAGACAGGCGCTGGCAACCGGCTTGTCGTTGTCATCAGGTGTTTCTTTCCGATCCGTGAAGGCCCTTTTCAGGGCCATGGGGATCTCCTTTCCCGAGTAGCCATTCTGTTGGAAGGTCTTCTTTAGGTGTAGAATTTCGGCTGGCAGGCTCTCTTGATCGGCAATGGACCGCGCTCGGTGTACTAACGTTGAAAGTACTGCTCTCCGTTGTGATGGATGATGGTGACTCTGCGCGTTCAAATACAGGTCCGTCAAGTCAAAATATGTTTATTTCCACACCGAAACAAATACAAGTATAACAAATAACAAAAACAATGGTGTGGACCCCGTTCTAGGCTGTCGCCTCTTCAGGGAAGTCACTGGAATACTTTTACAGGTGCGGGAAGATATTGGCCCGGCATTCGCCCTAGGACGGTGGGAAACCCGCTAAAACCACCGCCAGGCCACAAACTTAACAATAATACAGGTCCGTGTGGGTGGGCTTTCTATAAACTCTGTGTGCCAGAGTACCATCCTCCTTCCGGTAGATAAGAGTAAGTCTAAGCAAGGACCACCGCATAATGTTTGACGACACCAGACTACTCAGCCGATCCAACGGATACTGGGAACGACTGACGAAGGAATCCATAGAGATCTGGATGGAAAAGAAAAACTTTAACCGGGACACGGGCTACGCTCTAAGCGAGGCTTGGAACCCAGCCCTTCGCAGAAGAAAGGCGGAGAGGAAGAAGAACATCGCTAGCCAATCAGAGCCGACCTGACCTTTTTGGCGCGAAAACGGCCAGGCATATAAGGAGGCACCTTCTCGGACCGGTAGGGGTGAGTCTCGTACTCACCGGTACGGTAGGTATGCGCCTTCGGCGCGGACAACTCTCGACTCGGATACTGACATGCCCTGAGGACGATGGCGGTGGTAGCTATCGAAACGTCGGCCCACAACGACCTGACCCGGTGGAAAACCCGAGAAGATTTCACCAACATAATACGTCGGGAAAGAACTAAATCATATTTCGACCACATTTTGGTTAATTCTCCCACCGGCGTCTTTGGGTCGAAGAAACAGTTATCATTCCATTAAATATTTAACGCGGTGAAGATCCGGAAAATTGAGAGAATAATGTTCAATCAACACTAAGGAAACCTATTCACCATCATTATTTTTCTGATATATTTTGTTTCATCAGAGCCAAAATAAATTTACATTTCACTCAGAGAATTATTGAAACATATTTTTTACAACATTTCTTTTTTTCATGACATGCTGATGCCGCTCCCTTATTCACCGCTCCCTTATTATTGAATGAGCTTTGAATTGGTCACATACCCCTCATCAAGGGAAAACATATTAGCGGATTAAGTAATTGCTATTTGATAATAAGATATATTGATACTTAACCAGGATCTACATCCTCCAGAAAAAAAGCAAGTTAACTTATTAGTGGCGGAATCAAACTCTATTTCCAATCGCGGGATTAAATTGTAGCTCCCGAGCTACTGATTTTCGGCCCGACTCTCTTAGAGAATCCGTTGTCCCGATACTCTTCTCTTGAAATCGAGATTTTTTTCCCACAGCCTGGAGAAATAAGAGCTAAGAGGAACGAAAGAAGAGATGTATTATGCATATTTACGGCGGCATTCTTCTGTTTTCCTCTTCCATTCTTGCATTAATATGCTTCTGTTTTTTATGAAGTATTTTGTTTTTCAGGAAATGATATATATATATATATTTTTTTTAAATATTTAATGGATTTTACTCACTCCATTTCCTTGCTTACCGTTTTAATTTGTATTATTTCCTCAGGGCTTTAGAATTTGCTTTTTGATTTTCATTTTTTGCTGGTATTTCCACCTATATTTCATGGTGATGATTTAGTTACATCGATTTTGGGTTGTTTGTTATATCAAACAAATACTATACTATGAATCGAGCAAAAGTGGTTGTATATGTGTACTATCTAATAATTTTTATCGAAAACTGTTAATTTTTTCTACCATTTTGCCATTTATGGCTTTGCTGGTTTGAGGAATCATTTGTATTAGTCTCACAATTGCAAATAGTCTCTTCTATTCAGAAATAACATGACCAAAATTCATGGGAGGGAATCGTCAACGGCTACTTCGATTTCTTTCATTTTTCTCATCAGACATGCTTTATTTATTTACTATGCGCCACTACTCAAGCCTCTCCCTTTCTTGATAGGCATTGATTTATTTGTTTATTCTATTGCGTCAAATGTTCCTAGGAAGTCTGTTGCAAGGACGTGACTATTATTTATAAGATGGGTCTTATTATAATTAATATTCTAAAACTTATTTTTATAGGAAATCCACTTTAGCTATTATTGAGATTTTTATTTACGATAAAAATATGTCATGTAAAATTTAAAAAAATGTTTTAAAATTGAAAACGGTTACGTAAATCTAGCATTAGGTACATGTAAGTCAGTGATTTGTAAGTATTACGATGCAAGTAGATTCAGATACGTACATGTGCGACAACGCGAGAGCAAGTGATCGCGTCGTCTTGTGCCACAAATTACTCTGACACCTGAAGGGCGTAGGGCGCAGCGCTTTGCCCTTCAGCCCGTGGTAACAGAGAAGTGAACGAGCGCCCATTATGAAATACCCTATTATTGTCATTTATGTGTTTACTGGTTTGAGGAATCGGTTAATATAAGTCTCACAATTGCAAATAATCTGTTGTATGCAGAAATAACTGGGCCGAATATCCCAGGAGATTAAAAATAAAATAAAAGTGTTTATCGTCGTCTCATAAATTTTCATTAAAAATAATTATTTGTGTATGTATGTATATTAAACCTCATCCCGTGAGAAATATGATCCTTGGCTAACCTTCGAAATGTAAGGAGCCGATGTTTGTGAGTTTTTTTCCTTATGTTTCTATGTTTTTTATCCGCCCCCCTATTTGACGTAATTTAATTCCTTAATCATCGAGTGATTCCTCCGTATATATAAAGTTTCCACCCCTCCCTGTGCTTATCCATTGTAAGGCGAAGTCTCTCCTCAATAAAAAAGTTGTAGCGGATGGTTCAGGAGCCCGGAGGAGGTAAATTAAATTGGCGAAACTTCAGCGGGTAAAATGAAGAAAATAACATCTACTGGTCAAAATAATTACCAAGATCCTTCATCTCATGAATAGTGAAATATACATTCAAACGAGAGATCAATAAAACCTTACTTCGACAAGTTAGTCGTCTTTTATTCCTTTACAATTTTTGTCTTGCAAATCTTGCTTCCTCTGCCTATTATTTAGGGAAAATACAATCCTCATCTCAGCCTCAGGTAGTCTATTCAATGAATGATTATTTTCATATGCTGTTATTTCCATTTTTTGTTTAAAGGAACAAAAAAAGTCCTTTCTATAAATTTGGCAGATATTTTTCTTCATAACTACGTAATAAGGGAGATTTTGTTCTGAGGAGGCTTTGGTGATAATTTCAAAGCTCTTGTCATATTTCCTGAATTAATTCAAAATTCCAGAAGTTCATAAATGTGCCGAACTAAAGTAAAATTGTCGATGAGAAAAAGATGCATAGGATGATTTTAGATAAACATGACATGGCAAGAATAGAATTAAAACTGTGCAAAACCCTACCAGATATTTGGTGATGGACGCTAAATAACGATAAACACCAGAAACGATTGCTCTAGACTCAATCTGATTACTATTTTAACTATTTATATGCAAAATACACACACAAAAAAAACACAACCCGGGTTTCAATACATAAGTATCATCAACAGATGCAGAACATGTTCGGGAACTCTCTTATATATTGGGGAAAAAGGAGAGAAGGGGGAGGTGATGACGATGGGGGGTGGAAGAAAGGAGAAAAAAGGGGGAGAGAGAGAGGTTGAAGATATCAATGTGCTACTGCTTTAAGGATAGGGAAGGGAACAAACCATTCTATATGAAAAGGAAAATCTTATTAAATCGATAATTTTTCGTGAGATATGGGTGACCTTTGCGTTATGTTAATATTCTGTGCACGAGAGCAATTGAGACGCACCTATAAACAGAAAGCAAATGGCTTCGGAGGCATGCCATCTGCCTTGATTTCCTCTGGGCCCAAAGCGTGGGAGGAAATGGGAAAGCACCTCTTCGACAGTAATGAATGTATCTTCTCAAGGATCGGAAGCGACGGTCTGCGTTGGTGATGAAATTAGAAATAGCTGAATGTGAGAGTAATAATTTATTTTGCCGGCAGTAATCATTGATCCGGTATTTCTATAGATACAGCCAATCTTTACCATGCTGAGTATGATTTTCTGGACGGATAGGTTGTAGTGTCGTTTTTTCTTCATACAGTCAGAGAGCGCAATACTCATGCTCAATGTCGTCAATAATGTTAATGGTAACTATGGAAAACGTTAGCTTTCAATTTCTTGTAATTTTATTTTCCCGCCTTTTAGTGTACTCATAGTATGCTCATTGATTCCATGTTTCATAAGTCTGCAGTCTAGCGGTAATTTTTATATGGCAGCGTGACCGAACTCTCGTAAATGGATCTCTTGATGTATAAGAGTAGGGTCTATCTCGCGTGAATACAACAATGGTTGCTAACCATACTGCATAAGAAGTCTCTCGGTGTAATTTAACATCGAGGTTATTCCACTTCAATTAAACTAAAGATTGATCCACTATTTCTATAGATACAGCTAATCTTTACCATGCTGAGTATGATTTTCTGGACGGAGAGGTTGTAGTGTCGTTTTTTCCTCTTACAGTCAGAGAGCACAATACTCATGCTCTATGCTACCAATTATGTTGATGGTAACCATGGAAAACGTTATTAAACGTTACGTCCCTTCGGGTCTCGGGTTTTGTTCAAACTTGGCGTATGGGTATCATTTGGCCTCAAACGTAGTAATCTGAAACCGTTTTGAGAAATTATGTTTTCCGTAGATTATGCGTATCTAAATTTGTTCACATTTTGATTTAAAATATGTGACTTAAATCATGTATTTACTTTCATATCGGCTTCTGGCGCACATAGAGCAAACTGTTTATTAACTTTTCTCAAATTATTCATCTCCAAAGTGGTCAAAACCTATTTTCTAAATATCTATACCTAAGTAACTTTTCTTGAGAAAAATCCAATGACAATTCATAAACACGCGTATAAATTTTTTTAAAACATTTGCCGATTCGGCCGATTTCAGCAGTTTCTGAGATGGCGTGTTTGAGAAGTAAATTAACAGTTTTATAAACATCAGAATGAAAAACCAGAAAATTGAATAAAAACCATTTTAAATGGTATCGCTATCTTTACAAAGGAATAATATTTGAAATGAGGTATATATCATTGTTCAACAATGACTAGAAGCCGTATGATAAGTAGAAACACGATTCAGTGGACTTTTTTTTTAACAAAATTGCGAAAGAATTCAAATACGCTTAAATCTTGTTATACTTTTTTCTCAAATGGTTTCAGATAACTCTTTTTAAGATAACATACTACCCATACACCTAGTTTTAGCAAAATCTGAGATCCTAAGGGACAATCGCTTGTTGAATTGAGTTGTAATGACCCAGGTCTATTTAGTAGATTGGCTATTAACAGCATGAAGATGTGCTTGAAATTTGATGTATGTCTGGTGTGCAACCCCCTCTTGCCTCACAAATCTCTGCAGGATACCGCGTGTACGTTTAAGTACCCAGGTCTTTACATTTTTATCCTAATTCACTCTTCCCTATTTTGACATATTTCTCCGTAATTTGTCAAGCTTTCCGTCATATGAGTCGACTTATTATGCAGAGCCTTTTGCTTTCTCTATTGGTTTCTCCCTAATGCGTGTGTTTCGATCTTCTTCGTCCCTAAAATGTGTCCCTTCTCCTTTAAAGATCTCTCCGCGCCCTCCTTTTTAAGTCGTTCGTTGTATATCTAGAGGGTTCAGTTGGTGTGATGGCTGTCAAACTGGCTTCTTTTTTATGGGCTATATCTTTTAACGCCAGAAAGAATTTAGTGTTTTTTCTTAAAATGATCACCTGTATATGGGTATGCTATCGAATTACTTGAAGCATACTTATGGTATAGGAGTGAGTGTTGTGAGAGGAAAGAGAAAGCCGAGAGAATAATGGTTGTTATCTATGGTACTGACTCTTAAGTGAAGGAATATAAGGAATTTTTTAACTGGAGTGTATAAAGCGATGAATGAATGTGGCAGAATCTAAGGAGTTGTGCCAGAATAGCGCAGTATGAAGTGGTTACGCGAGTGTTTTACGATTAACACCGAGAATCAAGTTCTTCTGACAATATCCTCCTCAAAAGAAAACTGCGTGATTAGTATATATGCATGTATATGTTTTTTGTTTAGCAGTAGAATATCATACAATTATCCTACAGGCGTGTATGAGCGTAACTAAAGCTAGAACGCTATGAAAGAAAAGGGTTGAATGGAGGAAATTATTAAAACCTTCAGAAATGTTTCTGGCCATTCACAGAGATTCAATAATTGTTGACTTTGCTTTTTCCGAAAAGGAACGCCTTGAAAGGGATGTGGGCATTCTTTGGAGAGAGCTTCAAGTGCAGTCCCTAGTTCACTGTTGGCACATTGAGTTATGGCCCAATATCCGCGTTTCGTTTGGAGAAGGCTGTCACCGATGTAATATTTCTCTGCCCTCTTCCTCAACCCCACAGATTATCCCCTTTATTGAGACCCACCCAGCTGTCTTAAAGGTTGTTAGCAAGATATCACTACCTACGCAAAAACCTAAATGGATTCGGATGTCACTTTCTTAATGATAATAAAACATTAGCTACTCCTGGCATTGCTTTTCGTGACATCTGCAAATAATTAGAGAACATGTTCCTTGAGATATGGTATGATTGTGCCATCCGGTGACTCGTTATTAAAATAGTAAAGAAGTTGTGACATAACGTCATCAGTGTCACGGTGGGTAATTAAGGTGTTTTCTCGGTTATTTTTAACAATGAATTTATTTCTCACTGCATAACGTTTTCTTGAAATGGCAAAAAAATCTTCGGTTGTGGAGGCATTTTAGTGTGAGACTAATAAAAGAACTAGTAAAGTACTCTTACGTGTAAATTTTACTGCACATTGAGGGATTCATTTCATGAAGTTTGTTTTCACCGGAAAGGTATTATGTTTGTATGATCAGCATATTGCAGTAGGTTGAATTTTTTAATTAAAAAACTATTATAGCCAGGGTAATATTTCTCGTTTACTACCTTTTTTAGCTAAAATTACTTTTGCTCCTGACTTTCTGGAGTTACCACAACTACGCGACGGAGCGTTGTCGCCATAATAGAATGATTTGATTTTTAATTATGTCTCTCCACGACAGATGGTGTGTTGAAATTTCGCTGATCAAGTCTCGTTTTCTGCGACGCATATTTCTTGTCTAGGAAGGCTTTTGACGTCACTGGTTTGGGGCTAGAGGAAGTTGGGATTGCCAGCCGCCCTAGAGAACATACGCCTCTCGCAAACTTGGGGGAACTTCAGGAATTCCAAATGTGTCACCGGTGGGTGGAAGCCCCCTTTTTTTCCCTTCCTCGCTTTATCAAGTGACGGTTACTGTTAAGAGAATATTTCTAATTACCCGAGGATCTTCTGGTAGAGTCTTGCCTTGGTGATAAAAAGTTGCTTTCATTTCTTGTAATATTTATTTAAAAAATGGGAAAACCCTGAAGCCCCTCGAGCACAATTATGCCAATGGTTACCGAGCGATGATTTTGTGTATTCTTTCGGTCCCTGCAAGTTCTGCTTATTGACATTGAAACATTAATACGCTGGTAAGAGAACATCGTTATTTTCCCAGACTCGCTATAGAATCTGTAGAATACGTGAAAAACACAAAAAAAAACTTCAGATAGTCTCACTTCAGAGAGAGAGTCTCACGCTCACCTCAAAGTGGAAGAGCGAAATTGCATTTCCTCATGAAATGTTTTTCAGCTACTCTTATTGCTATGGCCTTGTTCACTCTTCTACCTGTTAAAAATCACTGTTTACGGAAGGAAGTAAGAGATGATTTATATCCGAAAGTACTTGGCTTAATAGCATTTGTTGAGACTTTTTATCGCTATTTTCCGAAGTATTATCGTATTCTGGCATAAAATATTCTTTTCAGATTAATGTACAAGTATACTATCGCTCTGCTTTGGAGTGAATAGAGGGAATCCAGTACATCTACATCTACGTAATACCCTGCGAGCCACCACGAGGGTGTGTGGCAGGGGGTGAAGACCACCATGCATGCACTATTGACATGCAACTAGGATATTTAATGGAGACATGCTAGATAATAGGGTCACATGCAGCTAGATGGTTAGTATGTACATAATAAGAAAGGGATAATTGGCTGCTATTACATGCATCATACACTACAGACTACTCTAACTATATTTCACCTACCTATCCCTTTGCTACGCTGCATATTGATCTCTCTTATAGTACGCGGGAAACATGACATTTTAAATCTATCGGTACGACAATCTATCTCTCTAATCTTGTTAATCTGATCAAAGCTAACCTAATACGCAGGGGTTCTCAATATATATCTAACGTCATCTGTGAACAAATCGGTTTGGAATTTACTTTAAAGGTTTAACCTAAATTTTAACCTGCGTTCTGATAGTAATTCCCATCCTAGTTCTTCTATTAAACTCGTAACACGTATACAATTATCATAACGGCCTTTAACAAACCTAGCGGATCTCCTTTGTACGCGCTCTAATTCTTTAATCATACCTTCCTCGTACGGATCCCATATACTAGCGGCATATTCTAAATGAGGCCTGACTGATGCAGTCTACTGATGCAGTAGATGTAAAGGAAGAGCCTGCTGGCTTTGAAAACCTAGAATTATGATAGGATTCTGGAGATTAAGTCCGAGAAAAGTGAACAAAGCAGCAAGTTAGTTGAGAACTGGTAAGACGATAAGCTTCTTAAGGCAGTGAAAAAGGGAGCCCATCTGCTTCGGAACTCATCCATAACGCGTTGAACTTACGCGGAGTGTTAAAGAAGAATAAATGAGGGGTAGAAAGAAAAAAGAAACCAAAGTAACAATTAATTATATTATATAGCAATATTGGATGACATGAGTCGTGTTTCGATTAAGGGAAAAATTGGGAAAGTTGTGTAGGGAGGGTTGGGAACTGCTGTTTATAAGCTTAGGGTGTAAACATTTTCAGCTTATAAACTTCTGTTTATAAGCTCAAAATATTTACACACCTAAAGGCAAATTAATGTTTTATTAATCAATTTAATCTATTTCAATAGATTGTATTTATTTATTAGTATCATTAGCATTTTGTGCCTGTTGACGATATCACTTGGTGAAAGGGCCGTTGAATTTATATATTGAAGACGATAGACTCTTTCTCACCAGCGCCAGCGTCAGTGTCACTCATTCTGTCCCATATACAAGTGGGCATCACAGAAATAATTTTATCGTTTGAGGTGTATCGCAAAATACTTATTTAGTGAAAGTGATTGTTGCCAGGGTAACTTCATGGAGTAGTTTTATGATTGTATTGGAAAACTTCGTTTATTTCACATCAACGAGATTTAATGACGACCAAGGCTTTAGCCAGGATCATTAGGATGATACCACTCAGCTACCACACTGAGGTTGGTATGAAATCTTGTTCATGTGGAATGAACTAAGCCTTTGACTTCAACCTTCATTAAGTCTAAGTGAAACCTCCAAAACCGTTATGCATTGTGTGGTGGTGCGATAAATGTGTTCATTACGGTCAGTTAACGCTGATTAGCGTAATCAGATTTATTACAAGCATAATAACCGATTCAATTGTCGTGAATAATCTTACAATTGAATTGCGGGTAGACCTATAATGTTTGTCTTGCCCATAGAAATTAAAGAAATCTTTTCCCAAAACGATATGTCTAATATTTGCAAGACTTTTGTATTTTTTTTGCTTTTTATGTTAGTCTTGCCCTATTCATAGCTGATGTATCAACTAATTTTTATGGCTTTAAAGCATAGTTGTGGTTTATAAAATTTTCCCTCAAAAGGCAAGTCAATTCATATTATTTTAGACTATCATTTAAACTGATTCTTTTCAGGCCGGAAAAAAGTTGTGATTCTTATATTCACCTGGAGTGCAACGAACTGGGGGATTAGTTTCGTTGATATTTATTTGGTGGAATGACCACCCGTTTATTTTGTTAATGTATACCTCTAGCCGAAGCTTCCTCCGATGAAAATTTTATTCGTGTTCCTCCTTATCATGAATTATTCCTTGCGCTTCCGGCTCTGCTTTGGTGTGTCACGTGCTCTTCGGTGTTATCGATTCCGCTGTTGCCAAAATTTATTTAACATGCACGTGTGATCGATGAGGTTTAGCAAGTTAGGGTGCCTTGCTCTCAACGTGGGTTAGCGCAGTAACTGTAAAAGAACAGTATATGTGGCAGGTGAACCCTTAAGGGGAATTAATTATACCTCTTGATCACACTGCCGCGTGATGGGCTTGATTAAAACATTTTTTCACGAAAAACTCACCACCGGAGTAAAGACAACTGAATGAAAGATGAAGAGAAATCTTATAATCCATTCAAATATCTATTTCTACCGGTAGATAACGCAGATAATTATGATAATTCACAGTATTTAAATAAATTTTCACAATTATTAAAATGACAGTTGCTTTATGCTACCGCAGATCGTACGGACACCACGTCCGACCCCCTGCGGTAGCATAAATTGAGTTTTGCAGACCTAAAAGGAGTTAGCTGTTCACTAATTTTGCCGTTGTATGGTCATACATTCGTAATTTGTTGAATATTGTTATTAAAAATTCAATTGGTGATAATAATTCCGCCGTCTTAGTCTCACGAAGCTGTTCAGTTTTGCTAACAGCGCCTCCGTGTACTGGGCTAAAGCTAAGAGAAAATTTAATTTCTTTGGTGTAAATTGCATAGTTATTTCGTCGCGTTTTAAAGTTAATCGCTAGAAATGGAAGATACCTGCGTAGCGGGATACTCCTCCTGGTGTCATTTAATCGTGTCCAAGGCAGCCGGCTCCCGCCGCCGTCACTGACATAGAACGCTAATTCTGCTTTTATAGATAGGAACATTAAGGGATTCGAGCTAACGACGTAACGAAAAGTTTTATGGCGGCCGTAATGAAAGCGCTCTTTATGCTGCAATAGATAACGCGACTGGCTCCTGCATGAAATTCTAACTCATATTTTTGTGTTCTGGAATGTATTTTCGGCTATTGATCTTAGGAAAAAACACACAAACACTTCCTTGGAGAGCATGGAAACTAATTTGCTATTTTAACTCTCTACTGGCCTCAATTTCAAGTATTGGCTGTCAAGTGACTTCTAATGTGTCATTTTCTACTCAGTGTCGTGCCTTGAACTTTTCTTATAACCTATATTTATGCCATTAGAAGTTTATTAAATGAAATTACGTTTAATTTGTACCTCCATTTCGTGATGGCAAAATATTCTTTGCCATCCGCCATGATCCATAACTTCATAGCGCATTATTTAATTATTTCCTTCGTTTCCTTTGACTAGCGTTTTTATTACGTCCTACGGTTGAAATTAATCATTTAATCAGGATGGAGAAATCATACGAGATCATACGAAAAACTAGAGTCGCACAACACCCTACTCCGATTGTGGAGTCGATGCGAGGTTGCATATATTCTAGAACTTCGAATTAATTCTGAATACCATCGCTAGAGGGACACATGTGATCGTTCGCTTAATGCTGTAGGATCTTGATTGAGTTGCTTGCTGATAAGGCTATTGTATTTGTCTAGCTGTATTTAAAATTTTCAATCAACTTTTAATGCCGAACGCTTCGAAGCTGTCCTTAAAATTGCTCTACAGGAAGTATTAACTAATTTAGTCCAGGTTATTTATGTGTAATATAGCGAACTTCTAAATGCTAGTCATATCCGTTGTCAATGTTCCACCTCAGCCACACCTATTTTTCTCTCAAAGTCTTCCATACCCGCTCTTTAGTGGTGGGTGGTGCATGTATGTAGACATTAAGAATCGTGGGATATAAAGTAAGCTGCAGGCGTTTGCGATGTGTGTCTGGAAAAAGGATGGAGAAAGTGCAGTGGACAGAAGGAAAGATAAAAGAGCAAGTACGGGAAATAGTGTATGAGGAGAGGAAACTACTGAAGGAGATTAGGGAGAAGTAGAGTGGGTGTTAGGAAGAGGTAATGAGGGGTGTGATAAAGGGAAGGCTGTTGAGTAAAGGGGGAAATAGGAAGGAAGAGAATTGACGCTATGGACAGGGTGAAGGAGTGTAGGACGCATGCCGAGATAATTGAAGAATTAGATTGGGGATTAGAAAATTTGGGGAGGCGACCGACCGCTAAGGTAATTTGCGCCGTAGGGGACAGGTAAGGGAGGAAGGGTGGATAGAAACCCGGCGGCAGTGGCCTGCTCTTAACGACAGGCGCCAAGGGGACCAAGGTTGAACGTTTCATCCGACAGACGGAGTAGTGTAATTGAAATTTCCTCTTCAGGGCACTAATGTAGGGATCGGGTTTCCTCTAAAATATATCCTCCTCTGAGGGGGATTTGAACCCTGGCCGCCGTATGGTTAGCCAGTACTATATCCACTACACCAACCCCATTTTCCTTATAATTGAAGGAATTTCGTGGTTCGATGAGGATTTGCGTCGGTAAAAATTATGTGGGAGAATTTAAAAACACTTAGTGATATTCCACAAAGATTTATTTTTTTTGAGAATTGTACCCTTGATAATGACGCGTCAGCGTTGAAACCGGTTGGGAAAATAAATCTTTGTGGAATATTAATAAGTGTTTTTAAATTCTTCCACGTTATGTTATTCCACCAAGTAGAGCCGTCAACAGTTGAAATGATATGGTAAAAATTATGTACCCTATGCCATTTAACTCTCTAACTCTACTGGTAGATACGCGACGGGGTAAAGTCCTTGCCTGCTAAACTAAGAGTTGTGGGTTAGAGTCCCGCCTAGGATCGTTTTTCACCACCCAGGGGTGGATGTCCAATTCTGATGTCCCAATCCCTGGAAAACTTGATGACAGGCTTAGCAGCCTATTGGGATTCAAGGACATGCGGGCCAACAGAATCGTCCGGGATCAAAAAAGTTCACAGCACCACCTGCAGATTTTTGTAGGCAAAAAAGGAGTTGACTGTTCACTACTTTTTCTCATACATTCTTCATTTGTTTAACTTGGTTATTGATGATTCAATTTGTAATAATAATTCTGCTGTCCAAGCGTCAGAAAGCAGTTTAGTTGTTCTCACATTGCCACTGTCTACAGGGTTAAGGTATCCTGGTGTATTTAATTTTTCAAAAAATTGCCGTATCGCAAAAAAGTTGCAAAATTTCCTTTACCCGCTACTCAGAAAGCCTCTTTGACGAAAGGAGAACGAGAGTAAATCTTCAGCCCTGCCTGGGACCGTTGTGTCCACTCCATTTGGGGCCGATGATCTGACATCCTTTGATATATGCCTTGGCGACCACTTAAAGGTTAAGACCTTAACAGATGGGAATGTGAAAAGTTCTTATAACCATGTACTTACGGTTTAGCTCCTGGTGATTTATGTGTATACGTGTATAAATCTAACTTTTGCTTGAAAACTGGAACTTTTTTATTTAAGGCTGGAGTGGCTTATAGAGTTAGTTTAATGAAAGCCAGGCTATACCATCATTTTTTTAAACAATAGAATATTCTTTCTTTGAATCAATAAACCATCCGTTGGCTGTGAAAGTATCTCTCTTGCGCATTTCTTCATATGTTCGATTATTAACTATTGAATTTTTCCGGGCTAGCCGGGAAAAATGTTTGTCTTCCGTTTGGGATGCATGCTTTATCGCGATTAAAGGGAACCTCCCACGCAAATTCTGAGATTACCACTGCTTTTCCGCTGGTGACGCACGCAACACGGTGTCTCTCAATGAACTCCCGGTACTTACGAAGGCTATTGCGTTGGGAGAGAATGTCCAAGAGTCAGAAGCCGTGAGCATTTTAAGCGGCTTCATTACGAATGATGAGGTCATTTTTATTCCACTGATAGGCCAGATTCAAGTGGAGAAAGTTTTACTTAGATATTGTCCTCAAGAGTCATTGCTTGATGACATGCAAATAGGTTTTCGACTATCGTGACAGTTAAATCGCAGATCTTTCGCTATAAATCATGGTGAGCGATTGTCATGAGCATAAATGTCACAAGTCACAATGAATTAATCATGAAGCCTTGCTTTTCATTTCAAAACTACATTCGATAAGGTATGCCACCATTAGGTACGCTGGGGTGTTAAGAAGGGACCCTTATGTATGAACCTGTAATAGTTCTTGACTCTCAATCGATTTCTTCTGAGATAATTATTAGAAATGACATTTTATGTGGTCTTCTACGTAACTGGTCAGGATTCAAAATTACTATTGTGGTCATGAAAATATGCGATCGACTACGAGTATCTTTAGCATTCTCTGAGCAAACGTGATATATTTGGAGAGGTTTTGTAACAGCTTATCTGCAAACTCTTAGCCTATTGAAACCAATGAGGTCCATGGAGAGACTATTATGCCGGCCAATGCTAGAAGCTAAAGCCATTCCGCCATCTTCATCGACCCTCATTTTCCTATGGTGCTTGCGGGCTGACGCGCTAAATTTACAATTTAACTATGTTTTACTGACTAACTCACTAGAAGTCATCATGCAATTACTTCATTGATGTGGATTGTCCTTGCGTATTGTATATTTAGCTAAATTAAAAATTATACGCATTCCCGGTGAAAACTTGTGAAAAATTGAGCAGAATCGATGGCACCCAACAGCCAATATATGTTTTAAGATTTTTTTTTACTTTAATTTCAAACAGATGATTGATATTCTTGCTTTTCAGGTGTGAATTCATCCATTCCGTCGTGCTATCCATACCAAATTAAGCAAAGAGCAGGATTAAACATAATGGTCGTTATGTTGGCTGTGCCGTGACAGCCCAAGACAGATGAAGGGCCCTTTCTATACACCAGAATGTTCGAAACAATGACGATTATTTTACTAATTACCTTCCAAAATCATCTAATTATACCTAAGGGTAAGAGAGAGAGGGCATAATTTGACGGTATAAAAACATAAAAGTGTTACAGTCATTTAATTTCGTAATTGGATCCACTATTAATTTACTTTAATAATTCGATTGATTTTAATGAAAACAGTAATTATTTTAGTGTGTTAGCAGCAGAGGAACACAGTGATAGTATACAATGAAAGTACATATTGATAGCACCAGAGTAAAAAATATGAGAAATAGAATTGTCAAAACGCTGCTCTTTGCAAAGCTTTGGATTTTTGTATGTCGACAATTAGTTTAGTTAAATTATTGGTAAAGTTTTGACGGTGGTTTTCAGAAGATTAAAGCTTCAATCACCTTTTTAGCAATCTGATTACAAGATATTTATATTAATAGATTAAAGAGAGAATTGATGTCCTGGGTACCGAACTTTGCTCGGTTATTTGTGTACGTTAATAATGTATTAATTTCATCGAAATTTATGTTATATTAGAGAGTTTTTTGTCTTATTTCAATTGCAAAATCTCATTATTATTGGCTTTAAATAGCGTTTTCAAAAATAAAAAGTTAATAAGTTATCTTTTTACGGACATTTTTTATGAAGATAAAAAAATTAATATATATTATGGAAAATATTAATAAATATAAAAATAATTCAGAGCGTATTATGTAAAATAATTAGAAATAACTGGAAAAATATTGCGAAAACTGTATAATACAGTTTAGTTCAGCCCGAACTAATGTTTTTATTTTTATGCTCGTGTAAATATCGTTATTTTGACTAAATATTATAAATTTAATTTTTATTTTCACGATGCTTTTCGAGTATGATGAGGGCTATATGGTGACTTTGGCACTTTTAAATTATACCATCTTGGATTCTTGGGGAGGCAACCGACCGCTAAGGACTTTTGCGCCATAGGAGATAGGTAAGGGATGAAGGGTGGATGGAAACCCGGCGTCGGCATTAGCCTGCTCTTAATGAAAGGCGCCAAGGGGACCACGGTTGAACGTCTCATCCGACAGACGGAGTGCTTCACTTGAGCGCCCTCCACATGACACTCGAGTTAGGATCGGGTTTCCTCTGAAATACATCCTCCTCTGCAGGGATTTGAACCCTGGTCATCCGTTTGGTTAGCTAGCACTCTAGCCACCTCACCAGTCCGATCCCCACAACCATCTTTTGAACCGGGAAAAGTTACGTAGGTATAACATTAGGAGCTTAGTAACTGGAAGTAGCCAAATATATACCAGCAACTTAAAACGTTTGGCCTTATTTAAATAAATAAATAAAGCATGCTTAGCAAAACCAAAGGTAGCGGAAACCGAGGACACCGAAGTAGTTGCCTATGTATTTACTGTGGGAATTTTGAGCCTTTTTTTCTTCATAAAACAGGTTTTTTTCGTTACAGGACATATACAAATCATTAGCTCATGACACTCAAACTCTTAAATACCAACATTTGGATTTATGGGGCCACCAGTTTGTCGATAAAATCAGAGCATAGCACGAATATGTATACAGCTATTCTACGCTTTGTGGTATAGAATTGTTAGAATGTAAATATTATTTTTGAATTGATATTATCTGTTTTGACAATCCACACTTCACTCTGTATAGTCATATTATGTGATAATGTATGAAAGAAAGAGAATTGAAAATGTAATAAAATCCCCATTAGTTATTTGACGCGATTAAAATGCAAGCAAAGTATATTTGGCAGTTTAAAACTAACTATATTTGACAAATTCATATTATAATCTTGACATAAAAAATTAAAACCCTGGAGGGGGTCTTACAAAAGTTGGCTTTCATGATCATTTGGGCCTACCGGGGGTAGTGGACTAACTATAAAATTCCAAGAACCCAAGTGATTTCCACGTATTTGACTAGATCTGACTCTTCTTCATTGATCCCGTTTACTTCATAGCTATACCCATTGTATGATTTCTTTCCTGAAAAGCATACTCCTGTCCATTTACTAAGATTTAGTTTAAGCCCTTACTGATAACACCTCTAGTTAGCGTTGTTGAGGTCTGATGAGAGAGCTTCTGGGTGAGCATATTAGCTAATTTCTCGGTAGATCGCGACATCATCTGCAAAGAGTCTTATGTTGCTACTAGCTTGAGTAAATATCTTTAGTGAATAACTCTCGTTTTGATTAAAGTTTGAAAAATTCAACCAAGTAAATATCACTCGTTCGTATGGAATAAAATACCTCTCGTGAAAAAGAGGAATGAGAGGGGGTTAATCTTTTTCTTCTCCTTTGACTGCCGGAGATTTCACCTTTCATGTCCATTTTAGCATGAACTCCCTGGACCGAGGAACGTATTTAACGGCGGGATAGGGAGCCAATCACGCTTTCTTGAAGAACGCAGGATGCAATTTACACACCGTTGAAACTAACGCGCTAGACTTACTTTTATCGAGAAATAGAGAAAAGATATGTTTCAGAGCTACACAGAGAATATATTTTGACGCCACGCTACATAGTCCGACAGAAGCGAAAAAATAAGAGAGATACACTGCCGAACAGATAGGTACAAAACTTTGTTCTCTCCACAGACAATAAGCGACCATAATAGAATCGGAACTCCACTTAAAACGTTTCCATAATACACTTCGCCATTGTACATCCCAAAATCTCATCCTTATGATCTAGTTCAGTAGTATGTAGATGTAGATGCATGATTGTAATTTACGGGTCATTTGTTCTAGGAGCACTTTTAAAATTCTTTTTTATTCAAATCCAACTATAACATATTAGCTTGCATTTGCGCTTCTCCTAGTTTTAAAATGCCACGGAAAAGGACTACCAGATGGATTTAGTTATATTATCTCGTTAGAAAGACGTCCATACTGCCTTGGAGACATGTTGAATTTCGTGGAAGGTCTTGCTTGATATTACTTAAAATTTTGAGCTTGCAAGTTTTACCGACCGTTATGATATTACAGGAATCTTTAACACCATCTTCCTTTTGTTTGATAAGGGCCTGTCAAGTATTCATTCGTGGACTTTGTCAGCATTTACAAAGCTTGGTTGAGACAAAAAGGATAAATTTTCAATAGTTTTTTTAAAGTTTGCACATATAACTGTGACGCATGCTTCTAATGGAGAAAAAACTCAGTGGTATTGACAATTTGAAGCAATACTAATTTATTTTATTTAAGTATTATAGCGGGTTCTTGTTAATATCCTTGCTGCACTCAGCAGTATGCGATACAAGTTACATCAGTGGACGTTAGGGGGCGTGGCAAATGCGTCACATGTACCCTTCCCTATCTTCCTCTCCCCTACACTTCCCCACGCCCCCTTTCCGGACACGGAGTTTTTGTGTAGAGTCCGTCAGGTGCCGGCTCTCTTTCGACGCTCGGATCTGTGAAGAGACATATCTCCTAATGACTGATGCTGGTCGTTCTTGAGCGTTCATTCTTGATTTCCCGATTCAATCGATCGGTAAGTTCTTTATAATTTTTGGGTTCTTTTCCTCGGCTGCCTCCTTGCAGATCTATCCGTCCTCACCATGATGTACCGTTTTTTAGGTGTCTTTTTTTTGCAAGATATAAGTTGAATTTATGTTGGGGAATTGCTCGGCCGACATATTACGCCGGTTGACGTTGATTTAAGCTACGTCTAACCCAAATCCAGGAGAGGAGGAGAGCAGCATGTGTTTGACTTATGGCAGTCTACCTGCCTCACCTCACCCATGAAACGTGGTAAAATTCAACTCTAAAAATGACACGCGCCACAAAAAACATATGTGAAGTATTGTATGAAGTCTGGGAGAGACATTATGATATTTCTTTCGACTTTTCAGTGGAGTTTTCCTTTTTACTTGTTTTCCTAATTATCGCCATTTAAAACTTGGTTTGTTCAAGAGATCTGTGTAAGCTATCTTAAGTAATAGTTTGAAAATAATTTTACTTTGTAATATTCCACCGAAAGTTTTATTTCTTCCGACCTAGGGTTTCGACAATCACACAGACATTATCAAGGTGACACTGGTTCAACACGCGGCCCTTATATGCAGAGTGAGGGTGTAGAGGGAAGGGAGGAGCCAACGAGCGGAGAGTGCATGACTGATCCGAAATAAAGGGGGTTGAGCGTTGCTAAAGAATTGCGTCACTGTGGGAGGGGAGGTAAGGTAAGATCAGGGGAGGAGATTGGGACGGGAGTGTGGAAAAATACACTTTTGTTTTTGGAACACAAAATAATTTATTGATTTTCAAGATAGTTCAGCTTGTGCCCCTTGCATTGAAAGTGAAGGACTTCTGGAATAAAGTCATCTTGGTGTTCTTCTTCTATCAGGTGCTTGGCAAACTGGACGCTTAAATTACCTTTAGTCAAACAATTCTGGTGTTCTTTCACCCGGGTACGAATATCGCGTCCTGTTTGACCAATATAGACAGCTGAGCAATTGGAACATTTACAACTCAGCAAGTATACACTACTTATATCCAACACATCAAATTTATCCTTAGAATCAAACAGAAAATTACCCAAGCAATTTGGATTGTAAAATGAAACCTTGCATCTGTGTCTCGGTATGCAATACGCTACTTGGTATGACAATTTTCCAATAAACGGAATTTTACACCATCTTTTTTCAACAATGTCTTGCTGGGATATGGGTAAACTGGTAGTTAGGCGGAGAGCCATTATAAATTTATGTCGGTGTAAAATTTTTTCCTCTACCTCAGCAATGCGTTTGATCTAATTTAATTCTATGATGAAGTTTATACTAGACATAAGGATGGATAGTGCTCTAAACACCATGGAATTACAAGCTGATAATTTTTATGCATATTTGTGGCAGGAATCGAACGGAATTACATCTGAATAGGTTATTTTTTTTTTAAATTTTCTCATTCCTCCTCCTCATCTTTTTTCCCATCCTCTGCCTCTCCTCCCCCTACACCCTGGATATAAGGGGCTCGTCGTGAACCACTGTCACCTTGATAATGAGTGTGCAGTAGTTGAAACAGTGGGTCGGAAGAAATAAAACTTTCTGTGGAATATTACATGTTGATACCATTTTCAAACTATCGCAATTTGTTTCCACTTAGTTACGTCTGAAAGTTTTATATATATCTTAAGTAAGCTGTGTGGCGAAAATTTTCTTTGGTGTTGCACTTCCTGGCGCCTTTTTCCAATTTTTTTCCAAAGAATCTCACCCACCCGTACTCTACCGGGGTCAGCTCTTAAGCTTTTAATTCGAACTGAGCTATTACCAGACTATTACCGGCAACTCCAACCGCCTCTATCGTTTTACTTAAGCGAGACGTCGCAGTATTTTCCCTGCTCGTTTCCGTTGCGATATCATCCAATATTGATGCCTGATAATCTGTTAAGGGATCTGATGTTACTTTGACGGATCATTATAGTCGGACGGATAGTCGGACGGACGGACGGACTGGGTCATTTTTTCTATTGCAAACTTTGGATAATCCAACCTATTTTGTTTCCATCATTACAAAATCATATCTCAAATTTATGCCATGTACCATCAACTTGCGAGATAATTGTATTTAATTTTCGTCTCGTCTTCTTTCTATCGAGCACTAACTGTTGGCTTCCTTAACGTATATATGATTTTCACAAAATTTATTACCCACTATTTTGAAATACACTTCTTTGGTAGTTTTTTTCTCATTGTTATATTACGACAACGGAATACAAAAATTGATAACAGCGTAGCTTTAGAGAAGTAGTTTGCTTTTTACTTAGTTCGAAATAGCATTGCCAAGTTAAATATGAAGCTAAATACTTAATGCACAGTATTAGAAGCTCAAATTAGACCAAGACAAGGTCAAAACTGAAAAAAATGAAATTCAAATCTGAGCCGCAGTAGCCCAAGCGGGGTAGTCTAACTACCCCGGAAGGTTAACACAAAATATTTACAAAATTTGTATTGAAATGCATTTGAAAATAGTGTACTCATATGAAGTTGAGTATTAGAAACAAGTACCAACGGCCTTTTCCGTATTCTAATCCGCCGTGCTGAATAATTAAAAAAAACACGGCTTGGGGTATTTGAGACATAGTTCATTGGTCATTCATTTGGTTTGCCTTTTTCTTAGTTCACAATAGCATTACCAAGTTAAATATGAAGCTAAATACTTAATGCACAGTACTAGAAGCTCAAATTAGACAAAGATAAGGCCATAACTGAAAAAAATGAAATTCAAATCTGAGCCGCAGTAGCCCAAGCGGGGTAGTCTAACTACCCCGGAAGTTTAAAACAAAATATTTACAAAATTTGCTTTTAAATGCATTTAAAAATAGTGTACTCATATGAAATTGAGTATTAGAAACAAATACCTTGGGCCTTTTCCGTATTCTAATCCGCCGTGCTGAATAATTTGAAAAAACACGGCTTGGGGTATTTGAGACACCCCTTGGACAAGGATGGGTTAAGATAGGTGCAAATTGGAGTGAGTAGGAATGCTGTAGATTTTCTTCAAGTCTTGGGCCATGTCTCCTCTTAATTAAAATATCTGGCAATACCCTATAGGTGTGGTAGGTGCAATGTTTTTTTATCTCATTTTGCTATAAATTCAAACCGACTTGTGCAGTATATATTTTAAAATAATTTCGTTAACATATTCCTGGCGCGGTCGCCGTTTCAGCCCCCCGCAGATATGTGTCAGTGACTCCTTCCCCATTTGTATGCATGCCCGCTACCAGCTTACGTTCCGTTATCTCTTTCGCTGCTCCTTTCTCATTTCATTAAAAAAAGTAATCCTCTCCCCCTAGCGTATCCGGAAAGCAAGCAGATTCTCTTTTTCTCACGTGCACCGCGTTAGGGCGGACTGCTAAAGGAAGTAAATTATTCAGGGATTAAATCACCCTTCCCCAACTTTCTTTAGGTGTTGTAGGTTGAAAAGAATCCCTTTTATCATCTCATCGTAGAATAGGCTAATTAGGCCGTTATCGTACCACTATAATCGTTGTAGGCGTTCTACCGAATAAGTGGCGGGTATAGCTCTCGAAAAATTTGCTGGCGTTGCGCCGAAGACGACTCTGGGACATGGATAGGGAAGCCATGCGTTCTGCAAATACTGAATGAGAAAATGTGCTTAGTTCTAGTATCATAAAATAACTGTATGAAAGCATTGAGTTTATGTCTTGCTCCTAATGCAAGATTTTGTAAAATTTACCATGCAGTTAATTGTTGTCTATATTCATGGTGAAAGTTAAGGAAATATTTCAAAAATCACATTTGAATCAAAGTGGGCCTTCTCTGGATGTGTCGTCACCTGGCATCTCTGATTTAAAGTTATATTGTGCATGGTAAAGTTTTCATTAATTTCAGTTCTGTCTCATTAGAAATGTCTGGAGACAGATCTATGGTCGGGTAGTATACTTTCTCCAGGCTAATTCATGAAAAATTACTCGATATGAACAATTATTTTCTCGAACGCCGTCATGATAAGTCACAACTCATCCAATCGCTCAACAAAAGTAAAATTTAATGAATGAACTTCTCGCATCTGGAAGGAGTGTGGTTGGGTAATGTCAAAAAAATGGATGAGACGATGAACAATTTAGGGGTAATAACGGTAGAAATGGTTGGTATTTGTCGGAGAGGTAGACCAAGAGAGTCAAGAGTGGATATAACAGAGAAGACTTAATAGGAGAAATAGTGTCTTTCAACAACAAAAAAACGACGTTGCGGCTGTAACTGATATTGTATGGTTACGTTGGAATTTCTTTTTTTTGGAAGACTTGAAGGATAGCGGAATGATATTTTAACCGTAACTTTTCAATCTGTAATCAACAACGCATGCTGCTTTACGCATGCTGGATACCAGCTTTCATAGAGCTCCAAGGGTTGTTGATAACAGATTGAAATAACAATGAAAGTGAAAAATAATATGTACCAACAGCTGGTATACTTTTTTTTCTTTTTATTGTTTGATGCATTGCTTCTATGGTTACCCAAAAGGCTAATGTGAAAATTTTTATTTTCAAACGTAATTTTTTAAATGTAAACTTAATTTTCCAAAATAAGAGACCTTACCTAAACTTATTTTCTAGTCCAAATTTTATATACCTGAAAGTTTTATCAAAAAAGCCAAGCATGCTTGAATGGCTCGTTTAATTGTAACAGATAAAGTATTTATGAGGACCATATTAAGCTTAACTTTCTAGTTCGCCACAAAATGACAATGGGTGTATAGCTAATTACTTTGGGACCCTCCAGAAACTCGTTTCTGTGTTGAAAACTGCAGTTACATGATAGGTACCGTGGGAGCAACTTTGTATGGTTCTGTAATCAACAGTTAGTGCTTGTTTTTTTTTCTTGGCGAGACCTGCCAAATCTTCAGCCGATTAGAGTAACTGTGGACTTATGAACGGAGAATGAAATGAAGAAATATGAAAAAAAACAGGATGACATTGTCGTTTTTAGTGGCAGAGTGACGACATCTTAGCTAAGAGGGAAGCAAAATAGACTGACGTGGAAACCCACTATCAAGGTGTTATTCATTTTTCCGATTTCAAAAGTTACATTCCAATCAAATTTGTAGTATCCCTAACCTATAGCTGCGTAGCTCAAGGAGATCACAGGTGTAATAACGACAGTGTTTACCTTCCATTCACTGATGTAATCAAGAGAACCCTATTTTTCTGTGTGAACAGGGTGGATAAGGACCTATTAAGTAAAACGTCAACGGATGCATATTTTGCCTAACAACTGGGCATAGCTTACGATGAAGTAAAGCGGAATAAGTCTGGCAAATATGGTTGAAATCGGTGAGATTAAGCGCATATTTCGTCTTATTTTGGTAATTTTGACGTAGAACTACCCTATTGAGTGAATGCGGAAGACATTAGCCCATTGCATATGTATACTTAAATTCGTGTGTACCTATATGTTTGTGTCATTTTGAGTGGTAATGTGAGATTAAATTCTCGGCATGAGGTGTTTTCTAAGAAATGAAGACACAAAATTGTCAAACAATTTAATCACTGTGTCATTTATTATAATGTAACTGATAATCAAGAATTAGCACTTGACCTGCCTTTGTAAAATTATTCATAATGGTAACCCCGAAACAGGTTTTCCTCTGGAGTATCTATATTCCATCATATTGTGTAAAATGTCCAAGCTAATGTTGTAAATATATTTTGTGTGGAATTAAAAATATTATTATTATTATTGATCTATGTTCCGGTTAAGCCGATTTTCAGTGGACAGCAATGTGACAGCAGTCAGTGCAGCGATAAGTTTCGCAATTTCTAGTAAAATTAATGGGAAGAAGACGACCTCATTGCGTCAGAATCATGAAAAAATACTGAGAAAATTTAGCGCTACTCAGAGAAACTGTGTTCGCTGATGATTCAATTAAGAAAGATGAGTGTAAAATTGTGAATCACATCGTTCGATGAAAAAAGTAAATAAATGGGTTAGAATGTTAACCTCTCCATCCGCAGACTGAGGAGGGTTATCACATTTCACTTTAAACTTCACAATATGTCTTTTAGATGACTTTAGCATATTATTTCTAAGTGACATTAAATTGCTAATGGTGAAAATGGGGTCGTAACTGACGCAAATTACATTTTATTCGTAAAACCACTTTTTACGTCTGTCGTCATAGTGAGAACAAGAAATCCTGGATATACTTTCCGTTTTAGTTTATAATTTTCTCTGGTTTGTAAACGTATCCATCGGGAAAGAAACAGACCTCCTTATGTCTCCCAGCAGTCTTTTTCCGCCTTTGCAATATCACTCTGCCTAAATTGTTGACTACTCTACCCAGCTCAACTTATTCTTCCACGAAAACGCACCTCTCCAATTCCTCCAGCCTACGCCAACTTTACGACCCGCATCGCTCAAGTATTGGAACTCTAGAACGCTAGTTAACCAGAAACATTTAGGACGAAAATTTTCTCTATGTCTTCGCTTGGATTTCTTGGAAAAATTGTCCTCCATTTCACAAAGACTTCGCTCCGGAATGTTTTGTTTTTTACGGTATAATTTTGCTATCGATGAAATATTATTTATTTATTAAAGATTCCAATTCTTTGAGCCTTTTTATTCATTCCCATTCTAGTTCGCAATGATTATGTTTTAATGCGTGGAACTTTCGCAAATTTTTAAAGTTAGGCAGACGTGCAAGCATCTTAAAGGTCTTAGGCAGGCTCGAAATTGTTTAACCTGGGGTAAGTGAAAGAATTCACCCATAGTAATTGTAAAGTTTTAATTAAAATATGCACAGAAAGAGTGAAATGTAGTCACCTGTCGTAGGTCGTAATTGAAGTTTAAAGTGACCATTCCTTGAAATGTACATTCTCAAAATCTGGCCTTGGTCATAAAAATCATTTTTACTGGTTGAATCCGAGTATTTGCTGATAATATACTCCATTTGTGCTTTCTTATGGATAGGCCTTCAATCTACCACTTTTCAAGCTTTTTTATGACGTGATAAACATGCTTCACTGGCATACACCCGTACTTTTAGTGGTAATAACTCAGAAATTATATTTTATTAGTGTACAGTTTTGGAACCCAAGAAGGCATTATTCTTGACTTTGGTGTCTCATTTCTTGTTAAGATGAGCACGCTTAAGATTCAAAACTTTCACTCTTGGAACAAATTTGTAATTGCGAGTATTGGGTGTGGCCAAAAGCCCCTCATCTTTTTTTTACGTGACACCCCCACCAATAATCCTTTCCATTTCATGACTCAATCTTCTCCTCCCTCTTCCTGCAGGCCTTAACCGTGAAACGACAACGCGTATCCCACGCAGGGAAAGCTAATCTTCAGGCCTCGAATGCCACTTTCCTCGCCTCCCTCATAATTTTACGCCCCTACTCCGCCCTCCAACCATTCAAGAACCTGCTTTTCTTCCTCAGTTTCAACCAAAAACGCCCTCTTCGTGAACTTGCGGACCACCCTGATGGTTCCTTGTGCGAGGTAATCCATCCTATCCCATCTAATTTTCGGAAAAAGCCACGGGTACGGGGAAAAAGAAATGCCGGGCTTACCTCCTACCTCCACGGCTGCAAAAAGCTTCACCCTCTTCTCCTCTCTTCTTTCATCATCTCGGGAGCTCTTCCTTCAACATCTTATCTCGTCAATGCCCTTTCTTCTCGTGAGTCTGATACTCAAGAACTGCGCCATATCTTCCCTAAACTCTGTCAATTTCAAAGATATCACTCAACTCAAAACTGCATGAGGATATGTGAGCGCCTTTCACAATGTCCCATGCTGGTAATAGGGCATGCTAATACTACTGTTCAAGTTCTTGGATTAACGCATTTATAAAAATTATTAATGGCTTGCCGTGCGCAATACTAAATATTCTTGGGATGAATTTTAATTGAATAAAATTTAGTATTTTTAGGAATTAATTTCTGAAAAATTACTTGCGACTCTTGGCTCAGAACCCCTACATCAGCGAAAAGTGGGTTATGATGTCAGGGAGCGGTATCCCTATCATCTTTTTCAAATTTCTTGGTATCTAGGAGGCAGGGCTAAAATTTTTGGGGGTGAGCGAAGAAAAAGTTACTTGTCACGGGACTTTCCAAGAGACAATTTGGGTACCCTAAGCGTGACTTCAGTCTATCCTAAACGCCCGTTGTGTGAACTTCGTGATTCTGCTTGCTTTGTTGCAAAATCTCATCACCACTGGACCCCTCTCACTGTGGGCTACGCGGTTTACCCGGCTGAGGGATAATAATCTGAGTAACGTCGAGCTAGGAGCCCCCCCTTTCCTTAGCAGTTCCCCATCCCCCGGAAGTTGAGGTCTTCGAACAGTGCGAGACTCACACGAAAGGCACCCGCCCTCACAAATTTTTGGCCTGCCTCCTAGCCTCCAAGACATTTGGAAAAGATAATAACGGAAATGGGACTTATTTTATGACAAAGGACTGCTTTCTAATAATTTGACAAATATATCGTTTGTATTCTCTCTTCCGCATACAATGAGCATATATATAATTTCATTCTTCATATTTAAATGCTATTAAAATGGAGGAATATAACCTTGAGGTGACCTCGAGTCTCAGAGATGCTGTTTTGTACCAAGTGACATTTTCGTTTTTTTCAACTTTGAAAGACAGTCGTAGATTTCTTAAGCTGAAGCGTGAATATATATGTGCACCCCAGAAGTCAAGGGGTCTAAGTGACATTAAAAAAAATTAGTTATGTACAAGAATGGGATGTAAAAATATAAACCTTTTAGGTGGTAAAGGGATCCAAGTGATTTTCTTGACAGGTGCTGCTATCTAGGGTATTTCCTCTTAACTACTTAGTGGGGTTGCAGCAAACATTTTCAACTTTGACTTAAGTTTTCTCAAAACAACGATTTTGTTACTTGGACCCCTTGACTTCTGGGGTCCTCATATGTTATTTATTTGAGTTTTTGAGGGGACTTTGTGTTCTGCACGCTTCATAAATATAAGATGCTTTTTTTTGCATTTGCAAAATTTATGCATGCTCCCCTTTAATGATATAAAATTGGAGGAATCGGACTGGACTTGTTGTTAACGCTAAATATCCCTACTTGATAAAACATGGTCCATTTGTTAGCTCTCCTCTCGTCCTTATAGTCTTTGGCCTCAACTATTCCTCTCCATTCACTCCTTAAACTCTTAAATCCTTCATCTATGTTTCCCTCCGAAATTTTGTCATTGACTTGATGATATATTGTGATCGAATGTCAATAGGCTCGGTGGATAAACATTTTTGAGACTGGAATCGTTTTAAGCAAGTTAATTTCGTAGCACAGCATGAAGAAACTAGGATTTATTAAGTATACAAAAGGTAGACTCTTGGATAAACAATTAAATGAGAGGTTATACTACGCTGTAGTTAGGCCATTCCTTGAATACGTTGCGAACATTTGGGATCCTAGACGGAAAGACTGAGCCAAAATAAAAAATAAAATACAAAGGAAAGCGGCGATCTTCATTAAAAACTGCTTATAGTGAGAATATCGTTCTTCTAAGCTTTTAGAGGCATTAGGGTGGGAGTCGTTAGGGACTGGGAGGCTACACGCCAGGCTTAGTTTCTTGAGAAATTCAGAAGAGGTCTCTTTCAAAGCGACTTAAGGAACATGATTTTGACGCCGCACTACATATCTATCTAGGTCCCTCGGAGGCGATAAAATAAGAGAGATACATTTCCGAACAGGTTGAGTCACAAATTTCATCTTTCCACACAATATAAGTGACCGTAATAAAAACTGAGTCTATCTAAAACACTCCCGTAATACACTTCACCATTTCACCCCCCAAAACCTTACCCCGTTTACACTGCTGGTGTCCTAACACGCCCTGCCACACGCACATGCGACAGCTAGGAAGGTAGTTTGTAGATGTAGATGTTATTAAGTGAATAATAATTGTATTATGAGAGAATTTTACTAATCAAACAATACTACAATTGAAATATCCCAACTGAACATCTTGTGCAGTCGTGACAGTCCGAGTGTCTCCGCTTCTCGGAGGCGGGTGGGTCCTTATGGTTGAGTGTGCTTCAAGTGGACGTACTTCCCAGATGGGTAGGAGAGCAAGAGTGACCTTTGGTAACGTAGCACGCAGGAGTTGTGCACATGTAGCATGAGCTGTACACAAGTGAAGCAGGAATACAACTTATGTATTACGTGGTTGCGCTATGCCTCTCATGTCTGATGGGTCATTTTTTGGTCACACTCATGAGAAATTCCTCCCTCCTGGTCTTCCGAATCAAAAATTTATTTAGATTTCGGTACCCTGTGTAATAAAATGTTAATTCTTCCCGTTTCAATCGGCAGCATCACATCTCCGGTGTTGTCGAGTGGTTTATGTGGGTACCAAATATCCTTAAGAACCCTGTCAAATTTGAGCACCCAACACCACGTCTCCAGCGGTGCAATCCGTTTCCTCTCAGGATGTTGTGCTTTAGGGTTTCCGATTTGGTAATGATGATTTGTGGCACCACTGCACAGTGGTCGGAAATCGAAAAAAGCCAGGCCAAAATAGATTTTCTTAAAGTAAAAACTTCAAACCTGGCAAATGTACTCACAAATAATTAATTATTATGGAACTGTAAGCTGCTTGTCTTGTGAGTTAACCGTTAATTAGATACGGAGGCTTAAACATGACTCAATTTCCTAGAAATCGCCCGTTTTCATTTTCATTCAAAAATCTTAAAAGTTATGCAGATGGCGGAGAAATGAAAAGGTTTTAATGAAATTGAAAACAATACCCTCTATAATAATGATTTTTTCCGTACTTAGCGTAAATTTTCGAGATTTTTGACGATATTTGAGTGCTATTACGTCACAAAATGGTGGACACTTTATTCAAGCTAAATTTTAAATAAAGTAGTAGCACCATACTCTCTAATTATCTTGGATTGAAGAAATATGTGCACCGAAATACTTCATTAGAGCCATATGTAAACATATTGTAGTTTTTATTTAAAAATCAAGGAAAAACGTTTGCAACACCGAAAGTATATTCCATTTTTCGATCGCGCGGAGCGGCCCAACTCCGAGAAGCAGAGTCTGGAAATGCTGTGTTGTATTGTTGAAGTTGTATGGACCTTCACTCCATTACTTCACCATTTTCAAGCTGCATATGTTATCACCGATTACCAAATATTAATAGATGGAAGATATTGATAGGTTATTGAATAGCAAGGATATTGAATCTTATTTAATGTAGACCACGCCTTCGAAGCGTCGCGACGTCGTCGTTGTGACCGACGCGTCGGTCAAACGGCCACAAACCTGGTTGGAAACCTCGAAAGCTCTACTTCCTAAGCATTCGACGATAAAGCCTGAAATCTTACCGTTTCATCTCTCTCGCTCTTCTCTTTCTGCCTAGGCCTTATACGCCTTCCCGCAAGACATGGACTTATCTCTCCTCATATCGCTTCCTTCTATCAACCTCTTCCGCTCTACCTCATCCCCCTTCTCTTTGCCCCATCATCCCATCTGCTGTCGTAATTAGCACCACCGCCTCGTCCCCCTCCACCTCCCCAACCCTCATTAACTCCACCCCTATCGTGCTCCATTTCATTATCTCCCTCTCAAAAAAAAAGGACGCTTCCTTCCCCTCTCTATCTCTTTCCCACCTTCCTCACCATACTCTCTATTTATCCTCGCACTTTCTTTTTGTCTCATTCGCCCTCCTCTCCCTTTTGGAGAGCGTTAAGATGGGCTGGACGAGGGGGGGGGGGGTCTGTGGTATAATTATGGCGGAGAAGACGGAGGAAAAAAAACAGGAGGGCGTCCTTGGAATATCACTTTCCATAAGCGGTTACGGGGAAGATCAGCGGGCAAACCAACCCTTCCTTTGGGCTGCGTTGGGTATTGTGTTGCACCGGTTTTCCTTCAGGAAACAACTGATACCCCTAGACGTGGATTGTTTTCGTTTGCCCTTTATAAATTATTTACCCGGGTGTAAATTGATGAATAAAAACCCAACTAATGGCCCTATTTAATGACGGGGTTCATTCACAATTCCGAGGAATCGCTATCGCTGGAAATCAGCCTTAATTTTTTTAATGGGAAGTCGGTTTGAAAATCACTCATGTAAAAGTTCATGCAGTGTAAGTCAATGTAATTAGTGAATTTATTAATCTGGAATAATGGAACATTCTCCTTTATGTTGTTTTTCTAAATTGAAGTGGCCTAATGTAGATAAAAAATATTATCATTAATTTCATAGATGTGTACATTTTTTAGTCTTGATAGTGAAAAGAAATCAAAAGTTCTGCTCTGCATCTACAGTAAGACATTTTTTTCAACTCACAATATTTTAATATTGGGAGATGTGAGTTGTTATTGTAGATAAGCGTATTTTATTTTGCCATTTTTTCAAAGAATCCATTTCCTCTTCATAACGAGCCTTAAGATTTCGCACCAATTGAAGTGCTGTGAAATGGAAGATAGGGGAATTTATGACCTTTATCCTTGTAAATGAAACCAAATTCTCCATATTTTATTTATCATTCTGTCAATGGCATACCTGTTAGTACAGATTTTATGATAAGGTGTTTCCACCTTTTTGAGGAGTGTCGGGTGTTGAATTTGTCCAAGATATAGCTGACTCCCTCACTTGTTTGTATAGAAGTATAGAAGAAGTGACAAAGGGAAAACCGACATAGCCTTTAAAACAGCAAAACAGATTTTCAACAAACAAAACAAAAAATCTTTCGATACGATAGAGAACAGAGAAGGAAAAATGCTTTTTGGTGACGATGCACTTAAGAGATGGAAAGAATATATTGAAGAGCTTTACCAAGGAGGACCACTATTAGATAATGTAATGAAATCAAGTGAAGAAATAGAAGAGGAAGAACTAGGAGAAGATATTTTACAGGAAGAATTTGAGAAAGCATTGCAAGATTTGCCAGATAGGAAAGCAGTAGGCTGTGATGACATTCCCTCTGAGCTGATTAAAAAAGCTGGTGACAAATTGAAAGCTTCTTTACTACAACTTATAAGAAAAATATACAAGACGGGTGAAGTTCCGGAAGACTTTCAAAAATGTGTTATGATACCTATACCAAAGAAAAAATCTGCTACGAAATGTGGGCAATATCGCACACTCAGTCTATTATCACACGCCTCAAAAATACTTATAAGGATAATCCTTAAACGAGTTGAACGAAAGCTGGAAAACACTTTAAGTGAGGACCAATTTGGGTTTAGAAGAGGAGTGGGGACTAGAGAGGCAATACTCTCTTTAAGACTTCTCATTGAAAAACAAATATCTAAAAATAAACAAACTTATGTGGCATTCGTTGATCTTGAGAAAGCATTTGATAATGTTGTATGGCCAAAAATGTTTAGGATTTTGGAAAAAGTTGGACTTAAATACAACGATAGAAGAATAATATTTAAAACATATCAAAATGAAACAGCCTTAATTAGAAATAAGAATAAAGAAGATACAGCTATAATAAGGAGAGGAGTTAGACAAGGCTGTCCTCTATCACCAATAATTTTCAATGCATACATTCAAGAAGCAATCGATAAAGTAAGGGAAAATGTTGATGTAGGAATCAAAGTAAATGGAAAGAAAATAGATATGTTACGATATGCTGATGATATTTCCATAGTTACAGAAAAGAAAGAAGATTTAAAAATTATACTTAACGAGATGGAAAGAATTCTTAGAGACCAATATGGAATGAGGATAAACAAGCAAAAGACTAAAGTGATGGTATGCGGTGCTCAAGACTGCTGTGAACCTGTTAGGATAAGAATAAATGATGAAGAACTAGGACAAGTTACAGAATACAGCTACTTGGGAAGCAAGATAACAGAAGATGGAAGGAGTAAACGAGAAATTGTGAATAGAATACAACTAGCAAAAATAGCTTTCAATGATAAAAAGACTCTACTGACTTGTAAAAATGTTAGTTTGGAAGTAAGAAAGAGGGTTATGAAAGCTTATGTTTGGAGTGTGGCCCTTCACGGGTGTGAAAGTTGGACTATAGGGAAACATGAAAAGAGCAGATTAGAGGCCCTAGAAATGTGGTGCTATCGAAGGATGCAGAAAATCAGCTGGCGAGACAGAATCACCAATGAGGAAGTGCTGAGAAGAGTAAAAGAAAATAGAACATAGAGACAAGGAGACTTAAACTAATAGGTCACATTCTACGATGCAATGATTTTATAAAATTAATAGCTGAAGGTTGTATTGAGGGGACAAATCGTAGAGGACGTCCTAGATTAAGCTATATGAAGCAGATCATCAATGACTCTGGATGCGCCTCATATGGTGAAATGAAGAGAAAAGCTGAGCAAAGAGTGGAATGGCGTGCTATTGCCAACCAACCCATGGGTTGATAACCGAAGAAGAAGAATAGCTGACTCATGACACGCCTCTCTGTGGTAATTCAACTTTCAATTCCTATATATTTAGCATCTAACACATCGTTCACTCACCTTAAAACGCTTTTTAATGTTAAGGCAAGACGTGTACCTTAGGATAAACCGAAAAGATCCATGTTGTCAATGATAATGCCCATCCTGTAGCTTAGGCCCAGCAAGGACCTTATATGAATACGGATGGTAGCCTTGGAAATTAAATGGGTCTTCGGTGATTTATGATGAGCAGTACAGCATGAGAAAAATTATGAACTCAGTCGATGCAAGACTAAATATCACAACAGAATTATGTCTAGTAAGGAATGCTTACACATACTTCTTGATCTCTGGGTGAAGTTTTTCCTTGTATAATCCTTCTTTCCAAATTTCCATTTACTTTAAAGGAAGAGAGAGGTGAAATTCAAGGTGCTCGCCAACTGAATCTTGAAAATTTAAAAGTTTTACGGAAAGTTGATTGTCGGTAATTAATGTCCTTTGATTCGAATTTTAGCCACTAGTAGAAGGACTTCTTTTATACTCGCTATGAATCGTGACATTGTATCTTTCAACACAACTTTCTTTGCATGAGTAACTTGTAATAACTTAGAGTTAAAAGTTTCATAAATGGGTGAAAACAATTGCCCTAAGATGTCATTTATACGAATAATTTTTGTTAGGAAGGGATTTTATACCAGTTAATACTTTGTTGAGACAATCAGGTCACCAATCGATCATTTTTTGATTTTTTGACAAATAACAAAATAAAAATGGTAAAAAATTATTGAGTTCAAGAAGAATGGTGCTGTTTTGGCATATTGATAAAATGCATTTAAATTAATACACCTATGTATTTACTCTATCTGTTCTCATGTCAGTTTGCTATAGCCATCCATTTTTAACTCTTTAATTTATATGCATCGAATAGCTATTTTTCCTAATATTTATTTGCTGAATATCGTAGTACTTTCATTTAAAATGTTTAAGAAATGGCTTGTGCTGTCAGGATCATCGTCAAGTATAATTTATTTCTTGCAATTTTCTGCTCGAAATTCATGTGAGAGTGTAGGGTCTAATAAATATTTCTTTCCTATGTAAATCTCCAATTGGGTCAGAGGTCAGATGTTGTCCAAAGCAACACAAAAGTTAAGTTAGGCTTATTTATGTAATAAATATCCTCAAATGAGCGGTTTAAATGCAATATATGCTGCCTGGTATAATATAAATATATAATATGATGTGTTGGAAATTGTTACCAACGTTCATTAGAGGTGAGCACGTCAAGTTTAGCAATGACTTTCTCCATGAGGCCCATGCTGTCAGTTAAATGTGGAGCGCTTCGTTGGGACATGTTTTTTTTATCTAGAGCGTAGTTGTTTATCATTGTACGCATGCATGCTCACGGATTATTCGCGACGGCGTCTCAAATGATTATTCAGCTGCCGGGTAGCGCGCACTATGGCGGCGAATTTGATGAATGGGAGTAAGATTGTTTCTCCGTTGCCTTCCTTCGCGGAAACCCCGCACGACCGCGAAATTTTCCCGTCGACAGTTTTCGGCCTCTTGAACAGTCTGTGTCTCGAGTCTTCCCTCTTCTACCCATCTCTGTCTTCTATCCTCGAGGAACCTTCTCATTCCCGGCAAACGGCGGTAATCCTTTCTTATCCGTGAGGATCCCTTCTTCGGTAACATCTGCTGCTCTCTTTGGGCCTTCCAAGCGCCGAATAATGATGAAGATCGAAAAAAACTGGCTAATATGATCGTTTTTTGCACTGCGTCTCATGCATATTCTTTTTGTCCTTCACCCTACGAAGAGCTCTTAGCAATTCTCATTTGTCCCTCGTCTTGAATTGAAGATGAAACGTCTTGCATGATTGTGTCCATTTCTCTCCACTCTATGTTCTAAAACACCTATTTGGTAATTACTTTTTATTTTCACTTGTGATTAAAAAACTGCAAACCTGCACCTTTGTTCTTCTTCTCTGCTTTTGATGGTTGAGTCGAACCGTCGGGTATCATGGAGATGATTTGAGACGCAATTTTTTCGACATGTTTTCCGTGAAACCTTCCACTAGGGATATGTGCACTAGATGTGATCCTGAGTATCTTTACTTTCCTAGTCATCGCACAACGAAGTTCCAAAATTCTTTCTTGGTCACTGCGTGTCATCTCTGGAACACCCTGCCCAAAAACATAAAAATTGTTCTTTTGTTGCTAGTTTTAAGATGAAATATTATAATATGTTACTATCTGACCACTAAATTTTGTTATTATTTTGCATATTGTTGTAATTTAGCATATTTTTGTAATTTTGCATATTGTTGTAATTAATGTAAATCCAGAAATGTATGCAGTTGAATTTGTTATGTGATATGATTTCCAAAAATCTTTTCATTCAGCGTTGTAAAATGGTATTAATTTATACTTAATTTTTTCATTGTTACTGTCCAAATTGTTG
The DNA here is from genome assembly GCA_963169105.1 of Ceriagrion tenellum. NCBI lineage: Eukaryota > Metazoa > Arthropoda > Insecta > Odonata > Coenagrionidae > Ceriagrion > Ceriagrion tenellum. The sequence continues at coordinate 59,440,411 of OY720634.1, forward strand.
ATTTCGCTCTTTATGTTGCTCAAAAAATGTAAATAGCTTTTTTTCTTAAGGGGTATATCCCCAGGACAATTAATAAATTATTCATTCATTCATTCATTCATTCATTCAATCATGAGGAAACCTATGGTCAAATAAGGGCCAAACGAATAGTGTATAAATATCATCAAGATTATTGTAAAGCATTAGAAAAGTGGAGATATTATACAAGTTATACGCGGAACATTACATGCATGCATGTAAGCATGCACCTGGCCTATAATGCGTGAAATACAGTAGTAATACTACATCTACATCTGCATACTACCCTGCGAGCTGCCGTATGGGCGTGTGGCAGGGGTGTCAGGACACTTGCCGTGTAGATATATAAGAGATAAGGTTTTAGGAGGTGAAATTGTGACGTGTATTATAAAAGTGTATTTAGTGGAGCTCAGTTTTTATTGTGGCCGCTTATTGTGTGCGGAAAGAACGAGTTTTGTACTTGCTTGTTCGGAAATGTATTCCTCTTATTTTATCGCTTCTGTCAGACTTAGAGATGTAGTTATTTTATGGTCATTAATGCATAATGTATGCGTAATAAGTGTTTTGATTTGCAGAAGTGCTGTCAACAACTATCATTGATATGTTTAACCATCGTCATCAACGGTTGTCGCTGATTCGTTTGATAAGAAGTTTCAAATATATTTCTATTCGATTGATACCGTACTGTAGTAATGTCAATGAATTTAATGAGTTGGAACTTCAGTGCCTCAATCCTCTACTTACCATAACCTTGGTGAGTAATTATTTACTGTTCATGTTAAGAATGAAAACAACTTAGTTTTTTTTTCACCAATATATTTAAACCACAAATCTACCGGTTTCGGCCTTTTCAGGCCATTATCAAGATTTCAGATCTGAAAGATTACCAAGATTACAGATTCGGCCTGAAAAGGCCGAAACCTGATCTACAGATGTACAGATTGATCTACAGATCACAGAATCTGTAATCTTGATAATGGCCTGAAAAGGCCGAAACCGGTAGATTTGAGGTTTAAATATATTGGTGGGAAAAAAAAGAAAAAAAAACTAAGTTGGTTTCATTCTTAACATGAATCGTAATTTCCACAAAGTGAACTCGCCAACCATTGATTTTAATTATTTACTGGCTCATTTACTAACGCAGCTTTCTTATTGATTGAAGAATTATTATGAAATATGAATTTCTTCATGAGGATTGTGAACGGGATTACAATTGCCTGCGTATGGTCCCTAACTTTTGTGTCAATTGATTAGTCAGCTGTTTGCCATTATTAAGGTTAATTTATGGTTTAGGAGGAGAGCGTTGAAGAGGTTGGGGTGATGAGTTGAAAAAAGTTAGATAATGTGGAATGAAAACTCAAGAATACAACCGTGTTTTTCAAATTGTGGCCGATTTATATACTCCAGCTTCTGCACCGTACCTGTACCATGATAATATCATTCAATTGCTGAAACCATGTCCGATATTGAAGAACAGCATCGATTATACTTATATTTAATGTTCAATTTAAATATACAACAACAAATATATGATCATAGTTGTTTAAGAAAAATCTAGAGGATGTTTTCTTATAACTGTGATATTATTTGATACCTGTCCTATAATTTCAAAATGCTGTGTTTCCTTTATATGTGTGTGCATAACCCATTCTGTAAACGATGCTAGCCATAATTCAGGTTTACCTTCATGGCTACGTAAAGTTATTCCCCGATTTAACCAAAGATATTATATTGTTATCATCCTCTGTCGATGTAATTAAATATTTTTATTATTATTATTATTTAGCTTTTTGGTTTATTAATCATGATTGGGTTCCAATAAGTATGACCTTAAACCGTTGATAATCTATAAGTTTAAGTGCCTCCATCCACAGGTGAGTTTGTTGAAAAAACACTGAGGCATTCTCATATATTGTACTTAAACTGAGGGAAAATGGTTGCTTTAGAGAACAAAGATCTATCTGTGATTAATATTTCCCCTTATCATTTTTACAATGTCATTCCTGACATATTTCATCAAGCGGATGATAAAACCGCCGGATCGGAGACGGCCAATTTTGAGAACTGCATGATTGGGAAATAAGTTATCTGCGGAGATTTGAGTTGGACGTGAAACAACTGCAAGGGAAATAGAGACAACTTCCGGAGGAGGCCGGAGGGAAGGGAAAACGAGCCCAGCGGGTGAGCTAATATCTTGGTTTCCGAGAAATAGGAGAAGATGGAAAGGGACATTGGTGGGGAAGGGACCAAGAGTAGCGGAAGACTTGGGAGAGAGATAAGAGAGGGGAGAAACGCTCTGAAAACCCTCAAACGGGAGAAGTGACACAAAGGGTACACTTTCCGAAGGAGAGTGGAAGAAAAATTAGGAGGAGGAGTTGGGACCATGAGAAACTTTGCGACTGGGAAAGACATACACCATATATTCTCCAAATTTTAGGTTAATTTTGAAATACATTCCTCCGTTTTGGGAAGGAAAAATAACCACTGTCGAAGGTCTTACAAAAGAGTTTGCAAAACATAGTACATTCTCATTTTTTAAATAGTAATGTTGTTGATGGTTTAGGTGTTATTGCTTTTAGAATTAGGAAGCCTGGGTTGTGAATTACTTTCTTAGTTAGCGTTATTTATTCCTAGTAAATTCTGATATTTTTGTTGAAATTTTCGCGTATATAATCGAAAATACCATCTTTTGGTAAAACATCATAATGTAGTTAGGTAGTTTCTCTGTATCATTAATATTATCATAAATGAAAAATCTTCAACCCTATAACAGTGCCTTGATAATGGTATCTGTGGAAGCACAGAATATTGAATAATAAATATTTACAAAGTTTCCTTAAGCAATATTTAAGGAAAGTATTTTCTCTTCTAAAACTTATTATTGTAAAAGTCATCGTCTATCAAGTAATTGCATAAGTAAATACTTAAACCCTAATTAGAGACGCTACAATGGACGTTACATTGATTGAAATACTTCCAAAGAGTTCGAATTCATCAGGATGGATTATTTAACTTAAGTATAATACAACGAATATTCCCATGATATTAAGTGAAATGCAAGAAAGAGGAGAAGGGTAGGTCAATCCGCGCGGAGAATAAAGAACTGATTGTTACGCACTTTGATATTTTGGAGCCCATGAGACCTGACTGTCCCAGAGAAAAGTAAATCTCTGGGAGGTATGCTCTTGGCTGCGTAAGTAAATAAAATATTCCACCTCGTGGTGAACTCGGTAAAAGAATACTGTTCCGCCGCAAAATTAAACTACAGGAAAGTAGAAACGATCAATTAAATTGTGGGTTACCGTTCAAAAAATTGGTCCGTCTTCAATAAAAAGCCTAATGCACATGAGAAATTGGACCAATTCAAATACCTCGGGTTAATAATATCAAACAAAAACAGCGAAGAGCCCGAGATAACCGAATGAATAAAATATCCAGATTAAGTTTGAACGCATGCAATAAGATACTAACTTCCAAAACTATCTATTACAAGACCAACATAAGAATATACCACTCAATTATTCGCCCCGCGGTTCTGTAAAGTACAGAAACATGGATAGTGAATAAGAAGGAGGGAGAAAACTTATCGTTTTTTAAAACAAAATCCTGAGAAAAGTCCTTGGCTCCACAAATGAAAACGGGATTTAGGGAATGAAGAACAAAAAGCAAATAAGCGATCCTTACGAGGACCATGACGTAGTGGCACGCACTAAAACGAGAAGAATGAGATGGGCGGGCCACGTCATGAGAAGTGAGCGGGGTACACTACTGAAGGAGGTCGGCCTGGGAAGACCAGAGGGAGGATTAATTCATTTTGGAAGACCGAGACGAAGATGGTGGAATGGAGTAACGTCAGATGTCAATCGGCTGGGGGAACATTTGAGGGAGCAGCATATAGAGAGAGATGGAGGTGACTTGCGGGTGAGGCCAAATCCCAGCTGGGGTATGGATGGCCATGGGAGTAAGAGTAAGTAAGAAAAATACATCAGTGCGTCATGGAGTACATAGCTTCATATTTGCCTTTGTAAGGGAATAGAATGGCTGAAAGCATAGTAGGCTGTAAAATTCAAGATGTATAGTAACAAACTTTTTTATTTTTAACTAAATTATATGCTTAGAATTGCTCTTGTGGGTTATGTTAGAGGGAAGGGTGTTGGGCCATCAATAAAGTTTATGAAGAAGGGATAAGTTTCTCTGACGTCCAACAAAACCTACCTCTTATTGGTGGAATACTCGAGAAAAAGAGTTGGTTGTGGGTAAATGTCGATTTGAAGGGCAGAAGAATGTACAAAAAATTAAAACGGGATTCATGCATGGTAATCGCCGTTTTTACAAAAACAAGTTTTCACAAAAAAACATTCAATACTAGGAAATTACTGGCTTGGCCTCCCCTGGGGCCATTATTTGACACAACGTCTTTATTAATATGTTCCGTCAAAGGCTCTACTTCATGGAATTGTTTCATTATATAGCTATGAAAATATCACATTTCATTATACCCTACATCACTACGTGGGTGGGTATATTGATTTTGTCACAGCAGATGTGTAACGCATTGAAGGAGGCGTGGCAGGTATTGAAAAGTATATATAGAAATGATCCTTATCACCTTACGAGTCCATCTAGCTATGTCCGTCTGTCTGTCTGTCCGTCTTTCTGTCTGCCTGTCTCTTTCCACGGTAACTGCCGTAAGAATCGATTTATCGAGCTGAAATTTGGGACATAAGCATCTCGTAGTTCACCGAGGCAAAGTTCTCAAATGAGTTGGATCGGATCAAAACCACGTTTTTAAAAATCAAAATTTAAAGTGTTGTGGGGTGTTTAAGCTTCGGCAAGGCCGAAGAGAATTTCTTTACTAGTTTCCACTCTGATTTTGTTCAATACGACCTGGAAGGTTATATCTTGCTGCGGTTGATATGGTGTACCTATGCGTACACAGAGAAGGGGGATGGTGAGGTTTAAGTGAGGGATATTGCGGAAGAGACGGATTTTCCGTAAGAGGGAGAGTCCTACATGAGATATCAAAGTCGAAGAGATGTTTTGGTTGACCCTCAACCTAAGAATGAACCCTCTTTTCTGTGCATTTCCTCACTTGATTGCACACACCTCCAAATCTTCTCAGGATTAGTACACCATGCCAGTCTCTGCAAATCACTAAATTATGGAAATATGTTACGAAGTTGTTCGCATTACACAAAATTGACGCGAAGATGCAGAGTAATATGTTAATTGTTCCAATTGATAATGATAATAATGCAGGGATAGGTATTTTTTCATCGTCATTGCCACAGGCTTTCGACTTGGCCTGCTGTTTGACCCTAGAATTTTTTTGTGGCTATAAATGTAAAATTTGAAGGTAAGAACAACTTGCTAAGTTTTCCTTAGTTTTGTTAATGGAGGTTCTCATCTTTTTTTGTAGTATATTACACTGTTTGGTGCTTTGTGCGCTTTGGAGAAACCATATTGCAAGTTTTGGATTCACTGCCGTTTGTTTGCAACTGTTAGGCGAAGAGGTGCAACATTTTCATAGTAACAGGTGTCACTTGAACTCTCCATTTCATGATATCTGGAGGAGGTATGTTTTTCTTACTGATAGGGCCGACACACATAATCGATGCTACTGTAGTTATTTAATACCTAAATTATTTATCTCTTACGATGGATAACCTATGTTTCAGTAATCGCACAGATATTATGAAGGAATAGAAAAACTGGGCTCCCTCTGGCGGGTCACCGGCCCTTTTACAAGTAATGGCTTTATTCCAACGCCGCTAAACAAAACGGCATTTTTATTTCGGGTAAGATGAGCTTTCTGTAAAATTTCACGTATGAGGAGCTGTACTTTCCCCCTAGTTTCTGCATCTTGATTGTGTATCTCATAAAGAATTGAGTTCAAATGGAGATCGAAAAGATTAGCAAGCATTTTCTGTAATGCTTTCCTTGAATGTATTGAGTGATGCGGCGCAATGGACGTAAAAAATGGCTCAATACCCACGTACTGTTTTTTTTGTTCATATTAATAATCCTAATCCAACTCCTATATTAATGATTTTTCCAGCTTACGTTCAGTTTATCTATAGGATGCGAGGACTTCTCTGTATTATAATTGGTGGTTGAGCTTTTATCCTCTCTGTCGGCCTTACAAAATCGGCTACACACCTTGTTAAATAGTAATAAGGGAGGGCCCCTCTTTGTTCTCCAGCGAGGCAATAAACGCATGCCACATTTGAATTTTACTAGCATTGATTTGGAAAGGAGAGTAATTTTTATCCCAAAAAAAATGTCCATGGAGTAGGATAGACAGATGGGTTGTCCATGCTGAAATTGCGATATGCAGGCCAAGAGAATTAGGCTTTAAAATCAGCAAATACTTATCCGCTAATTTTTTTGCGGGAGACTCATACGGGTGGCATCAGAAGTGACCTTTCATCTCCCGAGTATATTGTCATGCGGTGCAATATTGTTTTTTTTAAACAATTAGGCAAAAATCAGTTTTACTAGTGTACTGGAAAAACTGGTGATTTAAACAATTTGCAATTTATGATTTATGTGAAATAAAAATCCTTCAAAAAATGAGACTAGATTAATATCGCACCATAAATGAAAATTTTATCACAAAAAACCTTCATATTTGGCCTTTTTTAATATAATATATAACTTTTTCTTATTTTAATTCAATGAAATCTAATGAAAACTGTGAGTATTTTATGATTTATAGCAACAAATGTGCAACTGTTCTGCGCAACAAATGGGCGCTGTAGGTATAATTGTTTGTGTTCATTTATTTCTATATTTTTCATGTTCATCTATATTTTTATCACGTTTTGGCCAAAGATGACTAACTTGGACCTTCCTTGGAGCGGTCAATTTTCATCAAAGCATGATGTACCTAGCTTCTTTTTGAATCTCGTGACCAAACCCTACAACTAATTATTACAAACAATAGATTTTTGCAAGTAATGACCTTCAGAGTTTACAGTGAATAAATTTTCATTTTTTCTAATAAACAAATAGAATAACTTCGTTGTTTTCTATGCTGCGTAATTGCGAAAAAAGTATTAAAAAGCTGATAATTAGACACGAAGTGTTATAAAAGATCCCTTCATGACCTTATGGAGCAGAGATAGTTTTTTTTTTCTTTTTTAATCAGAGCGCCGCCTCATCCTTTTTTTAATAATTGGTATAGTATTTGGCCTCTATTGAGGTTATTTGCCTGATCTGTGTTGTTTTCATGCCCTGCAAATAAATTCTGTATATTTTCCTTATAAATACTTCTACAGAATTTATTAAAAAGTTCTGTGAATATTCCTAAAAATATTGAAACGCCATTTTACGGAATTCCCTACGATGTTCAACAGATTACCTTAGGATGTTAGAGTGAGGCTCTCATGTTCCGTACAGATCTTTAAAAAGGGAACTAGTTCTGAAAAAAGAGGCAATTTCTGTAGAATCCCTTACGTTGTACAGAACAGCTACTAAGGAATTTGTTAGCAGGGTACACATCTCAAAATTGAACTGGTAAAGTATTCTTACATTTAAGAATCATGCTCATATTTACAAATTTGTTGAACAAGTTGAATAGCTCGTCAGTTTTAATGCTCTGTTCTTTTAATGCGTGTACGTAAAAATGTAGGGGCTTCCACCTCCTACTTTGCGGAAAGTATAACTCGGAGAAGACATTTATGCGCCTATGATTCTCAGAATTTGGCCTGTGGCACCAAAGTCTGTATAATGCGTACAGTCATGGATGAAACTAAGTATGTTGTGCCCGAAAGGATGAAGACACCGAGGTTTAGCTGCCGATGGGGTGAGATTAGGGAACAAGATATGCAAAAATATGCTGCCGGTAAACATAATTTAATGTGGCGTATTGGGCGTCGCGCTCATTATTACCATGGTTGGTCATCATAATGACCCGGATGAATGTTCGCTGGGCAGCTGTCAAAATGTTGGCTGAAATTAAAGTTTTGACGCGATAAAATTTAACTGTACCAGGCTGCATTTGGTGGAAGTTGTCAACATTCATGATGAATGAAAAAGTTATATTTCCCAGATTTATTGATTGGCACGACGCGTGTCAGCACACTGTAGCAGATTCATGCGCATATGTTTTTATTCATCATGATTATTGACCCGATATATTCTCTGTATTCAGTATTCGCCGGGAGATAATTAGTTCTTGCTAAATCTGAAGATTAGTTTGATGAATTAATCCACTCTCCTCCCCTCCAACCATTATCCCTACGTAATTATTCCTTGATAATTGCTAATTGTATTCAATTGTAGGTCTTTCAGACAAGATGGGGAGTATAATACACTCTGATATAGTAATCTACATCTACAACATACCGTGCAAGGTGTGCTAGGGTGTGTGGCACGGGGTGATTCCACTCTAGGCATTAACCCCCATCCCAGCTGAAATCCGAACCGCGCACGTTCCCCCAGAATGCCAGGCGCAGACCAAAAGCAGTCAGATCAACAGAGCGCGGTCAGAACAGAAACTAGAAAAGTGCTACGTGGACGGACATGCTTTCATGCAGTACACTACTTAAGGTACGACTACTGGTTAAAATTACTGAGACATATGAATATAACTACAAGATACTAAAACATGCAAGAGCTATATCATGCCGGAGACTGCATGTGAGGTTAGTAGCTAATAAGATGTTAAGATAATTAACACTAGTGAATAAACCTATTTTACCTAGTCAGGGACAAATTATCCTAGAACTGATCTATCGCAACTATTATTTTCCCTAATTGTTCGTGGAAATATGTAATGACATTTGAAAGCTATTGGTTCTGCAGCTTTTATCTTGATCTTATGTCTGTGGTCGTTTTTACCATAAACGTTTGGCTCTAGCAAAATATATTGAACGTTCGGCAAAAAATATTCTACATCAAACTTTCGTAAAATGTGTTATCTATATTTTTCCTTCGATCGAAAAATTTGGAGATATTAAGGTCTGGATAAATATGATAAAACCCTGTACTAATGTTTCAACATGTTAGCACTTGCTCAATTGTGACCTTGGATATACCTCTCGACTTGGATAATTGTTTTTTTCCTTTAATTTTTATTGGAGAAAATAAATGCTTCACATCTGACAAGATTATTAATGGTAATAGTCGCATCAAAATGTATTGCTCAAACACTTTCTTCTCCCAGCAGCAAAAAACGTTTGCGGGATGTATGTGGAGGAGGGACATTTTTTTTCTCCTTCAATGTTCCCGCTAATCGCGGTACGGAACTGTCCTGTAAATTCACGGGAATCCTTCTTTAATTCCTTCATTAACCATCACAGTGGGAGCGGGATGGAAATACTAATTTAGCGCCTGGGTGGCCGTATGCTTTTTGAGAGAGAGGGAGAGAGAGAGAGGATCCTATTTCTGAGTGAAAGTACACTGGGAAGTCTTATAGTCTTTTTGTTTTTTTTCCCTCTAATCCAAGCCTCTTATTGTCCTTGCGAGCGAAATGGGAGGAGCACGAGGGCACTCACTTTCGGCGGGAATGAATCCGAACACTCTCATCCACTCTTCACCCAAACTTTCCTCCTCATTTGCCGCATTTCCTTCCTTTCCACTCTACGACGATTCCCGCGCCCACTTTTAACACTTAATGTCAGTCCTTTTTCCGCCATTCCGCGACGCCGGCACATTCTCCATTCCTTCAGCGCCCTCTCTCAACAAAAAAAAATTCCAGCCCCCCCCCTCCACCTCCTTCATCGCCCTCGTCTCTCTATTCCTTTGTTCCAGTTTCTCCCCAGAGCTTTCAACCCACCGCTCACTCTCGCCTGCTTTCCAGTTATTTTTCCCCTTTTCGGCCGAGGATTCGGACGGCGCCGTCCGCGCACCCTCTTTAGCCCGTCCATAATCCCTTCTCTTACTCACCAGGGGGAGACTAACACTACTTTATCTCCAGGCATGCAATTAGCGCTCTCTTTTTCCCTTGACCCCCTCTTTTTCTCTCCTTCTCCCCCATGCAATGAGGCGCAAACTCCCATCTCCCTGTCCTTCTTGCCTTTCCTCTTATCCTCCGCTGACGAAAATGTTATCATTCAGTTTTCCTTCTCGTGCTTTCCTTCTTTAGCAGTATCTTTTTCACTCTCTTTCCCTACAACACAGCGGGCAATCATCATCATTGGTCATTCAATCCTAAGATTGGTTGATTGCAGCCCTCCACCCATCCCTATCTATGCTAGTTCCCTTACCTCCAGTGATATCTCTTCCTCTGCACCTTCCTATTTATTTGGTTCATGAGCTTATTCATGGTGTTCCTCTGGAGACTTTTTCCTCCTCTTTACCTACAATTATCTTCTCCACAAACCCATTGTGTCTCAGGGTGTGTCCATTTCATCTGGTTATTTTTTTCTGTATGGTGTTCCACATGGTCCTTTCTTCTTCTAATCTCCTATACACTTCATCATTTCTTATTTTGTCCGAATATTTTATCTTCAGCATCCTCCTCCAGCCTCAGATTTTGAAGGCTTCTAGTATTTTCGGCAGCAATATAGTGGGCAAATATTTTACAAATCTTGGGCTAGATCAAGAAATATTCTCTCTCTTCAGCAGTACCATTATCATGAACTTAAGCCGCTCTCGAAGGACAATTCCCACATTTTATGCTCTGAGAGCACGCTCCTCCGAATTAACTATTGTCTGTCAGCACCTGTCAGCATTTGAATGCTGGCGATCGCATTATACCTCTTTAAGAGCTCATTTGTAAAGTGACGGTGTCTCAAGGGCACGCGTTATCGAGAGCCTTGATCGATCCTCAGCATAACCGACAAATGTGCCATTTTTGAGCGTAACTGAAAATATTCTAGCAAATCTAGCCATGCGGAACATAGAAAAAAATGTGTCTTATAAGTGCAAATCTCGCTGAGAACGCACGTCATATTTTTGTATAAATCTTGAATGACTGGTCTTGGTATTAAATAATTAAAAAAAGACATGATAATTGTCTGTTTTCTGGCCTAGAAAACAGACAATTATGCATTATAATCGGAAAAACAATAACAATATATCTTAAAAACCGCTACAGTTACAGTGTTTTTGTTTGGTTTGTTGAAATCCTCGAGGTTAAAAATATTGAAATGAACGCTTAACTCAAATTATGAAGTCAGTAACTGTCTTTTAGCTTAGGTTGGCAGTATAGATCTAATGACTCTATTGAATACTTCGCCGTTGTTTTCGGAGACGGCCATTCATGACGTAAATGGGTTGTCTAATTTTTAGATATTTATAGCGCAATATCTTCACATCTATGTAAGACTTTACATCAACTGTGCAGGATAAAACCCGTACATTGCTAGCCAGACTACTTCCCTCACGCTCTTAAGGCGGGGTTACACATGGGAGTCATTTCCATTGCAGCAGCTATGGAAGTCGCTTGCAATCGACAACCTCGATGTCTAACCACGTACTTTCATGGCAGTAGTGGTCAAAAGTGGTGGCAATCGACCACGGTTGCTACTTGTTAAGAGAATAGACTGGTTTCTATTTTGACTGCTAGTAACATATAGATTCTGCGATAAAAGCCGGAAGTAATGTGTACGCAAAACGATGAGCTGCGAGTGGCGATACGATTGGAGATATATGTTAATCCGGTGGAATCTTGATCACATGACAGAAAACGGAGATTTAAATTATAAACAACAATTAACATAGTAGAAGGAGGACTAATTCACTACATATAACAATCGAACTCAGATCGATAAGAACTCGGACCGATCAGAACATTCTAAGCCAGCCGACTCGGATCGCTTGGTTTACCAATGTGAAATGGATTGACATATCGATTGGAATCGATTCATATTGATTTGTAATCTCAGACTTGCAGAGATAACGGGCCGAGTTAGCTCGATTCTCACATCGATCCCATTAGCACGTTGCGCTTACCATACCTAGCTAAATCGATCTGAGCTCGATTGGTAAACGTAGTGATTGTTGCTTGTGTAAATTTTCATTTGTAATTGTATATACTTTTAATTGCTTAATAACCCCTGAGGTTAGATTCATGACTTATCTCTCATTAGTTAACAATTTTCATTGTCACAATTGACGCACTTGATTCGACGTAATAATGCATGATTATCGTAATTCATACAAATTTATTGAATCCACGAATGCCCATGGGGCTCAAACAGCTGTATACAAACGCTATTGTTGTCCACTTGGGGCAATTTTCGTAATTACCATATTTATCGCTTACTTCCATCATCTATTTGTTTGGGAAGAGCTGAAAGTTATGTGTACGCAAAACAATGCCCTGCGAGTGGCGAAAGTTCTCTACACTCGCAATTTCCATGGAATTTAACTGGCAAGTGTAAACCCGCCTATAGCTATTGATTTTTCTCCTTTGATGAAAGCGCCATCTTTGAGTTACTCTGATTTTTCTATTTTTTCCACGTGTTTCCACTCTTTCTGTGTCTTTCTTTCAGGATTCTCTCCCATTGCAAAATCAGCCATTTCCTTCGTTTTGCTTTCCCCGCTTCTCGTTTGAGCTCTGAAGCGGTTCGCTGAGTTTCTTAATTCTAAGGCTCAGTTTTAATAAAGACAAACAAGTAGTCAATCAATCACAGTCTCTCCACGGTCCGCCGTGTGGCTTCACCCCTTCCCGCCCCACCCGCCGTCCCTCTAATGAGATCAAAATGCCCCGATGATTGCTCTTAATTGGTAATTTGATTGAATTGAGCGAAGAAATGCCTCATCATTTTTCTCCTTGCCGTTGTGATTAGTTTGCCCGGTTTCTTTGCCTGTGATCGCTCGAAGAAGCAAAACTTAATTATCTCAAATTACTTTGGATACATGAAGTGAAATGAGAGATTTTTAAAATATATTTTTAAAAAGTTTATTGTTCACCCATCATGAAAAACATAATAATAGGGCAAAATCTTTTACAGCGAAACAATCAAATCAATTAAAATAGTCACGGCTGGCTGAATATTACATACATAAATTTTACATAACATTGGATTTGATAACAAAAATTGATAAATATTTTTTTTGAACTATTTTACAATTTCGAAAACACTGACAGTATATCCTTTAGAAACTTTTCTTTTGACATGTACATATTTACCTCTTTACAATGTGTATTGCATGAAGCACATATTCTATTTAATGGAGCGTTCTTACATTAATTTGTCTTTATATCTCTTAAGTAAAAGCTTTTTAGCTTCCCTCTTTTAGTTGGGATTAAAAAACTTAATTGACCAATTAATTTTTTACAATTACCGTCATTAACGATGTCATGCAGGAAGGGTAAATCATTTAAAATTCTTCTTTCACTCATTGCTTGAAATTTGAACTCCTCCAACAAAGTTTTATAGTCTACATAATTATCAAACATAGGATATACATCATAGCGTACATAAATCAATTGTATCAAATATCTATTTTGTATTCTCTCAATCATTACGTCGTATGTTTTCGAATGCGGGTTCCAAATCACAGAACTATATTCAAGTTTGCTTCTTAAATATGCAAAATACAAAATTTTTAACACTTTTTCGTCAGTAAAATATATGGAGATACGATAGAGAAAACCTAATAATTTATAGGCAGACTTGGTAATAGGTATGATATGATTATTAAAAGTCGTATTTGTGTCCAAATTTACTCTAAGATCTCACATTTCGGTTACTCTTTTAATATATTCATCTTTCATCACATGGATATATTTTATGACGTTCTTTCTTCTTGAATAAGTAATGACTGAGCATTTATCAACATTGAAGTGAAGAAGATTTCTCTCAGACCGCAACATAAAATTATCAACATCCATTAGCACTTCGGAACAGTCTCTCAAACTTTTAACGTTTTTATATATCTTGATATCATCCGCGAACATTAAACACTTCGTATGATACAAGCATTGTGGTAGATCATTGATAAATATGAGAAAAAGAAGAGGACCAAGTATGGTACCCCAGATAAAGTCGTATACACCTCGGATCTTGAGTGCCTGTATACCAGTTACTGTTTTGTTTCTCTCAGAAAGATGAAAGAGAAATTGTACGAGTTGAGGCCAGCTGTTTTGCACACTGCACCTTTCTTGTTACTTTACATCTTGATTAGGTGTTTACTCATTTACGTAATATCTATAAATTATTAGGCTTGTTTGGTTAAAATCTCTCGGATGGAAAAGTAAAAGAGGGATGTTACTTTGCTCTGGTTATGCCAAAACTGGAATATGGAGCGAGTATTTAGGACCTCGGTCATAAAGATTTAACCAAATAAATTAATAAAATACAAAGAAGAGCTGCGCACTTCGTTAAAAACTACTACGAGCATCCATGTAGTATTTCACAGCATTTAGAGGGATAAAGGTGGGAGCCCCTAGAGACTCGGAGGCTTTCCGCTGGGCTTAGCTAGGTTGAAAAATTTAGAACTGGTGTGTTTCAGAGCGACACTGTGGATATTATCATGACGGCTCGTTACATTTCTAGGTCTGACAGAAGCAAATTAATAAGGGAGATACATTGCCGAACAGATAGGTACAAAAATTGTTCTTTTCGCGCTCAATAAGCAATCACAATAAAAATTGTACTCCACTAAATACACTCCCATAATACACGTCACCATTTCTCCTCCCAAAACCTTATTCCTTACATTTTTATATGGATAGTGTCCTAACACTCCCTGCCTCATGCCCATGCGGCGGCTCGGCTATAACCATTTTAACGTCCCTGTTTTAATTAAATCTTATTTTCCCGTAGAATTGTCATTATTTGCTTGCTTATTGTATGCACGTTCAAAGGCACCCGTTTACATTGGAATTTCCTGTAATGTTTTTCCTTTCTTGTTTATGAGTGCTTTGATTTTAGCATTATTTTTTATGTGTCTTTGAAGTTCTCTTCGACTTGCAGTTGTTTTCAAGTTTCCCTTTTATGGGGAAATCTTTGATGGTTCTAATATTGCTGCCCGCCAGGGTCATTGTTATCCTCATATCTTCTATAGACATCTCGTGCATCATTTGTATGAATGATCCATCCGTGCGTCATAATGCGCCCTTAGAACCTCCCTGTTTATCGTTTGCTGGTGCTCCTAGGTGGTGTCTGTTGACGGGGCTATCCTTTAAATTAGAGATGGGCTGAGTCGATCATTTTAGTGATTCAATCATTTTGATTCGAGTCACTTAAAAGATTCAATCAAATGATTCAATCATTTGATTCATTATGACTCGTAAGTCAGATTGATTAGATGAATCACGAGACTCTCGTGAATCGAAAGACTCGAATGAATCAAGATTGAAGAGACTCAAAAACTCGAATGATGCTAATTGATGCCATCAATCTATTTCAATAATTTGAATAATTGATTTCGAATACTTACTATCGTGCTTAGAAACTTAGGAAGGCAGATTGATTTCCATATTCCACAAATTTTGAATCTGCATTAAATTGGAGATTTCCAAGTACTATAGTCACGAGAATATTTAGAGGGGCAAAACTGTCACGGACTCTGAATTCAAGAAGAATAACGTCAAACTATGTACATGAAAATTAAATCACTAGCTCAGACTACACAAATGAATGTGCATAAATGTTTTCTGATCTGCAGTATTGAATTACATTCAATTAGGAGCTTTCAACTGAGCAGGTAATTAAAATTCTTATCAAGTTTACCAACTGTAATGATGCGCTAATATTGTAACAAGGGTTAATTTCATCGTTTTTAAAATGAGCGCCTTGTCTCTAACTATGCTATACAAACATAAACTCACTGACCAAATATTAATGGATTTATACCCATGAAGATATCTCGCTGAAATTTCATGACTAGACGTAACGGATAACGTACAGTGGCGGAAGAAATTAACGCAAAATTTTTCGCGCGCCAGAATGCGGCATTTTTGGGAACTTTTAGGAGCAGTACACACTCAAAAGACTGGCAACACTGAGGAAAACATCGTCTACCGCAAATATTTGAAATCCGCCATGCAGGTCACATTTGTCGGAGCCTAGAACTTAGTCATCAGTCGCCTTATTTTTGAGCTTTTGTCTCATATTATTCGCACATTCAGTCGCGGTGCATCGCTGTGTTTGTTTCATCATGGTTCTTACGTCGAATGATATCATTTATACAGAAAGACTGATTTAAAAAAATATTCACTATCCCACCCAATTCAGTATACTATATGCTAAAATCTTCCTCTTCTACCACCAAGGGATATTTATTGTGGTCGACTTTCCGTGGATCTTTTTGAATGATGCGTACTGCATCTGTTTCACCGAAATGATATAAATCGAGATATATCCGCACCAAATGTCGAAACAAAAAAGATTTAATTGAAATAAGTATAGCCTACGTGATGTAATTTTTCACGATTTTCCATTTGTAGACTGACGAAGTTCCTTTAACGGATATTTATTAAATTCAAAATGGATATTTATTAATGAATCGTTCTTGTCCCAATATAAATCAGTCCTTAGTTCGTCAGAATGGGATTAAACTATGAAAATATACGTAAATGTATATATGATTTCACGAAATAAAAATAAATGTGCTCGCATCGATACCGAATAATCTAGGCATATTTTCCCGTTATTTCTTTCATCTTAACACAAGAAGCTGATGACGAGCTGTCCACTGTTAAGCTTTATCTAGTAAATGCAGGATATACGAATAAACATTCAGAAAAGTTTATCCAAATTAGGTGTAGTTATGGGTAACATATGGATGATTGCATAATATCTTATATGCTTAGTTATAAATTCACCGCACATATGAAATTAACAAAAAGCCTTTTAAAATACTTCAGTTTGGAGTAGAATATCATTAATGAAATAAATTAATAGGTAACGTTAATGTTGTAGCTGTCAGATGTATTTGGATAGCTAAAGAGTGGTCCGTGTTCGATTTTTAATGAATGCAAATGAGTTTTAATATAAATTTCCTCATATTGGCGATATGAATGAATGTAATGTGTAGCTGCAATGACTGATAATATGAATTTTTTTTAAATCCGGAAGAGATAAAATTTGCCTAATAAAAATAATTTTACTTGACCAGAAATTGAATGAAAAACTCAAAAATGTCTCGACCAGGGGTGGGATCACGGTTCTTTTCTTCTTATGGCAATTGTTGTCATCCAAAAGGCAAGCCGCATTGGTAGGGCAATGCGCAAGGTCCTGGGAGCGCACTCCACTGCTATGTGGCACCCGATCTTTCTTGATGACGATCACGTTTTCGAGATCATGAGCGTACTCGAACAAAGTTATTATGAAGAAACATGATTGCGATTCAGGTTTGCAACCCAGTAACAACTACTGAGCATTCTTATGTCAAGGCGACTTTAAGATGATGTTTCGTATCCTTTTGGTGACTTTTTTTGCGTTCGTATGTGTTACTGTGAACTAAGTTACTATAAAAATGAGTGGTGGTATTGTCTACGAACGTTTAAAATAACTAAAGGATAGGAAAAAGTATACTACTCTCTCGGGAATACAAACAGAAAGAAGTAGTTCTAGAATTTCACCTCATCAGCCCAGACCATTCCAATCAAACGCCATTAGTTCCCATCATGCATGGGTTTGGAGGCCAGCTACTTTAAATCTGAGTTAAAGCAACGAGCAATCTTGGAGGACTCTTGAGGATCCCTAGAGGTTTCCCCGTGTCGATATAAAGCTCCACCAATACTAATCCATTCAAAATCGGAATGTATGAAGGGCGCATTATATTGATTTGGGAAATAGTATACCTACCTTTAATAAGAGCCTACTTTCCCCTTGTGTTGCGGGCGATGCCTTTTCTACCATAGATAATGTTTCGGACACCAGGCGTTTAACTCACAGGAAAGAAGTGGTATTTGACTTCTCTTACGCCCTTATTCGACGGGGGCTTCCGATTTTTTTGAAGCGCGACGAGCCTTTTCTTTCTGGTGCAGCAAGTATTTGAAACCTGTGCGTTATTCACAACAACAAACCGCCCCGACCATCACCACCCGGAACTTGGCCAAGGTTTACTGATGACTACTTCATTGAGACGAGCGTCGATAGACGAACAAGCAGAGCGGACAGCGCAATCCGAGATATTGTTCAAAGTTTTAGCGGCCTCTCCCAAAATTCTTGGAGGAAAGAAAGACCTTATTAGCCTTTAAGTATGCCTCATTTTTCTCCCAGGCGGAGGAATCGGATAGTAGGTTTGTAAAAGGCATAAACATTAGTCGAAAAATTATCCGAAGAGGTGTTGCGCCTTCGACTTTCATCCACTGATCTTTTATTTGGTGTTTAAAAGTAAAAAAACCTATTTCTTACTACTATCAAACAAAATTCATTAAATTCATGTCCGCTATAATAATAACTATGTTTAATCAAATGTATATCAATATTCGTTTTTCGGCCGCAACTAGGAATACTTACGAGTTCACAAATGTCAAAAATCTAGGAGATGGTTCAAAACAAATCATGTAGCATAGATGGAGCGGGCTGCTCGGAGCGCAGTTCATTATGAGAAAAATGCGAGAAACAAACGTTTTTCGATCCCCTCAAACGAAACAACCCCAAATTAAGATGCGATGAGGAAAATCGTGGAGGAAGAATGGAAAATGAACCCAGTAAGATGATACCAAAATGTGGACAACTCCATGTCACAGAGACTTAGTCAGGAAATCGAGAATGGAGGGGGATGGATTGATTATAAGGCTAATTAACATCCACATTCTATATGTAAATGCCAGTATAATTCTCGATGATCAATTGCTGTGATCATGTGCACACATAACTCAAATTGAGAGAACTTCGCATACATTTTAACCTTTTCCACTCGTTCTAAATAAAGCATTATAGTGTCCCTTTTCAACATCTGTTAAAATACATTTCCACTAAAAGATGAAATTTATGATCCTGTAAAAAGTCTGTTAATATCTTCATGTGGGAGCACTCACAACTTTAACTTCCATTGAAGCAATAATATTACGACACATTAGAAGAGGAATAGATTCTTTAGGAACGTAGCAATCGTATAATCTTTGATGGTGCACATTCCTAATTTGCACTCCATTGACTACTCTGCGGATTTATGAGGAGTATACAAATGACCATAGGAAGAATATCTAATCACTGCTTAGTCGCTACATGAAAAAGATGATTTTTAGTATTTTATCACTTTCACAGGGGAAGATACGCGATGCATTTTTGTCGGAGTATTACTTACGCATGGGTATAAAAATGCTCCTCATAAAATTTAACTGCATAATTTTAGACAAACATTTTTCACTGTGAATAATGTCAAAAGGTATTTAAGTGATTCATTAATTTACCTTCTCCTCTAAGTATTATCCTCCACCCTTTAAGTTGAACTGTTGAACTACACGGTTAATGTATTGCTCATAGCAAACCTAGAAAACAATACTGGGAAAGCTTCAAATACCGTTTTAAAGATATTTTGAAGAAAATTCCACCCTTGTTTGGTCTCTCTTTCAGATAAGTGATCGGTATTTACAAGTTTGGCAGAAAGAACCAAACTCTAATTCCTAATAAAAATAATTGCCCTCTTCACTAAATCATTTCAATTTAATTTAAAGGTGAATGTAGCATCAGGTAAGTTCACTAAATTGAGTAACTGACACAATCAGAGATCCAGTCTATTCCCTCCTTCATGAATAGCTTTTCATTGAGTGGTGAATTGGCGAATAAGTGGATATGAGCATCATACGACAGACAGGACGTAGAAATCAAGTGGGGCCGAGTACCCGAGAATGGGAAGTAAACATCTCATTCGACGACCAAGGAGACCGCTCTGATTCTTTTGCAAAACCCGAATATGTGTAAAACTCACACACTCATGGATGAGGTCAATGTCCATTCCCTGGGCCTTCCTCGGATTTCTGCGAAGTTTTGGCTGCAACAAAGTCACATCGCGTAGGTTAATTATAAAGGCACTAAAAGAGGCCACGCCAGGATTTGAACCCCAGGCATTCTTGGCCGCAGACGAACGCTCTCCCTCTAGGCTACTTCATCGATCAAGAGGAATCCGCGTCCAGTGGTTCTTACTACAAAACGAAAAAAGGAAATTCTAATGTTTCCTGTAAAAACTGGACCAAATAAAATGTTCCGGATTTTTGAAAGTAGTTTTCAGAAAGTTAATAATATTACGTTAGGAGGAATTTAGAAATTTAAGTGTTTGAGACGACCTGTATGAACAAGGGCGGAAACTTACGTAGGGTTTTAAGGTATTGGAAATACTTTTAGAGAAAAATTTTCTCCACATGGAAACCATTCTATTCAACCAGATTTCCTATACTTTAACTGAAATTCTCAGGATATTACGCCAAAATGTTAATTGTAATGCATCATACTTCTCGGAAGTAGTTAAAGGCCTATTAAAACGATATTCATCCACAGCTATTCCCTGCACGCGGAAATACGTTTTATTGTAAGTGAATTTGATCTGGAGAATAAAAAAAATAATGTCCCAACGAATAATGCTTTCATCGTAATATTTCTTAAGTTTTAATCAAGAAAATTTTTTTTAACGGTCCAAAGCTCTAAAAATAATATGGTAAGCATCTCTAAATAATCAACTACGACTTCGGAACCTCGACTGAGTGCAGGTCGAAGCAAGCTCATCACGTTTATAACTCCTAGACGATGTCGCGGACGTAAACCTTATTAGTATGACTATTTACATGACGCGTAAAATAGATATCCATTCATAGAGAGTTTGAATATTCCCGGTTTCCATATGCTGTCTCATTGTTGTCAAGTTGTCGAAGGAAAAGCGATTTCAATTAGTTTCCGTGTACACCGCATTCAGACGCCAATGAGTTTTGCGTTAATTTTTTCCGCCACTGTACATGTAAATGTTTTTCCACATTATATCACATTCAATCACACGGCAGACGGAAACACAAAATGATTGAATAATCGAATCATTTTCCCGAAATGAATCATAAGTCATTTGACTCACTTGGTGATTCAAATATTTTGAACGAATCGATCATGAACGACCCATCACTACTTTAAATCTCTAAATCCGTGGCTGGTGCTTTAGGGAGGTTAGCACCTTTTCCATTCTCTCTCAATTTATACCCACCACTAAGCAGCATCGTATAATCTGTACATCTAAGGGTGGAGGTACACATTTGAGTGAAAGTCACAGTGGAAAAATCATTCACCTGGACTGCCCGGTGCCTGTGAGGACAACTTGCTCCTTAAAGCCCGCACGAGATTCTCAGTGAAAGAGGATGCCTGGGTAGCTTAATTGGTTGGAGCACCTGGCACAAAATCGAGGGATCTGGATTCGTTTCCCAGTCCAGACAAATGATGTTTCCAATATGAAATTCACTCTATTGTGTTAGCACTGGCGGGTGATTTCGTTAAAGTTAATGAGCGGCTAGTTCCGTAGTTCTTTGAAAAAAAATGGAGGTGTACATTATAACCGCGGTGGAAACTTTTCTGTGTAATCTCTTGCCTAGCTTGCATGGCACTTGTTGGCCATAATATGACCATCTTATTGGATTGGTCTTAAATATGGTGCAAGATAATTGATTTCGAGTTGTATTTGAAGGTTTTTCCACTGGTATGACTTTATATTAACTCTTAACTTACTGAGCGCGCTTTTTTAATGTGATATGCATGCGTGATTTTAATATTTTTAAAGTTTTTTAAGTTTGGCCCCAATATGCGGCGTTGAGAGAAGGCGAGTGACGACGCCGTGTTTTCTCTGCACCATTATGTGTTCCCCAGTTCATTAACCCTCGGTCTGCCGTCAATGACCTAAGTTGCTGTTTCCGTACCCAAATGAATGCTAAGAATTGTAACATATTCGTCCCCAGGTTTTTCACCACTCAGGACATACGTGTTGTTCTTCGCCTGTTGTTTATGTTAATCACCCGCTGTTTGAAATACCGGCCTCGGTGGCGCCGGGGTCAAGTCCTCGGATAAGTCCTCGCCTACCAAACCGAAGGTCGTGGGATCGAGTCCCGCCTGGGTAGGATATTTACACATCCCTGGGCATGGTTGTGTGTGTGCGTCCATGTATTAAATACCTAGTAATTGGATTCGGCTGTTAGGTATAAAGAAATTATTATTATTATTTTTTTCTCCTTTTCATTCCTCAGCCTTGCTGGGTTATTCTAGGGTACGGAAACATACCAAGTACTCCTAGAAATACATAATTCAGTTATTTTACTAAAATTTAAGAATTTTCTGACTATATGGAATGTTGCTATAATGACAGCCTTCTGGATTTGGATGTATATGTTGTAATGTAAATTTAGTTTTTATTATTATTGAATTCTTCACTTCTCAGTCTTTTTAAGGGCTGGGAAACATTCACCTATCTCGGGTCCAAGGCACCAATGGGATTAGGCTCAAGTACTGTTTTACTGTTCATTTAAAAATCTTCGTACTATGGAGCACGTATTAATTATTGCGGTTTTTTTAATTTTCTTGTACAAATGATTTTCTATTCCTATTGTTTCCAAACTTTTGAGCAGGCTTTTTGGTATTGCACCAGCTGCGGATATTATTATTGGTACAATTTTAACTGTTTTTTGGTTTCATATTTCTTTTATTTCTTCAGCCAGAGGAATTATATTATTATTATTGTTATTATTAAAGGCCTTTGTGGTGCTGTTTACGGGATTGTGAGAATAAATAAATAAATACCTAATTTCTTTCTTTTACAATTTAGTGATACTTGCTAGTACTGGCGCCAACTACATCATAGTGTATTAGATATACATGGAAAAGTAATGAATACGAGTGGATTTGACCATTGAGGCAGAAGGAGGGATCACTTTCTATTGTAGCCGACGCAAGAAGCTGTGAAATGGGCGTGGCCTGTCCGCCATCATTGTTAACCCCGATTTACCTTTTACGCCAGAGGCTGCTGTACTAATTTGGCAATTTTACCATATCTTTTATCGATATCTTAAGAGAATAAGCATTTGTTTACTTCTTTAAGATGCTCACTAATTACATGTAATTTTATGTGTTTAAATTTATATTAATATTCCTCCCTGGTGACAGCTTGATAAATCGAGTAGAACCATAAGTACTGAGTAACTAATGCGTGTTTTGAGAGTTACTTACTCTTACTTACAACCAGGGCCATTTATATCCAAGATGATATTTAGCAGCATCAACATATCCCCTCCATATCGTTCGGTTCATTACATCCTCCTCCGCAGCTCCAACCCTCTCCAAGTCCATCTGTACTTGTTTCAAACTTCTCCTTCGTGGTTTTCCCCGGGGACTTCTTCCTTCTGGATTTCCTCTCAAAACCTCATTCATCACACACCTGTCCTTTTTTATTAACAAGTGTCCTGACCATCTCGCTCTTCTGCATTAAATCTCACTTGTGATGTATGTATTCTAGTACTTTTCTTTATTTCCCTATTGTACTTTCTTCTTCACCTTCCCTGTTTGTTTGTAGGCATGTAGATATTTCATAACACTTGTTTTCAAATACTATCAATTTCTTCTCCTCCTGTTTTGAGAGTTACTTGTCATTAATCTCAAACAGACGATAACAAAAATGGATGTTTCTGTGGTTATCAGGCTACAGTTTAATGAAGTTGTGCTCTCTTCATCTAATTAACTGGATTTGACAAAATAAACAATGGTTCTTGAGCGGAAAATCGTAGAACCAATAATATGAAATTTAATGCTCTGTTTAGAGGAGTATCATAGAAATAATTGGCCTACGGAGTAAACTGACATTCTCCTTGTCTATTAGTGCACCTTGGGAAGTGCTGATTTTGATTTAAGGTAATATGAAGTCAATAGAATTAAATTAAATTATCAACGTGAGAAGCCGGTCAAATTATCTGCCCATGGATGACTTTCAAGGAGCTGGAATGAATTTATCTCCCGGTACGCGTAGGGCACGCGTTTAAATTCTGTTTGGGTGGATTTTAAGACCTAAAGGCTTGATAGTGTATTAGTGATCACGTATAGAGTTTGGCCTCAATTGGGTCAAGAAATTATTTAGCAAGAACTTATCATCTGATGTCTTGTAAATTTCTTTTAATCCTTCATCAACAATACAATCATGTCACTAACTCATATGTTTACTAAGAGACTCTATAACAAAATCTGCCCCATGGCAACCAACACCAATAACTTTATCAAACAAATATCTGCCACATGGCAACCATCATGAATAACTACTATATCTAACACCTCCCTTTTTTCATTTTTCAATTTAATTAACCAATCTCTTACACATAACCACCAACCTCTACTTTTTTTCAATCTAATCAAATTGGCTTGAGGTACCTAGAATTTCTCCTTGATATAGTTCCATCTTCTTGTACTTTTTCAATGCATGCTGATATTCTTTTCTGCTAATTTTACAAGGCGTCTTTAGAAATTCTCCTTTTACCTTTTACCAACCCACATGTCTCTTCCCTTGGACCGCAACTCTAACGCGTTGGAAGGATTTGTAATGATACGCAAAGCTTGTCTGTGGAGAACATTAACACCTACATATTCTCTCCTACCTGGGCCACTCATGACTGATAAGTCGGAGGGTGAGATAGAGACGAAAGGCAGTTCGCGCAATGGTGGCACGTTAAAAATACAGTGGGTAAGGATGGCGGGAGTCACCATCCTCCTACAAACATTTTTCCTCTTTATGAAATGAATAAATCGAAATAAATCTTTTGTTCCTTGCTTTAGATCAGTGTTTCCCAAACTTTTTCGAGCCTCCTTTGTTCCACAAACCTATACCAAGTTTAGTAAATTTTAACAATCAGAGACCACAGGACCAAATTGTGGTAGTTATAAGAATGAACTTGAAACATTAATGATTAGTTTCCTCCCCGCCTGGCAGGGTTGTAAAAGTTTTCAAAAGAGGTCCATGTCTCAAAATCGTCAACGGCGCAGCGTCAGTTTCTTCCGCGACTGCTATAACCTACACAGTCCCCTATCCTTGAAACATCAAGGAAGTTCGTGGGGTATCCGTTTGAGGAATGAGTGGGATATGGCGGGTGGTGAGAGAGAGGGGTGAGTGGAGGAGGGTTACAGGCTCCACTACATAATGGAACTGAACCCAGTAGAGTTCCACTACCCACAACTCCACTCGACGGCATTGAATTTGGCGGGAGAGATATCTATGCCTACGAAAATAATAAATAATACCAGGAGAAACCCCAAGGAAAGCCTTCTTTCTTAGGAAATAAAGAGTACCGCACAGGCACTTCGATACCTGAAATCATTTCATGTCCTGAGGATTATTTTTAAGAACGATTGAAAAACAAAGGAATTGTGCTATGCAACAATTTTTCTTAGGAGATATTTTGACCCAACTTTATTCAGCAACTATCAAATGGTTGAACTAGCCACATTCTTAGGTAATTTAAATTCACAGAATTAATCAAATTTAAGGAGATAATTTGTCGTAAAAGAAAATATGCGAAAAAAATCGTATAACTACAATTACAGTTCTTCGGAATCAAAAGAATTTCGGCGTTCTTCACGATGACGAAGAATTTCTCCGTGATGTTCCATCAAGTCGGGAACACCAATTCTTTGTCACGTATTTCGCGTTGATGGTCATCGCTCACTTCTCTCCTCATATTCTTCGTCTTTATTACATATTGAATAGCCATAAAGAAACATTCGTTCTTGTTCCGAGTCATCTTCAGTTGTTTCTCAAGAGCTTCACCTATATTGAAACATCCATTCACATATTCGAGCACTCTCTGTAGCTTTACACCCGCTCCGAGTGTACTTTCGTATACTAATGTTGCTCTACAATCTGCAGATTGAGAGCTACTCGCTTCCAGAATCATTTCTTGACCCCGTGACTTCATTTCTTCGTCAACTTCCGCTGTAGCTTCCGCCTCAAAAACTTCCATCGCTGCACTAATTTTGGGATGGGCATGACCAGCCTGTTTATAAAAGAATAAACATGATGTAATTCTTACTTTCACTGCAAAAAATTTCCCCTATTTTCAATCGCTTGATTACAAGGAAACTACATCGTGATTTGTATCAATTAGACTGTAAGGGATTGGTCTCTAGCGCTAACCTCTTCAAACAATTCTTATTTTAAATCATAGACCAGCAAAAATGGTCTTCTTTTAGCCCAAAAATATATCCGCATCCAACAATTATTTCCGCCTAAATTAGACTTACTTAAATCTGTAAAAGGTAATGTTAAATACCCCAAACACAAAAGCATTCCCATTCATACAGTTAATGGCACATAAGCAGCTCTAATACCCTAAGCATTACTGTCCGTTAGAAGAGAATCGCTCTTCCAAATTGGAGTGTATTCAAGCATTCATTTTCTTTATTTGACATAGACTTATTTATCTTTGGATTGCAGCATTTGATTTCACTTATGTCACAAAAAATAATCACGCTTAAAAAGGATTTCTTACACACTTCCTCTGAAGATATGCATCTTCTGAGTGCCAAAGGATAATTTTCAAAGATGAAAAGCAAACTGTGGAAATGTAATACCTGATCGGCATAGTTTAAATCAGGGCGATGATTTACGAGTGCACGTCATTCTTTAGAGTGACCGGTGCATTACGAGCGATGACTTACCGTATCACCAGCGCAGCTTCCTTGTCGATTCACTTGAGGGCACGAGGGCGTCACTGGATGCGTCCTCCTGTGGTCACATGCGGATATTTTTTGGACGAGTTCGTTGCATCCAAAGCTACGTGAGCCCCTGCTCTCCATTCGACGCAATAATATCTCGTTTTTCATGAATCGTTCCTTCTTGAGAATAGCCATGTCCAAAAGTCTTCCAAGTGACTCGTACCTTACTGTATGTGGAGGCAGATCGTCGAGATAATCAGTAGTGGGATCCATGATAATATCTTTCCACGCCTGCTTACGGATCATCTCCACCCGTGGAATTATTTCGCCCGTCAGTGTTTGCTCGATTTGAGACACAGGATTCTCGTATGATCTGTTCAACCTTTCCCTTGCCTCTGGCGGCTTCCTACCCACGAGCATTTGCGATGCTCTCGCCTGAGTCGCTAATGGACAGAGGCCTCCTTGGTATCCTTCAATACCTAGACTATCAAAGCGGCGGTACCGGTGCATCTCTGCTAAAATGTGATCAAGTCTAGCATTCCTTGTGCAGAATCCAACGATAGGTTCTTCTGTCTTCTTCGCGGTTAACGTGGAGAAAAAGTCATGGGCCCCTGGGTGTTGGGGGAGGGCCTTCGTGGCCAAGACATTCGTTTCATCCTTTGACACATGTCTCACATTACGTTCCTTTGCGGACACCGCTGGCTTCCAATCTTCTACTCCGTCGATGATATTCTGCACCAAACCCGGGACTGGAGATTGTTCGTCTATCTCTCGGGGGTCTTGAGATAGAACATCCTCGGGGACGAGAGCCAACGTATGTGGAGGAAGAGCTTCGTCCGAATTAGGTGGGTCGCACTCCGCAAATATCAGTACCAAAAATACAGAGGCCAGATACCATTTCCGCAGCTTCTTCTTCGCCAGGGTAACAGGTTTCATGCGAAGTGGATAACTCATCCACTCGCCCGGTTGCTTTTTAAAATTTTCCGGCAGCTTCTCCTTCAAGCTGCAATCCTGATCACAATCCTTCATACTGCGGTTGTTATTATTCAACACGCCAATTCCTGATCAGTCCTCGCCACAGGATCTAAGTCCGAACTCGAAATTAAAGCTGTTCTCTGTCGTTCCCTCTTTAGTGACACCTTAAGTATCCACTTAAAAACGTATATTTCCCCTCAATCGCTAATGTAAAGCTTTATCGCAATGTTCTGTCGCACAACAAACGTTTCTGCTCCGCTAAGAACATCAAAATGAGCCCCTTTTACTTTTCGTTGCCTAGGTGAGAAAGATTTCATTTTTGATCTCGCTGCATTGTTGCATAACCGCCCGTGATGGCCACATATGCAGCATCTGAGCGGTGTAGAGACCTCACCATGGAAGCAAATTTAAAACATATGTTAAGAAAATGCTCTTTCATGTCTTCTAAACGAAATTAAGATAACTAAGTCGATGGCTACATTAAACCTATCGCCACTGAGAACCTTGAACGATGTCTTGATTTCCTAAGCTTACATTTCATTTACATGGGAAATATTCCAAAATTAATGTTTTCTATATTAAGGGTTATACCGGCTATCTATGATAGCCGTAATGCTGCGAAAAAAAAAAAATAACGATACATTACGGCTGTTAGTTTTTCAGATCTCTTGCAGCAACAGCGTGGTTGGGAATCTCTCTCAGTCCGCCGATTACAAATTGGACAATCTTTTATGCAAATTAAAAACTAATTTATTATCAGACGAAGTCATTCATATCCCACGAACTCCAACATACTGTGGTAGATCAGATCATGAGAATTAATTGAGCGGAAAAGATTCGAGAGCTCACCGGTTTTAAAATGTCGTTTTTCTCGCGATCGATACCAGACTATTATGGCTGCCAATGGCGCTTTGAGGTAGGTTAGTCGACAGATAGTGCAGATTAGTGATGTGCTCCCTAAGGCTTGTTTCTCAATCCACCACGTAGTATTGACATCATCTTAACATGACCCCTGCTAGACTCTAGTATCTCGTGTACGCAGTTGCATTGCACCTTACAAGAAAGCTTCTGTAGCATTGGCGGCATACGCAAAGGTCAGTGAATGTTGGGGAAAGTTACATTTACATTTTTTGCATGTCGGTGAGAACAAAACAGCAAAAGCTCAGTAGCATTAGTTTATACTGTACGCATTAGGGGTTATTTCTCTCACTAACGCTCATTAAAGAACGTTTCATCTCTTTTTCCGGAGACCTACTCGCGTTTGAAGTCAGAGTTAACATCATGCGGCAATGCATCATTACCAAAATTGCACTGTAGACCGTTCTTGATCGGTATCAGAGACGGGAGACATACTGCTGTGCTGGCACTGAGAGGTCAGCAACGTATTATGCATAAAATGCTTTCCTCCGGGCCCGGACTTGAGCATTGCGACCGTGCTGATTGCGATCAAAGCAAGAGCACATTAAAATTGGTACGAGGGCTTCCGCGGTGATTTAATGACCGTATTCTGTCCGGTTTTTTGCCGCGTCGATCCATTTTTTGGGGGACAACAGTTTCGCCTGCCTTCCAGCTGGCTTCGTCAGGTCCTAAATGAAACAGAACAGAACATGCTATACGCAATCTATGGAAACCAGAGGCCCATGAAATCAGGGAAGAAATCAGCCAAATTGTAAAGAAAGCGAGACCTCCGAAACCTAATTTGACGAAGGCAGAAAAACAGGCTATCGGTGATCTGAGGAGGAATAATGATTTACTAATACTACCAGCTGATAAAGGGAACGCAACTGTACTCTTATTTAAGGATGTTTATCAGAGGAAGATTAGCAGTTTGCTAGACGACCCAACCTATAAAGAACTCAAGTCATACCCTACAGGGAAACTTCAGAGGAACATCAAAGAACTTATGAAACACTCATCAATACCTCAAGAGGAGAGACGGTCTCTGATCCAGTCGGCGCCTAAACCTCCAAGATTATACGGCCTTCCCAAAATACATAAGGATGGGATACTACTCAGTCCAATAGTGAGTGCCATTGATTCCACAACACACAAGCTAGCGAGATATCTAGCCCAGATCCTGAGGCCATTCTCAGGCCTAACTGCGACATATGTGAAGAACTCCTCGCATTTCATTGAAATTATAAAGAAGACCACAGTTGAAAAGGAAGATCTACTCGTCAGTTTTGACGTAATGTCTTTATTCACAAAAATTCCTATTGAAGATGCCATCCAAATTACAAAGAGCGCTAACGGAAAAAGGTCTTCCAAAAGATATTCCGAAAATAGTGGAATTTTGTCTCAAGAACTGTTACTTTTCGTGGAATGGGAAATTATATGAGCAGTGTGAAGGAGCAGCTATGGGTTCCTCCCTGTCCCCAGTCATTGCAGACCTTTACATGGAGGAATTTGAAAGGAAAGCTCTAGATACTTACGTCAATAAGCCAAAACTGTTTGTTCGATATGTCGATGACACTTTCGTTATATGGCCTCATGGGATGGAGGAACTGCGAAACTTCCTTCTGCGCCTAAACAGCCAGAGTACATCCATTCAATTTACAATGGAATTGGAAGAAAACAAGAAACTTCCTTTCTTGGATGTTCTTGTATCCAAGAAGGTGGATGGCAGTTTAGGGCTTTCAGTTTATCGGAAGAAAACCCATACCGACCGATATTTAAATGCCAAATCCCACCATAATCCTGGCCAAAAAGCATCAGTTATTCGCATTCTTTTCCACAGAGCACATGCCATCTCTGACGCAGATTCACTCACGAGAGAAAAACAACACCTCCTGACAACGCTGCAAATGAATGGCTACAGCCGAAAAATGATTTTAAAAAATATCACGCGATGAAAACGGTAAACGGAACGCTGCCATGCATACTTCTATGGATGAAAAACAGAAGGCTAAGGCCTACGCTATTTTACCTTACGTAGCCGGGACTTCGCAAAAAATAGCAAGAGTTCTCGCCAAGCACGGCGTCTTGACCAGATTCCGAAGCGACAAGAAGACCTCTGACCTCCTTCGAAATGAAAAAGATCGTCTCCCATCGGATATTTACAAAGGAGTGTACGAAATAACATGCAGCTGTGGAAAATCGTACATCGGGCAAACATCTAGATCCCTGAAATGCAGGTTGGAAGAACATCTAAGAGCAACCGAAAAGAAAAATTTTCGCCTTTCCGCAGTCGCAGAGCACGCATTTTCGGAACCTGGCCATATAATTAATTTTAACGGGTGTAAGATCATCGCCAGAGAAAATAAGTATTTTCCTCGGCTAATAAGGGAAGCTATCGAAATAGCGAATAACACAGGGAACTTTAATAGAGAAGACGGCTATCCGCTAGCTTCAACGTTTAAACGGCTCTTCCAACAATCTATTTCGAATTCCCATCCGGCCAATGAGCGCGCACCTGACTAATACCGTTAAGAAAATGATCTGCATTTCATTTAGGACCTGACGAAGCCAGCTGGAAGGCAGGCGAAACTGTTGTCCTCCAAAAAATGGATCGACGCGGCAAAAACCCGGACAGAATACGGTCATTAAATCACCGCAGAAGCCTCCGTACCATTTTAATGTGCTCTTGCTTTGATCGCAATCAGCACGGTCGCAATGCTCAAGTCCGGGCCCGGAGGAAAGCATTTTATGCATAATACGTTGCTGACCTCTCAGTGCCAGCACAGCAGTATGTCTCCCGTCAAGATACCGATCAAGAACGGTCTACAGTGCAATTTTGGTAATAATGCATTGCCGCATGATGTTAACTCTGACTTCAAACGCAAGTAGGTCTCCGGAAAAAGAGATGAAACGTTCTTTAATGAGCGTTAGTGAGTGTAGATGGGAAAATATCGTTTTGGCACAGTCACGTGACTTATAAACAAACGCGAATATCTAGCATACTAATTAACTTAACTAAATATTATGACACCATCTGATAGCCAATTGGTCAATATTAGTGTGATTGGTCAATATTAGTGTGATAATAATCGAATAATAACTAATTCTAGAATAGAAAAAATTTATATCACATTCACGATTGTGGGGAAGTTTTCGTTAGGGAACGAGATTCTTTTGATTCCTTATAATGTGGTTGCAATAAAGAATTTGAGAAATTAGAAAGCATTTTAAAAATTACTTTGATATTTATTTATTATTTATGATATTTATTATTTCACATATTTAGTGAAATAATTAGGAACCTCAACATAAGAATCTTTGAAAAAACCTGTTTAAAAGTTAAAATAAGGAATTAGTATAGATAACTTTGTTTAATAAGACTCAAAGATAAAATATGAT
Organism: Ceriagrion tenellum; assembly: GCA_963169105.1. Classification (NCBI taxonomy): domain Eukaryota; kingdom Metazoa; phylum Arthropoda; class Insecta; order Odonata; family Coenagrionidae; genus Ceriagrion; species Ceriagrion tenellum. The sequence goes on from OY720634.1 coordinate 59,472,210, forward strand.
AATCACCGATTCAATATTGACTTAAAGAAAATATCGGAAACGTATGCTGGGAAAAACATTGAATTAGCTCTGATAAATTTATTGAATATTGAATAAAAAATTTTAGAAAAATTATATTAAATTATTTCAACATTAATTTGTCTTCCGAGTAAACGCGCGGTAACTTGGTTCGGAGACTAGAGATATTGTGCAATCGCTCGTCAACGGATTCTCAGCAAAATGTATTAGTTCATGAGAAAGAGAGAATGACTACTAAACTGTTCTCAGCGGGGACTTTTTATACAGTGAGAGGGTGATGCATTGCATCTCATAAGGAAGTATAATACAACCTAGAAGGAAGCGGGGAGGGGAGGGTTTATGTTGAAATGCGGAAGCAATTGTGAAAAGAATTGCGTTGCAGTGAGTTGAAACTTGAGCGTGGAGCGTGGATGCGGAATAGACATTGCACACAACACGGGCGTTTTCCTGGGTTGCTAGATAGTATACATTTCGGTCTGCTACGAGCTTATTGATCACTTTGTCTCAAAGGTGATGACGTCATTTGATGCGGGTTAATTAGGGCTATCCAACGGTGTTGATATATTTTCTCTGCGCTAATTATTATGCGAGATATTTAATATTGTTTATATTAAAATGTTTTTTCGGCTGTTGTGGGTTAATTATTCGCTTCGTAGCAAAGACAAGGGCATCGTTTGATGCGGATTAATTTGGGCTATCAGATGGTGTCGTTATATTTTATCTAAGTTAATTAGTATGCTAGATATTCGCGTTTGTTTATAAGTCACGTGACTGTGCCAAAACGATATTTTCCCACCTACTAATAGGGTCACATGCAGCTAGATGGTTAGTATGTACATAATAAGAAAGGGATTATTGGTTGTTATTGCATGCATCATGCACTACAGACTACTCTTACTATATTTCACCTACCTATCCCTTTGCTACGCTGCCTATTGTTCTCTCTTATGGTACGCGGGAAAAATGGCATTTTAAATCTATCGGTACGACAATTTATCTCTCTAATCTTGTTAATCTGATCAAGCCTAGCATATTACGCAGGCGTTCTCAATATATATCTAATGTAATCTGTGAACAAATCGGTTTCGAATTTACTTTAAAGGTTTAACCTATATTTTAAGCTGCGTTCTGATAGTAATTCCCATCCGAGGTCTTCTATTAAACTCGTAACACTTATATAATTATCATAACGGCCTTTAACAAACCAAGCGGATCACCTTTGCACACGCTCTACTTCTTTTATCATACCTTCCTCGTACGGATCCCATATACTAGCGGCATATTCTAAATGAGGCCTGACAAGTGTAAAATAGCTTTTTTTATATAATAAATAAAATAAATTCTTTCTTAAAATAAAATTCTTTCTCGTACTCTCTCATGGCATTTGCCTAGAACCCTTTTTACGAATCCTAATCTACGGTTTGCTACACTAGTTATTTCCCTGATGAGTTTCCCCCATGATATATCGTCAGTGTTGGTGACGCCTAAGTATTTAATAGATTCTACGTTAGATATTTTCTTTTCTTTGATGCTATAATTATTCCGGGGAAAGCCATTCTTTTTCCAAAAGTTCATTATCGAGCATTTCTTCAAATTAATCCTAGCTGCCAACTATCACACCAATCATCAATCGCATCTAAATCCTTAGCTAATCCAAGTTGTTGCAAGAGTGTATCGACATTGGTTCAGCACCCTTCCGCCCTGATGTTTCATTTCGCTCCCTTAAGATTAAAGTACAGCCCGCAAGGGAGCGGTAGCACCCACCCATTTTAGGGAACCTTTGACTACTTTAGATGTTGTTCTTCAGATTATTCACGCCCACTTCAATCCTCTCTAAGGAAGTGAGTGCCAATTTTCCTTCTCTTTCCCTTGGTTTATTCCTGCATCGAAGAAATTCCTTTTAATCTGAGACGGAGACACCCCTTGCCGTCCTTCCGTCACTCATCTGGTTCCGTCTTTCGTCTCCGTCCTATTCTATTCGCTCGCTCATGACTCAACTTCGCCTCTTGTTAGTTTACGCATGTGTCCACCTCGCGCCCTTTCACCCCAAACATCCTTTCTCTCTCACTCTCCCTTCTTCGTTCGAACTGCTCACCATTTCTCACCCGTTGGACTTATTTGCTTTCCTAAAGCCTCTCTACTTCTCTCTCATTACTCTTACTGTGTCCTTCTTTCTCCCATCATCCTCTCTAGTGGGCGCAAGTCCCCCACCTGCAAACATTGTTACAAATAAATTCAATCCAACGGAATTGACATGAAGTTTTTTGAAGTAAAGTGGTGAGATTCCAAGGATTTGATGGAGTCATTTTCTGGATGAAAGAACAAACACTTGAACATGATTTCACCCTTTATTTGAAGCAACACGAGCTAGGTTTCAGCATATCATGCCATCTTCAGGTGATAATGACTTAAAAATTTAGATCAGGCAAATTTCAGGGTGATACATATGACTTTATTTTGACCCAGCAATAAATTTTCAGAACGGATACGAACGGTTAAATAAAGAGGGATTTACTGTCAATCTTATTGACACCAAAAATCCTCCTTTGCACGCATAATTTTACACAGAAAAAACACTACGACATTGCTTTCTTTTAACAAACAACATGCATAAAAACATGAATGCCATTCTTCCACCCTTCTTTTTCTCATCCAGGCCATCATCAGGTGGTGATGGCATGATATGCTGAAACCTAGGTCGAGTTGCTCCAAATATAGATATGTAAAGACAAAGTATAAGCAATAAATATGTAAAGACTTAGGAGTAACTTTTGAAAAATTTACCTTTATACCTCATATTGAAAACTTAGTGACATCAGTATATCGAACATCGGGTTTCATAACAAGAAGTCCAACTGCTTTTCAGAATATTAAAGCAATGGTAATGTTATATAGAGTTATATATGTATATTTCTAATGCTTTTGGTCTCAACTTGAGTATGGAGCTATTGTATGGGCACCTTTTGCTAAGAAATATATTGACTTGCTGGAAAGGATACAAAAACAATTCCTTAGAATTCGTTTTTACGGGGAATATAAAGTATATTCAATGTACAAACATTATATATCATATAAAAACCTTTTAAACTTTTATGGACTTGTAACGCTGTATGTAAGAGGAAAGGACATGGGTTATAAGTTCTTATATGTAATTATAAAATATGGAAAAGACAGGACACAGCAGTGCTCGAGAAGTCATAAAGAACACTATATGATCTGAGAAATACGATGTTTCATCAAGAGCACATAATGCAATGGTGATAAAAACTTACGGACACCTCGTCAATGTCAATGAAAAAAAGATAAAAGGTTCTTTTTGAAGCAAAATTCATTCAGTATCGTCTTAGAATATTTTATTTTATTTATAGCTCACAAGGGCAGAAAGAAAATAACTAATTTTTGGAGTGAAAATTCATCGAGTACTGTAGAGGGCTTACTTATAAGCATGATGAATTTTGTTTTATTAAACTCACGGTTTTCCCTTGGAGAACGCAAACGCGTAGCGTTTCGAAAGGGTAAGCATAATTTAAGAGACCTAACTTGGGCAAAATAGCTTTTTGCATTGTACCCTGAGTGTCCAATTCACAAAAGCTCCCCTCAACTCGAGCCGGTAGCCCTTACACACATCCTGTGCGGAGGCGTGGACTTCCCGGCCCTCGCCTCGTCCAAAGCGTTCCTTCATCCTCTTAACTCGAGTTCCCTCCCAAATTTGTGTTTCCGGGAAATATACCGAGCAATAAATCTGCCCTCTCCTACTATACCAGACTCCCTAAATTCACTACTCCTCATGACTCATCAAAGAGTCAAAAGCAACCGTTAACGGTAGTTATGTGTGAATGACACTTGTATAAAGGTGTTGACCTTCGTCCGTACTTGCCCTTGGATGTGGATTCTAAAGCAAGTCACGGAAGCAGAAAGCCCTTTGAAGGTCAAAGGGAGGAATTATTACGGTCACCAGATGGCATGGAGAGTTTTAGGGACTAGATGCCCTCTATGGTAATACAGTACCTCTATAGGAGACGAGTCCTTCGAGGACCGAAAGGAACTCAAACGCGAGGATGACTTAAAACTAGCGACACGAGAGAAGCTTGTGAAAACTGTCACGCGAAAAAAAGTCGACCCGAGGTTTGTGTTTGAAACAACAATGAATGATTCCATGCGCGTAACCAAGGAGTCACGTACCCTTCTAAATAAAATCGTTAGTAAATAAATAATACCGTAAATATTAAAAATCTCAAACCCTTCGTAGTACAACCAAGGAGAGTTTTTTTGATAAACACAACTACGGTACAACTACGAAGGGTTTGAGATTTTGATTTATTCAATAACGTTAATATCATGTCGCGTAAAAATCTCATGTACCCTTTCCCACCCAGTTTTCTAATAATAGAATAATGTTAATTGAGTTTAATGTCGCCATTGAAGAATCCATTAACAATGGAATGACTCATAATAAAAACGATACTCAATACCTCTGTTTTAATGCTGTCTACCGATTTCGAAGTCTATGGCGTCATTTTCAATATATGTCCCCTTCAAGTCAAGAATGTCCCCTTCCCCAACTCCGTCTTACTTGAGAGAGTATAAATTGTTTGTATTTCTAATTTTTCCTTCTGTTTCCATTTAAAATGACGCTATGAACGTCAAAACCGGTAGACTGCATTAAAATATAGTGGAGTTTCATCATCATTGGTCGTTCAATCCTAAGATTGGTTGACTGCAGCCCTCCAACCTTCCCTATCTAATGCTAGTTCCCATACCTCTTGGTATCTCTTCCTAAGTACTCTCCTCTTTATTTGGTCCATGAACTTAATCCTTGATCTTCCTCTGGGGACTTTTCCCTCTATTCAATATTGCCTCCAATTACGTTCTTCACAAACTCGTTGTGTGTTTCAGGGTGCGTCAGACCATCTTATTCTTCTCTTCTGTATGGTGTATCATATGGACCTTTCCTCTTCTACTCTTCTGTACACTTCATCCTTATTTATTTTGTCCGTCCATTCGTGGAGCTGTACATAGTTTTCATTATGAGTTATTCCTTTTCTTTGTTTCACTATGCTACGCCACAATCAATTGATTTCATACAAGAAACAATATAATACTTTAAACAAACCTTAAGTTATCCATGCGTGTAGATTTAGCTCACAAAAATCTCGGACCGTTAGTTGTTGTACCACTTGACTCCTTAGTTAAGTGCTCGGAATCATGTGGTACTCAGTTTGTTGTTTTGATAAATTGAAACACAACCAAAAGGTTATGTTTGCATCGCTCGAGGTGATCCAGACCACGTAGCTAAGGGGTCACGTGGCACAACAACGGAAACTTGGAGATTCTAGAGAGTTTTAACCTCACAAGTGGATGACTGAAGACTCAGATAAATTATTCATTGCGTCTCTAATCGCGATATTTATCATCTTCAATAATAACCTCGCGAGAAAAACTCGATCGGGAAAGCTGCTTGTAATTTTTACCAGTGTATTGAATTTACCCAAATCTCGTACCCTTCGTTATTTTACCACGTGACTCCTTAGCTACTTGATCGAAATCATCTCGAGCAGTTCTAATGCAACTCTTCTGAACCGAGAATCGAAAGAAGGACCTTTGGCACGCCGTGTCAGTGCGCAGACCTCTACACTATGCAGTAAATAGAGAGAATACACTGTCAATTAATGAATTCTAGTATGTGGAAGACAGAAACTGAATGTAGAAGTCACCCTGAGTATAGAGAAATTAAAGCACGTGGATTCCTTCACCTATCTCGGAAGTGCCATCACGTGGGATGGAAGAAGTACAACTCACATCAAGCGGAAAACAGCCCAAGCTAAGAAGGCGTTCATTGGAAAAAGGACAACTGCTGAGAACAAAGAATATAAGACTACATTTCAGGAAACAGCATGTGAAAACATTCCTGTGGAGCGTAGTTCTCTATGGATTGGAAGAATGGACCGTTGGAAAAACTGAACAGACCAGAAGCCTTCGAAACCTGGTGCTGGAGGAGGGTGCTGAAGATAAAATGGAGGGATAAAATAAGAAATGTTGAGGTGGAAAAAAGAGTAGAATAGAAAGGACCATATAAAACACCATAGAAAAAGAAGATGATGGATTGGACATACCCTGAGATACAATGGGTTTGTGAAAAACATAATTGAAGGCAAAATTGAGGAAAAATCCCCCAGAGAAGACCCAGGAATAAGTTCATTGACCAAGTAAAGAGGAAAGTACATAGGAAGAGATAGCAGGTGGTAAGGGAACTAGCATTAGATAGGGATGGATGGTGGGTTGCAGTCATTCAATCTTAGGATTGAACCACCAATGAATGAATTTTGTCGAGTGGTAAGGCACCAACATCCTTTCTGAGGTGGGTCGTTAGTGACTGCAACAAGAAAAGGTCATGACGCGAAGACACAAGTTTAATGTGCATTCCTTTTAACCCTTCCCTTTTTCCCAATTTCCTCTTATCTTGGTTGGCGTTCTTACACATCCTGCAGCACGCCCCGCTTTAAAGGCTCGCGGAGTAGTATACATACGTAGGCGTATATAGTTCGTCCCATATGATGGCAAAGAGTGAAATGCAGCCAGCTAGTATACACTTCCAGTGTCGTTTGGGATAAGGGATTCACGTGACCGAAAACTCCATGGTGGTGGCCTATGTTAAAGTCATGCGATCGAAAAAAATGTTTACTTTTCATTACTTTCTAAGCCAAGTCAATATGTTTAAATGGCACCGACAGCATGGACAGAGTCTGGTGTGGACGGCTCTTTGGTGTCATCCCTAAGCCGAGAAGTCCCCTTAGAAACGTGGTGCAAAACTGCTTTTGTAGGGAATATCTAATATTCAGTGACATCATCTTTCCCAAATTATGAGATAAACGCCAGCGTACTACGCTCCGTCAATTATATGACTTCTATGTAATTCCAAAGACACCTTCCCCGAAATGAGAAGAAGTGGAGTGTATTCGTCATATTGTAATTACTGCCCGATAGAGTACATCGGAAAGACGGGGAGAAGTGTTGAAATAAGAGTGAATGAGCATAAAAGGTGCCGCGTTAAATCAAAACCAGACTCCCTGTTCGCTAACCACATCAGGGACAACAATCACCTCAGCAGTTTTGTGCCAAAAATCCTCCAATTAAAAAAAATTGCGGAAGAAGATTAGATGCCCTAGAGTCAGTTGAAATTTACATATGCATACTACTATGCAAGCCTCCGCATGAGCGTGTGGCAGGGAGTGGACACCATTCGTCTAAAGGTGTAAGGGATAAGGTTATGAGAGGTGAAATGGTGACATGTATTATGGGAGTGTATTTATTGGAGTTTTTATTATGGTCGCTTATTGTGCGCGGAAAGAACGAGTTTCTTTTGCCCATCTGTTTGGAAATATATCTCTAATTTTATCGCTTTTGTCAGACCTAGAGATGTAGTGAGTCATCGTGATATTATTCTCTGTGTCGCTCTCAAACACACTAGCTCTGAATATCTCTAGCAATCTAAGACTAGCATGTAGCCTCCGAGTTTCTAGGGGCTCCCACCTTAATCCCTCAAAAAGTTGTGCAACACTATATGTCCGCTCGTAGCAGTTTTTAACTAAGTGTACAGCTTTCTTTGTATTTTATTAGTGTTGTAGGCTAAATATTTATGACCAGAGTCCCAAATTCTCGCGGCGTACTTGAGGTGTGGCCTAACCAGTGTGAATTAGCATCTATCTTTTACTTTCTATCCATATTTATTGTAACTGATGTTGTATTTTTACCTGAAGATGATAGAAGGTTTTGGAAACCAGGTCGTGTTAATATGTCTTAAGTTGAGTCAACGAAGGTATTTTATTTTTCCATCAAGTCATGAGATTATTACAATTTTAATCAAAGAGATACTCCTCATTATTCCCACATATAATTGCGAGGTAACACTTGTATAAGTATCTCGCTTTGGTAAAACTTTTGGTAAAAAAAACGTGTTTAACTTCTTCGAATCAGAGTTTGGTCATTGCCAGCTTTTATGATCTTACCACACGTGACGTCGAGAAGAAACAGCATCTGCATCTTTTCACCGAGCTTGGAGAAGCGGACTTATTTGGCCTTATCTTTTCTTTAGAGGGAAGACTTCCCAAAAGGCTGTAGAACACTCTTTTCGATTACGTCCGAGAGCTCATTTTCGCGTCTCCTGGCTCGAGCGCCGCTCCTGACATAAATCATGAGAATGGAAAGAGCTATCTTTCCCGATCACCGCCGCGAAGGGGGATTACGCCAAAGAAACGGCCACATTTTAATCCTTATCAATCCCAAAAAAGCCCGCACTCCCTATGTATGCGGCGGTTCCGCCTCGTTTTGCTCGGGGTCCCGTGAAACGGTTGCGCCTGCCTCTCGACAACAATCCGGTAAATGTCGCTCTAGGGGACTCATTGTTACCAAGAGTGCTTTGAAGTCGAATCTTACGGAGTGGATCCATCCCCTAGTACCAAGACCTTATTCAGGAAGGACTCTATCGACCTTCGGAACATCCGTAGAAGTAACATCAAAACCCTTGGAATTCTACTAATTTTGAGTGGCTATATATATACTTTTGAGTCTGTGATACGACCTTTACATTTCATGACTCGGATATTCCGAGGGTCGACAGTTTCGTTCTGGCTGCAGTCAAACCTTTCCCTTTATTTTGTGATTATTAGTTTCATAGTCTCGTGAGAAAAGCGTCCAATGTATCCATATCCAGTCATCAAATTTACTTCCACTCCACCAATTTTCTTGCTTACTCGACCAACTTACATTAACTTCTTTGAAAGTAAGTTCAATTGTAATTAATTGGAGGAAATTGAAGGATTTACTTTCACAGGTTGTGGTTTTTCAGACCAAGGTTGAGGGCAACATTAAGACTCAATCAAAAGTACTGTTGAATTTTTGAGAAATTTTCATGGCATATTTTGTTATAAGGAATGAAATTTTCTAATTTGAGCTTGACGCAGGTTCCCGCGTTGTTGAATATATTATTTAAATATCGGCGGTCTAAGCCGGAACGGAATGATAATAGTTTCAAACTTCGGCTCTAGATCTGATCCAAGAGTAATTTTTAGCTCCGGATAGCTTCAAAGCCCTGGTTACCGAATCACAATGTTTACACTCGGTAAGTTCGAGTTAACATTTGGAAGTTTGCTGCTAGCCCTTTCGCTGCGGTCAAACTGCATGGACCCTCCAGTCCCTGTGCGGCGAAAAAGTGAACGATCATTTACTTCGGAACAGAAAGTATTGTCCTCGTTGCACGTGTAACTCAGTAGTCACTCACGCTCCCGGGAAGGGACAATGTATAACAATGAACTAGACAAATGGAATTCGCAGAAAAATAGAAAGTTCGGAGGCATGGATAGGAACGGTAAGAACGACCACTTGCCAATGGAACGTAGGAGCTGCGTTCACAGCAGTCAACCGGGTTAACGTAGCTGCTACGTTCACAGCAGCGAAAGGGCTAGATGAAAGATGATGGAAGGGACTAGATTTTTCACGAGATAGAAATGATCCAATCACATATTTTACAAATTAATGATCGATTTTATCTTTAAATCAAACGCGTAGAGTATTTGGAAAGCGTTATGTCTATCGTTTTTTTCCATTCTTAAAAGGTGTCCTTCCGTCGTTAGTATTTGTTTTTTGTAGTTTTGTTGGGATTATTAGGTTTTGAGGGGTTTTGAGTGGTTTGAACATTGGGATTTGTGTAGTTTCATCTGCTGATTATGGAACTAATTTTCAATTTTTTTATTTATTTTCCTCGAACACTTAACCGTAGACTTCTACAAGTATTTTCTCTCATTTTTTTTTTATTTAAATTCTAGGAAATTTCATTTAAAAATTGGCTCCAATATGTTATAAAGCAGTAAATTCCCACTCCCACTGTTTTATCTATGTGTATTGACTACGCAAAAGAAAAGAGAAGATATCCTCGTCGTGTCATGGTATCAATGCATCAGCAGACGAAGAAAAAATCACTTCAATGTATGGGAGGAACAGATAACAATTTACTTTGATAATGGTTTCGGAATCTACTTTATGTACGTTACCTATCACAGAATGATAAAAATATCTCAGAGAACTTCAATGAATCGTTAGTTAAAATACCTACACAGTTCTTCTGATTGATCTTGAGGATAATTATCGCTTGGCAACGTTACACAGCATACATTCGGTATCATCATCATTAGAGCTGGAGAATAATTATTTATATAAATTCCTGAACGGGATTTTTATGGCCAGAGTGGGCTGAGTATGATGTAAATCATTATTCTAAGCCTTTATGATGATAACTTTTCACTTTGTAACTCTTATATATTTTTATTTGAAACGACCGGGGTTTCGACTATGAGCATCAACTTCAGGAATACGTTGAACGTTGAACCCCGGTTCGTTTTAAATAAAAATATGTGAAGTAACAAAGTTATAAGTTGTCATCATTTTACTAACAAATTCCCTACAGTTACGCCTGAAAACACCAATACTCAGCCTTTATTATATATATTATATATTTTAGATTATATTAATTTTCCTAGACCAATCCTTCCGAAGAATTGTGCAGATATTTAAAAAGTGGTTAAAATCAATTGATATAAATTATCTAACTCTAAATTCATATAGTGGCATCAAGTCTCTCAGGAACTATACGGTCGTGCAATATGTTTTTTAACGCAAAAGACCTGAATACAATATTTCCAAATCAATTTTGACTTTTTCTGGAAGAGTAGTTTGATTTATTTTCTCCTATGGCGAATACATTTATATTTCGCTGACATCGACCGACCGCATTAGGCAATGGCTTGACAGCACCGCTGGCGGGGCCTCTCGTGCCGTTCTGAGGGGAAAACATTTCCTTTCGGCTTTTTATCTGCAGCCCTTTTCCACTTCCTTCCGGCTGTGTGTTACTCATGGTCCTGCCACCGCCTTTGGCCCACTTCTGTCCGTCCGCCTCCCCTCCTCATCATTCACCCTTCCCACTCATTCGGGTCATTCGATATCTCTTCTTCTTCCTTCTTCTCCCCCCTCTCGTGTCCCACGCACTCCCTCCCGTATCCTCGCCTCCATCCCATTCTTTACGTCCCGCTCTTCCGATTTCCTTCCATTTTCCTCCTCTTCTGTTATCGTCTCACTCGGTCCAAATGTCATTTTTTTTACCCCCTGCCTCGCATTTCCTCTTTCCCAGTCCATCAGCCCTCCCCGGCTGAACTTCTTAAAGGGTGACGGCGAGTGTCCGTTCCGCGTGTGATCGTACGAGGCATTTGCGGCGGTATATTGAAGGAAGTTGAGTTTATCAAGAAAATTGTACTACGGGTTCTACCATTTTGCATATGCAAAATACCACTAGGGTGCTTGGCACAGGGTGATTCCACACCAGGTATGAAGCCCTCATCCCAGCTGAAATTCGAACCGCGCACGTTTCCCATGCAGTATACTACATATGATACTACTACTGGCTATATTTACTACGAGAGAAAAATAGCTCAACAATGTATTAAATCATGCAAGAGCTATATGATTCCGGAAATTGCATGCAAGGTTGTGCACCGCAGCTATTAATGATGTAACCAATAATGATGTAAAGATATTTAGCACTAGCGAAAAACTTTTTTTTTCCTAGTCAGGGTAAAATTATCCTAGAACCGATCAATCGCAATTCTATTAAGATCTCTCATTGTTCGCGGAAAAAATGGCATTTTAAATCTATCGGTTCTGCGAATTATTTCCTTAATCATATTCCGGTGATTGTTTCCACCATAATAGTTTGGCTCTAGCAAAATATGTTGAACATCCAGCAAAAAAATAGTCTACATCAAATTTTCGTAAAAGATTTAATCTATACTTTTCCCTTCGATCGGATCGAGATTCCCAGCCTAATTTCCTCAATAATTTTTTAACACTGCTATATTTATCCTTAACAAATCTAGCAGCCCTTTTCTGTATTCGATCTATATCTTGAAACTACTATACTTGATGCATAATAGTACCTTAATATTACGTCTCAATCGTTTTCTACGATCACTCACGGATTGTCAGTATGACCACTTCTGCAAATAGCATATGCACGGAATTTAATTGGGAACGAGGTATTTTAAAGATGAATTTAGTTTAGGATGGAAAGTTATACTTAAAATGGTGATCACGGGCACTTCAATAGAATATGTTTATGGGTCTTTGGCTTCTTTTTTATGATGAGAAATTGATTTTCTCGTCTTTCAGTATGAATCATATTTGGGCATTCTATCACGTAGAAAGTAATTAGCACCCTGAATGCTGGTAATCTGATTTAGTCATTTGTCCAAAAAGACCAATGTTATCTATTTAATATTTACACAAAATGGATAAATAATGAAAATATCAATATCTCTTATCACGACGACTCATTTGCATCTCAATTAAATAATGCAATCCGCTATGTACATAAATTGAGGAGAAAACCGCTTTCTTCACCAAAAATCCTGATACAACGGAGCACAAGGTGTCAAGCAGCTGAAGCAAGTACTACGTAGGGAACCACAAGAGACTCAGAGACCACATTCTAGGCTTAGATTACTGGAAATTGTCGAGTCATGCGAGTTTCTGAACGGCACTAAGGTAATATATTTAATACCGCACTAAATCTATAGAACCAAAAGAAGGTACAAAATAAAAGAGTTACATTCCCGAATGGATAGCACGAAAATTCTTCCTTACTCTGTGGTTCTAAGGATTATAGCAAAAATAGCGAGCCACGAATAAAAGAGCATTGATATTATGCAATTCACCGTCTTCCTCTCCCTACTATGTCTGATTTTTCCCCTGTCATGGCTGGAATCCTAGCACCCTCTCCCAAAGTCCTCTTCTACGTCTATCAGGACTGCCTGTCGATGTGTGGAAGCAGACTGTTTCCATTCCCTTTGACCTCATTGAAGTATCTTGACTACTATTGGGTGCTGTTAGGCGTTTTGGGGCGTTCATTGTTCAATTTTAATTATTTAAATTTTAAATTAGTTTTTTATTTATATAAGTAGTATTGTATAGTCATTTAGTTAAGTATTGCTGTTAAGTAAGAGATATTTATTGCCATTTAGGTGGAAATTTTCCAGTTAATTGCGAAATTACCAAATCGGTGGGATAAAATTGAAAGGAACTGCAAATTATCAAAGTTTGCCGTTCTAAAGCGACAATGTTGGGTTAAGCTTTGCAGTAGTAGTTAATTAACTACCATGCTTACATTTGGACGGGAGACGAGAGCATTTGGTTCGCATAAATTCCCACAGACATTCACCCCCGCACTAACAGCTTAGTGGTGAAGCGAGCTAATGGAATTGATTGGAAATAAGGAATAAGCCATTCCCTGTGGTAAATTTAGGATATAAAAGTTGAAAAATGTTTCAACTAAATGTTGAATCCCATTTGGCTATGTTTTGTTCGCATTTAAATGAATAATCAACGTTTGAGTGAATTTTGATAACTTATGAATGCAATGTTCCGGTTGAAGGCGGTGCGTAATGCTGACGGCCTACTGGTGAACTTGTTTTATGCTAAATAACCTCGTGGTGTTCTCTACATTCCGCATAAATTGAAACTATTGCTCAGTATTGGACCTATTGAAAAAATTGCGCAGTAATCAGCTTAAAGCGCTTGGTCTTTGTGATTAAATTGGCATTCAAATTTCGAATCGGAAATTTAATCAGGGTTGGAATGGAAGATACATTGATTTGCCCCTCGCCAGTCACAATGATTAATACGCCTTTGCGTACCCGTGCAGCATTAGTAGACATGGAATTTCTGAGGACAAATGTGGCAACTTTTGAGATGAACGTGAGGTTTAAGGGCTTATGTCTAGCTTCAATTAAGTTGTCGGCGTTTCTGTCATATGTTTAATGATAAACAATGCATGAGATTTCTACACCTGCATTAAGCCCTGCAAGACGCCGCGTGAGCGTGTGGCAAGGGATATTTGGACACCAGCCGTGTAACATTAAAGGCTAAGGTTTTGTAAGTGTGTTGAGTGGAGCTCAGTTATTATTATGGCCACCAATTGTCGGTGGAAGGAACTAATTTTGTGCCTATCTCATAGGCACGGTATCTCTCTTATTTGATCACTTCTGTCAGATCTAGAGATGTAGTGAGAAGTCATGATAATATTCCCTTTGTCGCTGTGAAGCACACTTAATTTTAATTGTTCTTAATTTCTCAAGCGAACTAAGGCTAGCGTGTAGCCTCGGATTCTCTATGAGCTCCCACCTTAATCCCACTATAAGCTGTTCAACACTTCGTTTTCTTAGTAACGGATTTTAACGGAAGCCTTGCTTCCCTTTGTATTTGTATATTTTTTGGTCAAATATTTCCATACAGAATCCCAAATGCTCTCACAAATAGAAATAAATTTAAAAATAAAAAATTTAGCCATCATAAATAATGGGAAACTCACTGGACAATTAAAGAATATAAAGGAAATAGCTTGTTAAAATTTTTCTGTTGTAATCACCATCCTCTTTTCATTTGCGCTTGTTCAGTCCAGTATGTTTACTGTTCAGAAACAGTAAACATTGCGTGAATAGTACTAGTGTACACCGCTAGAGTAAATAATCAGTGACTTAGCATTCGTTGCAGAAGAAATTGTCGAAAATGCGTAATCACCATTAGGGTATTGGTTTTACCGTAGCTAATTCGATTATTTATACAGTTGTGGGATTTAATTACTGTGATGGATTTAGTGTTTGCAGAATACCATTCTTCCTTTTGTAATCGCAATCAAATGTTGCCAATTTCAATCGACTTTATAGTTACCAAGCTGAGAGAATTTCGTAAATGTATGTCGTGGCATTGCAAAGCAGACTTAATTTAGGACTTTTTGTTGTAGTTAATTGATGATGGAGTCTATTTTCATTTATTCATTTATTTCTTAATTGTATTTATAAAATTGATATATTTTAACGGTTAAAAAAACGGAGTTTTCCTCTATTTAGGATATTAATAACATTCTACGTGATGGAGTACCCAAGCATTATCCACAAGTAAACTCATAACAGAAAATTGCTTTCCTACTGTGAAAAAAAAAAATTAAGTCAAAGGCCAATGATAAGATTAAATTTTACTGCCCGCGGATATCCTTTGAAGTACAGTTTTCCGCCGTAAACTCGATTAATCTTTAAAATACATAATTCCTAAAAAATGCCATGAAACTTCTATTTACTGTAGTGCTAATAGTCGCCTCATTTTTTTTTGTTGTCCTTTAAATCTGGCGCATACGTGCTGTTGGTATTGCCTGTGATGCGAGACTTTTGCTGTCATGACAAAAATATCGTGCCATTGAGTATTCATTGTCCGGGAAGAAAGCAATGAAAGAATATTATAAAATAACCGTTTTATTAATTTTTCTACGCTTCGAGTTGAATGCCATGCTCCGTAAATGAGTGATTCAGTGCAGTGCTAATAAATTATGGCCCCGCCCCCTTTATCTAGGAATAATTGCCCGCCGACCACAACGTTGCGCAGTAAATCCTCAGCTTGGACAATGGCTGGCATAATTTGTGGATTTTACGAGTGGAGTTCCCCTTCTATCTCTCAGCCAATCCCTGACTTCTGTAGTCCGTACTGTGGTTTCTACTATCCCAGTATTTTGCCCTTCCTGTCATTCCGGGATAAAAGTAATTACTTTCCTAGTATTTCAGGATTCCGGTGTTCCGGGATATCCCGGAATAGTCCGAATTATATATCATATGTTCTCTAAACTAAGTTTATCCAGAAACGAGAACCAAAATAAAAGGCAAGAGTAATTGCTGATTATTGCATTGTCTTTTAATGAAATTTTTTGCCGCCATGTTGAGAAAAGGGGGTTACATCCATGAGAAAAATTGAAAATTGTTTTGCATTTTAGTGAAAGTTTTCTTAAATATAACTGTTTTCGATGTCAATGAAAACGTAAAAATATACGACTTAAATCTGTTTGAGTTGCTTGAAGTGAAAATTTACTTTTTAATGGTGGTAATTGGTATTGGTCACGAAACTTTTTCTATGAATTTTTATGGTATGCGTTCATAAACAATGATTGCCAATGTATCGATCATACGCTTAAGTTCTCATTTTAGTCAAGGAAATTCCTGCAGTGACTGCAAACATTCTAACTGCTAATCTTGAAGTAAATGTTTTAGGAGTATTAATTGGTAGTTCACCTAAGATTGGTTGATTGCAGCCCTCCACCCTTCCCTGTCTAATGATAGTTCCCTCACCTCCTTGTATCTCTTTCTGTGTACCTTCCTCTTTATTTGGTCCATGAACTTATCCCTGGATCTTTCTTTGAGGACTTTTCCCCCTATTTCACCTTCAAGTAAGTTTATCACAAACCCATTGTGTCTCAGGGTGTGTCCAATCCATCTGGTCCTTCTTTTCTATATGGTGTTCCGTGTGGTCCTTTCCTCTTCTACTCCTCTGTACACTTCATAATTTCTTATTTTGTCCGTCAATTTTATCTTTAGCATTCTCCTCAATTTAGTAGTATTATATCATGCTTTCAGTTCATTATTTCAGGAAAGAGATTTCCCAGTTGAACTCTGAAGAGCCGAAATAAATATGAATAAAGGATTCCAGAGATCAAAACTTACTGGGAAATTGAAATTAGCTAAATTACTTTGCGAATCCCGAAATCCCGGAAAAGAGCTTAAGTATTCACCCCGGGATATATTCAGCTTTTTATATTGTTCATCTCTTATTCTGGACCTTGTCAGTGTAGCCCGAGAAGTTTGACGACCGTGGAGGCGAATCTGCTAAGTTGCGAGCAACCCAAATCATCCAATATTTTATAAAGTGCAGTTTCCTCTTCTCTCATTCTTCTCCCTTTTAATACTTTCTTTTCTTTTCATCCCCTGTCGTTCCGAATGAGATGGAGGAACGTGAGGGAGTGGATCGTCATTTTTCTTTTGACATCTTATCTCTCTCTCCTCGTCCCACTTTCGTCCTCTGCAAACTTTTTTCCTGTTTTTTTGGGTCCTTCCTCACTCTTCGACTGCCGTCTCCTCCACATTTTTTTCTTCAAGTCCTTTAAAGGGAGGGTTTAATGACCCACCGTTCTGTCAAAACCCCTTTGACGAAATTCGGCGATAATCAGAGAGTTTATATGTTTATTTATATAGAGATATGATTATGGAATAGGAGAATATGAATCAAGTGCCTATTTGCTCTGGATTCCATGCTTTAATTTCCTCGTGTATTAACAAAAAGTATTCAAATACAGAGACTGAAGAGTCATTTTTTTTGCGATAAAAGTTTAAATTTTGATCTCTTTAAAATGCATATTTCAACGAAAAACCATCAAGTTTATCCTATACACAGAGTAATCACCAAGATCTAGCTTTCTAACCTCTGGGTGATGGAATCAAGTCTCTCCTGCGTGAGAATATAATTTTTTCAGAAAATGGGTATTTGTAAAGGTATCTGAGAAAGGTATAGTTAAATACGACTGTTTAGTCATATAATCTTTTCAAATCGATATGATCAAAATGCTTTTATGATCATTTGACCAATATTTCTTCAAAATGTTGGTATCACTAAGAGTGATTAAGTGAGAAACGAGGAAGTCCTAGCAAGGATGAATGAGAAAAGGAATATTTTAAGATCAATAAGAATGAAGAAGGCAAACTGGATGGGACACGTCCTGAGGAAAGGCTGCCAGCTGAAAAGAATATTAGAAGGAAAGATGGAGGGAATGAAAGGTAGGAGAAGACGAAGAAATAATATGTTGACTGTTATATGAATGGATGGAGTTATGAAGAGCTGGGGGAGCGATAGATGAGCATGGAGGAATCACAGTTCGATTGAAACCTGTCTGAGAGCAGATTTATCTCAGAAGAAGAAGAAGGGCAACCTATGTCTTTCTCATTCGGCCAGGAGATATATCACGGTAAAGAACGTGTTGCAAGCATCACAGCGTTGCTGAGATATTTCTTCTGCGAAGAGGATGCGTGAGTTAGGACAAAGTCCCCATCGTCTACCGAGTGATGGCTGCCTCCACCTGTCTATACTGACAGAAGTGGGGTACAGAGATGACGCTTTATTGTCAAATGTTTACTGATGTTTATTGTAACGATTAGTTCTTAGTTCCTTTAACTTTCCGAGGACTATGTTTCGCTGAGTGTCCCTGAAATCACATAATGGGGAAAGCAGTGATGGCGTTTAAGTGGATTCGTCACATTTTTTCCTCCAGTCACGTTTCTGACGGCTACCGACGTTTCAGTAACTGACACTGACAAGGCGTTATGAGGACGACAGCAGTACCAGACATTGAACAAATCGTGCCGGTAACTAGCGGCTTTAAATTGTGCAGGGTTTACCCTCTCTTCCACTTGAGCCTACCATTTCCGGAAGTCTAGTCTACCCAAAAACGATAATCAGCCCTCAGATCCGTTAAATTTTTACATTCTTACACATCAAAGTGCTAATTGCAAGTGACTTGTAGGGTTCTGCTTTAGATACGACTCCCATTTACGAAGCCACCCTTGGAAACACGTATTCAGGGTTGAATGGAGGACACAAAAGAGCTTTTACCTAGGTGTTCGCCTCGCAAAAACCGTCGGTGGTAAAAGAAGGAGCAAGGAAGAGAAATGACAGGAGAAAGAGGAGGTAGAGTTTTGAGACTGGCGGAGAAGTATGGTGTAAATGTGGAGAGAGAGACGACGGGGAACGACGAAAGTAAATTATGTGACGCCCACGAGGATGTAGATGATGTGTTTTGAGGTTTGTGACATGAAACGAAGGCGAGAACGTGACTTGATTCTTTTCAAAAAATGAACGAGATGAGATGAGAGATACGCTAAAAGGCTCCTCATGACTTGACAAGGCGTCCTCTGACAGCTAAAACTCAAAGATTTAGGCTCCAATTACCTGCAGATCTTGACTGTTTTTGATATTCGCTAACATCTCATCGTCCCTTTTTTTGGAAAAGTTCTTACCGTCAGTCACTTAAAAAACTAGGGATCGTTTGTGAGCAATGAGATTGTGATTGAAGGGATGAGGAACTATGTATAATGTAGTTTGTATTGGAAAAAGCCTGACTTTCCCATGGTGACTTGATTAGTGTCGAATAGATGTTATGAATGTTGAAATGAATGTTAAACGCAAATTGTCTTTTGTCAATGGACAATTGTATCGCCAATTGTCCATTCTTTTTCGACTCCTGAACGTCAGTATATGTTTTTATTTTAAACTGCTTGAATGAGTGTTTTTATTACTTTGTCAATGAAATTACGTGGAGTAGAAATGGAGGATTCCACTAAAAGCCATTATTGTTGGGTAGAATGCCTGTGAAAACAAATTTGAATTGCGCGCAAAATGAGATACAAAATTCAGTCAAGGCTATGTTCCTGGGTAGTTGCGTGATTTGTCATCATTAATTTGATGAGATTAGCATACAAGTTGATTTGAAATCATTTCAATAAACTTAGGGACCTCGGCGTGCACCAGCCATTTCTGGATTGATCTCCATAATTACGCCACCACACGAAGCCCACTCGGAAATCATTGGCTTATTTCATTACCAACACGCTCCTCTATTTGTGAGCAAAAAGTACAACGCTACCTATCCGTAATCGCAACGCTACCTATCCGTAAACCCTACCATCGCAACGCTATCACACCTGTCCGTAAACTCTGTGGGCACCCGCGTTCCTGATGAAGCCTTAATAAGGATCTGCTCTACAATTACAAGTCGTCTGCCTGCCAAACGCTATGGTTCTATCTCCGAGAACAAACGATTGATTCCATGCGGAATTTCCAATTGGCTACTGTCCTCTCAGACTGTTTGTCCCTTACTCATTATTCCTCTGCGCCCCATTCGCCTGAGTGGCTGGTAGCTCGGTTAGATCAGTTTTTTTATTCCTAATTTTATATTGACGCCCCTGTTTTCAGTGTCGCTGATACGAAAAACTACTTATAATTTGGTTTTAATTAGGAGTCTTAAAAACAGGAGGGCGTGTATGAAACAGTGTATGGGGGTAAATGAGGCAAAAGGGGTTTGTAAGGATAGGTCAGTGCAGAGTAAAGTGTACAATTATGTATTAATGAGTGAAACATTTTGACTGTGCCTACCCCGAAAGGGAACGGCGTGATGGGTATGTATGTAGTTATTAAATTGTAAATATCATGGAGATTTTAAATTATTATGCTGAAGATATGTTGTGAGTAATAATTCATAATATTTTTACTTATGTAGCTTGATTAAGCATTGAAGATTTAACTTGGTAGAAGGGCGAAGTAAACCAAACTGTGTGACTTCCACAGTTTTACTATTATTATGTGTACAACAGGTTTCGGCAGTTACGCCATCAGTATACGTGTGTAATAGTGCAATTCACATCGTTTGACTGATTACTATTTCGATATCAATTTGCAATTAAACATTTTTTTCTTCGTTTTGATGTAGCTTCTCTCATTAAGCATGCATTGCATCCGAGTGTTGGTGCAGTCGTATGAATTCGTCACGGTGCCTTTTTAAGGGATTCTATACGGTATTTCTATTCAGTACCTAAGCTGATAAACCATGGCACAGTCTGATTAGTCCTATTCTGCTTCTCGCGTCCATAAACCCTGTGGGCACACGCGTTCCTGATGAAGCTTTAATAAGAAGCTGATTTACTATTAAAACTCGCCTGCCTGCAAAACGCTGCGGTTCTCTCTCCGCGGCCATTACTTATTCCCTTAGTCCACTCTTCCCACATCCCCTTAATTTACCTGCTCCTCGCATTTTGTTCTCAGTGGTGTTTCCTCCGAAGGTAGGTTCCTACCAAAAAAGGGACCGTTTCCATCTCTTACACGGTTTGGAAAAGTTTTTTTTTCGCTCCTTCCTTTTTGAAAGCTATAAAGGTTGTTTCATTTCATAGAATTTCTCTTATTTTCATGTTTCATAGGATTTCATATCAGTAGACGAAAATTTGTTGAAAAAAATATTAACTATTTATTGATCAAATAATTAATCATTACCTCTTGCTCATTCAGTTTTCCATTGCAACGTAAGAGCTTATTTTTATTCAAGCATTTGAAGTAATTTTTATTTTCGTTGTAACGCTTGAAAACCGAAAAATGAATAAAGTATTTTTCTCATCACTCGCTAGATGTCTTGAATATCGTTTTTTATATTCTCACGTATTTTTGTTTACATATACTTCTAATCATTAATTTTCGTAGGCCCTAATAACCCAGCTTTTAAGCGGCGAATATATGAACGGTTTATCGCATCCCTTTTTTTAATTTACAAACGAAAATGTTACAACTGTACTAATGATTGACGAAGGCAGTGTTGTGTTCACGCAACACTGTAGTTACAAAATCTTTTAGTGACAAAATTAGCCTCATATTGAGGATGGATATTGTTGCATTTTCGAAAACATTCGATACAGAGATGAACCTCGGCTTCATATGCAAAAATTGTCAGTGACACGTAATCATGACACAGCCTTTTTAAGTTTTCCTTAGTTTGAATAGGCACTAATTTTTCTAGATGAATTCCATGCAGTGCTTCATTAAGTTGTCAATTTTGACCGATTGGTGTTTAAATTGTGGTACTTCTCTTGTTAAAAATGTCCAGAAGAATAGATTAAGTGATAGAGGGGGTTTCCATACATTTTCCTATCAACCATATTTAGCAATAGTTATATTTAAGTGCTACCAAAGTAGAGGAAGGATGTATGTTTCACCCAGAAGGTCATTCGATCGGAGCTTCAGCATTCCTTTCACTTTACGATATCCATATCAACTGGCTGTTGCAATCCAAATGACGACCTTCATAACGACACCGTCTGAGAGTCCAAAATAACCCGCATCAAATGATGTACTTGTCTTTACGACAAAGTGAATATTCAACCCACAACAGCCAAAAAACATTTTAACTTAGCATACTAATTAACTTAGATAAAATATAACGACACCGTCTGATAGTCCAAATCAACCCACATCAAATGATATCTTCGTCTTTACGACAAAGTGAATATTCAACCCACAACAGCCGAAAAACATTGTAACTTAGTATACTAATTAACTTAGATAAAATATAACGACCCCGTTAGATAGCCATAATTAACCCGAATCAAATGATTTCCTCGTCTTTATGACAAAGTAATCAATAGGCCCGCAGCAGACCGAAATGTATAATATCTCGCAACCCAGGACAACGTTCGTACGTGACATTCGTGCAATCATTGTAACTACGATTGAATGTATAATAGGACCGCAGCAGACTGAAATGTATAATATCTCGCAACCCAGGAAAACGTCCGTGCGTGGTATTCATTGATGGAATAGTTCACAACATTACCATAGATTGTTAGGTGCATGGTCTATACTGCATCGACAAACTTGAGCTCCACTCCGGCCTCAAGTTTCAACTTGCTCAGCTGCAACGTAATTTTTTTTTCACCATTACATCATTCCCGACCACCGCGTCTGACGCATAATCCCTCCTCTTCCCCCTCCTCTTTCTTTGAGGTCGCATTATGCTGTTGTCAATAATAAGCGAAAAGACAACAAACCAGCTATGGGGGACGCTCCCGCCCATGAGCGTTATACCATCTGATATTAAATCTAAATAAAGGTGTTGTGGTGAAATAAAACAAGGAATACAAGTTTTCAAAAATTTATTTTTTTTTTCAAAATTTTATTACAAGAACACCAGTCAGCCAGCTTGTGAGCATTTTTCCTGGCACATTGTAAATTACTTTGAGAATGAGCGTCAATGAAACAGCACTCATTTGTTGACAATGTCTTTAAGGATGGGGGCCTCCATTCAATTCCAGATTTGCTACGCAAATGCCCACGGACAATAGTTTTCTAAGAGAAGCAGCCTTTTCCGCACCCTTTGTGGAGAGAAACTTGAAACGTTGGGTGTATTGTCTCACAATGCTCTCCAATTGCAAATACTCAATATCTCTTACATATTATGACAAGCTGTGAGAGTCATTTTTTTAACCAAGAAGCCTCTCTCGTGAAAAGTATCCCAAACAGGAATTTGAATAGCCAGGTATTGCAACAAGTACGCTGAACATCACTAATGGTCAATTCCTTGACCATGTAGCTTTTATCATTAGTGGTAAACCCTTGGAATTCGATAATGGCACTCATCTCACGATGATTTCCCAACTTTAGTTTTAAACTCCCGATGTCAGGGGTTGAGAGATCATCAATATCCAACTAACGAAGAAATTAATTCCACATCAACGGTTAAACATACAGTCACGCACGCGCAAAGGACTTGCACGTACCATTCACTCGATAAGTGACACTTCGAATCTCCACCTCTCAAAATCGACACTACTACCGGATGGTTGAATAGGTAGAATTGCTAATGGCGGTGAGAAATTGCTTCGCGATATCACTTTCGCGCTACAGCCTGCGGAGAGTCAGAGTATCTAAATTCGAGAGATTAATGAGACAGCACCATTCCTCAACGTTTAAGTTAACCAAACTCCCCAGAACTACAAAATGTAATGTACTTTTTACCGAAAAAAGTGTGTAAAAGTTAACGAGCGCGAGGAGAGCGAACCTTTTATATCGCTGAAAAAAATAATCGTATACTAGCTTTTCTTACTTCAGAATACCAGACCAATCAACATGTAAAACAACGACACTTATGCACGTGGATAAATTGCAAACCAGCCTTAAAGTCTCTGACGGGGTCATAGCCAACACACACACACACACACAAACGCAATTAACACAAAGTACCCCAAAACAGACGATTACCATGAGGGGTGTATGATGGAATTGGGGTGAGGAATCTGTACAGAGCCTGTCCTAACGATTTACTTAAAGCGTAGAGACTGTAGAATTCCCCAGATTTTTCAGAAGTTTCTCCGGATTAGTAGAGGTATTCTGAAAAGCAGCCAATCCCTTCTCTGTAAAGAAGCGAGAAATTTAAAAAAATAATATCAAAGAGGAAGCATTTATCGATACATGATCTTAGATTATAAAGAATGATAGTTAAGCTATATTCATTTCCTAAAAGTGTTGCGCTTCTCTACCACCCCCTACAAAATCCCACCCACTATACGCAGCTGCATCATACAAAAACTGAAGATCCTTCTCATGAACTAATACAGTTTGCTGAGAATCCGTTAACGAGCGATTACACACAATCTCTAGTCTTCGAACCAAGTTACCGCGCGTTTACTCAGAAGAAAAAATTTTAGAAAAATTATATTAAATTTTTTCTTCAATATTCAATAAATTTATGAGAGCTAATTCAATGTTTTTTCCAGCATACGTTTCCGATATTTTCTTTAAGTCAATAGTGAAGCGGTGATTATCATATTTCATCTTTGTATCTTATTAAACAAAGTTATCTATACTAATTCCTTGTTTTAACTTTTTAACAGGTTTTTTCAAAGATTCTCATGTTGAGGTTCCTAATTATTCCACTAAATATGTGAAATAATAAATATCATAATAAATAAATAAATATAAAAGTAATTTAAAAAAAATGTTTTCTATTTTCTCAAAATTCTTTATTGCATCCGCATTATAAGGAATCAAAAGAATCTCGTTCCCTAACGAAAATGCCCCCACAATCATGACTGTGATATAAATTTTTACTATTCTATAATTAGTTATTATTCTATTATGATCACGCTAATATTGACAAATCTACCTTAGTTATAGTTGGCTACCTTAGTAATTTTGTAAATGAGAATATATTCAATTAGGTACTTTTTTGGCTCTTTGTGCTATTTTCAAGTGGTGAGTGAGTAACGATCGTATCATTAATAGCATGTTCTAAGTGTAATTTAGACTTGTTGAAGGATGTTTTGTTTATTTTTTGTGATGAATGCAGTTACTAACTAAATTTTAAGTGCTTAGAAATCTCAGAAGTATCACAACTTAGATAGGGAAGTCACAAGTCAAAGGTATGGCCATGAATAAATATTATAGATTTAAACTTTTGGAATCGTTGCCTAGGTAACGTGTTGTCACAATTTCCAAATTTAGTTCCATGAATATATATTATGGATTTGGATATTTGGTATTGTTGCCTAGGCTATGCGTTGCCTAAATTTCCACTTTTAGTTTGCCCAGTCCTTAGCGCCACCTCGATCAGAGTCTTTTCAGTTGTTATTGTAAAGTTACTTTTTAAATGTTAGAGAGGAGATATCTATTATAGAAAATGTGTAGGAGGTTTATGAAACGTTCATCGTGTGCCAACGACGATGTTTGCCAGACTCTGATTCTAATTTGAATGCATTAAGCCCGTTCGGTTTAAATAAACAATTTAGAATGTCTTATTCAAACAGTACTTGCCTCGTACCAGGCTGCAAACCGGGTATACGTCTACGAGGACTCAAAAATTGGGGACTTGGATTGAAATATAAGAATCAGTTCAAGAAGGCGGTTGGTGCATACCTTTTTACATACACTACAACGATGGTCATCGGGAATACTCATGAAGTCACGTCGCATTATTATTAAATTTCCGTATAGCGATATTCACGAAGTGCTAATAAGTGAATTCTACATTTGTATAGTTAAATTTTGAGAGGAATTAAATATATCTGTTGACTGAACGATATTAAAAAAGTTTATAATTACGTCCCACGTGTACTACTACATTTTTTATCCACTGCATTATGATTAATTGTATGTAAAACCCATGTTTATTCATGACAAAACCGTTGAGACGTGTTTATTTACAATCTGTCGACTGTATTTAAATTTGAACTTTCGTCTTTCATCACTAGGCGGCATCCCCCACCCCCTCTCTCCCGTCCGCCCACCCCACCACCTCCTCCTCATTGGTTCCTAGTTTTAGGCTTCAAACATTTGTCTCCTCCATTGTAAAGTAGTAAAATATATTCAACAGAACCAGGAAGTACCAATATTCGGGAGGCAGATAGCCGAAAGCTCCATGCTCGAATTCCATCATTAAGAGTTTTATTATTATAGATATGAAATGCCTTTATGGGCGAGGTAAGTAGCCAGTAGATTGATCGCTTTAAAAATCGTGCTCAATGGTAAGTTATTTTGGATTTACATGCGTTTATTCTTTAAAATAATCGCTTATCCTGAATCAAGAAAAAATGAAACCACCTCATTGTTTCCCATATGACTAAATTTCGGTGTTCTATACGCAGACCACCAGGATACTCGCTACAGTCCATCTTAAATTTCTCTCGAATCTTTATTCTTGCGTACACTGATTTCAAAATTACACTTCAAATCGTAAAACTCTACTTCTCAATGTCAGCATGGATAAACTTGGGTTCATCGTAAAGTTTGAGGCCTAATAGATGTTAATATACATTGATATCACATCCAAAACACCTATGAGGTTCGTTCCGTAAGTCAATTTGACCAATTTAAGGTATTTTTTTGTACGACCTTAAACACCGGATGCGAATATATGTAGGTTAAAGAAACATTATCCATATATTTCGTTATGGATAGACCTCTGGAAATGACCAGCTTAAAAATATCAACCCTGATTGTGAAAAAATAATTGAGCGACTACATCCAATAATTAAATCGATGTCGAATGCAATACTTTCTCCCTTCCTGCTTCGTCAAAACATGACTTATAAAGGTTAAACTGGTTTCCTTTACGAGTATAGTATGAAAAGATAATAATAACCATTATCCGGAATAGATATCGTTCACTTCCATTACTTCAAACCCGATTACATCCAATTTATGAGAGTCAACATTAAGTTGACAATACATGTGTTATTGTGAACAAATTACAGAAGTTAGAATAGACACCCCATCCTACCCTACCATTCTTTCTCGAATCTGTCTTGTGAATTACAAATAAAGGAGAGATTGTTGAACCTACTACAAGGTCACACATGAATAGTAGGTTGCAATAGTAGGTTAACATCCACATCAATGTACCTAGATCATACCTTCTGATCCCTAAGGCTCTCAACAGGTATCAAACCAAAAAAAATGTAGCTTAAAGTAACAGTAAAAGATCCACACAGCAGGGATAAGACTCACGATGGAATTTTCATATGCCACTTACACACTTCCTGTAGTAGATTTTCCCCCCTCTAACATCTACAGAGTAACTGCTAGGTTTCAAAAATAGTGAGACTGGGAGTATGGGAGACGAGAGGCGAGAGACTGGGAGTATGGGATACGAGAGGCGAGGGAGGGGTGTGACGGTGGAGCAGAACTATGATACTGTGAATAATAGCTGACTATTTTTGGATGTGATATCAATGTATATTAACATCTATTAGGCCTCAAACTTTACGATGAACCCAAGTTTATCCATGCTGACATTGAGAAGTAGAGTTTTACGATTTGAAGTGTAATTTTGAAATCAGTGTACGCAAGAATAAAGATTCGAGAGAAATTTAAGATGGACTGTAGCGAGTATCCTGGTGGTCTGCGTATAGAACACCGAAATTTAGTCATATGGGAAACAATGAGGTGGTTTCATTTTTTCTTGATTCAGGATAAGCGATTATTTTAAAGAATAAACGCATGTAAATCCAAAATAACTTACCATTGAGCACGATTTTTAAAGCGATCAATCTACTGGCTACTTACCTCGCCCATAAAGGCATTTCATATCTATAATAATAAAACTCTTAATGATGGAATTCGAGCATGGAGCTTTCGGCTATCTGCCTCCCGAATATTGGTACTTCCTGGTTCTGTTGAATATATTTTACTACTTTACAATGGAGGAGACAAATGTTTGAAGCCTAAAACTAGGAACCAATGAGGAGGAGGTGGTGGGGTGGGCGGACGGGAGAGAGGGGGTGGGGGATGCCGCCTAGTGATGAAAGACGAAAGTTCAAATTTAAATACAGTCGACAGATTGTAAATAAACACGTCTCAACGGTTTTGTCATGAATAAACATGGGTTTTACATACAATTAATCATAATGCAGTGGATAAAAAATGTAGTAGTACACGTGGGACGTAATTATAAACTTTTTTAATATCGTTCAGTCAACAGATATATTTAATTCCTCTCAAAATTTAACTATACAAATGTAGAATTCACTTATTAGCACTTCGTGAATATCGCTATACGGAAATTTAATAATAATGCGACGTGACTTCATGAGTATTCCCGATGACCATCGTTGTAGTGTATGTAAAAAGGTATGCACCAACCGCCTTCTTGAACTGATTCTTATATTTCAATCCAAGTCCCCAATTTTTGAGTCCTCGTAGACGTATACCCGGTTTGCAGCCTGGTACGAGGCAAGTACTGTTTGAATAAGACATTCTAAATTGTTTATTTAAACCGAACGGGCTTAATGCATTCAAATTAGAATCAGAGTCTGGCAAACATCGTCGTTGGCACACGATGAACGTTTCATAAACCTCCTACACATTTTCTATAATAGATATCTCCTCTCTAACATTTAAAAAGTAACTTTACAATAACAACTGAAAAGACTCTGATCGAGGTGGCGCTAAGGACTGGGCAAACTAAAAGTGGAAATTTAGGCAACGCATAGCCTAGGCAACAATACCAAATATCCAAATCCATAATATATATTCATGGAACTAAATTTGGAAATTGTGACAACACGTTACCTAGGCAACGATTCCAAAAGTTTAAATCTATAATATTTATTCATGGCCATACCTTTGACTTGTGACTTCCCTATCTAAGTTGTGATACTTCTGAGATTTCTAAGCACTTAAAATTTAGTTAGTAACTGCATTCATCACAAAAAATAAACAAAACATCCTTCAACAAGTCTAAATTACACTTAGAACATGCTATTAATGATACGATCGTTACTCACTCACCACTTGAAAATAGCACAAAGAGCCAAAAAAGTACCTAATTGAATATATTCTCATTTACAAAATTACTAAGGTAGCCAACTATAACTAAGGTAGATTTGTCAATATTAGCGTGATCATAATAGAATAATAACTAATTATAGAATAGTAAAAATTTATATCACAGTCATGATTGTGGGGGCATTTTCGTTAGGGAACGAGATTCTTTTGATTCCTTATAATGCGGATGCAATAAAGAATTTTGAGAAAATAGAAAACATTTTTTTTAAATTACTTTTATATTTATTTATTTATTATGATATTTATTATTTCACATATTTAGTGGAATAATTAGGAACCTCAACATGAGAATCTTTGAAAAAACCTGTTAAAAAGTTAAAACAAGGAATTAGTATAGATAACTTTGTTTAATAAGATACAAAGATGAAATATGATAATCACCGCTTCACTATTGACTTAAAGAAAATATCGGAAACGTATGCTGGAAAAAACATTGAATTAGCTCTCATAAATTTATTGAATATTGAAGAAAAAATTTAATATAATTTTTCTAAAATTTTTTCTTCTGAGTAAACGCGCGGTAACTTGGTTCGAAGACTAGAGATTGTGTGTAATCGCTCGTTAACGGATTCTCAGCAAACTGTATTAGTTCATGAGAAGGATCTTCAGTTTTTGTATGATGCAGCTGCGTATAGTGGGTGGGATTTTGTAGGGGGTGGTAGAGAAGCGCAACACTTTTAGGAAATGAATATAGCTTAACTATCATTCTTTATAATCTAAGATCATGTATCGATAAATGCTTCCTCTTTGATATTATTTTTTTAAATTTCTCGCTTCTTTACAGAGAAGGGATTGGCTGCTTTTCAGAATACCTCTACTAATCCGGAGAAACTTCTGAAAAATCTGGGGAATTCTACAGTCTCTACGCTTTAAGTAAATCGTTAGGACAGGCTCTGTACAGATTCCTCACCCCAATTCCATCATACACCCCTCATGGTAATCGTCTGTTTTGGGGTACTTTGTGTTAATTGCGTTTGTGTGTGTGTGTGTGTGTTGGCTATGACCCCGTCAGAGACTTTAAGGCTGGTTTGCAATTTATCCACGTGCATAAGTGTCGTTGTTTTACATGTTGATTGGTCTGGTATTCTGAAGTAAGAAAAGCTAGTATACGATTATTTTTTTCAGCGATATAAAAGGTTCGCTCTCCTCGCGCTCGTTAACTTTTACACACTTTTTTCGGTAAAAAGTACATTACATTTTGTAGTTCTGGGGAGTTTGGTTAACTTAAACGTTGAGGAATGGTGCTGTCTCATTAATCTCTCGAATTTAGATACTCTGACTCTCCGCAGGCTGTAGCGCGAAAGTGATATCGCGAAGCAATTTCTCACCGCCATTAGCAATTCTACCTATTCAACCATCCGGTAGTAGTGTCGATTTTGAGAGGTGGAGATTCGAAGTGTCACTTATCGAGTGAATGGTACGTGCAAGTCCTTTGCGCGTGCGTGACTGTATGTTTAACCGTTGATGTGGAATTAATTTCTTCGTTAGTTGGATATTGATGATCTCTCAACCCCTGACATCGGGAGTTTAAAACTAAAGTTGGGAAATCATCGTGAGATGAGTGCCATTATCGAATTCCAAGGGTTTACCACTAATGATAAAAGCTACATGGTCAAGGAATTGACCATTAGTGATGTTCAGCGTACTTGTTGCAATACCTGGCTATTCAAATTCCTGTTTGGGATACTTTTCACGAGAGAGGCTTCTTGGTTAAAAAAATGACTCTCACAGCTTGTCATAATATGTAAGAGATATTGAGTATTTGCAATTGGAGAGCATTGTGAGACAATACACCCAACGTTTCAAGTTTCTCTCCACAAAGGGTGCGGAAAAGGCTGCTTCTCTTAGAAAACTATTGTCCGTGGGCATTTGCGTAGCAAATCTGGAATTGAATGGAGGCCCCCATCCTTAAAGACATTGTCAACAAATGAGTGCTGTTTCATTGACGCTCATTCTCAAAGTAATTTACAATGTGCCAGGAAAAATGCTCACAAGCTGGCTGACTGGTGTTCTTGTAATAAAATTTTGAAAAAAAAAATAAATTTTTGAAAACTTGTATTCCTTGTTTTATTTCACCACAACACCTTTATTTAGATTTAATATCAGATGGTATAACGCTCATGGGCGGGAGCGTCCCCCATAGCTGGTTTGTTGTCTTTTCGCTTATTATTGACAACAGCATAATGCGACCTCAAAGAAAGAGGAGGGGGAAGAGGAGGGATTATGCGTCAGACGCGGTGGTCGGGAATGATGTAATGGTGAAAAAAAAATTACGTTGCAGCTGAGCAAGTTGAAACTTGAGGCCGGAGTGGAGCTCAAGTTTGTCGATGCAGTATAGACCATGCACCTAACAATCTATGGTAATGTTGTGAACTATTCCATCAATGAATACCACGCACGGACGTTTTCCTGGGTTGCGAGATATTATACATTTCAGTCTGCTGCGGTCCTATTATACATTCAATCGTAGTTACAATGATTGCACGAATGTCACGTACGAACGTTGTCCTGGGTTGCGAGATATTATACATTTCGGTCTGCTGCGGGCCTATTGATTACTTTGTCATAAAGACGAGGAAATCATTTGATTCGGGTTAATTATGGCTATCTAACGGGGTCGTTATATTTTATCTAAGTTAATTATTATACTAAGTTACAATGTTTTTCGGCTGTTGTGGGTTGAATATTCACTTTGTCGTAAAGACGAAGATATCATTTGATGTGGGTTGATTTGGACTATCAGACGGTGTCGTTATATTTTATCTAAGTTAATTAGTATGCTAAGT
Source organism: Ceriagrion tenellum (assembly GCA_963169105.1). Classification (NCBI taxonomy): domain Eukaryota; kingdom Metazoa; phylum Arthropoda; class Insecta; order Odonata; family Coenagrionidae; genus Ceriagrion; species Ceriagrion tenellum. The sequence goes on from OY720634.1 coordinate 59,503,802, forward strand.
TAAAATGTTTTTTGGCTGTTGTGGGTTGAATATTCACTTTGTCGTAAAGACAAGTACATCATTTGATGCGGGTTATTTTGGACTCTCAGACGGTGTCGTTATGAAGGTCGTCATTTGGATTGCAACAGCCAGTTGATATGGATATCGTAAAGTGAAAGGAATGCTGAAGCTCCGATCGAATGACCTTCTGGGTGAAACATACATCCTTCCTCTACTTACCAATGTTACATTATGCATTCATGTTCATTCAATGCATGGAGAAATTTAGCGTACCATATGGCTTCCGCGCTAATGCTGAACCCTTGAAACTTCGCAAACACAGTTCACCGTCGTTGGCATGGAAATCCGTAAACAGTTTACTCTGCCTTACCTACCCATTTTTGTTGATAGCTGAAAAATGTCAGTATGTCAATGCCAAGATTTTGGAAAGGGTTTATCTTCTAAGTTGGGAGATTTGAGATGGTTGAGACCCTGAGAGTTTCTTGCATATTTACATCTAGGAATGTTCTGAGGCCGTTTGGGCTCCACGTGGCCCAAAACTCGTATTCTGTCTTCTTGCCCGTGTGCTTGTCAATCTCTCCTTTCCTCTTCTGTCCTCTTTGTCCCTTCTCAGTCGATGGGTGATATAGTGCCCCATCTCCTGAGCTACTTTACCGAAATTCGTTAGAAGTGTGTTCATGTATACCTCCCGCCAAATCCAAATTTTCTAAGACAGTGTGTCTCAAGTGGTATTTGCATCCTCCGCGACTTAGGAAGGACCGTGGTTCGATTCGTTCAATACGAATCGGCCATTGATCCATCTTCATACCATTGTGTTCGCTCATTTTATGGTTCGCCTATTCCTCCTCTTTCTTCCGTATGAACAAAATATTTGTATTCACGCCTCCAAGCGGTCTGTGAGATTGAAGGAACAATTAATTTAATTATACGTATGAACCAAAAATAATTGATTATGACATTCAGAAAAAATATCCTTTGTATGATACCATTGCGGCCATGATACCATTATTAACAGTAGAGGACTAAAAGGCAATCTGTTGACCGCGGAATGGCAGGCATGTAATCACCTTTTCGACCGAAACTGCTATACAAAGCTCAATGGGCCATAAAATAATTGTATCTTTGTGGAAAACGAAACAGTGGTGGTGTAGTTCCGTCTAATTGTCATCGCCTTTTACACTGATAATGAACCTTGGGTATCAAATGGACAAGTTTGGCAACATTTTCTGTGGAACCTTTTTTTTATTCATTAAGATGTTTACATTGAAACATCAATAAAGTAAACGAGAACTCTAAGCAGCAAAGAAATCAGGAAACAGTTCAGCTTGTCAACCATTAAATAAACAAAGGAAATGGTTCCAGGCTTGACTTTGTGGCAGTTTTATTTAATTTACCCTTAAACAAACAATAAAATGTAATCAAATTGTACAACATAAATCTAAAGCCAACATTTTTATATTGATATCTCTGTAATTTTCTGGCTGTAATATAATTGTTGTTATACTAAAAACCCTTATGATGCCAAAAAATTGGCGAAACATTGGTTATGGGATATGTAATTGTGACCAAAATTCAGAAACTTTGTTGCTATGTATATTATGGATATTGGCGATAGTAATAATTGATTATATGGTTTTTATTAAAAATAAATAGCATTAATTTCTCTGAAAATTCTAACTTTATTCATCAATTTTTCGGGTTATATCCAAGACTTTTGCCTGTTTTTGTAGGGTTTTCAGCTAGAAGTTGGAGATATTCTTTCTTGCGAGCCATACCCTTGAAAGTTCTTGTTTACAACTCGTCAAGAGTGATGTCGGGGCTCGAATCTCTCTCCCTTGGGCTTCTTTTTTGGTCCGGAATGACTGCGTGCCGGAACGAACGACTAACATGGACGGATTGGAGAGGAAGGAAAACGTCGGGTGCGCTCTCAAATTGGTCGGGCCAGGAGGCAAAAAGAAAAGAGGTGGAAAAAATAATTAAACGATCTTTTCCGAATTGTCTGCTCGCGACCGAAGGGGTCGGTCAATTCGCTCGTTGGATCCGGCGTAGCTGGGCGTGGAGGAGAGCAAAGAGTATTGGCGGTGGAATTGACTGCGATGAGATGGCCCAAGGGAGAGTAGTGCTTCGGAGAGATGAGAGACGCAACCGGGAAACTGGCGGATTCTGAGAAAATGAGAACAGGAGACGAAGGGGAAAGATTAAGGGTTTTCGAGTTCCCGAAACTGTGAAACCTTTCGGGAAGAGGGAGAACCGTATTTCCCAAAAATTCTCGCACATCCTCCGTTGTACTCGTCTATTAATTATTTTGAAAAAGTCCAAAAACTGGCAAAAAGGCTTATTTTATTGCATAACCAACAAACAAATAAATTGGAAGTGTTAAAAATTTTAAAAAATTATAACAGAAAATGGAAAAGAGACAAAAGAACAGCAGTATGTACACAGGGACTTAGCGATAAGTAAACAGGGTAGATGGGTAGATGGATAATTTGCACATATGGTTAGTAAGGAAGGATTTGAGTGCGGAGGGTGTCAAGAAGAGGTCAAGGAAGGGTGAATGCAAAGCCAGGGAGCTAAAAATGTTTGAAATACCGTAGAATAGGGAACGCTGGAATATCCAATGATGATATTTGGGGATGTTAGTAAGACAACTTTTACGTGTGGAACGAGGAGGAACATGAAGTGAAAAAAGAGGAAGAAGGATATTGTTGCGGAGAGTGCTACTCCAGATGCTATGAAGGAATCCATGATATAATATAACAATAATAGTAATATCCACACCTTAATGTACTACTTCAACACCGACCATGGTTTCGACATACTATGTCATTATCAAGGTGATGGGACATGTGTATGGTCCCGAATAAAATTACCCCCTGGGTCAAATTACCTTTTATTAGAAATATATCTTATAAACTACAGAATATTGTTCCCAAAAATAATTGTAAAATCTCATTTTATAACCCTTTGACGCTTGACAAGATTTTATTTAATTTTAAGGACAATTATGACCGTATGGACAAAAGTGGAATGAATAAATTAAAGTGTGAGGACTGTGGTATTTGTTATGTTGGACAGTCTGGTAGAAGTTTTAAATACAGAGTGAAGGAACAGAAGAAATTTTATACATAATGATGGAAAATCTTGTTTTGTAAATCATTTATGCCGGTGTAATCATTTTAGCAACTTTGACATAGATATTTTACATTGTAATGACAAAGGGCTTAAATTGGATTTTATGGAAAAATTTGAAATTGTCAATAGCCCGGATTGAAATTTTCAACGATGTTTTCTTTTGTTCTGACTCACCTTTGTTAAAGCTAAGCGTCCCTATAATTTAACCCTGACCCAGACCCCACTTTGTCTCCGTTTTACGTCGTCGGCCCCATATGTTCACCAAAATTGTTCTTTCCCCCTCCTCCCCCCCACGCCTCTTCCATATACCCCCTCCTCCTACCTTGGCTCTGGCGTAAATGCATGTGAGTGTGTCTGTCCTATCACCTTGATAATGACATAGTATGTCAAAACCATGGTCGGTGTTGAAGTAGTACAGTCAAGTGTGGATATTACTATTGTTGTTATATTTTATCATGGATATATCGCATTTCCACCAAGTTAAGCCTGAAACGATTTCATATGCTATGAAGGAACTTCATGACAGAGAGCACATGACAGAGAGATGATTAGGACATGAGACGGATGGGTGATGGAAGGGCTTTAAAATTCTCGAAATTGTGGAATTTACGGGGATTGGCACCGGATAACCATATACCTCGGCAATTTTTGAAAATACCCGTTAGATTCAGAGATAATGAAAATATTAAGCGATGGGTTATGGGTTTCCTAATTACAAAATCTTGGGTATTGTGCAGCCTACTGATATCGGGACCGGAGAACCGTGTTTTTCGAAAGTTCTCGAACATTCCCCGGTCGACTCCGAGGTTCTCTGAGATGGGGGGATAAAGGAAGGGCTTCAAAATTACCGACACTGTGGAACCTTCGAGAATTAGGATAGGACCCTAACTTATCTAGAATTTCTGGGGATGTCCTAAACAATCGTCCTTTTTTACATTTCATTTATCATCATCGATTGAGGCAATTGTTTTAGCGGAGTGAATAAATGCGTATGTTAGTATAAGTATGCATAAATCAGACGATTATTGAAATGAGAATCGCGACCAATGAACACCTTACGAAGGGAGAACACTAGCGTGACATTTACGGTACTGCATTACAGAAACTAGAATCAGTGGATCGAATATTGATTGTGTTCTCAAATGAAAAACGAACTGCCACCGTGAGCATTAGGAGCCCTTCAATCAAGGATTTTATTCATGGAATAAAATAAAATACCTACAAAGTAAAATCCTCTATCTTAGTAATAAACTGCTTTGAGCGGACAGGTAGTGTAACTCAGCTGAGGGAAGGATTGAGTTGAGATGAGCCATACACCCGGAAGCTACTCATGGGGCTTAAAATTTTGGATGGAATGCGTGTCGTTACATCACGTATTTTAACCCCGTACTGTATCACCGGCATTGATGGAAGTGCAAAAGAAAGGAAAATAAATTTCCCTAATGAACGGTAAAATCATTCTTTCGTCCCTCACACCATTATTGTATACTAAAAACACATTATATAACGCTAATACTCTCTGCTAACGTGTAATTAGTTTACTTCCCTCCTCTTTGCCACTTCCTTCCCCTATCCCCTTTTTTTCATGACTACTGTTATAAATCTCCCCAGCAATCGCCCATACAAAGGATCACGAGTAGTATGCAAGCGTTTTACTTATCATTTGCCTTTCTGAAGCGGCTGTTAATTTAAACATGAATTTCATTCGGTGAAAGAAAACGTTTTCCTGATTTCCTGACTAACTTTTCTTGGGACTCGGGAACTAGAAATATGTTCAATTTTTATTTATTTATTACAGAAAAAGATCACATACAGCTGAAAACCATGTCACAGTGTCACACGTATAACAAACAAAAAAGACACAATATTAAAGCATAACAAGAAGAGGGTAAAAAATAAAAGTCCAACATGGGGAGATAGTAAAAATTCCTTTTTTTTTTGGAAATGACACATGGCTAGGTGAGCAAAGACGCTGGAAGATAAGGTGAAAGGATCGATGTTCTCAGGAAGGGAGTTTAAAAGGAAGAGTGGCGAGAAAATGGGGGAGCGCTTAGCAAGTGATTATCTGGGAGTGGGGATATGGAGCAATGAGTGAGTCCTGGTGCGTCGGGTGGGTATTCTGAAATTTGTCATGGAATCAAGGTCGGGGCAGTCAGTGGCTGAGTTCAGGGTGCTATGGATAAGCTTAAGATCACACGGTGTAGTATGTAAGCCTTATCATTGCTTTGTGTAAGAGACTGCTAATTTAAACATCGATGTTATTTAGCTAGAGGAGTGATTTTCCCTATTTCGCGACCAAATTTTCTTGCGACCCGGGGACTAGAAATGGCAGAAAATTCCCGGCGAGGTACAGGAAGGTATTCCCGCTCAAAAATGATAGAGATGGAAAGAGAGGCAGTTTTCGAGTGATATACGAGGAGAGTTGCATTCGTGGATGATGAACCAGGGGCAGGAGTTGGTGAGGAGGGGGCAGGGAATCGCGAAGATGGAAGAAGACAAGGCCTCCCGCAAACAGGGCAGATATGTTCCTCCTGACACGCGGAGCAAAGAAAACTTCCTCCCCCTCCCCCATCCCCTACCCTCCTCCCACTCCCGTCGCCTTGACAACGGTTCCATTATGCAGATATGTAGCGCAGGAGGTTCGTTCTTCCACGAGGATACATCCCGAGGATCTTCCGTTCAGGGACAACTGTGATGCAGGAGGGAGGTGGATCGTCTTGTGTTTTTTTTATCGTACCTCTTCTTCCCCCAACTCCCCATGTTGCAGTACAGGCGAGAAATCTTGTCCGCTCTAATGATGTTTCATTTCGGGAGAGATGCGCGGCGGCTTCACGTGACGGTGTATTTTAAATTTGGCCTAGGGAAGGAAAATGTGATGCTGGTTGAGGAAATTCTCACCTTTTTCCTCTTCGACTTTTTTCTATTCTCCACGCTCCTCGTCGCTTGTTGTCGCGCATCCATAACTGCTCTGGATCTTTCGATTTTTTCCACCGGCCTGGTTGTCTTCGTCGTCTGATGATGCTTCTCGTTTCGCCTGAATGGTGTGGAGACCATGTTGCGAAGTGTTCTCGTAAGTCGTTGGATCGCTTTCCTTCCATTGCATTTCTATTTCGGAAAGGAGTGTCCGATGGCCGTTGTGGAACTTGTAAACATTCATATTTGTCTCATAGAAGTTTTATTTATTGAAAAAATGTAACTCTTTAGGCAGGTCTAATAAGAAATGATTAAAATTCTCTTGACTTTTTCTGACGCAGGCCTCCATCAACCTACACTACACCATTCTTCATCTTACGAGATGTTCTACCCGTCTTCATCTCGCCCATAAAAAGTATTCTTCTTCCTCTCCTTCCCTGCATAATAAACTTCCTCCCCACATCTCTTTCTTCTGCATTCCTACCCCCACATAATCTCATCTAACTACCTTTGATAAATTTTCTTCTAATGAGATTGGATGAAGCAATATGTCCTGTTACTTAACCCATTGACGTGAGACTTAAAGCAGACGATTGCGGAATAGCAGTCTCTGCGATGTTTATAAGACCATTTTATGGAGGTTTCGATACAAGGAAATGTGATCATCAACGTTTTAGTATTTACCTACGTTTTAAAATTCAGATTATGAGAGAGATATAAGAATCAACAGAATTATTACTGCAGTACTTTTTACTTTGGCTAACTATGGGTTTCAATAGGTTTCAACGGAAGTGAGTGAAAATCTCCTAGATTTCACAGGCGCACTCCCTAATTTCTTCCTTTGCATGGGCATACTTCCCCCTCTCTTCATTACATCCGCAAAACCTTTTCTTCCTATTTCCAAAATATTGCTTCTTCCAACCTCACACTTTGCCTCCACCGAGTATCCTCCAGAAGATTCTTCTCAACACCCACTATTCCGAGCGCTTCCTAACCCTTCTCCATACGTGTATCTCAATCTCCTATTGCCTGTTTTCGTCTTATATTGCCACAATCTACCTTTCTGCCCAGAGATATACTTACTAATAAAATGTCGTCTAAAAGAACGCCATATTTATATAGCTTTAATTATAGCATTGAAAGCTTTAATTATATCCGTAATGTTCTCCACGTAAAGGTACTTTGATCGGTAAAACTGGAAAAATTATTAATCGAAGTGCTTAATTTCGGGGTTTTTATTTTTCTTCTTTATTTATTTTAAAGTTTATGGGCTAATTAGAGGCCCAACATCACTGCGCACAGTCACATTAAGCGATATTTCTCTTAAGTGGTGCATAATATATCACCTTTGATATGGATGGCTAAAATATTTTAATCCGGCTGATTAATCGTAATTTAATAAAAAGCACTGCTTCATATAACATTTTTTAACACGACTATCATCATTCCTAGCCCTTCTTCTCCATACCTGCATCTCCTTACGTTCCCCCAGATGTTCAGCCTTTCGCGTATTCCCCGATATTTTGCCGCCTGCATTCGATATTTCGGCGACAAAATTTGTTCCAAGAGAGCGGAGATGTGGTCCACGGGGTGGAAGCAGTTCTTCCGCTCCGCCTCCAGCACTCGGCTACTAAGTTAATTTAAAGGGTGTGGGACGAGTGTTCTATGACAGCTGCTGCTATCCCAGATTGATCCGAGATGCGATATTGATGGCCCAATGCTCGGAGAACTGAATCCGGGAGAACGGAAACAATCAATACGGAGCATGGGAAAGAACTTTCTAGGTGTTTGGAGCGATAATCTGGGAGGATTGGGGATGGAGCAATGATTGAGTCCTGATGGGTCGCGTAGGAATTAGCTACCCAATGGTGTAAAAAACAGAATATGGCATGGAAATATCACTTTTTGGGAGTTGCTTACGTACTTCACATGCGAATTGAACAACACCATAACTCCGCTTCATATAATTCCTACCGATGTCAGAAGCACTCTCCCAATCTAAGCAAAAAATATGAACGGAAAATAGCTGTATTTCGACGAGAAGAGTAACGGTGAAGCTCTATCATTTTAACAAAATCACTCATTTACCTATACAATGTACTTTCTTATTGCAGGTCGTGGGAAGACCAGTTCACTTCATTGATTCTTTGATGCTGAGGTCACTCGTGAAAGTAAATGGGAGGGAGCGAAGCGGAAATGGTGGCATTATGCCAAGGTAAGTGGTCGGATAGTTGACACACAATCCTTCGGATGTTAAGGTAGTTTTTTGCGTAATATCATTTCACGTATCAATGAATTTTATCTCATTTTAAAGAAAAATATCTCACCCTATCAAAGATACCAAAATATCAGCCCCTGTCGCAACTGCTTTCCAAGATTTTTGACCAATAATACTACCACTTTTACGTAGGAAACAGTACTTATATGCTCTCCAGAGAGATCTTATTAATAAAATGAGGGATTTAAAACGCCTAAATCTCGTCAAAAAATTAAAAATGTGTAGTTTGTATGTTTTTTCAACTACTTTTGAAAAGATATCATATAATCGCCTCAGTAACTTTTTCAGAATCGCAAAATACCGGCCGCAGTGAAATAGTTATAAACGTGCCACGTGAAAACATTGAGTCAAATTAAAGACTTATGCAGATACTTCTACTTAGATACTTAGAATTTGTCATTTAAAATCGTTTTTTTGATTGATATATTGATATTTTTGCCATTAATAATGTAAAATTTTAATTCATGCTTCCAGCAGCTGCTGAAATTACAACGTATAGTTACGATATAGTTTCTATTATGACTAGAGAACTATCTCCCTTAAAATACCTGGAGTCGATCTTCATTAATGACACTTTTAACGTTTTGAAATAACTTACTTTGGCGGATGTATGGTCTGGAGCTTTCCCTTCGAATCAGCCGAAAATATCTTCTCGACCTTTCGTCCGGGTGACCGGTTCCATATTTTTTCGATGCATTAAGGCCCGGTACGGCCCATGTTATGAATGAATGAATGAAAACGAATTTATTGATCTAGGACGTGATGTTCTCTATGATTAGGAATCAAATTACATTATAAGTTAATCATGGAAACTACACTATACAGACCTAATTGTTGTGATGATTCACCAAATGAACGCAAAAGAGTCGAGTCCCTCCATTACATGAATAATTACTTAAAAAATTGATAATACTACGAACATATAATAGAGCTAGGAAACAATTGTAAATATATGTTATCAGGTGTGCTAATTCTTAGTAATTCTGATCCTGAGAGTAACTCTCTGCGGGTCCTGTTACTGACGCGACGGTCGTCTTCAGCTTCCATGATGGCAAGTAGCAAGTTTTGGCCTCAAAACATTCGAAGGAAATGGAAACTGACACTCGGGTTAAGTCAGAGAAGATTTAATTAACTTACTTTAAGAATGTAAAGTTTTATCACAAAACAGTGGGTCGTCAATGAGGTTGAACAACGGAAAGAAATAATTATTACGTCTCGCAAGGCCGCTTTACACGGAGAATTTCATAGTACTCAGGAATGCATCATATATTGTACAAGAAGAGGAATTAAATTAGAGCAGGTCCTATTTCCCGTTCAGCCTTTCTGACTATCATTCATTCTTACGCTTCACTCGGTACAATTTTCCTCATGAAATAGTTCGTGCATTCGTCTGTACAATAAAATTTACCGTGTTAAGTGGCCTTTATCCATGGTGCTGAGTAATTGAGCAGTATCATCTAACTTATGTAATTAAGTAGATGTAGCACCTAACGGTGGGAATGTTAAATAATATTATGATTCTTGAAATCTAGTGAATAAATTTGTGTTAATTTGAATTGGAAAATTTAGATGCATTATCTTTTCCACCTGTTAAAACATTTTCCATTGTGATGTGGTTTACGGTATTCGGTTATTCGTAATACAGCTAGCCTGATTGAAGTAGCTTTAAATATTATCGCACTTTTTCTGGCGTTATCCGCGAAGTGATTACAAAAGGCTTGTCTTTTCTGTTTTCATGAATTTATTTGACTATTCATTGAAATATTTGTATTTTTTATCGTACTTGTACACGGCATATCCGCTCCAATTTTTAAATTAAGCGTATAAGTCAATTTTAAGCTAAAAATTATTCATATACCCTGGCATAAATAACGGAATGCATGGATCTTGATAAATATTATATTTATCATGTATGTTATAGCTGCAGAGGATAAAATTTCACCGTAGGGGCTCTGAATGATGAGAATCGTGTCGGTGTGTGTGTGTGATGAAAGCACTAAAATGTTACGGTGGCCTCCAATGGGACTTATGTTACGTAAATAAGGTAATTGTTGACTATGAATTAGCCCTATGATACATCTTCAAATACTCAAATAATATTTTTGACATAAAATAAGAAGCTGTAAATGCTTACTTATGTCCAGTTGCAGGAACAACGCATATGTATTCTATAAAGTTATGGGACACATAAGCCGTGGCAACCATTCCATAAGTGTTCCAGAAATATTCGATTTTATTGGTTTCATAATATATGGCACTTGTGAGTTATGAGTTCCATAAGTAGCAAAGGTGGCGGATGCACAATGAACCTCTTGGAGACATAATTATTAGATGAAAGAGTTATTTTGAGACAAATGACGAGCTTTTTTTATTCACACTGACTAATTATGAATTGCATTAGCAGTTATTCATAAGCTTAGCTTTCATAAATTTTATTCTGGCGGTTGAAGATTTTATCAAATATTCCTAGCTATTAACTATTGGTAAACGAGTTATGTAAATATTAGATTAGTTTCTGAAACCGAATTTTTTTATGAAATCCATAACTTCATAGATTTAATAACTATTGATTCCATAAATTAATGTTCTCGCAACCGGCCATTAGTTTGCTAGGAAAAAAAATACTGTGACAAATACTTCTGCTCGCCCAAATATATCAGTGAGAGATGCCGCATTGGGTTTACGGACTTATTTCTACTCTGAGAACATTAGCTGTGAATTGATGACTCATTCAGCGCCTTGCAATATAGATGCAAACTTGTCCTGAGTAATGCACTCCCGCTCTTGCGACAAACAAGAGCCAGGGTGCATCGCCGGGGCGCCTTTTAAACGGCGCGGCGCGGTCCCGTTTGACGGAATGATTTGGAAGGGGACGAAGGCGCCGTGTAAATGCAGACCAAACACACCCCTCTTGCGCGCGGGGTGCATTGAAGTAGGCATTTGACAAAACAGAATTTCCACCCATTCTACCCCTACGGCGGGATAGGAATGCCCCTGTCCCTTTTGTACGCTCGGAGACAAATGGGGCAGTCCTCCTCCTGCTTGGCTCCTGCCCGCGGTAGGCAGGCGCCTCTGCTACGTGCATGCTTTGCGATCAGGGAGTGTATGTGGCCGAGCTTGTAATACATGTGAAGGGGAGGAGGGTTTGCGCCCTCAAGGAGCGGATTTGCGGAGTGGGCCTCGCTGGATGCTGAGGGTGGGAATGGGGAGCGGATGTGGCCGCCGCGCCGTCGCTGCATCGGACGCCGTAAAACTACCCAGCGCGGCGCTACGTGCGAATGGACATTTCCCCGGTGTCGTGAGGCGGCGCATTTGCGGCTTTGATTGGTCTCCGCCGGCACAATGCTCTCTCCTCCTCCATCCTCGCCAACCCTTGTTGAGTCAACTAAATAGTGCCATAGGCATGGCCTTGGATGGTTCTCTCCCGCTTGCTCGGGTCGCCCTATTAATTGGAACTCAAGTGGTGTCCACTGTACAGCGTTCGCCATTTTTATTTCGGCATCCAGAGTCGCCAATGCATGATATCGCTGGACTTCATTATTCGTTAGCTATTGAGTATTCTAACATAAGATATTGGTGCAAACTTTATAAAACCTATGGATTTTCGTAGTTGCAAATAAGCACTTGTACAATTTCCGCGTTTATTTTCGTCTTCAACCATGTTTTTTTAAAAGATAAGGTCCAAGTGTCTTTTTTATTCCTGTGACAATCGGCCAAATTCTTTTTAACTCAAAAGACAAATACGACAACTTTGATAAAAGTGGTGTTTGTAGACTTGTATGTGGTGTACAATAAGTTAGACAAACAGGTCACAGCATTAAATTTAGGGTGAAAGAGCATCAATTTTGTAACATTGAATAATAAGGATACATCATTTTTTGCCAAGTAACGGTGAAATTTGAACCATTTAAGTGATTACGACGCTGAAATCCTACATTGCATGTCCAAATGTTACAAATTAGAACTTTGTTTAACTAGAACTAGAACTGTTTAAAAAGTAGAACTAGAAGAAGAGTCTTTGAACAGTTTGAAATATGTAAGAGCGAATCTTTACTATGTAATGATATTGTTGCCCATCCAACCCTTCCTAAACCTCAAACTTCCCAGCCTGTGACACAAGAGTCGTACCCCTCACCCAGTACCAAACACTCTCCCGGAGCCCCACACCCCCTCTCACCAATTCTCAACCTTCCCCATAGCCTCCCCCTTCCTCCCCTCTCTTCGCTGTTCCAACTGTCACTTGTTATCCTATCTCGTTCCCCACTTTTCCTCTCTCTTCCCCACCTTACTTTGTAAGTATATAAAAGGCTGAGACATTTGGAGTAAAGTACCATGATGATGGCATACTGTGCTCAAACCATGGTCAGTGACAAAAAAAAGTGGAAATTATATCAGTGTTAATTTTAAAATATAGATAGTGAGTATTCTGTTTACAAATGAGCTATAGCGTCTAGTATTTTCGTGGATGTAGGTATATATTAGAAGTGTTTGTTCCGTAGGGTAGTTTTGATGGAACATTTAATTCTGCTCTGTAACTAGATATCACAAGTGAGAATGCTATGCCAATCCATGGACTACTGAATCGTGGATGGTATTAAGCCGAAGCTATATGTGTAGTTCTTTTAAGCATAAGGTGTTATGTAGGTCTCTATAATTAAAAAGGATTGTGGATTAGTATATGTTATGCAAATCGTGCTATTTTGGGAGGCAAAAATACGTATGACATTGGACTCATCTCTGATTTGTTATTTGCAATTCAATATCATTTTCATTTTTTTAGAGGAAGGAGATTCTTTTTACTAGAAGATATGTGTGAAATTAGGTATATCAGCTTTGGGGTAGGGTAATTTTTCCCTCCAATTATTAAGAGATTTATTTTTATATTTTTGGTGTAAATTTTGTATTGCCTTATTTTCAGGTGCAAATATGCCGTTCTCAGGAAAAAATTGATTAATTTATTACGAGGATGATAGTATTGGGCAATAAAGGCAATATCAATTTCACGGCAGTAGTATCCCTTATTTAGATTCTATATATTTATATGGCAATGCGCTTGATCACTTCCATGGGCAGATTCATGAGAAGAATTAAAATACCGTGACGCATTTGTTTTCACTGTCGTTCATATCTTACGGCTTTGCTAATTTGTAGGTGGTGGCGATGCTCCTTCACACGTAAATGTCTTTTTCCACTCATCTTAGGCATGTTAAGATTTTGGTCTGTGCCCGAGCGATATTTCATACGACGACTATTTTTTATGCAGTAATTATTAGTTTATTTCGAGGGATAAGGTCAAAATAAAATGTTTCGCTGGTTTTTGTTGGTTTTCCTTTGTTGAATTGTCGGAGTTAACTTTATTCCACCTTCAGGGCTAGAATTTTGGCATACAAGACATGATGATCATTCTTAATAATACCCATTTTATACCAATAATCTGTCACACATAACCTAGCATCAATTACCTCTGAAACAGACATTGACGAAATTAAATCATAAGGGCATATCTTTTGGTGGCCTTTTAAAATAAAGATGCCTTCATTTCACTGATACAGCACTCTTCACACACGTATGTTTGAATTGCAATTATAATGGCAATGCTGTCAGTACATAGATACATGAGAAAAGCAGCATAGATAATTACTGAGGTTTATGTAAGGAGCATTTTTATAGTCACGAGTTATCAGTGGCGTATCTATAAATTGGCTCTGAGAGGACAATATTTATGATAGTTGAAGTACCGAGGAATGTAGGCCCAGCCTCATGGGGAGTGGAAACATTTTGAAAATCATAAAAAACGAATTTCTAGCCCCTATTGAAGTATTTAAGTGTTTATTCTGCTAATTTTTTGTTATTTTTTTAAAACCTTTTCTTAGAAAAATTGATTCTGGGGAAGATCCGGTCCCGATATCCCTCCTTCCCCCTCCTACCCCCCTGAATCTTCCATTAATGTGCCCAAGCGAATGAACGTCCATTTTATGTGTTTCGTTTAGCACCATAGTTGATTGACACATTAGAATTTGGCCAATAAAGTAATACTTTTTGGATTCATTTATAATAAATACGTAATATAACGATTCCTCTATTTTGTTATCGAATTCATTTACTCGCGTATGAAATATGTTATTTTTTCTTTTCTATTATTCCCACATAGTTTTTTGTTGCATCGGACTAGTCAAAAACTTTTTCCCCAGGTTTCCCTCCTAAATTTCTGGTTTTTCTGTTCGTTTACCTTGTTCCGCCCTTGAGTCAAACCTTTGGTGTGCGTGTACCACTCATCTTTGGTCCTCCTCTCACAGTTGTCGGGGAATTGGGGTCCGGTTATTCCGTTTTGGCGCAGGATGCAATTCAAGTGTACCAGTTGGGACAAGAGGGTCCCTCCCATTTGCGCGACCTCTGCTGCAATCCGTTAACTGTGGGCCGTTGGAGCGATTTAATTGATTGGAGGTGGGATATCTAGTGGAACTGCACAAGCAGCATGTTCAGTCTCATCGTTTACCTCGCGCTTGCGGGAGAATTTGGATCTCCTCTCTTGTTGTTCTTCAAAGTGTTACGAGGGTGAGTCAAATGAAAACCGGAAAACTGCTATAGAAAATCTTAAAACTATCTTATTACGATCAGACCCGGTACGCATGCGGATGGGCTCTCTCGCCATCAATTACCATTGGTCCCGCAACCTCACGTGCCCCAGCAGCGCGATACGGAAGTTTCCAATATGGCGGCTCCTCTGTTGGAGTGTACCAGCCCCCGGCAACTACCTATCCTTACCGTATTGGATCCGCTCTCCCTTATTGTCCGATTAGTTCCTGCCTTGGTCGTTGGCGCTATGAGCTAAGACTATGTTGTGCAGAGAAAAAAATGTAAATTTGCCACATTATAAATTGCAAAATATTTAATAAAAATGTTTAAAGTTCATTTGTTCATATTTATTAGGAACCTAATCAGTGTATTGTTTCATATATTGCAGTGTGGATGATGTTAGAAAAGACTATATTTCAGGATTCGCCTTATGGAATGATTTGCGGCCAATACAGGGTTAGTTCCTCCGTGTATTGTCAGTTAATGCATGTACTGGCCAGAGGAGTAACAGCAGAGGTCGATCAAGTTTCCAGGTGGGGCAAGTAATTATTTTAGCATGTAAACGTTGCTAGCAATTGCGTCGTGGCCCGAGAATACACCCTAATATTGTGTTAGTGAAGAATGTGGTACGCTTAAATAGCCGGAAAAGATGCCTGATCGCAGTTAGGATTCAATTTCTACGCAATTCCGTAAAGGAAACTTTTTCTCCTCTTCTTCCTTGGTCTTTCTGCTGAAATTCGTTATTACGTCCCCGAAATATGAGAGCTTTTAGCATTCCCATCAGGTTTCATTTTATCAGTCTATGTTCCTTTTGGGCGGCAAAAGATGCTTTTAGTGGCGTATTTATCATATTTAGTGACGTTGCGTTTCTTCAAAAACTTTAACTTTGCTCTACTTATTAGAAATTGTATTCCTTGACGTCGCGAAATTAGGAGAGTTGGGAAACCGAAGCAGCTTTCTGCCGAGCGAATGAATGGTTAGCGCTCGACGGCCGAAACGAGAACTAATCGGACAGTAAGGGAACCTGTTTCGGACTGCAGACGCCGAGGGCTGGAGTGTACCAAAGACGAGCAGCGCGGAGTGATCCGTTGCCTACACCGTGAAGGCACGAAACCAATAGAAGTCCATCGACGCATGTTAGCACAGTATGGGGCTGCATGTTTATCGCAGACTCAGGTGAACGAATGGTGTAAGAAACTCAGCAGCGACACAGCAAGTTTGGTGGACGCGCCGAGGCCAGGTCAGTACACCATGTTGTGACAGCTGAGGCGAATGCAGCGGCGGAGGAAATGATTCTGCAGGATAGGCGGGTCACCATCGATGACATTGCATCGCAATTACAGGTCAGTCATGGTTCTGCTCAGCACATTGTCCATGATGGGTTGAAGTACCGGAAAGTGGTCGCAAGATGGGTACCTCGTCGGCTGACTCCCGAAATGAAGAAGAGGCGAGTTAATGCCTGCCAGGAGCTGCTGCTCCGCTACGAACTTGAAGGTGACACATTTTTGGAGCGGATTGTGACTGGAGACGAGTCCTGATCTATCACAACCGACCAGAGACCAAGCGCTCCAGTATGGAATGGCGGCACGCGTCATCGCCAAAGCCGAAAAAGTTCTGACGGACACGGAGGTAAAACAGGCGGTGCATGAGTGGCTACATGCACAGCCAAAAGATTTTTTTTACCGAGGTATCCATGCCCTCCCGACCTAGTGTCAGAAATGTATCGAAAAGCAGGGGGACTAGATTGAAAAATTGTGTACTAGTTCCAACTCTGTCTGTAATAAAGGAGCTTTAAAAAAATATTTCCTGTTTTCAATTGACTCACCCTTGTATAAACATCTCTCTCGTTTCCTCTGTCATGCGTACACGTACTTAAAATTTAAGGTTGAATATTTACCGAATTGCCAAAATGAAGTCACGTGTTGCGAGAGAGGTGCTGAGAGCCCTTCAAACTTACGCGTTTCCTACGTAACATGAGGCTCTTGTATTGATTGCTTCGACATAAACAAATGAAAAACGGCTGAGAGTCCTCATACAGTTTCTCCTATTTTGTACTGTTGATTGTCTTTTTCTTCTGTCATTTTTTCCTGATGTCAAGTTTTTTCGGCCGCTTCTATGAAACTAGGTAATTTTAACTTCAATGAAACTGTTATTGTTATGTTTCTCAGAATTTCCATTGTGTTGCTTAATAATTTGGTGTATTTTATAGCAAAGTTTGTTATATGGCGTAGTTTCCTACCATTAGTTAGACTTCCTTAATTTTCCGTTTTCTTTCCTTTTTATCCTCATTAATTGAATGTGATTCTTGCCTGTTGTTCATCTTTTAGAAGTGCGTACATTAGGTGGCAAAATTGATGTGTTTGTATTTATACAAACTTTAAAAAACACAACATATTTAGACGCAATTGTGGCAGCCAAAGCACGGGCCCGAACACACTAAAAAGTGACGATCTGATGAAAAGTTATCTAAGTAAACTGGTATATCAAGTGTCTCTCATTGTTCTCCTGTATTTTGGACATCTACATTTACATACTAACCTGCGAGCTGCCACATGGGCGTGTGGCGTGGGGTGATAGGACTCCAGCCATGTACATATGTAAGCGATAAGGTTTTGGGAGGTGTAATTGTGACGTGTATTATGGGAGTGTATTCAGTAGAGATCAGTTTTTATTATGGTCGCTTATTGTGCGCGGAAAAAATACGTTATTGTACCTATCAGTTCGAAAATGCATTCTCTTCATTTATCGCTTCTGTCAGACCTTGAGATGTAATGAGGCGTCATGATAATACTCTTGCGTGCTCGTGCGTTGCTCTGAAAAACACCAGTTCTGGATTTCTCAAACAAGCTAAGCATAGTGTGTAGGCTTTCGTTTACTTTTGTCGTGCATATTGTCGCGTTATGAGATATATTATCGAGCAATTTACGTAAGTATTGAATGACGGTTCGTATGGAATACAGCTCCTTTTTCCTTTATTAAATTCTTCTTTCATCCCTCTTCTTATGCATCACATGTGCGTCCTTCCTACTAACGTTCATTCCATTCAAAGCAAATTTCTCTCTTCCTCTTTGCTAACCTGTTATCCCTCTGATCTCGAAATTCAATATCCAATGCACTCTCATTAAAAGCTTTGGATGTATTGTTCTACGTAAGTGTACCGCACAACTTTTTTTCTCCTAATAAAAAGTCTTAGCGCTTCCTCGTACACCTTTGTGTATGTCATGTATTTTTCACCTTAGTCTAGATCCTTACCACTGGAATACTCGTAAGTGCAATAGCACCAATTATTAGAATGGAGCTTCCGAAGAAATTACGGAGAGACAAACTAGTTAGACTGCTATATTGGGAATGCACCTTCACGCTATCAATTACATTTTTATTTTTTAGCTCCATAAATAGCTAGGTGTTATTAGACGTCATTGGAGATTACAAGAAGAGGCGAAAAAATAATTTTCTATGCAATTGATTGCAGTTTTTTCCTTTATACTCTGTTTATTAGAAGCACAAGAATCTTTTGTCGTAAAAATGGGAACTTTGGAAGTTATGCTTGGAGTTCAAGAATAAGAGTGGCTAAAAATGGATATAATGTCGGAAAATAGATTTTATAAAGAATGAAACATGAGATAAATTCATTGTGGCTCGGTAAATTGTCGGCAGGACTGGATGTTTTCAGTGCCCATTAGCATCGATACAAGAGGTAGAAATTTTTCTGGACATTTCCCCCATGCAAGAAAATATTTTTAAAATAATGAACAAATGGGATGATTCATACTAGTATGCTCTTTCAAAGAAAATGTTGTTAAATTGTGTTTTCTTTCTGGTTCAACATTGTGAAATTTTAATGGAGTTCAGTTATTTAGAATTCAATGGAATATAATGAATGAATACTGCGTCAACACAATCTACATGCCAGAGGCTACGGCTTTCCATGTAAAGAAATAATACTGCAATAGAAGATAAACTTGTTTCGGGTTTGTATCTCAAATATTTTACCAGCGATGATAATAGCGTATGATGTATACTATAATGCTCTTTGCGTGGCTGTATTGATATACACAAGATGAAGACACAATTACAGTATTTGACTCTACATATAGGGAAATAAAGTATTCATTTAATTCCTTGCAGTTCTTCGATTTACTTCTCTCTTTGCTGATTACGTGTAACTAAGCCGGGTTTGAATGTCACTTTCTCTGATATGTGAAGACTCAAATCATGTGGAAACATATGCTGTAAGTAAGATAAATGCTTTTTTACTATCCATGCCTGCTTCGTACATTTTTAACACCTTGTAAGGCGTGACAAATGTTAATAATTCCAGGTTTCACTCTTGTTATCGCCAGGATGTATGCCTTTACTTTATGAGATCGTAACAGAGGAAGGCGGGTTGGAGAAATATCCACGCCTGCAAAGCTCCTGTTTTTTCCGAAAAAGATTAATCTTTCATAATAATAGTTCTCTAAAACGGGCCACGTATTTGCTGGAGTTTGGACGTGTATGTCAGTCGCTAAAATTTAAGATGATGACACCCAGACCCCGAGTATGTGTCCCCTACATATTCCTTTTTATAAGTCGTTTCATTAAGTTCTATAAGAGGTAATGCTTTCTTCTCGAAAAAAATACTACCTCCAGAAGCCCGGCATTTCTTGCTTTAGTATTCTTTCTTCCACCCTTACCGCCTTCATTATCAGTTTAGTATCCCACTTCAAATTTCTTACTTCTCTCCTTGCACCTTATTATACAATTTATTCTTATTACTAACGTTAACCTAAGTCACAGTACCAGGGCAAGCCTTCTCATCTTGCTGGTAATTGGTGCCCGTCTCTATGCTAATTTCCTTATTCACTTTTATTACCTCTTGAGACTTATATGTAGCCATTCTCGAGTCGCTTTTATGTTATCCCTACCTTATACTTCTTAATTGTGTTACCGTTTTCAAGCTATCAGATTATGTCTCAGCATCTTAAAGACGTCCATAACCTCTGTCTAGATTACCTGAATGTCTTCCCTGGAGGTCGTTGAATATTCTGAGTTGAGTTTTTACTGAGTCTTTTTTAGCATTTGGGTGTTAAATGCTTGTACTGTTTTCCCCTTTTAGGTTCTTTTGTTCAGTAAAAAGAACGTCCTACCTTTTCTTGAGAGAACCCTTTTATCGCATGACGTTATGTTATGGAAAATGTTAAATGAGAAATTTAAACGGGGGCAGTAGATATGGTAGGCTTTCGTGAGATGAGTAAAGATTATTTTAGATAATTGGATCGTTGGCTTTTGGGAATTTAACCGAGGAGGTGAGCACAGGAAATTGCAGGCAATGAAGAGTAAATGAGATTCGCATTCATGAATAGATGAATGATGAGACAGTGATAAGAGAGATGGGAATTGACCCAATGGAGATGTCCTTAGTGGAAGGGTAGATGCTAATGTCACTGAGAGGCAGATTAAGGAAGTGCATTCGGTAGAGATTTTGTTGCGTTGGGCATCCGAAATGCGGTAGTTGAATAGAGGAATGGGGGTGAAGGTGAAAATATGACCCTGGAAGTTTAATGACCTCAGTGAGAAAGTAGTTGAGTTTTGCAAAAGAAATAGCCTAATGATTTTTAGCCCTCTATCAGTATCGAAGTATTAGTTTCTCCTGTAAAATTCAGGGAGCTGTGGCCCATTTGAATTCAGAAATCCAGTTAGAATTGCTTCTCAGTAAAACATTTACTTGACTTTTATTTATTTAGGCTTGGGGGAAATAGGCAGCAGATTGTTCACTCTTTCTTCCCCCCCCCCTCAAGCAATTAAGGATACATGTGGTCTTCATTGGTACATTATAAACTTCAGAAATAGTTACCTGTCTGATTATAATATGTTATTCAGAGATCTCTATCCTTTATTTGAAACGTTTTTCATTGTTTGTTTTTGTTTATGGACATATCTTAGTTTGAGAGTAAGTCTTATAATAGTAAGAGGCCAGCTTAGTTTTTCATCGCTTGATACTTCTTCGCCTAGTCCTAGTTTTTATCCATCATACATCCTCAACTCCCTTTAATGTTGATAATAAATAGTAATATTAGAAGATATTTCATGTAAAAAATTGTATTAGTTTTCCTTAGGATAAGTATATTTAATTCAGAGGTGAGATCTCTTGCAGCTATTTTTCTCCAGTTATTATTAAAAATATTATTTTTTTAACTAACTTGCACTTTCTTACCATCTTTATCACAGGTATAACAAAAAATGTGAAGTAATGTTGAAAGACTTTTAAGATTCAGAAAAACGTGTAAATCAATGTGGAAATTTTGTTATAAAACATCTAGAATGAAGAAGTACTAGATAGGACTAGTTTTTCAAAGCATCCTGTAAAAATATGTTGAATTTGTAACTGTTCCCTTTATTAATAGGAACTACCAGGAGAACACGATAAGAAATTATTTTGTCAGGGACCATGTCTCCATCTCATATAACATCCTCTTCCGAAATCTGTCTTGAGAGTTGATCTGTCCGTGTAACCCCTTGCGATATTCAATGAATTTACCACGAGAAAAAATCCCCTTGGCCCGAGAATCGAATCACGGGCCTTTGGATTTCCAGGCCAAATGCAGACCATTACGCTATCGGTCTAGGACGATGTTCCACTTGACAATTTAATTGTATTTCATCGCCGTATACGCTGCAGGCCTGTATAATTTGCATACTCGTGCGATTTGTTTCATTATAAAATAGTAGCTCCTCTCGTGAGATCATCTTCCGATAGCGATTTTATTGATGAGCCCAATGCTATTCTCGCTGTTGGTTGCTTTATTGCAAACTACATCAAATAACGTGAAGCCAATTGAACTTTTTTAAATCTCTACTGACATAATTGCAGTCTTTCAAGCTCTTTGCCACCGCGGTGCACCGTAGTGAAATGTCTTCTGCGAAGTCAGATGACGCAAATGGGGATATGACGTAGCTTTACTCTATGTCATTAACTTTGAAATCCATCCTTGAGAAGAAAGGCTATTGGCCGTGTCATTGCGGAAGTTCACATCTTGTCATGTCACGACTAGACTATCTCAGTACATATCTACTCTTCTGTATTAACAATAGAAAGTTCCATTAAGCGTTCCGTTCGTGTATATCTTTCGAACGTGCAGTGGAGATATTAGATTCTCTACTTTTGTTTTCAACCCGCTCGAAGTCCCTTAATGAGTCCAGGGAGGGTATTTAGGTGCCTTTAATAGCCGATGAACGCCAAGGTCGATGGATTCCTACTGTCGTCGAGGGCACGCTCGAAGTGTTTGACGTGCTCGCAGGCACGTAGGCGTTGTGAGCAAGCTACTTTCGCTGTGCTGCATATTTGTGCCGGCAATGGTAACTCGGTTTGACTGACAGACGTCCACGTAATGCCCTACAAGCCACCTTTGAGGTGCGTGTGGGGAAGTTAATTCCAAAATGTTCTACACTTTCTCGATATGTGGTTAATAAAGTTACGACTACGATTGCTTTTGCAAAAACCTGTAAATACTTGTCTGAACCAAAAGATACGCTAAGGTGAAATATTCATTGCCACATAGGTATACTACCTACTGATGCTATAGAAACTGTTAATATCATTTTATTTAGCTATTACATAAATTAAACAAAGAGCAGCGCAAAATTTGTTGATCTGTGGCAATGCATTCATTCAATAGCAAGTGTAGTGAGTATTAAAATATCACATCAAAGTTGGCAGTGAATCTGAACAAAAAGTAATAATTTCAGTGCAACACACTGTATCTAGCGTTACTCAGTGTAACTGCCAGACTAACATTACCAGACGTTTTTTCATTCAATAATTATTTCAGGTTTGTATGTAATATTATGGGTTACACAACCCTTTCTCTTTAATTAGGGGCTATTGCAGAAAATATTACATACTGAAGTGCGAAATACAAAATACAAAAAATATGAGAAACACATGAAAAAATGCATTAAAAAAATTGCAGAAATAATTGCAAAAACACGATTAAAAAATTACCTAAGTTATGAAATCCATATATTTTGGGAAAAATGAGGTAATGATACAATTTTGGCCCTGGTAATGTACACCAGTGCTCAGTATTACGGTAGTTTCACGGGAAAAATACAAAATTTTCGGTCAGCATTGCGTAGCATATTTTGAAGTAAGTTTCAGGGAGCATATAAAGTAATCAGCTACGCTATTCAGCGATAAATCTGGTATAATGTGTCCTTGACAGTTTGTATGCTCTTCAATATTTCGCGAGAAAAATCACATTTTTAACCTATCTCTTCGAGCATTTACTTTTCTAATGTTATTTTAGGATCCGGTTAGCGAGTATATCAAAATATACCGACTCGGGGTTCAAATAAGCAGTGGTTATGATATGTAAACTATCCAGTCTGGGACGATTGAAATTAAAATTGGTATGTGTTAGAGAATAGAATAGGGATACATTGAGATGAATTTATTTGAAATGTTGAAGAAAAATTCCTGATCGTTGTAAATTTTGCAAAACGAACTGTGAATCATTGCGTAAAATATGAATTTTGGCCCTGTTTTAATAATGCCAGGTTATGCGTTTTTCCATCAATACAACTGGCGTGACTATACTGTCTCACAATCAGTAATGACGCTCCATCAACTCATTGAGTGTAAGGCCGTTAAGGTTGATTGAGAGGTATTGGTTTTTTGTTCCTCACTGAGTCGCATTATTTTCTTCGGATTGTGAAGAGTATTACTTTCATTAGGAAGAGAATGCAGCCACTCATTGGCACTTTTGATGTGAATGAGGAAAAAATTTTGATCGCACGACAGCTTATACTGTAATATTTATGTAAATAAATATAATTGTTCGCATACATAACGGTATTTTATGAATCTTTCTGAACTAATCCACTGTTTTAGCTCTGATATGGTTGCAGTCATATCCGGTGTTTCTCAAG
The DNA here is from genome assembly GCA_963169105.1 of Ceriagrion tenellum. Classification (NCBI taxonomy): domain Eukaryota; kingdom Metazoa; phylum Arthropoda; class Insecta; order Odonata; family Coenagrionidae; genus Ceriagrion; species Ceriagrion tenellum. The sequence continues at coordinate 59,527,611 of OY720634.1, forward strand.
GAAGCATGATCGCCCCACTTATATTCATTATTTATATTAATGACCTAAGTTCGTGAGCTAGCAGTTTATTAAGATTATTTTCAGACTAGGCAGTTGCCTATCGTGAAATAAATGAGGTCGCGGTCTTAGGAATACTATCATGGGACCTAAACAACATTCATTTATGGTCCCAGGAGTGGGGGTTAGAATTAAATATTAGGAAATGCACCACCGTTCACTTCCTGCAAAAGTTATTACAAAATTGCCATACCTATACTGTGGGTGGAGTTAACAAAATCTTCAGATACAGAAAAATATCTTGGAATTTCCTTAACTTGTGATATTACGCGGAAAACACACGTACAAAACATGTGCGGCACAGTATTAAAGAAACTAGGTTTTGTTAAAACAATAATTGAAATGTCCTCGGATGAAAAGTAAAAGAGAGATGATACTTCGCTCTAGTTAAGCCACACCTCGAATACACCGCGAGAATTTGGGACCTTGTCATAAAGATTTAACCAAAAAATTAATAAAATACAAAGAAAAGCTGCATGGTTCGTTATAAACTGCTACGGAAAACATATAGTGTATGACATCTTTTTAGGGATCAAAGTGGGAGCCCCTAGAGACTCAGAGGCTACACGTTAGGCCCAGTCTGCTAGTGAAAATCATTACTGGTGTATTTCACATTGACACACAGAATATTATCATGACGCCTCAATAAATCTCTCGGTCTGACAGAAGCGATCAAATAAGAGAGATACATTGTCGAACAGATAGGTACAAAAACTTGTTCTTTCTGCGCATATTAAGCGACCACAACAAAATCTGAGCTCCACAAAATACACTTCCATAATACACGTCACCATTTCACCTCCAAAAACCTTAAATTTTTACACACCTGGTGTTCTAACATCTTCTGCCACTTGCCCATGCGGCGGCTCGCAGGGTAGTATGCACATTTCGATGCAGAAATGATGTAGAAAGTACTAATTTTAAATACTGTGCGTCATATATGGTTCTCGGAGCCTTGTCCATGTAATTAAGTTTCTACTCTCTCGCTGTCTATTTTGGTGTCTCCCGAAGTCGGTCGTCTCGCTCAGCCTTCACCGGAGGAGCTGTGGACGCATAACAATGGGATTCGCAGTCCACCACGCAGCTCTGTTCCCTTTCCTTATGTTTCTGCGCCTTTGAATCAGCCTCCTCCTTGCAGCCTTCTCCAGCGTGGCGCCGCGAGTGACGGGTTACCGAATTATTCAGCACGCTGCATAATACAACGCGTGGAGGAACGGAACTGGGTGTGGAGGGGGAAGGCAAAGTCTCCTCTTGCTTCCGTCTGCGAATGCAAAGTAGACTTCCTTCACGTGTTGCCTTGCCAATACTTGAGTCCGTGGTACAATTTACATGCATGCATCTACTGGATGTGTTGCGTGCAGTTGTGGATCTGTGTTTCCGTGCATTTACTGGAAAAAATTGATATTGCACTTCGGACTCCATAATTTATAATGGAATTATTTTTCCCCTGTCCTGAGACTTTCTGTTGAATATGCATACCTAATTGTGTGTATACACATACTATAATACACATAGTGTTTCACCACCGTTGGAGGGATTAAGGTGGGAGCCCCTAGAGACTCGGAGACTGCACGCTAGCCTTGGGATGCTTGCGAAATTCAGAACTGGTGAGTTTCAGAACGACACAGAGGATATTATCATGACGCCGCACTGCATTTATAGGTCTGACATATGCGATAAAATAAAGAAATACATTGCCGAACAGTTAGGTACAAAAACTTGTTCTTTCCGCGCACAATAAGCGACCACAGTAAAAAATGAGCTCCTCTGAATACATTCCCATAATACATGTCACTATTTTACCTCCCAAAAACTTACATTTTTACACGACTGGTGACCCACCACCCCCTGTCACACGCCCACGCGGCTGCTCGCGGGGTATTATGTCGATGTAGGTGAATTGTCCGAGGGTAATAGTTTGCTGTGATGATCGTTTTTCACACAGCTTTTTTCTCTGTTAAATATGATGGAAATAACCCATGTCTTCTTGTTATAACCGTTTAATATGTGAAACGCTTTTTATGGTGGGTGAGGAGAGAAAAATTCTGTAGGGGATATAGAGGAGGCAGCAGAGCAGGTGAGGTGGAATAGGGTGTGAGGTGCGAGGGGTTTATGAAGCCCACGATAGATTGGAGAACATTGAAGGAGATGGAAAAGTTGCTGTCAATGGTGGCCATTTGGACAACCTGTGACATGGGGTAGGCTTTGTCCCTCACCTCAGTTATCCCCGACTTTCCGTTGGAGCTTACGAGCATACGCGCTAATTTTCAATTTTACGATGTTTTCTATCGATTAATTACTAAACATCAGCATGCGAATCCGCGCTTAACCCGCATATCTTAAATGCATCCAATTTTTTTTTATCTTTCTTCATCAGTGTCCTATTTCTACTACCAGCAAAATCGCGCTCTCTATACTAACCTTTGGTATATAATTAAATAAAGGGTAGTCGTGCTTGTTACCCAGCAGAGTATTCCCAATGATAAGAGCCCACTTTGTACGCATGAGTCGATTCACTTCCTCTTTCCTCCATTGACGTCATAGTCATCTTTGATGAAAGCAAATTCTTGATAACCTTTCAAAAGCACTCCTCTTGATAGTCGGCGCTAGTTAGCTTCGGTTCCGAAATTTCTGGATATCTTTCTTGTCTTTGAAGTGGACCATTAATAAACAGATCATCTTTGAATAAAGGCGTAGTTTACTAGAAAATGGTAATTTTGTGTCCACCAAAACCATGTTTCCATTGTATTATTTAACCTTGAAACGTACTATGATAAATGAATTATTCGTGGCATTTTCCGGGAAAACTAAATAGTCTCTTTGGAGATTGAAGTTAAGTTATTTGAAGTAAAGACATTTGATTTAGTTCCGGGACAAAGTAGTATTTTTATTCTCATAGAAGATACATACAATCTGTTCAGTATTATTTTGGATAGGGAATTGTAGCCTTCTGACTCACATTAGAACAGGACTCACATTGAGCCCTGTTCCGCTCAATATGGCCGACGGTACAGTTTTCGAGGAATGTGGGTCTTGCGATTTTCGCGTTTTATCTGAATCTCCGTCCATCTCGTGTGCCTCATGTGGTGTTATATACCACCTAAGTTGTTCCGCATTGCAGGTGATTGAATACGAGGTGATCTGTGGTAACAAAGCTATTACTTGGTTATGTATTCAATGTTGTGCTTATGGCTCCGATCGGGCTCATGTTAACGGTATGCGAAGGGATAAGCCAGCGCTGCTAAGTTCATTAGATGACATCCAACGTCGTCTCAGTGTTGTGGAAAAACAGATTAATCTCGAAAGACATAAGCACCAGCAAAATACTGTAAAGAAGATAAAATCTAAATCTCGTGGTCCTGGTCCACGTTCCATTCCCTTGTCAAACCGCGGACCGGGTCATCAATCGACTCCTTCGATATTGGAAGTCGACGTCCTGCATCCGGAGGAACTATCCGGTGACTGTTTGGAACAGGTAACCTGTGCTCCTGAATCAGCTGGTCAAGCCGTCTTAGAAGCTACCTCTTCAAATATTGCTGCAAAACCTGATGACGAAGCTCAGATCCTAAGTGCAAAATCGTCTCATCAAATCGATCCTACGAGAGCCACCTCTGGGAACGATGGATTCATCGAGGTTCGGGGGAAAAAACATCGGCGCACCTTGGTAGCCGGATCTGCTGACCCCTTGGAGTGCCCCATCAAAGCTGTGAAATCCCAGACGCACTTTCATGTCTGGAATCTAGAATCGTCTACTGCGTCGGAAGACCTAAAAGCTCACCTGTCTAACAACGGTATTCAAGTAGTGGACATAGAGAAACTACAGGCCAAGGGTAGCTACTCATCGTTCCGAGTAAGTGTTTATTCCTCTTGTGCTACAGCCATCACTGACCGCAAAATATGGCCTCCTGAGGTAAAAGTGAACAAATTCAGATTTCTAAAATACCCCATAAACAAACCCTCTTTTACTCCTGCTGATAATACTGGAGGCATTAACAGTTCAGTGTGCACTTCAGATTTCGATGTAAGTGCTCAGAGCTCAGCTCCTAGTTTACCTCAATCAATCAGTTCTAATACCCACTTAATTGACTTAAGTTCCCAATCACTTCCCACCTCTCCAACAAATACTTTGATTCCAGGAAAAGTGCCTCTTCCTATAAGCAAATCAACATTGCTGGTCGAGGATTCGACAAATCAGTTGGGTGTAACCACCAGAAGCCAACTTGGCATAACTAAGCCAAAGCTAAAGTGACTAGAAAAAGCCTGGGATAATGAAGAAAGTGACCTGGCTGTTATATGCTTAAATGTTCAGTGTATCAGAAACAAATACCTTGAAGTTGAAGCTTTTATCAACTCTGATAAATGTGACGTTTTTTGCGTAACCGAACATTGGTTACGCCAAGAAGAAAAATTTTTGTACAATTTGGATGGCTTGATTCTAGCATCTATTTATTGCCGTACACAAGTAAAGAATGGTGGGACAGCTATCTATGTCTCTAAAAATATTGCTTTTAAAGTGTTTGACATCAGCAGATTCTGTATCGACGTACATTTTGAAGCTTCTGCCATTATAATGAAGGAACTAAATGTCATAATTATATCAGTGTATCGTTCGCCAAATGGGGACCTCTCCATTTTCTGCGACCAACTTGAGTGTTTACTAAAATTAACGTTAAGTCTTGAAACCAACGTTATTATATCTGGTGATTTTAATTTAGACATGTGTCACTCTACGAATGATTCTATTGCTTTTAACCTGCTAATTGAATCTTTCAACATGCACTGTGTTAATTTCAAACCCACAAGAGGCATCTCCTGCCTTGATAATGTTATTACTAACATACCAAATAATAACTATTGTATTGATGTTATTGACCCCTGTCTGTCTGATCATTGTGCCTTAACATTCCACACTAGGACCAAAAGGCCCCTTACTGAAGCTAGAGGCACAACTACGAGATGGTTGAGACCCATCACCCCAACAGGAATCGAAAGTTTAAAACATCTCATTGTAAATGTCACATGGTTCTCTATCCTCATTAGCCAAGATGGAAATGAAATGTTTTCATTATTCTTCGATTATTTCTTGCAATCTTTTGAACATTGTTTTCCTAAGAAGCTACTTAGTTGCAACAAATCTAAGAAGTTTAATAATTGGTACACCCCTGAACTTGACAATTTAAGAAACGAAGTCATCAGGTCTCACAAACTATATAAACTAACAATGAATAAACATGAGGAAGTAAGATAAAGAATCATAAAAAAGAATTACAGGGAAACTATTAAAAACGCAAAAAAAAACGCCAACTGTTCCCTAATACATAATTCACAGAATTACATTAAGGTGGCATGGAGGGTTATTAATGGTGAATTGGGGAAATTAAACTGTTCTCAAAATGTACCTTTCTCTCCAGACGATATTAATAATTACTTTATTAACTCTATTGATGCCTTAATATCTCATACTTCAACCCCAGCCAAAGCTCTTCACTACCTTCACAATTACAAAGTTAAAAGGTGCACATTCAAATGGACTTGGGTAACGCCAGGGGATATTAAGAGAATTGTTATGCATTTGAAGAAGTCAAAAACCCCAGATATATATGGTTTGTCAAATTATCTTATTTCCAAAGTCATTGACTGTATCACTGAACCTCTTTCCATAATATTTAATTCCTGCCTGCAGTCTGGCATATTTCCTAAAGCACTTAAGATATCTAAAACCATACCTATCTACAAGAAGGGAGATAAGGACTCCTTTTCAAACTATCGCCCAATTTCCATTGTGCCAACTTTTGCTAAAATTTTTGAGTATGTTATTAAGGACCAATTGTACAATTACTTCGAGGAGAATAAACTTTTTTCCTCGTCTCAGTTTGGTTTTCGCAAGGGTCACTCAACTGCATCTGCAGTGAAACATCTTGTTGACATAATAAGCAGCTCATTCGAAGACAGATCTTCAATTTCCTTGACAGCTTGTGATCTTTCGAAAGCTTTCGATTGTGTCTCACATTCAATCCTACTGGAGAAGCTCAAATATTACGGGCTTCAACACACCGAATTAAAACTCTTGGAATCCTATTTATCTGATAGACAACAGAGTGTATCGATCAATGGGGTGAAATCTCAGACCTTACAGGTTAAACATGGGGTCCCTCAAGGGTCTGTGTTAGGTCCCCTATTATTCCTGATCATGGTCAATGACTTGCCCTCAAACATCCCCTGTATCTCCTTACTGTATGCGGATGATACTTCTTTCATCCATAAAGTTAATAGCAAGGACAGCGCCCATATTGCTTCTAGGACATCAATGAAAGAAGCTGCCAAATGGTTTTCCGCAAACAAATTTGTTTTAAATGAAAAAAAAAACTCAAGTTATGTCCTTCTCACTAAGTTTGGCAGCAAATCCACCCATTACCATGAAATTGCTTGGTTTTCAACTAGACAGTAAATTACTTTGGGATGCTCACAGCTTATCTGTTGCTGGGAAACTTTCAAAGGCTACTTTTATGCTAAGGAAACTTAGGACATTGGTACCTCAAGAATACCTTTTATCTGCCTACTATGCTTTTTTTCATAGCCATGTAAACTATGGCCTTGAAATCTGGGGACATGCTACTGCCACCAAGGAGATTCTTATTCTCCAAAAAAGGGTAATGAGGTTACTCACCAACTCATCGCCACGTGAACATTGTAAGCCCCTATTCAAACAACTGCAAGTCATGACTGTATATGGTCTATATATTTTTAAAAGTTTGTGTTATGTTAAAAGAAACTTAGACAGTTATAGCGTTCGAGGAGACTCTCACTCATACTATACGAGAATGTGTGATACTCTTGATGTTCCTAGATGCCGTCTAACCAAAACATATAATTATTTAAATATAGCTAGTATTAGATTTTTCAATGTGATTCCTCATGAGGCTAAACAGGCTAACATGGCTCATTTCAAAAGGGTACTTCAGCATTGGTTGATAACTAACCCTTTATACTCTGTACAAGAATATTTTGACAGTATCCCTGGTGGTATAATCTTTTGATTTGTTCAGCAGTGTAGTAATATTTTAATGTTTTGTGTTATTGTCTTATTTATAACTTGACGATGTTTATTTCATTGTAAAATGATCACAGACAAATAAATCCATCCATCCATCCATCCATCCATTATCAATGAAGGTAGGGCATTGCTAGATGTAGTGAGACTAAAATCATGGTATGAGGACAGGAGCTGAAGTAGGAAGCTCCGCTTTAAGTGGAGAGAGACTATACCAAGCGGATCCCATCACCTATTACAAAAATCAGTCACTATTTTTGAAGATGATAGCTCTACAAATTGAGAAATGGTACCTGAAAACATTAGAGTGGAGCGTGGCACTTCATGGATCATTGAAAATGAAGACCAGGAAAGAATAGGAGCTTTATTGTTGCTGCTGTTGTTAAAACGTGTTGTTGGAATAGGATGCTGAAGATAAAATAGACGGATAAAATAAGAAATGAAGGCGTGTACGGAAGAGTAAAAGGGGAATGGATCCTATGGACCATCGTACAGAAATGAAGGACCTGATCAATTGGGCACAGGTTCTATTTCACAGTATGTTCGTGGCGATCATACTTGAACGAAAATATAGGATAAGTCTCTAGAGGATCTCATGAGGAGAGGGATGATATCATAGACCGAGTAAAAGAAGAAAGTAACTTAGACTTGGTATGCACTATAGACTAAGATTAGATAAGGAAGGATGGAAGGCTACAGTAATATTGACGTGGTTTGTGAATAAATTCACATTGTAATGTTCCACAATAGTTCCACAACTATTGTGGAACATTACAAAGTGGATTTATTTACAAACCATCGCAATGTGGTTCCACCAAGTGAAGCCTGAGAATTTGATATTTAGTAATATTGAAGTTGAAGTACCTATTTTGCTGAGGCAATAAGGTACACGGTGAACAAACAGTAGGCTTAGAGCCTCCATTTTTGTGTCCAATTAAATGCGGCCGGCTTTTCGTCAATCACAAGTGTTATTCAGTATTTTTCGTATCGATCGCTTCTAATTTGTAAGTCGAGGTCTATTTCACAGCCATTCGGAATATATGAACCAGGATCTTCCTGACGATAAATCATCTATTGTTTCCGTCCTCATTTTAGAAATCCTATCCGTGAGCAAATCTATTGGAAATTTGAATGTATGGGTGAGATACGAGAGTCATTCGAAACTCATTATTAGAGTCCATAGGGAATAGGTGTGGGTGGCTGGCCGGTAACTAGAATGGGATGTTATTGGTTGCGGGGTAACACAAGGCTACTCGTTGTTACCTTTGCTTTTCAACGTCTATGGAGATTAATAGGTGAGAAGAGTCATAGATGGAGTTAGATGTGGAAGTATATGTCCGAGGATAGCTGCGGAATTTTGTAGATGCATTAGTAAATCATTGAAGGAGTTTCAGAATGAAGATAAATGGTAAGAAAACAAAACCAGTGTGATTTTCTGGGATTTAGGGACCAAGAATTATTATTAACGTACAAGACACATGCGTTGTAACTCTCTTTTCGTCTTACATGTTGATTTATTGCTAACTGCAGTATTGAAATTGAAATTTATGTTTATTACTTCCAACAAAAGAAAAGAAAAACTTTTTACAACTTCTTTTCGACATTAAAAAATGGAAGATTTAGGAAACCTAAAAGGTTATACCTGCCTAAAAGCTACCTACAATTACCATAGACATTAGTGCCCAACAGATAGAAAATAAATGCCTATAAGGAAATTACCGTTTTCTACAAGATTTGGTATTTTCCCAGACAATTAGCTCAAAGAGAAAAAAATGTTTTGTACCTAAGGTGGATCTGTTTTCCCACTCTACTGTAAGTGGACTGGAAGTGTGATCAAGAGTGTACTTAAATGAAACAAAGTGTACAGTGCAAAAACAGTAGTACAGTGAAACGACCAGGAACCGATCGTTGGCAAGACACGTACGGCTTTCAGAATGACTTAAGGAAGGGAGGAGGTAATGGTCAGTGATAATAATTTCCACAATTTGAGACTTTGTAACCATAAGAATAACTTCATCATCTTCCGATGACCGTATCGGATCACTTAATCAATTAGACAGATAATGTACCCAGTAAAATCAGTCTATGAGAAATGAGACAAAACAGCTGACGCAATGATTGTGTGTGATGTGAACAGAACGGATAAGCGGAGAAGAAATAACTATGCTCCACTTCGCTGATGATATCATAGTCATAGCTGCAAATTGCGAAATTCTTCAAAGGTCACTAAACGTAATGGATCAAGTTTTCCAAGAATACTACATGGAAATAATTGGACGAAGACTATCTTGGAAGTACCATCACGTGGGACGGAAGAAGAAGGACAGCAATTATTTATTAAGCTTATAATAGCCCAAGCTAATAAGGTGTTCGTGGAAAAAAGACAACCGTCCTGTTCGTAGAAGATAGGGCTACAAACCAGGAAACAGTATGTGAAAACATTCGTGTGGAGCGTAACAAGAAGAGCCAAATGGATCGGGCACACCCTGGGACACATTTGTTTTGTGAGGAACATAATTGAAGGCAAAATAGAGGGAAATCTATGGAAAAAAGGGAAAATTCCCTCAGAAACCCCTAGGAATTAGTTAATGGACCAAACAAAGAGGAAAGTAAATAGGAAGAGGTACCAGGAGGTAAGGGAACTGGTATTAGATGGAGAATGGGTAGAGGGCATCAGTCAATCAATCTTAGGATTGAACAACTAATGGTGAGTGTTCCTAATTACTCCTATCATATCTACCATGAAAATTTTTTTCAACCACCAAGCTCGATACTATCAGCTACAAAAATATTGCGCTTCCATTGATACGTTATACATCTTAGAATGATGATAGATCTGTGACTTCGATATTTTACATCACACCGCTTCACTTCGCACCCCTCAAAAACTAACCTATAGAATTTCCGAGTCAAATGCCAAACGCATATTTTCTTACCGCATAAAATAGGCGTGGAATTTGATTGCAGACGCAGTCCAATATCAGCGATGGGCATTCACATTGTGCTCATAACATCTCAATTCCGTTTGGCGCTAATGGAGGCCAAGGCCAACCGTTTCCGATGGGAGCAGCGCTTTCTGTAATATTTGAAAATTCTCTCCGGGATGGAGAGGGCGTAAATAGGCTGCGAATGGCCGACGTGCCCGAAGAAATAGAATAGTCCCAAATCGGAAAACGCCTGCCCCCCCCCACCCCATGAATTCCTCTTCCGCTCCATTCCCAACCGTTTTACAGACCAATCGATAAGTGAGGCTTCCTTCATGTTCCTCCCCGGAATAGTTAGGCATTCCTGCTGTGCCTACGCTCCACCGGTAGGTGCCGCCACGGATTGCCAATGGTAATTTCCCAAAGCCTTGTGTGTCGTCATCTCAGATCCCTCAACGTTGACCTGATTGGTGTGACGAAATGCTGAATCGATAGATCTATTCTAGGATGCTTTGACCCTGACTAGGTAAAATAGGTTTCTGAATGTGTGCTAAATATCCTAACATCATTATTACTTGCTAACCTCGCATTGTTAAGACAAGCATAGTCGTGTTTCTGAATTTGTAAGGTATTTAGGATGGAAACCATTATCTGATCGGAGGGAAAAATATAGATTAAATCTTTTACGAAAGTTTGATTTAGACTATTTTTTGCCGGACGTTCAACATATTTTGCTGGAGCCAAACTATTATGGCATAAATTATCACAGGGGATAAAATCAAGGAAATACACTGTAAAACCAATAATTGTAAATGCCATTTTTCCACTTACAATAAGGGACCATAATAGCTGCGATAGATCAGTTCTAGAATACTTTGACCCTGACTAGGGAAAATAGGTTTTTGTACGTGTGCTAAATATCCTAACACCATTATTATTTGTAAAACTTGCATGCAATTTCCGGCATAATATAGCTCTTGCATGATGTTTTACCTTGAAGAGCTATGCATCTGTCGCAGTGACTATAACCAGTAGTCGTATCTCAAGTAGTGTATTACAATGTATCATGTTCGTCCATGTTTCACTCTCCTAATTTCTGGTCTAACCGCGCAATGTATTCTTGACTACTTTTGGTCTGCACCCGGCATTCCGGGGAAGGTGCGCGGTTCGGATATCAGCTGGGATGAGGGTTTCTTGCCTGGAGTGGAATCACCCTGTGCCACACACTCTAGTGTTGGCTTGCACGGTATTTCGTAGATGTAGATGTGGATGATGAAATTTGGTCGTTCCTAAATTTCCCGTCGATCCCTGCAGTCGAGGAATGATTTGTTTTCGGTAGTGCCCATTTTGTGCAGGTTAACACTTAAGTTAAGCTCAGGTTGCAAATTTTATTTTAGCTCTAAATGCGTTTGAGACATTATCATCTTCTTCAGCCATTCAGTCCCAGTATTTGTTGACTGTGGTCCCTTCTACAGCCCAGTTCTGTGATAACTCCTAAATATTCTTGTATCTATCGTTTCAGACCTTATTTTAGTTAGAATATGTATATGTTCCTTGGTCTTCCTCATCGAGATCTACCCTCTATTACCCTACATACAAATTTGTTGTGTCTCGAAATGCCGCATTTATGTCTGAACTTTTGTCTTCCTGATATTGCTCCATATAGTTATATCCTCTCTGTCTTCTGCTTAACACCTCGTTTCTGATCCTATCCGTCCATTTCATCCGTCACTTTTGCGTCCGCTTCCAGCGCCAAATGTCGAAGGCCTCTATTCCCTTTTGTCTAAGCTCCCCTCTGGTTCATGGCTCTGAGCTTTGTTGAGCAAGAATTAAAACTGATTTTTGCATCTATACCTGTGGCACACTACCGTGGGAACCGCCACATGGGCGTGTGGCAGGGGGTGTTAGTACACCATCCGTGTAAAGATTCAGGGTTTTGGGAGGTAAAATGGTGACGTGTATTATGGGAGTGTATTTAGTGGAGCTCAGTTTTTATTGTGGTCGCTTAATGTGCGCGGCAAGAACGATACTTTGTACCTATCTGTTCGGCAATGTACCTCTCTTATTTTATCGCTTCTGTTAGTCCTAAACGTAAAGTGAGCCGTCATGATAATATTCTCTGAAATTTCTCTGAAATAACAACAAGCAAACTAAGGCTAGCGTGTTGACTCTGAGTCTCTAGGGGCTCCCACCTTAATCCCTCTAAAAGTTGTGAAATACAATATGTTCGCTCGCAGCAGTTTTTAACAAAGCGTGCCACTTTTATTGGAATTTTATTAACATTTTTTATTTAATCTTTATGATCAGGGTCCCAAATGCTCGCGGCGTATTCGAGGTGTGGCCTAACCAGAGCAAATCTTAGGATGCCGGTACATAAACCAATCGAATATTGTATTTCCAGCCACCTTTATACCTCATGTAATCCTTGTGGACTTATTTTTGTGCACATCTCATTTGAGGTAATCCTTTAGTGCGGGCAGCGCATAAAAATAATCAGATCTTGTATAAATGTGAAAAGTAACTTCTCTGCCTTTTTATTACTCTGCAATGTTGTTATTGCAACGCCTCGTGACTTTTGTGAAGGAAATGCTTTCCAACGCAGGTAAGTTTTAAATTCTTTGAGGATTATAGCAGCATTGCCTAATTTTCTTACTGCGTCATTATCGAATTTGGCATATTTTGTTAAAAGTAAGGGGTGTGTTAATAAATACAACTTAAGGTAGATAGTAAGCTTAGTTTGTAGTTTGAGGTTCCATTAGTTTTACTGTCCTCTGATCTCCTCTGAAGCGAATACCTCCATGAGTTGATTTCCTCGAAGAGGGTTTGTGGATCTGTTTAACTTTGAGTGAGTATGAATTGAAAGTGGCTGATATTTTTTATCGTCGGTTTGACACGAGTAGTTTCTAGGGACTGCTGAAGGGGACTTAATTCTACGACGCCAACTCGCCGCTAAATTCAATTACGGGCGTTAACTGTCCAACCACTTCATTCTCCGCTCACTTGTTCCGGAGTTCCCCGACTCGAAGTTTTTGGGCCGTCAAAGGAGCGCTTTGGAACTGCAAATTTCACACCTTTTTTCCGGAGTCCAGTTCTAGAGTTCGGTTGAATGGGTGCAAATAAAAGTGAATTTTGTTTTTTGTAGTCAAGATTCTTTCTTTATCTTTTTGTTGGTATTGTTAGGAATGTTCTTTGGCCACTTATTCAATTAAAAACTCTCGCTCATGAATCTGTGACTTGTTCAATATTTACTTCCAAGTGTTTCTATTTTTTTATCTTCTTTCTTCTGAGTGACCTCTTTCAAATATCCCTCCTTAAGTCACGTTGCTAATTTTATCTTTCATTTCATATTTTGCCTGAAATTTCAGAAAATACTAAGTAAAAAGGCTATCAGTTTTTTCAATTGCATATTGCTGAATTATAGAGCTGAGTTTTCAGTTGCTAACTTTACGAAAATAAAGCTGTTGAAGCACTGATAAAAAGTAATAAAATTTCTTAACACTAGCTAAGAGAATTGATGAACATTATAACTATTTTCTTTATGCTTTTAGGTGTTAATTTAAAAATATGAAAATTGACATTAGTTTTATTTTTGTAGCAAATGACGTTGTTAATAAAGGGTTTTTATATATATTTTATATAACTATTTTCTTTATGCTTTTAGGTGTTAATTTAAAAATTTGAAAATTGACATTAGTTTGATTTTTGTAGCAAATAACGTTGTTAATAAAGGGTTTTTATAATTTTTAAAAATCATATCATCATTATTCATTGAAACTAGCAGTATTTACTTAAATTTCTCATTGTAACTCTTCAGTTATTGGGAAATAACTACTAGAAATGTGAAACTACACAACAATCTCATTCAGCGATTTCTAACCAAATTTTTCATCTGTGTACATTCCATTGTGAGAAATTACATCGTTTCATTTCATCCCATGCGTCGTATGACGTGCGAAAGTTGATAGTAGTCATTAAACGACCGAGGTTGTCCTACAATTGACAGTGCGGGATTCGTTTGTTCGAAGACATTTTTTTTCGTGACATTGCTAATGGTGTCCATGAGGTAAAGTTTATAGGGGACGGTGAAATTTGAACGGCTGGCCTAATTTTCGGCTTAATTTTTAAAAAGCGGCACGTGTCTAATTTTCTCAGTGAGTCACTGTCGATTTAGCATGCGAATAAGACGGTCAATGCACTGAAATAGCTGTTGCTAATTGTGAGAGATGCTTTTTTCAAAATCCACTCGCAAAATTACATTTCATTGTTGACCGCAGAGTTTGTAGTCTACTGCAAACCTCATATTCTTTTTTGAAAGTGGCGTGAGTTGCCAAATTACTTGAAAAACTACCACAGCTATGTGTTGAACTGATCAACGTAACTTTATCGTAAAATGTGTTACTCGTTCAATGCAAAATTATCGCTGACTCATATGTTACCATTTTGTAAACTCTGTGGATCTTTTTTTGCTGCAATTTATTAAAATGGGCTTCAAACTCTTGATAAATCAACCGTTTATTTAGATTTTAACTTACAATTAGGCAGAAAGGTATATACGATGCAGCGGATTATAATAATGTTTTTTATTTTGTAGTGAATTGTGCTACAATTTACATCCTATTATCTAGCTTACCAATCTTCATTTTCGCTCAGTCAGCAAATGTCTCAGAAATTAACAACTGATATTTATGTCCTCACAATATGACGACGTTCGGTGTCTTACAGAATAGATACCAGGCGGATGTGTATGGAAAGTATTCATAAGCGCACTGCAAGTTGTGTAAGAGGAAGATATCGCAACAAGGTCACTTGAGTAAAATTTGTTCACCATTCACCTCTTCAATTACTGTTTTTTCCTTACCATTTTGTGCCCATAAAATTACGCACAAACGAATGAATTGTTAAGACCTTCATAATTAATGCCTTACTCTCATGCTCCTTGCTGCATGATACACGTTTAATAACATTATTTTCCTTTGAATTATGGAGTTAATCCGGCATTATCTCTGCAGAAAAATATTTATAAAGTCGAGTTAAAAAAAGTAGCCCA
Organism: Ceriagrion tenellum; assembly: GCA_963169105.1. Classification (NCBI taxonomy): domain Eukaryota; kingdom Metazoa; phylum Arthropoda; class Insecta; order Odonata; family Coenagrionidae; genus Ceriagrion; species Ceriagrion tenellum. Next base: position 59,542,690 of record OY720634.1, read on the forward strand.
AAAAATGACATATTTGGACGATAAATTTCTTCTCCACGTAATATTTGATGCAAAAATTAAGGAATACAGGGTCCTTCCAATGACTTCTAATCAGTGGCTTTTAGAATTTGCCCGAGCGACTAACGAAGGCTCTCATGTACCGGAGTAGCTCAAGAAAAAACACACGTATTGATGAAGATGGGAAACTCCCTTGGGAGGGGAAGGAACCCACGCCTTGGAGCTTGCGACACAATTTTTTAATTAAACCAAAGCATCAAATTCAACCACGTCACAGACTATAAGAACAATTAATATTGAAAGAATGAGAAATTTTAATGAGTGGCATAATGATACCGAGCTGAAGGATGAGGTTATTTTAAAAATATTTGGACTAAGAAATGTTTACTTACTATGTACCAGGACTAGAAAATTGCCTTCGCACAAAATGAATCAAAAGGAAACCACTCCCTTGCTTACTATTACGATGAACTGCGTCTTCCGTCTCACCAGCAAAGTACATATTTTGTAAGAAAATGCCTCATTTTACGAAAATGACTTTGAAACCATTGCGTATTGTAATAAATTCACATTTAGAAACGGTAAAGGACTCACTTGTCGCTTAAACTTGAGGAATGGCGATGAAATTGTGCGGAAAAATAACGAAATTTTAAATTTTATATCACAAATATCTAAAAAAAGCACACTATGATTGGTGATTTTGTTTTTGCAATCTCTAAATGCGTATTTATTACACTAATTCAAGGTATCACTGTAATTTTCGTGAAATACGGGAGTTTATATTAACAGGAAGTGGGCGCAAAAATTGTATTTGTTAGCGTGACGGTAGCCGAGGTTTACCATGACCTGGCTAGTGGGTAATTGATAGCAATATAGTAAAATAATGATTAATTGATGATGAATATTGGGCTACTAAGAGTACGCATGAGAGAGATTATCACATTCAAGTGAAATGCGCATGCTGAGATGGATGAGTGGGGTTACCAGAGCAGACAGGATTAGTAATGACCACATTAGAGGGAGTTTGCGAATTGCACCTATAACAGAAAAGGTGAAAGAGTGCAGGTTGAGGTGGTATGGCCATGTTGTTTGACGAGACGGTGAATATCTGGGGAAAAGAGTAATGAACCTGAAGGTGGAGGGAAGGAAGAGCAGAGGAAGGCCAGGGAAAACATGGATGGAGTGTGTGAAGAAGGATATGTTGGAGATTGGTGCCAAAGAGGACATGGCTTTGAATAGAGCACGCTGGAAGCTGAAAGTCCAAAAAGTTGACCCCAAATAATTGGGATTGAAGCTAAGAAGAAGAAGATTGATTTTTAGATTGAAAGGAATTAAAAACGACAGGTAACGATAGCTAACGCTCCATAAATCGTAAATGTATTTTGCTTTTCTAAGACAACAACCTCCCGCCATGTAAAATCTTACTTCAGCTCCCAAGGCTAAGAAGAAATCAAGTTTACCGACAAAGTAGAGAGATTAATTTATTGAAGAACGACATATGTGCCAACGCGATACTTAGTAAGTCGAAAATCTAAACACTAAATACAGCAGTACTGTGTACTTAGGCAGTAAAAAATAAATTCTAGAATATAATCATAGCATTATATGACAGAGACTGAGACCTTACCTCCGACCCCAATGACGAACGAAGCTGAAGTGAACGGAAATCATATATATTGTTAAGTATAGAAATGTTTTAATGTGTATCGTAGTAATAATAAAGTGCAAGAGTGCAGGTTGAGGTGGTATGGCCATGTTGTTTGACGAGACGGTGAATATCTGGGGAAAAGAGTAATGAACCTGAAGGTGGAGGGAAGGAAGAGCAGAGGAAGGCCAAGGAAAACATGGATTGAGTGTGGAAAGAAGGATATGTTGGAGATTGGTGCCAAAGGGGACATGACTTTGAATAGACCACGACGGAGGTAGAAAATCCAAAAAGCTGACCCCAAATAATTGGGATTAAAGCTAAGAAGAAGAAGAAGTAAAATAATGATTTAAATAAATTAGGTTAGCGTTATGATTGAAGATATAAGTGAGATTATCACACAGAATTGCATTAATCGAGCGTCAAACGGTGGAAATAGATATTTTAATCCATCAATCTGTGGCCTTGACGTGGTATAAGTCAATGGGCTGAAAATCGGTTCCTCAGGCGAGGTATCAATCCTCAGTTTAGCACTCCGACCATCGAATGGAACGTTGAACTCTTGACCTCTAGGCGCCCTTTGCCAAGATTGGGGAATTGGAGAAGCCGTGTTACCCACCACTCCTCCTCCATTGACCAAAATATACCTGCCTTGCGGTCCCCAAATTCTGCACAAACATTCGCATATAACCATATTTGACATTCGCCCACCCAAATAATCCTCCCGTGTGCCTCCCTTGTAGCTTTATAATAACTGCCACTAGAGCGTCATACCATACTGTTTCAGCCACAAGAAGCCAACGTGGTTTCCCGTGAAGAAAGCCAGTTCAACTAACGCACCGCTGCGCTGTAGCCTTCGCTGGAACTTCATACCATGGAGATCTGCGGATGCCTGTGGTGCGTGCTTGATTAGCGGTCATTGTAATTCAAGCGCCAATACTTCCTAATTATTCTGCCTTATTTTTTCTCCCCTCACAGCCGCAAGTTATGTTTATAACATGAGGATCATACTATGGATGAGATTGCATTAATATATCTCAATGTTGTAAAGACCGTTTGTTTTAATACGTTTATGCATTATATGTTATGACCGATCAGTTGCGTAACTTGTTAACAAGTGACAGGTGCTTATTGCTGATATAGGTGAGTTTACTTGCCATGAAATTCATAGAAAAGGCGAAGAAATATTAGCCATTTGTGCATTTCTTGTGGGAATTTTCGCCCTTTCATTTTTGCATAAAAAGATGTTTCTTGGAGATGTAGCCCACACCAATCGATTTCACGAACTCCAAAATTCTTAAAGGCTAACATTCGGGAGGATAGAATGACTTGTTTTTAATAAAAGCATCTCAGAGTGCTTACATATGCACAGTTATTACTCGCTTTATTGTACATATATTATTTACTGTACTGTATAGTTCATGTCGTTCTCCTTTGGTTGCTTAAAGCTTTGTCCACACTTGGATACAAAGTCGAGCGATTGTCTAAAGACAATCGAGAGACAAATTCGTGTCTACAGACACGTTTTTGGAACAAAATCGCAGAACATTGGTCTCCCATTTGAAGTGGGAGACACGAGACAATTTTTAGACAATGTCGCGCAATATTTCATGGTGTGGACGTTTTGCGAGATTTCGTCTCCAGTTATTCTTCGCGAGCCGTGGAGAACACTTATCTTTCCATTTCGGTCTTAGTTCTGTTTTCATCATCAAGATGTGGCCTACAGAAAAAGTGTTGTTGTTAATAGAATATTTTCACTCGGCAGCTTGTTTGTGGGAAGCGACTAACCCCGATTATAAAAGTCGTACAACAAAAAAGAAATGCAATCGAAGAGCTGGCCAAAAAATTTGAAGTGTCCGCAGGGGATGTGGAAAAAAATCTTTAATATAAAAACAGCATTTCAGCGGGAGCACATTGGCTTGTCCACAGCCTCAGTCTTAGCCTCCTTTCGTTCTTCTAAGCCGACTCTCCCCCACTCATAGGCGTCGCATGGCAACGGGTGCCTTCCCTCCCCCTCCCGTCACTTCCCCCCGATGGAGGATAAAATACTCCGCCGCCACTTCGCGGAGCCAAACTCACCGCTCCACCGTGTGCGCACTTTTATACCGCCGAACGGTCCCCTATATGGATTTTTTATGGTTCCGGATGTCCAAATTGACCGGCACGTGAAAAGGGGTGGATGAAGTGGTGATTATTTTTGCCTCCTCTCACACTCTCTCTTTCCGCCTCTCTGCCACCGACTACGCCGCAGACCCATCGAGGCTCTAACTTAAGTGTGCACTCGGTAGATGGAATGCCGTTCGTTGGTCAGAGGGATTATCGGGACTCGTACCGCACATCATTTCGGGGTTCACCTGACGCTCACTGTATGAATAGATTGTGCTTAAATTAATCTCCAAATTGTAGCTCTTTTATATCAATCACTACGTTTACCAGTCAAACTCAGATCGATTTGGCCAGTTCAGCTCGGTAAGGTAAACGCAACGGGCTAGTGGGATCGATATGAAATGCGGGCTAACTCGACCCGCTTTTTCCACCAGTCTGACACTAGCCGTTGTATAAATTATTCTTACCGTTAGAGTGTGTCTGGCCGCTGGGTCACTTATTGCGGATTTTCTGAAAACGTCAATACGCATCTATGAAGTGCTTATAATATTATTATTATAAACTTAGCTGAAAATAAAATAAGTTTCCAGGCTAGCGTCACTGTAATTAAGTCTGAAAAGTGGAGATTGAAACGTGGATTCGTTTGGAGATAACTAAGGTTATAAGCAGAAAAACGCCAATGTAAAGGAGAAGGCGTATTCAACCTTTCATTACAACTCTTCATTAGAAGCGAAATTTCCAAGGAAACTGATTAATGATAAAATACAGTCATTTAACGTGCTATTTTAAAAAGTAATTAACCCTAGAAAGGTAGACTACGTCATTTTGACGTGTTTGAGACATTGTATCCGCTCTCTCTCTCTATAACAGTCGATTGCATCGCCCTGTCCTTCCAGCAGTGCTTACTTCGTTTAGTTTACCACATGTTCTCGACATGCACACATTGAGGAGACCCACCCACTACCAGCAAGCCGTCTTGAAGCGGAACATTGCGCGTAAGTTTGACGTATGACGATGATTTTCTGTGCGTAAAATTCACGTCTGTCTGCCTTTCTACTGCGAGAGGTGTAGTTACATTTTCTCAGAAGTAATGGATGAAGCGAATCAGTGGATACTTTTTACATATGCTGTTACGATAAAATTTTGCAGGTGTCTCGATTTGTAAACGTATACAATCTTCTCGATCAAATGAGATCATTATTTTATTTACTTCGCAATTTTCTTAGCACGCAAATTTAGTGTAAAAGTTATATTTTCTCGACATACTATTAATTTCGCGAATCCTCCTTTCAGAATCATGAATTCTGAGGAAATCCTAAAAATAATTGGTGAACTTGAAGCAGACCATTACGGCGAAGAGGATGACACTGAAATAGAAGAGAATGATGGAAACAGTTTTTCAGCTCATGACACTGATGAGGATCCTGATTACGTTCCTGACGTCGATAAAGACGATCATGAAGATAATGTGATTTCTGAAATTAGGGATGTCAAAATAGAAAAAAGGGACAAAGAGAGGGCTAAGAAGAGAGAAATGTGTCCAAACATAAGTGAGCATAATCGATTAGGCGTTGAGGATTATTTATTGACAGTTGAGAACATTAGAAGGGAAAAATTGGAGATAAATAAGGTTATAAGTAGATAAACGTCAATATAAAGGAGAAGGCGTATTCAACTTTGATTATAACTCTTCATGAGAAGCGAAATGTCCAAGGAAATTGATTAATGATAAATTACAGTCATTTTACCGGCTATTTTAAAAAGTAATTAACCCTAGAAAGGTAGACTACGTCATTTTCACGTGCTTTACATCCGCTGATTCATCCATTACGTCGTGATATCCAAAGGAAAGTTGAGAAAGAGCGGAAATAGCCAATATGGTTGTTATTTTGGTTGTCAGGCTAAAGTTTTATGACGTGATGCCCTCTCCATTTACCTCAATAGTGATGAAGGTTGCGTAGTTGGAGAAGAAATGTGGAGACCTTGTGCCGCATGACACGCCTTCCTTCGTAGTCATCGTCCTAAGTCGAGCCAGTTTCGACGCTTGTGGCGCTCGGATGATTGACAAGTGTGCTGCATTCACTACTCAAAGATGCTTGTTTTTGTATTCCGGCGGGAGTGCAGTCTAATTGCGCATCAGGAGTGTCGAAAATGGAGACTCGAGAGAGCCTCTCTCGAATCGATCCCGTTCGCGTCGATTGACGCCACGTCCGGCCGATTTTTCTTAGCGGCCTTCATCATCAAGACCCTCTGCAACTGTTTCATAGCGCTTTTAAGTTCTAGATGAACGACGCATTTGGCCCAAGTTTTGACGAGACAGTTAGATGGCTAACATTGTTGCCCAACGTCGGTCGTATCTAATAATGTGCTAGGCGAAAGATTGTTCACTCCTGTTAATGAGGAGATATCGTGAGGCCTGTTGGAAATAAGTCTACCGTAAGAGGATATTCATATCAGAGCAATATTAATTTATAACTTTCATTAAGTATAATCGACAGGCCATGTTCAGAATGGCGTAAAGCAGAAACTTTAAAGGCCGCTTTACACGGTACATTTTATTGTACACACGAATGTACCATAGAATGTATAAGAAACTGAATGGATATAGAGAGCAGGTCCTATTTCCCGATAAGTCATTCAAACAATCATAAAAGTTGTCGCTTTAAACGGTACAATTTTTCTCATGAAAGAGTTAATACATTCGTTTGTACAATAAAATTCACTGTGTAAAGCGGCCTTAATGGCTACATTTAGATTGATAAGTTACCTATGTGAAAAAAGTGAAGTTAGCTGTTTACACTAATGTAAGGGTAGTTATTTTTTATTCTGGAGAGGGAAAGAGAGGCGACAAGATACTAAGGACTGTTTCTTCCTTTGAGGACATATTGTTTAATTGGCTAGGAAAGCATTATTTGGGGTATGGATGAAGGATGGTAGGAAATTGACTGAACTCTCAATAGCAGGCGAGCCGCTAGAGAGGGTCGAAAGTTTCAAATACTATGGACGTGTAGTGGGAAAATATGGAAGAAATGATCGAGGGAAAATGAATGGCAAGTAGATGTACTTGTGAGAAGTATTAGGAGCTTGGTATATAGCAAAGATGTCCCACAAAAGAATAAACGCATTATCTACGGGAAATACCATGACCCCATCCTTACGTTTGCTTTAGAAGCATGCGCAATGAAGAGAAAGAATGTGAGTAGATTGTAAGTATATGAAATGAAATTTCAACGAACAAGAGCAAGATAAACCAAAGTGGACAGGATAAGGAAGGATCCAATCAGAGAGATAGTCCAAGAGGAACTGCTACAGGAAAACATGCAGGCATCTTGGTTGAAATGGGTTGGGCATATAAAGAGGATAGAAAATAAGGGAATGCCGAGGAAGATACATGAAATGGAAATGCAAGGGAAACGGCCTAGAGGAAGTCCACAGGATTGATGGTTGAAAGGCGTGGAGCAGAGTGTAGAGAAACGGAAAGAGGCAGTGAGAGAAGCGTAATGGTGGGAGCATGGAAAAATGCGGAAAGGTTTGTATAAGAGGCAGACCCAGCCAGTGCAGTGGCTGGAAACTGTAATAGATGATGATGATGAAGGTTGGTGAGAAACCCTCTTGCCTTCAATAGCTTATTTTGTAGCGATGGACAACCAAGGGGACCACTCTGTAACTTCCCACCCCTCCGATTGAGTATTTCCCACGAGTTGGGTTCCACACAGCACCCTGGTTGGGATCGGGGTTCCGTTGGATAAACTTTCGACACCACTGCTATTCCAACTCAGGCTTGTGGGTTGAAACTTCTGGTGGTGAGAAAGCCATCACTCCAGGTCGATACTCTTTTTACTCGAATGTCTCTAATTTCCCAGAGTGACGCTACAGGTACTCGGAAGGTTAGGATATGAGGCACCAATGTCCTAAAGGTATAGATTAAACACTTCAAAGAGATGACATCGATCCCCGATAGCTGAGGCGGGACCTTACTTAATTCTTAACGTTGCGGAAAGCATCTGTCATTGCTTTCCTTTTCATTTCGTTTTTTGGAACGTTACGGAAACCTTAACTGGTGCATTTGTCTAAGTCTTATCTCACAGTGGAACGATATAACATTTAAAAATCTTTGCTTAGTGGGTGATATTGTCCACGGAATACGTCTCAAAGAATGCTGATCCATACAGCACGCCCGCAGCGAGGATCTTCAACAGAGCCGTGACGTCACAACGGAGCGCCGTTACGTTTTCAGCGCCAAATTTTGGCGGAAAATTCTAGTTCCGTTTGCGAACATTAAAATTTGATCCTAATATATGCATGAAAATGAATCATAAGTCAAGTAGATCAAACTAAAATTGTTTAAAAAATTGAAAATTGATTGCTATTATTCGAATATTCTTTTAAGCTTAATTTTATAACTTCATGTGAACTTTTCATTCGACTCGTGAATTGAGTTTGAATTGATACCAGAGCAAAAACATGTGAACGCCATATTCTTTTCTTCCGTGCCGAGAGCAGCTATGAGGCCGGACAGCCGGACCAAAAGCTACAAACAAGGTTTCTATTTCCAAGTTATGCGTTCGAAATTGCATCTGAATTGGAAAGTTGAGTGTGATTGAGACTAGTTCTTCCTAGAAATTCCACTTACGGTTGGTTTTCATTACATTTATTGAGTTTTATCGTCATCCATGAAATTCTGGATCCTTGTACGGTTCAGAGACGTACATCCAACAAATGCAAGTTTTTTAAATTACCCCGAAACGGGATAGGGTGCAGATTAAACATTTTACGGAAATTCTACCGCTTCCGGACGGATTAAATGGCTTGCCGAAGTACTTAATTCTAAATTTAAGCCGAATATCATCCAAATAAGACTAGAATTTGGAGCATTAGTCTGCCATTTCCTGAAACACCCGGTACACTGATCGCAGCTTTAATACTTTCCTCAGTTAGAGATATTGGTTTCAAGGAAAGAATAAATGTGCATGAGAAACTAATTTTTATGAATTTCCTGAGAAACTTACTTTCTTTCCCCTGTGTTCCACTGAAATACACAGAAACAGTTTTAAATCTAATGACATAAACCTATGCTGCCTGTTTAATGGTAAAACGAGTATCTGTTACCACCAGGAATATTTCTTGCCTACAAATTACCTTCAATTTAAAAATTAAAGTTATAAATTATCAACATTACAGGCGACTTCATCTATCATATGACATCCGAATAATCGGGCGATTAAAAAAATGGTAGGAAGTTAGTGTCGTCATCGTTTAAAATAGATTAAATAGGTTATGTTTGTTTACTTACCCGACCCATCTTTTGTGATTGAAGCTGGATTTTATTGATAAACTAATTACGAAGGGATAACCTACTTCCATTTGTAATTGTGGAAAAATCGTCAGCTTGTTACTGTACGTAAGTATTCAGGTTAGAAAGGACAAAGTAGCTATGGCTTCATGTAATTTCTGGTCAGTTTAGTATGAATTCATGTCCAAACGCACTTTTCAAATGAAGGTTTGCTTCGTCAGTCGACCCACGTTTTATCGTTTGGGTATGATATGAGGGCTCCTCGAATCTCTAGAAGGTTTCTGCTCAAGGGAAAGGTGACTTGAAGGATAAGAGTTGGGCTTAAATATTGATGCAAATAGCGCGAAGAGGTCAGCAAGCTTACCGCTCCCATGCGGAGTCGCCACGTCATCACTTAGTTCCTTCCCCCGCCGTGAGCTGAGGGATTTGAAAATGTCGCGTCGCTGCTTCCATGGATTAGGCTCACGGAATCGAAGGTATGCAGTTATAGTAGGTCTTAATGTCACTCAAATTTCACAACTCCAGATATGAATATCTAAAGTGTTAAATACTGGGTGAACATGTGGTGAAATTAGGCAGTCCCGCTTCAAACGATAACTTGTAACAACTTTAATACGTCCAACATATAAAAATAAACATATTCCCAATGAAAGAGTTTGTGGTGCCAAAATAGGGATGTCACATTGACACCGATGTATCGGACTACTCCATGTTTTTGGCCGAGACATCGAATGGTAAAATAACCCGTTGAAAACTGACTGAGTGGTGAGTAATTTTATAAACATTGAAAAATTGACTACAAAAGTTTATTAGTTGATGTGGCATCCCTATGCCAAAAAGTGTTCGTCCATTTATTAAAAGTTATAATTTTTCATAATTATCCAGCAGCTAAATACGTTACGTGCTTATGTTTTAGGTTTTAGTCTATACCAATTTGTCTTTCAAATTTAAACTTCCTAAGAAGATATCATCAATCTGCTCCCTTCTCCATAATTATTTTGGGTTGGCAATGACCATTAACAATATGAACCAGGCAGTCATATGAAGTACTTAATTTGTTAAACCTCTGTAAGTTGAAATTTAACTATGGAATACACGTAGAGATTTACATCGGAAATGCCTATAAACGAGGAAATTAATTAACGTAACGAGTCATATGACATCTGTTGTACCATTTTTTAAGTACTAGCATTCTTATATTCCCCGTTATTTACTATCTTTCAAGAGAGAAGTAGGTCTATGAGGTTTAAAAGCTACTTCTTGAAAGTGTAGAAAATCTGGAGGAGTTTCTTTGACTTTCAACAAAACTTTCCTAACACCGGTAGAGTGCGTTTAAAATATCTTTCAGCTACAGCGAGCGACTCGTACTCATGACAGTTAGAAGTCATGAATTTCCATGCTGTAAGCTTGCGGTTTCCGTCGTGTATGTAAATATCCTCGCTAATCTTCACCGCAATGCTCCAAGAGCTGGTATTGAACACTGACACAGCTTTGCCATTAACCAATCATCAGACGCTTGCAGTTCCCACAGTTCCTTGAAATTTGTCCTCGATGAAATTCAATTATGATTCTTACTTTGTTTGTTACCTATGTATAATGTTCACTGATTATTTGGTTTTCGCAAAAATTTAAGATTCAATAAATTTATTTATTCCTCTGGGGAGCGCCAGATCTTTATTCTTGTCACCATTTGTTGTTATTTAAAGTTAATCCCCAATAAGTTCTATGAGTTAGAATAGATGCATATATAATTTCTTCAAGCAACTGTGGAGCTGGAATCGTCTCTCTATTTATGAAATGCAAAAAAAATATATATGAATCCTCTCAATTCGAACCCTGGAGGGTGACGCATGGGTTACTTGAATGTGTCAAGCAATCAGTGCTACATCGAGGGATGTGGGTTCAAACCCCTGTATAGGCGAGAGATTTTTTACTGTGAATTTTACTTAATTTTAATTTCTAGTTGCATTAAGACGATGGAATTTGGCCGAGAAATATATAACTCTGAAAGAAATCACTCAAAATCTTTTATTATTATCGGAAAGTTAAATCTTAACTCTACGAAAAATTAAAAAAAAAAGGTTCTGTCAACTGTAAATTCATTCATCTAGAAAATACCGCAATACTCAAATGAACGAGAGCATATTCGTGGTCAGCAGATGCATCCTATGAAATGATGCGCATTTTGTGTTATGTTAGTCCGTTGCATCAATATGATATACGAGGGGTGACTCAGAAATAACCGAACAAATAAAACAGTACCTTTGTTAACTTGGTGGCATGTTTCAATAGACATATTTAATGATAACTTTTACTTAGCCACAGAAAAACACACATAATAAAGTGACCCGGGTTTCAATATATTAGTATCATCTTCAGGTTCATAACAAGTTCGGGAACTCTCTTATATTCAGGAAAAAGAAATATTTTTGTAGTTAAGTAATACTTATCTTTAAATATGATTATTGAAACATACCTCTAAGTTAACAAAATAACCTTTTTATTTGTTCGTGAAGGTAGTACAGCTTACCAAATGAAGTTATTTCGGAAAATTTCCCTCAAGAAGCGGATTGCGTCCCTAAATATCCATTTTAACAGTCAGTGCCTGCGGTTTAATCACACGACTTCTTACGTGAAGATTTAGACCACCTCTCAAACATCAGCAGCTCGGCAAGCCATGCAGTTTGCAGCGCAAGTATGGATTCGCAAATAACGCCACAAGTGATAAACTATTCTTAACAACCTCTCCTACTACCTTTTAGTGCTTGTTCCCTTCCCCCTCTCCTATTCTTGGGGCAGTTGCACATTGATACCTTCCACCTCTCTCGCTCGCCCCCCTCCCCCCTATTTCTCCTTTCTTCCACCCCCATCATCACCTCACCCTTCTTTCCTTTTTCCCAGATATATAAGAGAGTTCCCAAACTTGTAATGCCCCTGAAGATGATACTCATGAATTGAAACCCGGGTCGTGTTTTTATGCGTTTTTTGTGGTTAAGTAAAAGTTATCATAAAATATGTTTTAACATGTCCAAAAATAACCGGTCACCATTTTGAATAAGGAAATTCAACTTTTTACTAATTTTTTTAAAGAATGTTAATTAGCGGTTTTAATACATTGTTTTAACTTTCATTTTGTTTTAAAAAGAGCTAATGCAATGTTTTAGAATTTGAATGAGAAATTCGCGTTTCTCTATGAGTTTAGTTGCCGATTAATTTTCAATACTTTTTGTGCGTGTTTGCGTGTGTTTAGTACAGTTCTTGAGAGATTGTGAGTGCGGAGTAAAGTTGAGGACTGGTCATGTGAGTTTTGACGCTTATCCCACTTTTTAGGTTGTTGGCAACGTTGAGAAGAGGCGATAAGAAGAATATCGCACGTAAGGTTGACGTGAAGCTGTATTTAATGAGACATGCTCCTGCATTGATTGATAGTGAGTTATGTTCAAAATCAGCTATGTAAAAGAAATTGTTTCGGTTAATTTTTAACATTGGTGTTCTATCTATGCCTTGATGAGTTTAATTAATTTTTTTGAGTAAGTTTAATGATTTTAATAAGTAAAATACTAACTGCCACCGAAGGTGGCAGCATAAGCTATTTGCTTGTAAATGTGCACCCATCGAAATTTTTCCTTTCAAAGTCAGTTGATCTCCACGTCATTGAATTTTGAATAATTTTAAATAGATGAAATTATTTACATGTCATTTGCTTTAAACAGTGGGATTCGCAGACGTAAGAGACTCTTCTCTATTTTATTTAAGTCACTAGGATAAGATTGACAAACTGTCACGCGCATATCTGACGTCTTTGAAACCTGTTGACGATGATTTCGTGTTCTATATATGCCCGAGGAGTGATTTCTTCTCCTCGGCATTGTGTACTGTGGAGGATAAATTTCTCCTCGGGTACCGTTATTAGGTTTACGGGATGTGTTTGCAGATATTGTTGATGTTGACGTCCTCACTTGCTGAGGAACGGTATGCCGGCCTCCCAGGGGAAATCGGGCTTGTCGAATCCCCCGAGATCTGTAAGTCATAAATTTGTCCTCTCCCCTTCATCCACTTATCCCTTCCTCCTGCAGGTAATGTATAAGGGAGTGTGGCACCTTTTTTAATCACCTGATGATGATGCTTAGCCATCAAAATTCGGATCAAGGTGAAGTTAAATTTTTCTGTGGTCTGTAAAAGTTACAAGTGGTAATTAATTTCTTGCTCTCTTTTTCAAAATTTCCAGCCTTCTATGGCAGAGTTCCACTGCGTACTGTTCCTTATTTCCTCTCCCTTCCTATTGCTCGGCCTACTTATTAATGCCTACTGCTGCTTACTTTCCTCATCTACGAGGTGTGTTCAAAAAGTAAGGTGACTATTCAAATTTTGCGGGCAACATACATTCGATTTTCAATTTATTTTGTTTTGTTGTGTTGGTACACATGTACAAAACATATGTTTACAGTTTCAATAATATTGCATATTTAGTTTCTTATTGACAGATACAAATGTTAGACGTGTTTTGGTGTGCTCGGCGATTTTCTGCTATCAAAAAAATGGATCAAAGAATTTGCATCAAATTTTGTGTAAAAAATGGAATTAAATGATCCAAAACACTTTGAATGTTGATTGTGGCATACGGTGAGTCTGCTCTGAGTAAAAAAAAAAATTTATAAGTGGTACAAGCTCTTTCAAGTAGCCCGAGAAGATGCCAATGACGAACCTGTCTCTGGACTCCCCAGCACGTCAACAACAGATGAAAACGTTGAAGCAGTGAAGAATATTGTTTTAAAAATCGTCCAATCACTATTAGAGAAGTTGCTGAGGATGTTGGCATATCGGTTGGCTCGTGCCATGCAATTTTTTCGGATGTTTTGGGCATGAGACGCGTGTCAGCGCAGTTCGTTACGAAACTGCTTAATTTTGACCAGAAGAACCGTCGCACGAGCATCACTCAGGAGCTGTTGAATGATGTCAATGATGATCCTGATTTGCTCTAAAGGATCATAACTGGTGACGAATAATGGGTATATGGTTATGACGTCGAAATCAAAGCCCAATCGTCCCAATGGAAGTACCCAGGAGAACCAAGATCGAAAAAAGCACGCCAAGTTCGATAAAATGTCAAGGTTTTGCTCACTGTTTTCTTCGATTACCGTGGCGTAGTGCATCAGGAGTTCTTACCACAAGAGGTTGTACGGTCAATAAGGTGTATTGCCTTGAAGTTATGCGCCGTTTGCGAGAATCAACACGAAAAAAACCGGCATTGTGGAATAACAATTCATGGCTTTTGCATCACGATAATGCACCTGCTCACTCATCGTTGCTTGTGAGAAATGTTTTGGCCAAAAACAACACCACAATCATGCCTCAGCCTCCATATTCGCCGGATTTGGCCCCCTGCGACTTTTTCCTGTTCCCAAAACTGAAGAGACCTATGAAAGGACGGAGATTTGCAAAGATTGAGAAGATAAACTCTGCATCACTGGAAGAGCTCAAGGCTATACCAAAAAGTGCTTATCAGAATTGCTTCGAGGATTGGAAAAAGCGTTGACACAAGTGTATTATATCTGGTGGGATTTCTTTGAAGGAGACAAATTGAATATTGAAGAATAAATACGTATTTTTCCATAAAAATATAAAGTCACCTTACTTTTTGAACACACCTCGTACTTAGCACATTACTTCTTTTTGGCCCTTTTCTCCATACTGAGACGGTAGTTAAAAATAAAAATGACTGAGGTACCTATGCAAAGAGGGCATTTTACTAGATGTCTATTAAACGCTAAAAAACACACATTTAATTTAAGAAGCATTTTATTGTGATAAATATTCGGAGCAGAGCGGTAGGGATAAAAGGCAATGGAAGTTTTGTGTCATACAAGATAATTAGAGATCAATTGGCAGGGAGAAGAATCGCCAACGAAGAAGTCCAACCAAGGGTTGGAGAGGATAGAAGTACAATGAAAACTCTGAGAAGAGGGACACATTTAGCCACCCAGCTGCATTTTGAAAGTAATATTAGAAGTTGAAATGAATGGGAAGAACAGCAGAAGAAAACCAATTATATGATGCATCAAGCAACCTATTAAAGGCGTCGGAAAAGAGACAGTACTTTGAAAAGTTAACCTGTAGCCTGTAGTACTGCACTATAGCCTTTTACCTGTACTGTAGTCTGGAAACCGAATAACTGAACCAACAAGATAAAAATACTGTAGCCTTACAACCGCAATAACAACCAATATAATAATAATAATAATATATTTTACTCCACAGTTTCATACATACTTTTTTTACAAATTATAGGAGCTTGAGGCAGACTCAAAGGTGTCACCTGTATGGAGACTGTCTTCATTAAATAAAAAGCATCGCTGGCATTTAAAATCTCTATTTTCCAAAGCATAAAAACAACAAATGGGAATATCAGTTTTGCCCATATTAAGAAAAATTGAATGCAATATACAACAATACTAATACATCGAGAATATATAGTACATTCATGTAAAACAGAAATAATACTTATAAATTATTACATAGGTCAACATGTACGGTTTTGTACAACTTTATAAATTATATTTATCAATTTACACCCAAATATGACAGTGTAATGCGCAGTAAATCATCAAATAAATCATATAATATGGTTGTTAGATATGATTGTTGGGTAATCAAACAACCAAAACCAAAGCAATTATAACAACCAAAATGGCTGATAACCGATATAAAAACCAACATGGCTGTTATTTCGCTTATCAGGTATGATGGCCTAATGTCCTCTCCGTCCCACTCAATGCTGCAAACTAATAATTGGATAGATGGCTGTTGATGTTCATAATTTTAAAGAAATTTTACTCCAAAATTTCGTCGGTACGAACAGTAATTGCAATATTATGTGAGGCGGTACCCATATTAACCCATGCCGTGGGACCAAGAGCGTGCACGAAATCCGTGAAATTTAAGAAAGCTCAATGTAGGCCATCATACGGTGTTCCTCCCCCCCTCTTCCACCACCCTACCCCCAAACCATTTGCTCCCCCGAATTGAAACAAAGTCTGGCCCTGTGATTAATTCCGCGGCGCAACACCGTGCGCGGATATTGCTCGTGGGATGACACGGGCGCGTTTATGAAAAGGTCGTCTTTTCCCCCCGTCGCCAATCAATGGTCCGCTTTCATCGCCTGATTCATCCGCCAGTTGACGAGGTCTGACACGCCTCTGGCCGCCTTTCACGGCACAGCACTGTCTCCGGAAAGAACCGGAAGATGACTTTCACCGAGGGTGGTCGTCTTCTTCGATTAAAAGCAGTCCCGGATCCCCGAAGCCGTATCCTTCCCATTAACATCTCCCACAGTGAAAGTTACAAGGGCTTACAAAACAAACGGTAATGAGAACTGAACATTTCGGATAAAATTAGTGATGGTCGTGCGAGTTTACCGATACAGTAGGTAAGGTCGTGTTATATTTTATTTATCTAGAATGATTGGATTGGGAAGGAAATCCCTGCTGCGTGATCGTTTCTGAGGATGAGGAGTACAAAATATATGCGGTACAGCAATAAAGAAACTAGGTTTTTTAAGCGTATAATAAGAAGATCCTCGGACGAAAAAGTCAAAGAGTGATGATACTTCGCTCTGATTAGGCCACACCTGCAACGCCGTGAGCATTTGGGACCCTGATCATAAAGATTTAACCAAAAACATTATTAATGTCAATTAATTTAATAAAATTAATGTAAAAATTAATATAATTAATACAAAGAAAAGCTACACGTTTCGTTTAAAACTGCTACGAGAGAACATACAGTGTTTCACAACTTTAAGAGGGATAGAGGTGATACTTTAAGAGGTGATAGCCCCTTGAGACTCGGAGGCAAAGCGATAATCTTAGCTTGCTTGAGAAATTCATAAAAGGTGTGTTTCAGAGCGGCACTGAGAATATTATCATAAAGACCCCAATGTTATCCCATTACATTTCCCGGTCTGACAGAAGCGATCAAGTAAGAGAGATACATTGCCGAACAGATAGATACAAAAACTCGTTATTTCCGTGCTCAGTAAGCGATCACAATAAAAATTGAACTCCACTTAATACACTCCCATTATACATGTCACCAATTTGCCTCCCAAAACCTTATCTCTTGAATCTTTACGTGGCTGGTATCCTAACACCCACTTCCACACACGGCGGCTCATAGAGCAGTATGTAAATGTAGATGTTGTGATATATGGATAATTGATTTCTGTTTGTATGTTTTAATGAAATAATTCCATGTAATAATTCACGAGAATAAAGAATAGGGATTTTTTAACCTATAGAATAGCAGTTACTCGCACTTTAAAGCGCAGAGCTCAACTTAAGACAAAACTTAGGAAAAAGCTTCACTTGTGAGACCAGCTTTACAAAGAATGACTTCGATCGACTAGTCTAGTGGATGGAGCGTTACGTAATAAGTTGTTCCCGGGAACAAATCCGCCTGATGTCGTATTAGAATGTCTTTTAAAACTTAATGTGCGTAATTTTTTGAGTACCGGAGCTTCATAAGGTAATTCAGTCGACACAGCTAGCTAGTTTTTAAAGCCTATTGTGTTACCCTCACCGCTCTAACCATTCTTCGGGATGAGAACTAAAAACGAGGGTAAAAGAAAGTGAAATTTTTGTGTTAAATATGTCCATATTAAACAAAATATTAAATGAAATATTTAATTAAATATTACCAAATAATATACCTGAAATGTACGGTTGGAATATATATTTTTGTAATTAAATTCTTCTTCTAAGATGAATATACCCTTTGACAGGAGGCGTTTGGCTATAGATGGGAGCTGATGACGGGAACGTTGGGTAATGATGTGAAGAGAAGGCTGGCGAAGAGCTTGATATGGAGCGTAGAGTTGTATGGAACAGATACGTGGACCCTCAGAAAGGAGGACGAGAATAGGTTGCAGGCATTTGAGGTGTGGGTGTGGAGAAGGATGGCGATGGTAAGGTTGATGGAAGGGATGACAAACGAGGAAATGCTTAGTATCGTGGGCGTGGAAAGAAAATTCCTTAATGGAATCCGGGATGGGCAGTGTAGAAGGATGGAGGATGTAAAAAGGGGCGACTGGTTGCTCAATAGTGTGATGGAGAAAAGAAAGTAGGGCCAGCAGGGAAGGGGAAGAAAGAGAATAGGTTTCATAGACGAGATGAAGTAGGATAGATCGTATGCTGAGGCGAAAAAGGAAATACTAGAGATAGATAGGCTCCAGAAAGTGTAGAAAACCGGGAGGAAATTCTTTGGCTTTCATTAAAACCTACCTTTACCAGCAGAATACTTTTTAAAAATTCCTTTGACTGGTTCAATTGAACTGCTCCCTCCATACTCGCCTACCCTGTGCTGCCTCCCTGAGCTCTTTGTAACTCCTTCCATTCATAATTCCCGTCAACTTGTTATTTCTTCGCCTTCCTCTCCCTCTCTTTCCCTCGATCTTTCCTTCTAATATTCTTTTCAGCTGGCAGTCTTTTATAAAATGAGTCCCCTCTAGTTCGGGTTCATCTTTCTTATTGATTCCAAATGTGTTTTTCTCATTTATCCTTGCCAGCTCTTCCTCTTCTGCCACTTTATACAAAAATAATGTATTGATAAATAATTTAATTGAGGGTTCCTACTTGAAAGTTTATTCCCTATTTTTTCTGCTTTTAAAATTTTAAGTGCAGTTTAATATTGACCGTGGAATTTTTGGAGCATTTTTATTGAGATGATAAATAAAAATGTTCTTTTTTTAATAAAGTGTCCACATTATTTGATGATTGTGTGGAAAGTTTTTCTGTGTAAAAAATTTTGCTTTACGGAAATTCGTAAAAATCACCGTCTCTAAAAATCACTTGTTAAGGTTGTGTGAATAACTTCTTGACGGGGAGAGGGGGCATCGAGTTGGTGTGGTGGCTATAGCATTAACTAACCATACGGAAGGCCAGAGTTCAAATCACTGTAAAGGAGGATTTTTTCAGAAAAAACCCGATCCCTACTTGAGTGTCTTTTGTGGAGGTCGCTTCAAATGCAGTTCACCGTCTGTCGGCTGAGACGTTAAACTGTGGTCCCCTTGGTACCTGTTGTTAAGAGTACGCTAATGCCGGCGCTGGGTATCTCTCCACCCTTCCTCTCTCACTTGTTCCCTATGGCGTTAGTTGTCGGTCACCTCCCTAAATATCCAATACAATTCAACCGAGATAGGTCAAGAAATGTTGCTTTAAATTCTCTCCTCTCTTTGTGACTGCTGTATTAAGCTTCTTCCTTTTACATTCGAGGAATTGATTCTTCGTCGTATTTATTTTCGTTTGATATTCTTGGAGGACATTGTGTTTAGTGACCTTTGAAGCATAGCGTTTTCCCTCGATATAGTCTGCAAAGGGGAGCATGTTAATTTTTATCGGTTGATGGTAAAGCCGTTCCATTGTGATTACTTGTGCTGCTTTTATTGGGTCTTCCAAATCTATGTTGAACAGTTGATCTGAGCAAAAATTGTATTTTAAATTTTCTTCTTCATGAAAACACATTATGATTTGAGTATTCGACATTTAAGTAATATGAATGTTGATTTTTTCTAGTTTTTACTTGGTGCGACACCTTGATGCTGCTTAGCAACAATTCACGTTATAGGAAATGTACGAGGCGTGTTTTTTTTAGTAAGTATCGTTTGAAATTCGGTCACTGCAGGGCTGCGACCGGCATTTGGCCAATGCGCGCTGTGCGCCTGCATCTACTAGAAAGCCACAGACGCCATCACGGGAACATTTCTCTGTGTTTACGCTTGTATGTATTTAATTTGCCTCCGCCAATTGAGAATCCCACCGACTGTTTAGTACTCGCTGTGATTCGTTTTCTTAGTGCTAAGGGCGTGAAAAAAGCTGAAATACATCGTTAGAACAGGGAATTTTATAGAATAAACATTTTGAGTGATGGAATGGTACGAAAATGGGTAATATCTTTTTGAAAATCGAAAAAAAGGCGTGAAATGCTGAGTGAGAGGATGGTTTTTCTCCATGACAATGCCCGTCTACACGCGGCTAATCAAACTCAAAATCTCATTGGATCATTTTGCTGGGATGAACTTGATCTCTCTCCGTACAGTCCCGTTCTATCACCCCGTGGTTGCCACCTGTTTTTGTATTTAAAGATGCCTCTGGGTGGACAGCGCCACGATAACGATGGTGTGGTCAAAGCGACCGTGTTGCAGTGGTTGTCAAAGCGGGCGGTAGACTTCTGTGAGGATAGGATTTAAAAGCTGGTTCTACAATGCGATAACTTCATTAATATTAGTGAACGTTGTGTAAAAAAGTAGATTTAGGTTCAAGTTTCCATGTAAAAATAAAATAGTAAGTATAAATACTAAGTAAGAAAAGTATACTTTTTCTAAACGGTACTTCAAAAAAACACACCTTGTATTATATCGCGTTTAGTGAAAAACATATATTTTTGAGATCGAATCATCTCGAAATATATCGTGAAAGTTAAATCATGATTAAATCACTAAAAAACTAAACGAAAAATGCATTTTCCCATTTTTCCACAGGTTTGGTGAATATAAACATGCTTTCACAATTTCGCACAAGTCTTTACATGGTCAAAATTAGGTCCAACCTCCAAAAGGATTTTCATTATGTGATCTTGAAGCCACAAACTGAACCTCGCAGCATTCTGTCAACATATTATGTCTTTACCTTCTTCAGTCTTCTGTTTTTGTTACACAGTGAAAAATTATACGTAAAATCGAATGGTTCGTGAAACATATTTTCGTTCCTGATGACCTCAATGGTTTCAGGCTCAACTTAGTGGAAGTTCATTATGAATAATGGACATTTATAAAACATTTTTTAATTCCGCTAATTTAGTTTAATGTACTTCTGTACCTGATGATGATGTCGCTGCTTCGAAACTAATCGTACCAAAAAAAAATGGTGGAATCAAATAACGTTTTCTTTTTCTTTATCTAAGAATATTTGATGTCATATATTTTGAAACATTAAAACATATTTTATGGGTAATTTTCAAAGTATGTTTTTTCTTTGTGTCACAATGCAAATATTCCGTAAAGTATGGCCAGTCTTACTTCTTTTGCTGTCTACAGCTACTCCCCAAACGCTTAGGATCGTGATTTGGTTTACGAGTGCGAGTACATTCGTTTCTTTTTACAAACGTTACCGGTGAAAGCTGGTTTGAGTGCCGTGAAGTTGGATGCCGAAGGGCCCATCGATGGAAGAACACTCCGGGTCGCCACCTGATATTATGTTGTGGAACCGAGGGCTTCTCCCTCGAGGAACAGTACGGAAGAGATGTCGTCCTCCTTGGTTGCACGGGAAGTACGTGCGTTATCTGATTGGCGCTTGGGCGGTGCACGAGTGATAAAAAAAAGGCGGCGAAGAGTCTCCTTCTTCCTACACGCCGTATCTCGCCCGACGCAAGAATTTTACTCGGTCCGACACACGTTGAGGCACTCCAGCTCCCAGACTCGGGTCTTTTCCAGTGCAACCTAGTTCCTTTATATAGAGTAAGGGGGCGCTTTCCTTCACCACAACTGCGTCAACGCTTCCCTACTCCCTTGACCTTTCAGTCCATCCTTCTACCCCACTGACTACTCCATTTCCCTATCGCCTCTTGTGTTCCCCCTTTGTTCTTTTGCCCCCGTGATAATGAGGGTGTATGCTTCCAGCTTCCTGCTTTGCCGTTATACTCCTGCCTTTTTTTGTTCCCACCCACCATATCCTGTCCCTTAAGGAAGTTGCGTAGCAGTCTTCGGCAAACTTGAAAGGACGAAAGTACAATTATCACTAACTGTCTCTTTGGCGGAATTGAAAATAGTGTCGTTTTGCCGATACTGAAAACAAATCCCCCTCCCCGAAGATCTCTTTATTTGATTTTAATAAACACAAAATTCGGAAACATCTGTCGGAGTTTCTTTCTTTATGAGAGCGATTCTAATCAAACGCACCGAAGAGAAATATTCTTAATATTTTCAGGCTTCACTTTGTGGCTCTCCATTGCTCATGAAGTTAAGGAAACTTCTTTTCTCTGCCCTGACCCCATAACCTCTAAGCCCTCGGAGGTCTATCACATCGTAAATTGACTAGTTCAGTTAGAAATTTTTTGTGTTCCAGCCTCTAAGTCCATGATTCCAGTCAACATTTTCTAATAGGTTTGGAGCTTCAGTTTGAATTGCCTAGATCATGTATTCATAAGTGTGGAAACTTTGGTCGGCAGTGACGTGACAAATTCAATTTTATGCTTAACAAAGTTTTCATCGTTTCCCACGAACTTCAGAAAAATGGTAAATTAGTGCTTTCTGATCGAGTGATCTCTATGTAGCAGTCAGCTAAGTACCAGGGTTTCCCAAAAAATAAAGAAACCTTTTTTCAAAAAATACTAATTTTATAAAAATGAAACTTGCTCATATGAAGGAATGATGTTTAATTAACTCTTCATTCTTCATTACCTCCTTCAAGGTCTATTGCCTCCCTACAGCGATTCCCTAGGGCGAGTATGCCCTGTCGGTATCAGTCCTCCCTCTGGTTATACATCCAGATTTTTACTGCGCTAATCAACTCTTCGTCGTCCAACGTACTGGACAGGAATAGTCCTTAAAGTCCTTATTCAAAATGGGTTGGAAAATAAGGGAAATAACAAGGCAATTCACATTTTTCCACGTCTATATTTTGTGCTAGACTGGTAATTGCGAGCCTAATCTTGCAGTTTGTCCTCTGCGAACTCCAAAAAATTGGTCAAAGCACGCACATGTAATTCACGGTAGCGACGTGATAACCTGTAAAGGCTTTGCGAGCTGCGTCTCATGATGATGGTTTCAATGCACTGATTTCTGCTATTAGGGAGTTTATTTCTTAAATGTCGGACATTACTTTTGGGCAACATTCGTATCTGTAAAATCTTTTACTATCTCTAGAGCGTCTCTTAATTAATTGCAAAAAAATGTTACTAGAAAAATCAATGCTCCATTCAGTTCATTTGTGATGGCCCTGTATTAATTACTTAGAAGCTTCAATAGTAATTTAATGAGTCGTTGAGAAGCGGAAGGTTAAATACGTGATTGTATGTGGATTTTTTTATTTTTTATTTTTTTACACGTAATGCACTTTGTAGAGCATATGTCGATGATGGATTCCACCAAAATTGTTCCAATGGATAGGCAAAGGAATGGATATTACCGTCGCTTGTACAAATTAATATCCTTTCTCATGCTTTAGTTGCATTGGCCCCAAGCACCTTCCATTCTGAGAGGAATAACCTAGTTAATCAATAAGGTCAGTCGTTGGTATACATGGCGTTCCAGCCGATGTCTTCTGTAGGTATTGAGCATCATGGTAGTTGATGCTTGATCAATAGGATATCTGGAGTACACGTGCAAGTTCCTTAGCGTCCCGACTGCAGTACCATCTCGCGTTCTCGTAGCTAATGTTTACTTTTTAAAGTTCCTGTTTCTTTAGCTTGGCAGGAGAATCAGTGCCCTCCGTCCATCTTCCTTGTAGTTAATTTCCAGAATAGTCCTTTTTTTGGATTTTCCGTTGAGATTTTCCTCTACGATATCCCAGAGAGTTTTTTTGTAGGTTATGAGAGTTTCTTTGGGAAATGTAACCCCTGGGTAGAACGCTATATTATTTGCCTTATTCGTAATATTGATTGTGAAGTTTTTCTTGCGAAAAATAGTCGCCCATCTAAACACGTGATTTAAAAAGGATTAGAAACTGTAGCACCTCAAAAAAACACAGATGTAAAGACGTCAAAATTTCGATAACGTTTAATTCGAGTGCGATTTGATAAAAGATTTAGGGTATGTAAACTAGCTTTAAACTTTTATTTACCGGCAACTATGAATTCGAGGGTAAACTGTAAAATACAAGTTTTTGGGCATTTGCATTCTTATAGGAAAGTTTTACAGCAGATTCAGCTTCTTGGGCCTATTCTTGCAAATTAAAATTTTAATTATGCTTACCAATGAAACGAACAATATTATGAGTTCGTGTGTGTATCTGTGTAATTTGGGGCATGACTGAAATGATCTTTTCTTAATGTTTTTATCTAAATCCACTTGAGAAGAGATTATTGAGATTATAGATATGCATTTTTCTGTAAAAATTCATGGAGAACAGGTCAACATGGAAAGTGCTGAAGACCAATCCTAATACTGCGCGTTCGCGATGATGGCAATTCCTATAGAACTACTGAAAATAGCCTAACAAAGCCGGAGCAAATAGATTACCTAGGCAGATTGAATTTGTTGGCTGCACTTGTCGTTTAGATATAATTATTTGCTGTTTACCTTGCATTTCTACATTCAATTGAGGTAATCTCAACCTCGTTCAAACGAAATCTTTTGGAAAATGCGCCTACTTTTTAGGTATCTTCTTAAGAGAAAAAAATCAATGGAAATGGATTGATAGTGATTGAATAATGCATAAATTTGCAAATAAGCATAGCCATTCACCCTTTAAGGGATCGTTGGGAAATTTTAAAAGAATGACCCACAAAATGGGATAAAAAAACACCCTATAGCGGGCGCTGTCATTTTCCCATCTCCCAAAGGACCATCCCGTTTTTTATCCTGTATCCTATCTGCGGTTCTTTTTGGGATGAAATAAATCACTGCTTGGCACCGATTGCCTTATTCCGTGAACCGCTGAAAGGGAAGAAGCAGAAGAGGGAGAAAAAAACAGGGGCTGCCGTCTCACCATATCCCCATCTACAATTCTTCCAACAGATCGCCTCATCCATTTATTATTTTTTTAAACCTTTAATCGATAGCGCGAACTTTTCTTTCTAGGCTTCTTCTCTGTTGCGCGATGTGGGAAACTTTCTTTGCGTTCCGGAGATTGTGTTAACTTACTTGCAAAGCGATTCGCGGTGGATCTGGGATAGACTTGCTCATCCCATCACCTTCTAGATATTGGTGGCATGTGTACGGTAACTTCTATTTCATCCAGTGTTTCAATGGGTTCATCATGACCGCTTTTGCACTCATAACAATTTAGAAAATTGCGCACTGATCCCAAAACGTATGTCTCTCTGTTAAACGTTTTGATCATGTTCTATATCGTCGAGTTGAAGACCTTGAATTAGTTCACTGTGGCCTGCGGCATAAACATAGGAGAAGTATGGACCAAAGAAAAATGACTTTGTTAACGCCAGTGGAGGTTTATTTGAGCTCTTGCGTGAACAAAAGCCAACTTTTAATGTGAAAATTAGAAAGAATCCTTTTACTCCCATAGCGTCTCTCCAGATCACCCCATGCTCCCTGATAATTTGCACTGGTAAAGGGTGTATTCTCAATTACTTCAGCAGCATGTTTACGTAAGTGCGACTTCAAATTAAGTGACCTGTGCAATACCACTTTTTTACTGAATGGGTTTCTTTGTATTTTCTGCAAATGTATCCCTCTTTCAGAAAAGTTTTATCATTGGGAGAAGGGGGTACTTTTTCAAGAATATATAGCTCTAATTCCAATCAGGCCTCATTTCCTTTGGTAATTGTCGTTTTACAACTGTATTTGCGGCAAAAGAGATAAATTAATTGATGAATCGAGTTGTTTAAATGTCCTTTTTTTCTGACCCACCCATATCCCGCGACGAGGGTAGAAATTCACGAAAAATTGAATTCCATCGTCTTAATTCATAACGTTGAAAGTAAGAGGTATTTCAGTTTCAGGAATGATATTTTTCACCAAATGCGAAGCAATTATGCTACAACTGCCAAAGAAAACTCCTTGATGTAATAACTCTAACTATCGTAATCATTTAGTTTTATCTCGTATTCATTATCAGTTGGGCAATAATGCCATGATAAAATCTGTTGAGCCGCAAGTTACAATGTTACTTTTCCATTCAATGATCCAGGTGTATGTTTAAATTTATAATTTTTTTCGATAACATTTTTCTTTGCTAACATATACCAATTTCTAGCATTTTTATATTCAAGTCATCGTCGTCTTAGTCTTTTATCGAGTCGAAAATCGAATTTTTTTTTAAATTTGACACTCAATACACCTTAGAAACAATTCTTTATGTAAATTTAATTAAGGATTGGAAATTAATCTTCAAGACTTTTGTTTTAAATAATGTATATATCACGTAGAATACAACATATTGTGCTTTTTAATTTAAGGCAAACAGAGCAAACATCCTCATTTAATTATGTACTTATTTTAGAGTTATTTTTCTCTACCAAAATAATTCAAATTTGCTGGTTAAAATACTGTCATTGATTAATAAGTATTATTATTACAAATGCTAGGAACAATTTTTAATGTAATGTATTTGATACGGCAATAGATAACAGAATGAATTTCTGACGCGAAGTTTGCTAATTAAATCTTTGAGAAATTATGGTAATGTAAGAATAGAACTTGAAATTTCAATTCTCTTGATGCAGTAGTTCAAGATCCTAGTTATAATTTTATCTAAGTGCTTTTTACATCTTGGGAAGTGTGACACGAAAGGTTTATTTTAAGTTTGAACGAAGTAGTTGGTTAGTGACGGTTATCTTATTCTTTGGGCATATTCATATGTAAAATATATCATAGCATAATATTGGTCGAAACAGTATCATTATCGCACCCTTTGTGGCTCTCACAAATTCAGCAACTCTACATTGACCATCTGATTAGGGAAACAAATATTTTATGTGATTGGCCTCGGTGAAGATTCTTAGGTAGGATTCCAGTTTTGCTAAGCGGAGTCAAATTTTACCAAGGCTATCAGATCAAATACATAAATCTCTCGAAACTCACTCGTGACATGTTAACCGTTTTTGGGCCAAGAATTTTCAGCCTATGTAACCCAAACTCTGTTGTTAGTTTCCTGCCTTCGGAAATGATACTGGGTTTTGGACGCTTTCTTGCTCTGAGAAGTGTCTCCTCCGAGTGCTTAAATTACTGCCATACACGAAATTATCAACCCTATTTCTTGATACAAGATGTCTCAAGGCTCTCGACAAGGTAGTTTGGAATTGGTCCGGGGAAGTTGGAGGAAGCCCATGAAGAAATTAAGAATAGATTGTAATTGAAAGCGGAAAGTTGAGTGGCTCAGGAATTTATTCGCTGCGGAAGGAAAATGGGAGTAAAGTTGAGATGTATAAGGCTCGGGTTTTGCGGAGGTGCTTAGAGTAAGCTGGGCCAAAGAAAAAGTTTAAAAGATGCTACATATACATTTACTTATTATCCTGCAAGTCACCACGAGTGTATTTGGTAGGGGGCGACTTATCACCTACAAGAAATACTGTGAAGAAATTTACTTTCACCAATAAGCACCACACTATCGGTATACTAAAACTGCTTCAGAAACTACTAAAATAATCTATAATGTAATTATGAAAACGCGACATAAGACTCATAAAGTGAACATGCAAAACATGGTGTTCGCACTACTCGGCAGATTTATAAACATGCATTAGGTGAATATGAATTAACGAGCTACACTGCCTGTAACTAGCCTACTTTGAAGCCTTAACGCAGCCACTGTGGTTTCTTATCGATCGCGGTAAAAACGACCTTTTAAACCTTTACGTTCTACAGTCTAATTCCCTTATTTTATTTTCATGATGCTAGATGGGGAAGTGGAGGACATGTAGAAAAAATAGATAAGGGAGAATGTTTGAGGCATTGATATTGTAATACAGTGATCGATAAAAGTATGTTGGGCCATCACGGGATGGAAAGAGAAGCTTTCAAGTTTGAGACAGTATGAAAGACCTCTATCTATGAGAAGATTTGAAAGGGGAAAAATAATCATTCGATTCCCAGTATCATGTGGCGACCCTGAGAATTAAGCTGAGCGCTCAGGGATCAATCCACTTTGCGTTATTTGATGATGGAAATATCCCTACCTTGGCATCAGCCAGTCACAGCCACCTGACGAATCGGCTCACCAATCCAACAATAAGACATAAGGAACGACTCGGACATCGCAAATGTAAGGTTGACGGGAAAATACGTCGACACTTTTGCCTGGAAGACGCCAGTTGAGAAATTACAAGCCAGATTTTCTTTGGCCTACCGAACAATAGTGAAGCTTGAAAGGGTGGAAAGAATAGCGATTATTGTATAGTGAGGTCTAGAAGAACGATATTAAATAAAAACAGTTAACAGATGAATAGGCAAACTGGTAAGTAACATTCTAAAACGCAAAAAACCATTAAAAATAACCCTTGAGGGAGAAGTGATTGGGAAAAATCATCGAAGGAGACACACGGTACATAAATCAACCAAATAGTAGTGGGAGATTAAAAAGAAGAAATCACAAAGAAATGCGATGGTTGTTTGAGAGAAGAACTGAGGGGAACTCAGCTGTAAATAAATCATTGGATCGATGACTTCTAATGATTCTCTCCATGAAACAATCACTTATTTGCTGAAATATCGTTAGTGATTTTTCGTTCTCGCAAGAATGGTTCAGCTCACAAACCTCAGCAATCAACCTCATAGTCGGTTTGATCGGTGGGGGGGAGGAGGACGAGCTCACTAATGTTCTACATTTAGCTCAACGACGGGATTAATCCACGCGATATCTTATGGATAGGGTTATATTCCTTTGCCATTTGGGGAGGAAAGGCTTCTCCCTCAGCACCCTCCAGCAAACACCTTGGGTTCTGTTGGACGTTCCTGGAAAGACCTCTTTTGGGTTCGTATGTGCGTTCTCCGGCTGGTGGATCAACTCTCCCTTTGGGCTCCCTCGCTCTTTTGTGCGCTCATTATTTTAACTGGCATTGTCAAGGTTAGAGATATGCTCTGATATTTTGGCAAAGATTCGTTAATGCATCCGTGTATAAGTCTGTATAAAACGCTTTTGGTGCACGCGTACTTTTGGCCTCTTACAACGTAAGTTTTTCGTTGAAACTTAGGAAATTATTCTGTACCCTGGTGGTACATTTCTACATCGAGGAAATACGACCTATACCAATACTTTTTCCCCATTATGTTGAAAAATTTTAGCTGAGCTCAGCGGCGGCCGCCATCCTGTCGATAATGAGGATTATAGCTTCGCCAATGTCCATTGAGACAACGTTTGTTGACGAGTGACAAAAGATACTGAATCTCATATTTATGACATTTCCATTCCTTAATAGAAAATTTCTTCATATTGCTCTATTCAGGTATTTCCGTCGCGTGTTTGGTTTTTTTGACAACAGTTTCTCCCCTCTTCCTGGGGGCGTCTTCAGGTCCGTTGGACATTTTAACATAAGGGGAGAACTGTTGTCAAAAAAACCAAACACGCGACGGAAATACCTGAAAAGAGCAATATTAATAATTATAAGAGTCGCGGAAGCCTTCAAAGAAAGAAAATTTCTTCATTTAACGTCTTCGCTACTATGCTATTTTTCCATAACATTATGCCCTAGTCATTAAGTTTTTCCACTGTTAAAGGCTATGCATTTCCTTTTATGGACCAACTGTCAGTAGCCACCCATGGTTGTTACGCATCAGAATATTTTACCGCGATCATTTCTCAGTTACCTCTGTCCTGTAGCCATCTGTCGGCATAAATGTGTATCTCAGAGTGCTGTCATTATACCCTCGTGCAATAAGGGGCTTAATCAATCGTTATCATCCTGCATTTCAATTCTTAAGATTTATTAACTGCAACCGTTCATCGGTCATTATGCCTTGTTAGCTATTTGAATTCCCTCTAGATATTGATCCCTATATCTCCATTTTTCCTTGATATTCATATCTCGATATTCCTATAAAACTTTCCCTATCCTTTATAGTCTTACGATATACTTTTACCAATTCAGTAAGTCTAAAATGAAACTATAATGTCAGTCTTGCCAACTGCAACGTCCAGTTGTTTGTCAATGATTATATAATTATAATTTTTTCGTGCAGGTTTGTATCCTATCGTACTAATTATTAAACTGGAGCGTTACATCTGAGTTCCTAAATATGTTTTAATTCTAGTAAAGACTTTTTTTGTAATTTCGTGCCTAGATTCTAGGTCTGATACTACGAAAAAAATGTATTATTATAATCTAGAAGGTTTTAAAAGTTTACTACTAAGAAATCAGTAGATTTTAGTGGTAAACTAAGGAAAACTTACAAAATATCAAACTGAAAATAGTTACTACTATAATTGCTCTGTTGCAATTATAAGATGCCAGAAAAAGCTTCTTAACAGCCTTTAAAAACTTGGTAATTGGATTAAAATATTGACTTTGAAATGCCCCATATAACTATTAGTTTTTAATAATATTTATTCTAAATGGGAGTGGCCACTGTGTGTGCTTTGGTATATAATTTTTATTGTTCTAGGCCTCTTAAATGAGACACGGATCACTGGCACATGAAAGGTATATAGAATATACATCTATTGATAAGGATAAATGACACCATTGATGAATGGTGTCATTTATCTCTGGTTGGACTTGGCAGTTAGCATATTGTGGTGATGCAAAACATATCTATGTTACGAGAGAATTAAGTGACGGTAAAATAACATAGAGTTTGATTCATAAAACATTCAAGAATGGCTCAGAATATGTTGAGTATAACTCGTCGATTGAGATATGAAGAGTGAGATGAAGACATCAACATTTTTGTGATGAAAAATACATCTACATGATGCCCTGCGAGCCACCGTATGGGCGTGTGGCAAGGGGTGTTAGGTCACCAGCCATGTAAAGATTTAAGTTTTTGGTTGATGAAATGGTGACATATATTATAGGAGTGTATTTAGTGGAGCTCAATTTTTATTGTGGTCACTTATTGTGCGCGGAAAGAACGAGTTTTTTTACCTTTATGTTCGGCAGTGTATCTCACTTATTATGCCGTATCTGTCAGTTCTAGAGGTTAAGTGAGGTGTCATGATAATTTTCTCTGTACCGCTCTGAAAATATCAGTTCTAAATTTCTCTAGCAACCTAAGCCTAGCGTGCAGCCTCCGAGTCTTTAGGGGCTCCCACTTTTATCCCTCTAAAAGTTGTGAGACACTATTTATACGCTCGTAGCAGTTTTTAACGAAAAGCTCTGCTTTTTATTTTATTTACTTTTTTGGTTAAATCTTTGTGACCTGAGTCCCAAATGCCCGCGGAGTATTCCAGGTATGGCTTAACCTGAGAAAAGAAGAGCGAATATACCATATCAACTACTATTTGTGAGACAGACATCACCAATCACGCATTTCTTTTACGCGTCGGTTTGTGGGACAAGATATGCCCACCAATCTTATGTATTCTTCTTTTGCGTTTTTGTATACATTATTTATTGATCACCGCCCAGGGATGGCTTCATAGAGGAATGATCTTTCCTTATCTCCTGGAGACGGTTGCTGTCCACTGCCGAAAGGTCACAGGAGCCCCTTTACGTCAGTGCCTTTGAGGCGGGGTCATCGAGTATCTTTTATCCCGTTCTTCCTCGGGAATCATCAATCGTTTTGAATGTATGGAATGACTAAGTGAGGAGGTAGAACAGGGAGGGAGCAAAGGTGGCCGGAACTGAGAGAATGGATTTTCGCCCGGAAAGGACTGGAGAAAGTGAGTGGGATTTTCGGTTATCGATATGATGGAAATCTCTTGGTCGGGATTGGACGAAGGGATATGGATTTTAGCGAGTCAAAATCAGCAGAGAGTCTCATTCTGCATTGTAGAATAAGAATATGGAGAATGGCGGAGAAAATGTCAATCCGCACAGGTCGGGATGGATAGAGTGAATAAAAATCTAATGTCAAACCATCGTTTAATGCTTTTTTTGAAAATGAAATTTATATTTTGAAATTTTCTCTTTGTCGTGTTAGTTAGATTTCTAACAGGTACGAATGCGAATTTCAAATAATGGAATGAATATGAACAGAAATCCGAATAATGAATCCTGATCGTTTCTCTTTTCTTGTACGAAGGCATTTGATCTTGACTTTGCAAGCTTTATTTATGATTTTTGAAGTTGTTTTTTTTCTTTTCAATTAAATGGCATACGAAAAAGACGATCAATTATCGTTTTTATAATATCAGTTTTTAGTGCAGTAAAAATAATTTTTGAAAATTAACTGAGCTTTTGCTACATATTATCCTTTTTAGCTGTAATGATGCATTTTGTAAACCTATAAATGGTGTTAAACGTAAATTCAAAAGGTCATTACAACAAAAAACTGCCGTCTCCTTATTTGTTACAATTCTTTTTCTTTTTGCAAGCATATTTAATAATCCTATAAATATTTTGCTAAGAATGTGCATGGTTCACCCTCATGAGTGGTGGCGTACGATTTAAACTTTAAATAGGCTCTAAATTAAGTAGTATATGATTTCTTAGCTAACTATTAATGTGGCTGTTCAGAAAAATGTAACAAATATTCACTGGAATATGAGCGATAATTTTTGAAGTGAAATCAGTGACAAAGGATTTAGGAGTGCATCGAGCAAACGAGTTTTTAGAGGCCTAATTAGCATGCCAATTATCAGTAGTGAAGACCCCAGAGAGATATGACTTTAATGAGGTGTCCACGCGAAGAGAAAAATTGGGAAATTGTAAACGAGCAATGACGTCGGTGGTCCAGAGTTTGATAAGAGCATCGAAGCGTAAATGTCAACTCCACTTAAAAAGAGTGTAAGTCAAAGCTGACTGTTCCACGGTCCTAGAAACAACGTTCCTGATTGGGTTTGGAGGTCACCTGGAGGTGAGCGGGTCCCCTTTACTCTGTGGATCTGGCTTCTCATCGGTATTGGCAGCAGGTGACAAACGGGGTGACTGGGATGTTCACCCCGAGAATCCTGCAAGCCTTAGTGCTACTCAGGCGAAAAAGGAAATATTTCCTTCTCTCTTCGGAAGCGGGAGACGTACATTGGCGTTTGAGAGGTCTGAGCTTAGGTTGACAGGGCAATGTAATGTGAGGTAGCTGGAAATAAACACAAAAATCACCTTCTATATGCAAGTTTTGGTGTATGGAAGGTTTTCCCGGTTCTTTCGCGAGGGAATAAAACTTTTTGATGCGCAAACTACTTTATCCGGGCCTGAGGCTTGACCGAACACTTATTGTAAGAGGGAAATATAGGAACTGGCAATAGCATTTGAATGCGTCGCGCTTGTTTGCTTTCGTTCATGTATTTTTACTAAAAATTCTGGTTGTATTAAGTCCAGACGAGTCTTGAACGGAAGAGAATATAAAGATGATTCTGATTCTTTCAACCGCATTTAGTTTTCCTATTATCTAATTTGTGAAATGCAAAATAAAATCCCATAAATTACTCGAAATGCAGACGTTTTTGTTGAATCTTTTCCTTGACGACCAACAGAATTGTTGAAACCGAATCGCTTAAAATAGGGAAAATTTTGGCCCATGACAAATCAATCGAAAATGACCAGTAGCTTTAGTCACGAGGAAAGCATAACCTGAACGGTGGAAAAATAATTAAAGACTCTCTAAGGAAAAAAAGATCAGTGGAATGTGGTTGAATGAATGTAAATAGTATAGGCAACTGGAAAGTAGCAGTAGGTTGGACTACAGATACCATTTTTTTTATTGAATACAACTCCAAATTGTACACATGAAATTATGGCCTCATTGGTATACCGCATATTGAGGTAAAATTTATTTTTATATCAGTTATATTCGCATTTTCTATAAGACCAGTAATGCAATGTTACAATAAAAACCCACAATGAGCACTTATTATAATTCAATTTTATATATCAATAAATTTATTCAACCAATATAAATCAACGATTTAAATTGCTTGATTTAAACTTTCACTTCTGTCTCCAAATACCGGACTGCTACCTTTTTTATGCGGAAAAAGTTGTGAACATTTCCATTCAACTTTAATTGATTCTGTAGTATCCTCTTTGAAGCCTTATCTGTAATCAATTCGTCTAAATAATCAACGAGTCAGTTGCTTGGTATAGGTTGTAAATTGGGCTAAGCTTGTGGTGAACCCACTGCCCGCCATCATCAAATAAATTTACGCTTAGTGTCTGGTGTACGAATCCTTTGTTATATGTTGTGAATTGACGGGCATTTATCTTTCGTGATTTTAAGCGAAATAAATTTCATCGGTGATTTTACGGCGGTGTGACGAGGGAATGTTGGGTGTCTCTAATAAAACAAGCTTCTTCATCTGCTGTTTTTTAGTGAGTTGTAGAGGGAAGGAATACCTAGCAGGTTTTCCATCAGATAATATATTTCTTGCGAAACGCAGTGAGTTTGAGGCTTCTGGGGAGTTATAGCGGCGAAAATAAGATGAATAGGTTTAGGAATGAGTGTGTCGTGAAAGAATGTGGGTTGAATTCTCCAGTAATGGAAATGTATGAAAAAGAGTGCTTCCTTGTTTGTGGAATATTTAGAGGGTTGATGGGAGACCTAAAGGCAAAATATATACTACCCAAGAAAAGAAGCAGTAAATTATAAAATAAAATGAGAGAATTGTATTATTTGAAGAGAACCCTAAATGGAAAAAGTCAGTAGAAGAAGAAAATGGGATATGATAGTTAAGTGATTGTTTTGTTGGACATGTTTCATATGTCTAACGGCGAAATATATACTACTCAAGGAGAGAAGCGGAAAATTATAAAAGAAAATGTGAGCATCGTGTTATTACACATGAACCTTTAATGGAAAAAGTTGCGAGAAGATGAAGAGACATGATATATGATGGTGGAGTGATTATATTGATAAATACTATTTTTTTAATGCTTCGGTCTAGGCGACATATCGACGACCCTAACCGAAGAATATTGCAGATGATTATTCCACTGTGTGGTAAAATTCGTTGAGCCATGAAATAAATTCGAGGAAGATTATTGTTTTTTATTCAGCAATAATATAGACAGATTCCATCAAGTGCAGCCTGATATACTTAAATATACTATTGTATTAAGACACCAGCAGGATGGTTGGAGAAATTGTTGTCACCCATAGACAACATGTGGAGGAACACCCGAGAGCTGAATATCTAAAATCTAATCTCTGCGGAAACATTTGTGCCAGCTCTCTTTTGTCACATCTTCCTTAACTGGTAGATTACCCTAACAGTAACTGTGCCCCTACTTTAGCCTCCTCCAAAGGGATAGCGGAAGTCCAGTGAGGGTGAAAAGTGTCGCTAGCTCCGAGATCCACTTTCGCGGGAGACAAAAAGGGAATTCACTCTGCCAGACAATTCTCGCGCGGAAGCGAGCGGCACTGGTGTGTGAGAATTGAATGAGAGGGTGGTGTTTAGGGGTGGCGATGGTGATGCGGGAGTGGTGGACTCGGACCCGATCCACTTCGGAGGTACCCATCATACCCCCAAACGCCCCAATGCTTGCGGTTTGTCGCCCTCTCCCGCCCCTTCCCGCCTCATCCTGCCCCGGGTCAGATTCACCTTGCGAATGGGGAGGGTGGACGGTGACGATAGGTCCCGTAGTTACATTACCACAAGGACCGTCCCCGTACGGACAGTATTGCCTGCATGCCAATTAACCGCCAAGGCGACGCTGGAGTGTTAAGGAGGGATTGATTGGCCGTCGTCATCATTAACGTTTCACTCCCTGGATTGGTTCAGATGATCCCGTCGTAAAATGAACGGTGAAACTGATGGAATCGGCTTCAGTCATGTGTGTTAATTAATAATTACATTCATTACATAAAAATGCTCAATATTGGATTTGAATGCATGAAACTTTAAATAGTTCCTATTTAATAATTGGAAAAAGAACAACTCATTGTAAAAGAGTACTTTTTAAGTGTGTATGATTTTAGAGAATCGCAGAATATCTCAAAATCGGCTGCTTCTGTAGAAATTATTTGGTAATCATGCCTTTGCCTTGTTACAAAATTATTAATCAAAATTATCAAATTTTTCATTTAGTATTTTGTGATGCACGAGATAAAATATCCTCTATAAATAGTAATATCCTAAAGTATGACACATTTTAGACAATAGCTACAGCTTGCTACTTATATCCTGACAAGAAGTGAAATGTCCAAAAAACCATATTATTTAATAATATGGTATATATTTATGTAAAAAAGCCAAAATGATATTGTTCAATTCTAAAATAACTGTAATGGATTTGTATAAAATTGTAGCATAAATTTTGAGTAGCCACATTGTGCTCAAATATTGGGCAGAAATTTGTCTTAAATGAATACAACAATGTATCATTGTCACAAATATTTTTGATACTAACGGTTTCTATGCATAAGTGTCTTCTCATGATAGGATTGGTTCATTGTGTATCATTTGACAAAATAATTATGTAACCTAAAAATTTGGACTTTTGATTATATTTTTGTAATTTTTATATATAAATAAGGAAGTTGTAGTTTTCAAAATATAGATGCAATCCTGTTGGAGATAACGGTAAAATTTGGCCAACAGAAATCGATGAAGAGTGTAATTACTTTTCCAGCGGCAGGTTTATCATATATAATATTGCAGGAAATTATATTTAGTGATTCTTCGTCTCAGCATTTATAAATCGATCACCCGACTTTATATTTGTCTTAACGGAGTAGTAACGTAGCATGAACACGCACTTGATATTAACTGGAAGTCCGGGTTTTGCTTACCGACTTTCGGTTCGCTGACGTAAAAATAACCGTTGGAAGAACGAATCGGTTTTTATTTGATAAAATATTAACATATTCAAAAGATGTGTACTTTATTTGCTTGACCATGTTGGGGGAATGGATTGCAGTTAGATAACGAAACCGATT
The DNA here is from genome assembly GCA_963169105.1 of Ceriagrion tenellum. Lineage (NCBI taxonomy): Eukaryota > Metazoa > Arthropoda > Insecta > Odonata > Coenagrionidae > Ceriagrion > Ceriagrion tenellum. Next base: position 59,579,371 of record OY720634.1, read on the forward strand.
TGTGACGGAGGAGTGAATATGTAAGAAGAAGGGGTGTATCGCGAAAATCATAGGTTAGTGTAGTGAAAGATTGTTAGAAAGAGAAATATATGCAATCTTATGACATGTATCTGCCTTTGAAACTTGATGCTGGAGGAGAATAGTGAAGATGAAAAGAGCAGACAAAGTAAGAAATGATGAAGTGTACCTACCGAAGGGTGGAAGAGGAACATGATACAGAAAAGAAGAACCAGATGGATTGGACAGCCCTGAGACACAATTAGTTTGTGGACTACATAATTGAAGGTAAAACAGTGGGAAAAGTCCCCAGAAGAAGACCCAGGAATAAGTTCATGGACCAAATAAAGAGGAAATTACATAGGAAGAAATACCAGGAGGTAAAGGAACAAGCATTAGCTAGGGAAGGGTGGAGGGCTGCTGTCAACCAATCTTAGCATTGAACAACCAATAAATAAATGATGATAAGTATTGAGAGTATGAAGCAATACGTGAGGGTGACTGAATGTAATAGATATGCAAGGAATGTATTCTGTGGATAAAATCTTCGAAAGAGAGCCAGTTTCTTAGAGATGTAACAAGAATAACTAATTTTTACCTAGTTCATTCGGAAAGGGACGGGGGAAATGTGTGTGTAAATTTGTATGAAATAAAATAGCAAACCTGAGGTCATTAAACTAGACCTGAGTGGGATAGCTGCATTTTTTAAGAAGAATAACGTCTTTCCAAAGTCATCATTCTTTGAATTCAGGGTGGAGTGGAAAATAAGGTCACGAGAGTCTCTCTTTAAAAACCTGGCTTCCTGATGCAGCGTTGGCAGCGGATATAAAGCACAAGTCCCAATTTGTCCTGACTGCCACATATTCCACGCCGCTAAAAGGAAGGGGCCTCGCCTCCCTTAAACGCGGAAATTGATCAAAATTGTTGAACCAATCTTTCTCCTTTAAATATGGAAAAGGGCTGAGAGCGGAAGGGAATGTGATATTTCAAAACACCTTGGCGTAATTTTTCACTGCGGTTTCCACCTCATCCTGATGGAATTGGCTTAAAGTGGTCTCCAGTATGACTTGGTACGGAACATATAATAAGCATAAATTAATGTTATATATTTCGGAACATAACAAGCTTGTAATTATAATGAGATTATAGAGAGTGATAAATAAAAGCTGGAAGATACAGAACTTGGTTAATATCCTTCGAGACTACGTGGGATGGAGCATCGAATCTGAATCAACTCCTCGGATAGCTAAGGAAATACATGCGTTTCCAACCTGCGATTTGCATTCAGAGTTGCGAAATCAGTAAGCTTAGTTATATCTGATTATTCTACGAAACGGGCTCCAATTTACCCCCAAAATACCTTATTTTCACATACCTCTTTCGCAGCTGTGACATTCCTGTTTTGTCTCATGCATACTGTCCTATTCCTAAGGTCTCTAAAATTCCTTCTCTTAAGGTAGTTTGTGCGAGATTGTTCTTTAGTTACAATGGAGACCATATTCGAATCATGCGCTTTAATTTCAGCATCTGTAAGGGGGAAGAAAAAATTAAATGTTGCATTATTGATGGTACAATATTTTTTTGCTACTTATATCTGACTGAAATTCTAAGTTATCAAATAACAAAATACACAAATCTTTTATTTGGCCCTTTTTTCACGTGGTACGTGTAAAACTTTGCAACAACGGGAGATTTTTTGCGATTTTGAAAAATTTACTACGGCGACAATATGGTTTATATTAAAAAATAGTCGATAACACGTACAAACTACACACTTTTCATTTTTTTGGAGAATTCTAGACGTCATAAATTTCTCATTTTTGAAACAAACTCTCCCCTGAGTGCAGATGCTTACCATTTCCCATGTAAATAGGCTGGTATTTTTCATCCAAAATCTCGGAAATTAGTCCGGTAAGGAGCTCATATTTTGGTAATTTTGGAAGGGTAAGTTATTTTTTTTAAATAAGACCAATTTCACTGATTCCTATGAATTGACATGTCTTTCAAACTACCTCAAGTGTCTATTACACCACATCCCCGCATGGCTTAATTCATCTACCCCTTAAAGAGTATGCGGAAGATCCAAAAGAGGAACAACTAGCTGTAAACTAGTCATTTAGCTGGGAGGACTATTCAGTGGAAAGCCAATGTCAGTGCCAGCAGCAGTAAATCATTCTTTGGCTGCTGTGGTGAAGGGAGAATTTGTTTGCTTGTCTACGTGGTACTTGTGTCCCAGTTGTCACAGGAAAGGGTGCGGAATCAATTATAGAAGCTAGGACAGAGACAGACCCTAAGTTTACCAATCGATCTCAGATCGATCTTAACTCGGACCGATCTGAAAATTCCAAGAAATCCGACTCATATCGTCCACTAAATACGTCCCTGTATCGGGTACTGAAAATATCGATATTGAACAATCGAATCTATCAGTTGAAGCACCATTTACCCGGTGTGTAAGCAATTGCAGAGTCAGAAATTATCATTCGCATTCCGAGCGAACAAAATTGCCCAATCACCGGTAGAACTGGCACGTAGTGCGATATCATTAATGTCACATCACTAGCCATTACTTCACACTTGTCACGACTGGTAACAATACACGCCTTGATTGATAACGATTATAAATTGTTTTCCAATCACGATCAAAAGAATAACGATGAGCGCCACAGATCCACTGGTGCAGATTGATCCCACTAGCCCGTTGTGTTTACCATCCCGAGCTTATTTGGTCAGATCGATTAATCTTAGTGAGAGATTTAGCAAGTGAGGATAAAACAGCCCAATAAAGACAAAATTACTAATCACGGGCTACATGAATCGGAAGACTGCAAGTTATAGGGGCGCCTTATAATGGGGGACACTTCTTCCAAGGCAGCTTCTTTAAACGTTCTACAAAAGTACGGAATGAAGGTCGCGAGAAGGAATGGAGGAATTTGTGCGGAGTAAGTATGGCGCGGTGGGGGTAGATTGGGGATTAGGATTTGCGGGGAACGTTGAAGTCTTCCGGGGCGGATGAGGTCGAATTTTCTGCGGGTTAAAGCTCTATATTTTGTGTGCTCTCCCTTAAACTGTTCCCGCGGTCCCATCTCTTACGTCTCCTCTGGTAGCTAACTTTGTGAGTTTTATATCTTCTTGCCACGAAATACTCTTCTTTGCATTTCATTGCCATGAGTTCAAGCGGAGTAAATGACTCATCCTTTATCATTAATTTGTTCGAACGAGTTAGCGTTTTGAAATAAATGGCTAAAGTAGTGATGAAAAAAGTTGTGTAGAGGTCTTATTTTGGTTATCAAGGGGCAATATATATTAACATATGGAATTTGGAAGTTAAAAACATACACTATGAAAGCAAAGAGGATGTAAAACTGAATTTTAATGGCCAAGAACAGAGATCAGTACGATGGAAAGAATAGAAAAGGTGGAAACAGAGAGGCAGTCAGCAAACATTGTTAATTAGTAATCCCAAACATCGCTTAAATGAATTATTTCTGTTGTTAGCAAATGTTTACAATCCCTGAATATAGTGCATTAAATTCAAACATGGAGTTGGAAGTGCATATTATATACTTGGATTCATGTTAAAACAATCCTTGTACTTTTCCTCTAATATTTTCATAATAATAATTTCAATTAATATTTCACTAATAAGGAATATTAGTGGAAAAGTACTAGGATTGTTTTGATATGGATTCATGTGAAGGAAAGTTTCTTAGCAAATTTAAAATAACCATGAACATTTTTAGCTGGTGTGCCGCGTGACAAAGTGGAGTTTATCGATGCAGCTTATTAATTCACCGGCTAGATACATGATTTTACGATAAAATTTGTACCATAAAACATGTCTATTTGTTGGAACCTTTTTTTGTAGCAGTAAATCGTAGTGGTAGCCTTAACTAGGGAGTCTGCGTCCCGTGACAGCTTATGTGTGCCCGAGAATTTGATTTTTTAATAAATTTTCGAATGAGGTTGTATACCCGTTATTTTTTTCTTGCTCTTGTGTCACCAGTTTCTATTGATAATGTATTATTAGCTGGAACTCCTATCATATCAATTACTTTATATGCATTCTGCGCAGTTTTAGCTAGAATTACTACTTCAGTTATCGTCATTCTTCGATATGTCATGGGATAATATTTAGAATAGATTCTATTTTAGTCATCATAGTGCATAAAAGATAATATTTCATGATGTATTATGGTCTTGAAGTTACTTTCCATCTCTCAAAATTCTTACATTAGATTCTCATTGGGTAAAATTTCAACTTTTTTCAGTACTTGTATTTTTCACATGTGTAACTGTGCTATAGTAGGCATCTTATGTATAAAATGGACGGACGAAATGAGAAATGATGAAGTTCATAGAAGAGGAAAAAACTATATGGAAGACCATAGAGAAAAGAAGAAGTAGATGGATTGGACACACCGTGAGACACATGGGTTTCGGAAGAACATATTTGAAGGCAAAATATAGGCCAAAGTCATCAGAAGAAGATCCAGGAATTAGTTCATGGACCAAATAAAGATAAAAGTACATTGTAAGAGGTACCAGGAGGTAAGGGAACATACGTTAGCTAGAGAAGGGAGGAGGGCTGCAGTCAACCGATCTTAGGATTGAACTACTAATGATGAGGCATTTAATACTGTAACATGAATCAGGATGCCCTAGTTTACAAGTGTGCCTTGTTATATATTCTGGAAGCTTTTTGGCCTCTTTAAGTCGGTTATTGGGTAGAAGTGGGGCGCGCCTGCTTCATTCAGCAGTGATTCAAGGGATCTGCTATACAAGTCACGAGGATACCTCATTGGCATTTAACTTTGAGGAACTGCGCGGAGGGGATGTGCCAGGGAAATAGGAGAGGATGTAGACGAAGAAACACTTCAAGACCGTTCGCTCGCTCCTTTTCAGATTTCAAATAGATTCTGTTACGTGACATCCCAAGGTATATATTATGCGCGTTGAATGGTACTCTCCCAAATGGAAACCGTATACCCTTTGGGAAAACGGTCTTCCTAAAGGTGAGGTAGTGAGTAGTTCACTGCTCTGATTCGAGTTTTCGGAATAGACCCAGAAGGCACATGCTGTGGGTAAAAGGGCGTATAAATGAGAGCGATGACGCGCTGTCATGGAGCGAAATATCGGTCGGACAGAAAATTTCATCGAACAGAATATGTGCAGAATGGTCTATTTAATGAGGGAAAAATAAACTAAGTTCGTACCTCAAAAAATATTAATGAAATAAAATAAAGTTATGAAAAAAACCCATTGCCTAGTTTACAGGGACAAATACAATTTTCCGCCAGTAATTCTCAGCGAAAACAAGATCAAAGTCTATTTACTTTTCTATCATTTGCAACTGTTAAGAGGAGCAATAGCCGTTGCTCTTCATCATTATTCAAATTATTGCTCTGTAGAAATTTAGTTACTAATTGTACAGCTCTTTCCGCTGTATCATTAACAATTTTGATGAACCCCGGAAAACCCGGAAATCTTATCCTGGACGTCCCACTGCACGACAAGCTGATAAGACGCATCGGCCTCAGTGCAGCCCGTGCTGAACACCAGAAGAGGCACTCCTAGAAGCTGTTCGACACCACCGCCAGTAACTTGCACGGAAAGACGGTTGTACTTCGTTCCCTCTGTAACGAGTGATCATACAAACAATTATCGAATTATCATGTTCGTTAGAAGATCACCTGATGCAGAAACACTTAACTTGCCTTAGGTTAAGTATCCAAGCGCCGTGCGGGACCTTTTCCCGTTGTTTGATCGGATCGACCCGGGTATCAAAACTCTTGTCTCGTCCCGTAACACCAAAAAAGACCTACCCAACTCGAAGATTTTGACTTTCACTTTTTTTGGTCCACTCTAGCTATGGGTGACCGTATGGCACTCCCCGAGCCAAATGTGTTCTCATCATTGTGGATTCTCAAGATTCAACTGATCTCATTCGAGTACTGACACAATTCCAAAATTTTCTCATCTCGGAATACGTATCACATTTTGCGATCGATATTTTATTAAATTACTTTGAATGGAACTTTTAAAGGCGTTGTGAACCGTTTGACTCCATTAGGTATCGGATCACGTCTTGGATTTTATGTTACGAAAAATAATTTTTCCACGTGGAGAAAGGCGACGCACCATTGATGCGGGTTAGTCAGTAATATACGAAATACGAACGAAATAAAGAGAAGAACCAGTAATTTTGAGAGAAGAGTTCGAATCTTGATCAAGTCAAATGAAATTTTCTTGGAAGACGTCATCCCATTGGTGTATTTTGGCTGAGAGGCTACTTACTAGACTTCTTTTGGTTGAGAAATTCTGAAAAGTGTGTTTTAAAGTGACACATTGAATAAAATGTTGACCCCTTTCTACATTTCTAGGTCCGAAAGAGGCGAAAAAATAAAAAAGGTACATTTCCGATCAGATAGGAAGAAAAAAAGGTTCTTTACCCGCACAATTAGTGAACATAATAAAAAATGAGATCCAATCGAAACACATTCACGATAAACATCACCATAATACCTTCCAAAAATACAACATATGTACATGGCTAGAGTCCTAACAGCTCCTGCCACACGCCCATGCGGCGGCTGGTAGGGTATCTTGTGGATGTAGAAATCTTTGAACCCGTGCACTAGGCTGCCAACTATGTAATGGTTTGAATAATACCAAATAAATTTAAATTTTTGTGGATCATGAATGAACAGGTTTTCTCGGCGAGTCTAGTTACGGAAGTTTTCCCGGATATACCACCAGGTTAGGGCGGGTTTACTCGAGGAAGTCACTTCTATGACAGTAGCCTTGGAAGTCGCTTGCAATCGAAACTTCTGTGTGTAAGCACGGACTTCCATAGCAGTGGTGGTAATCAACCGCAGTTGCTACTTGCGAGGAAAATGGACTGGTTTCTATTTTGCCTGCAAGTAGCATATCGATCAAATCACCTCACATTCAATGGAATCTTGGTAGTATTAGAGCAAACGGAGATTTAAAGTGTTAACAATGAATTACTTGGTAGGAGGTGGACTCATTGCTGCTTATGAAAATGTTTCTTTGTACTTGAAAATACTTACAGAACCCCTATGGTAAGCTTTGTGACTTGTATCTTATTTTAAAATTTTACCCTAAGTCATAATTCTCATACTGGATACGATGTAGTAATGCACAATTAATGTAAATTATTCAAATTTATTGGATCCACGCATGCCTATGGAACTCAAACAGCTGTACACAAACGCTATTATTGCCAAATTTAGGTGATTTTCTGAATTACCATATTTATTGTTTACTTCCGTCATCCATTTTTTTGTGAAAAGCCGGAAGTAATGTGCAAGTAGATCGATGCCCTGCGAGTGGCGATACGATTCCAGTTATCGATACACTCTCTACTTCCAGAGAAGTCAACTTACATATACAAAACCATCTCTAGAGCTTCCATGCCTGCGTTGTTTCGAAGTTCGACTTGCTCCCCATTATCTTTGAATTGTCAGCTGACATGGAGCCTCTGACCCGGTGGAATGCCTGAGAAACCTATCTTTGCTTTGGCGTTTTTGAAGTGGCTAATTTCATAGCTTTATAGCCTTCGTCCAGAGGGTTAGAGCTCGACTTTTGTGGCAGTGATTTTTAATGGGATCTTAAGTATCCTCCTGGGTGCAATATGTAGAGCACTTGAAGCGCAATGCTCCGTTCGTCGGATGGGACGTAAAACTGTCTTCTCCTTTGCGCCTTCTGCTATTAGCAGGCTAATGTTTTCGCCGGGATTCTGTCCATCCCTTCCCATGCCCTCTCTTTTCAGCCTCCCCGCCTAATACTCATGTAATAAGGTAGCGTAATATTTGAAATAAGTCTTGTACCTTTCCACAGTTATTTATTATAAACGTACAACGTGTTTAGTAGCTTGCTGAATCTTCAGCTACGATAGTTAATCTTGTTAGGCATATTTTTAATATGGATTCGAGCATAAAATACATCCATGAAGTGACACCGGGAGATGTAAAGTTTAAGATAGCGTAAGTTGTTGGTCGCCTCCACGTATTACCAAACAGTTAATGCCATACATAATTGAGACATCTAGTTTCAACGCTACTGTGTCATCATCAGGTACCAGAAGATGACGCAGTAGCGTTGAAACTATTTGTACCGATAAGGAAACCTATGGATTTCAACATAGTTGGTAGTGTAATTATTTATTCGATAATGGACTTCCAAAAGTTTACGCCTAGAAGGATTGAATTCAATCAATGCCATTGTAATTTGTTTTAGGAATATATTTAAGTAGAGTAACGAGTTTATTTAATGGTCTTGCCGTATGTTTTAACGAGTTTTACAGTGCAACCTGCCTCGGCGGCTATCTCCCTTAAGCGGTCACCTCTCCAACGAGTCGATTTTTACAGGAACGGAATGAATTCAACACTCAATCTTTTATGGATAATGAAATCGGATGAAGTTGTCCATATTTTACGGACTCCAATAAACTACGGTAAATCAGATCATGAGCATAAAATAAAAGAAATAGATTGTAGAACAGAAATGTTTAAATGGTCGTTTTTTCCTTGATCAATAAGAGACCATAATGGCTGCACTAAGACTTTGAATTAGGTTAGTTGACAGTGCAGCTGATTAATTCATATGCACCCTAATTCATGTTTCTAAATCTGCCTAGTAGTGCAAACAACAAGTTTTTTATGTTCTCTGCATGACTCTCGTGTCACGTTTTTACAGGTACATTATAGTTTATTTTAGTATTTTCTGTAGCATTTGTAGTATACCGATTGTGTGGTGCTTGTTAGTGAAAGACAATTTCTTCACTGTAGTTTGGTAATAAGTTTGGTTGTTGGTGATAAGTCACGCCCTGCCAAGCACCCTAGAGGTGGCTTGCAAGGTAATAAGTTGATGTAGATGCAAATGAATAAAACAATGTTAATTTTCCTCCCCTCCGCGGTCACCTCCTCGAGCCATTATTGCGCAACTTCGTTTAGCTATCCGTGTAGGATACCGGTGCCATTTGACTTCCTTTAAGAAACTCATCCGGACAAGAAAAATATCGTAGTTTTTCTTCCGGACAATAATATCGTATCGTAAAAGTATCATATCGTTGTTTTGTTAAGCCATTAGCATAGTATGCCATACCGCGGGTCTGTGGCTAGCCTCAACAGCAAAGCGAAGAGCGACGTCTTGGAGGCCCGCGTCACCGAGCTGGAGAGGATGGTTGCGGAGATTCGCTCGCGTATAAGGGATTGTGCATGCGACTCGGGCGCCGCGGACCGTAGCGCTTCCTCCAAGACTCGTCACAGCACCAAGATGGTGCCCCGGGCGCGCTCGGGTGCAAATGCAGCTGAGGCGGTCAGGGGGGTGGCGGTGCAGCCCCTGAGCCTGGGGACGAGGCCCATCTCGAAGCCGGGGTGGATAGTGGTGCCCCAGGGTCGGGGGGCAGCTTCGCGATCGAATCGGGGAGAGGCGGGAGCGGAGGCTGCCCCTATCCCTGTACGCAACAGCATCGCGCTGCTGTCGGAGGATAGCCCCGTGACGCCTGTTGTCGAGAACGTGAGCGCGCCTCCTGACTCGAGGGACGATGCTCCCGAGGTTAGCCGGGCAGGGAGGGCGGGAATTTTATTAATAGAGAGTTATAATGTCCGGCGGCTTGTGCCCTCATTTTGGAAGAGGGCAAGGAGAGACGGAGGGAACCAACGAGTCACCTCCTGGTGTATACCAGGAGGATTAGTACCCAACGCCACGGCTGCGAATCGAGCAGCGGTTGGAGATACCGGCTGCTCCAGGCTGCAAGTGGTGGCCCATGTCGGCACCAACGATGCGTTCGAGCGTGGAGCTGACGAGATATTAAATTCCTTCAGGGGTTTAAGCTCGGAGGCGGAACGAGTCCGTAGGGAATCTGGTGCCAATTTGCGGCTGTCCATTTGTAGTGTTGTTCCGCGGACCGATAGCGGTCGCCATGTTAGGAGCAGAATTGACTGCCTGAACAGGAGGTTGTGGAAATTCTGTGTAGGCATAGGAGCTGAATTCGTCAATCTTCGACCGGTGCTCGGATCGTGCCGTGCGCCCCTCAACCGTTCTGGGGTGCATTACTCCGCCCGGGCGTCAGAACGGGTGGCTCATAGGGTTTTTTAGCATTGTAGGTATTTTTTAGGCTAGAGAGTAGGTCAATCAGTGGGATTCAAAAGTATAGACCCGATAAAAGCCTCCGAGTAAATCCGTGTAACGTAGGCCTTCATTGCCGAAAAACCTTAGGTAAAGGACTAAAAATTAATCTTACTTTCATAGCGGAAACAATTTTAACATGCGCTCTCAAGATAGCTGCGGAACTTCAAAGAAAAACACGTTTCTCAGTGGTCTCATAGAACATAAAAAAGATAGCACACAGAATTACCGAAAACCTCGAACAGACATTCATCAACCTAAATGCGATATAAATTAACAATAGTAAATTTCCGTAGCGTAAAGAACAAACGTGCCAAAGTTGAGTATATATTTGAAAGCGCAGATATAGTAATTGGAACAGAGAGTTGGCTTGCAGTGGATATTAACGATAGGGAAGTTTTTCCGACAGGATATAAAATCTATAGACGTGATCGGCCCGACAGGAATGGCGGCGGAGTATTCATAGCAGTTGAATCGTATTTGAATAGTACCGCACACATATCAGACGACAATGGAATGGAGAGGGTTTGGTGTACCATTGAGAAACTAAACAAAAGAATACGCATATATGCTCATTTTACAGGCCACCAGATTCCAAAATCGACGTTTTTTACAAATTAGAAACTCAGTTAACATCATTTACCTCGAAAAATAACAAAAGCGTGATAATTATCGGTGGGGATTTCAACCTCCCTGCTATAAACTGGAAAACTAAAAGCGTTGAACTAAGTTCAAGGAAGTGTGTTATTAGTGAGGCCTTACTTAATACATTTTCATACCACTCCCTTACTCAAATAATAAACGAAACTTCGAGAGGTAATGAAATATTAGACCTTTTAGCTGTTAGTCACCCTATAATTATTAAACACGTCGATATCTTCGAAGGCATAAGTGATCATAAAGTAATTTTTACGACTTTGAAAACAACAGTAGATTCCAATGTAAAACCCAAACGTAAAGTCTACTTATTTGAAAAATGTGTTTACGTAAAACTCGGAGAGACGTTAGAAGCTTCATTCACAAAATTCGTAGCCACAATGAAGAACGAGAGCACCGAAGTATCATGGAGATATTTTTTGGAGTTACTACGTAACGGCATCGATGAATATATTCCATGTAAATTCAAGCGGAAGAGTAAAGAACCTCGTTGGTATAACCACGAAATAAGGCGGGAGCTCAGGAGACAAAGACAACTACACTATCTATGTAAAAATTCTATTAAGTTAAGTAACTAAACAGAAGAGCTTGCGGCAAAAGAAATAAACGTTGATCAACGATCAAAAACGAAGAAAATAATGCGCGCTACTTTAGAAAACTTAAATCCTTGGTGAATTGACGAAAATCCCAAGTTATTCTAGTATTACGCAAGAGAGCTCCAGGGCGAATCTTTGACAGTGGAGTCTTTACCGAATACAAACGGCAAAGTGGTCACCAACAGAATCCATAAAGCCAATATTTAAAACCTCTACTTCATACTTGTATTCACTTAGAATGACACAATTCACAATTTAGACATTCCTGACTTTAACAAGCTGATGACTGACATAACAATTCAACTTGATGGAAAAACTAAACAACTGCGTTTTTATTAAGAGTAACAAGTCCCAAGGTCCAGAAAGAATACCTGCACGCGATCTGACGGAGTTAACACCACAGATTGCACCATTCTTAGAAATTATATTCAACAAATCATTATCCGGTCCCTAGGCTGGGCAAGGGCAAGGTCCCAAGACTGGAAAATAGCCAGCGTCACTCCGAGATTCAAAAAAGAAAATAATAGTGACCCAGGAAATTACCGGCCAATATCGCTAACATCAATTATAGACAAGATTCCCGAACATATTGTCGTAAGTAGTATTTTGACATTCCTGGATAATCGTAACTTCGTACATGGCAGTCAGCACGGCTTCCGTAAAGGCAGGTCCTGCGAAATACAGCTTGCACTCTTCCATCATGATATCCTAAAATCAGGTGAATCGATTAAGCAAGTCGACGCAAAATTCCTCGATTTCAAGAAGGCATTCGACAAGGTTTCTCACAAAAAGTCATGTATAAATTACAATCATGCGGAGTTAATAGAAAAAACAGTGAATTGGATAATTGACTTTCTCAGTGATAGAAAACAAAAAGTAGTTATTGATGGTTTTAGCTCTGATATGGTCGAAGTCAGATCCGGTGTTCGTCAGAGAAGTGTGATCGGCCCTCTTCTATGCATTATCTATATTAATGACCTAAGTTGGAGTTAACAGTAAAATAAGATTATTTGCAGACGATACAACTATCCACCGTAAAATGAACGATGACGCGGACTTTGAAGATCTGTCATTGGACCTTAACAGCGTTCATTCGTGATGCCAGGAGTGGGGATTAGAATTAAATATCAGCAAATGCACCACAGTCTACTTCCTGCAAAAGTCATCACAAAAATGCCATGCCTATACTGTGGGTGGAGTAAACATAAAATCTTCAGATACAGTAAAATATCTTGGAATTACCTTAACATCTGATATCTCGTGGGCATTACACATACAAAACATATGTGGTGCAGCATTAAAGAAACTAGGTTATGTTAAACGTATAATAGGAAGGTCCTCGGATGAAAGAGTCAAGGAGAGATGCTACTTTGTTCTGGTTAGGCCTCACTTCGAATACGCCGCGAGCATTTGGGACCATGGTCAATAGATTTAACCAAAAAAATTAATATAAACCCAGAGGAAAGAGCGCGCTTCGTTAAAACTGCTACGAGCGTACATAAAGCGTCTCATAACTTTTAGAGGGATTATGGTGGGAGCCCCTAGAGACTCGGAGGCTACACGCTAGGCTCAGGTTGCTTGATAAATTCAGAACTGGTATTTTCAGAGCGACTTAGTGAATATTATCATGACTCCTCACGACAGCTCTAGGCCTGACAGATGCGATAAAATAAGAGAGATCCACTGCCGAACAGATTGGTACAAGAACGCGTTCTTTCCGCGAACAATAAGTGATAAAAATTAAGCTTACTAAATACACTCCTATAATTCATGTCACCATTTCATCTCCAAAAAAAACTTACACCTTTACACGGCTGGTGACCTAACACCCCCTGCCACACGCCTATGCGGCGGCTCGCGGGGTATTATGTAGATGTAGATATATATGTATTTCATGGGTCCGTTGGAGGCTGCTTAATGCAGGTTTTACTCTAATTATAATTTCGGATTCAGGCATAATTAAGCAAGTCCTCTGTTAGGAATCTCCTCTAACTGTGTCCTCTAACCGTTCAAGTACTTTGTACCTTAAAACGTGGATTGGAGATATGAAAGTAATCAGGGGAGAAATGTCACATGTGAAAGGTCAGGGGAAAGGATGCACGGCTTTTCTTGTTCCATTCTAGATGAAATACGATGGTCAATTCACCAGTTCACTCAAAGGCACCATCGTGTGCCTTCAGGCAGAATTCTCATCGTCGAAAAATAGGGAATGAGAACATCAGCCTAATAATGTTGCTGGAAATGCATCTCCTGGCTTTCCTTTGAAACCTGAATTCGTCCTCGCCGGGCCGGTGCTACGCTTGTCCCACTCGATTTATCGTTGCAGGAAAATTGGAAGTGTCATCAGACGCTACAAAGGCAGCGCGTGGTCAAGGTGAACAATTTTAGGAGGAGATATGAATTTGGAATTCGGGAAATTGAAGGCGAATTTACGCTAGCGACGGTTGAAATTACATTTAAAATCTGCGGAGACGTCTTTTTTATTTGATGATTATGACAGTCTATTTAATTAGCTCCGACGAAAAGTTTTAACCGAAGCAAAATACATTAGGAGTTTATTAAACGTCATGAGAAGCTTACGCACGTGATTGTAAAAAGTGTATATAAATACATTTATTATAGATATCTGTTTTTGTAGGCCATGTGCAGTTTGTAAATGATGAGGTTTGCAGAAGAGTAGAAGAGGAAAGGACCATATGAAACACCTTAGAAAAAATATAAAGGTGGATTTGATGCATCCTGAGACACATTGGGTTTGAGAAGGACGTAATCGAAGAAAAAATAGAGGGAAAAGTTTCCATGGACCAAATAAAGAGAAAAGTATACCTATGGGAAGAGATACTAGGAGGTAAGGTAACTAGCATTTGATAGGGAAGGGTGGAGGGTTGCAGTCAACCAATCTTAGGATTGAACGACAAACGACGATGATGCAGTTGGTATAGAGTGCAGTTAGTGATTGCGGAAAAATTAAGATGGATAAGGTTAGATAATGAAAGAACATGAATTGGATAATCCCTTAGTGTACACTACCAGATAACGAGGTATAATTGAAAACAAAAGGAATATTTAAAAAAATTAAAGAACAATAAATGCTGTATCACAAACAAATGCTATTGTAGACAATAAATACTATTTGATCATAATGTTGAATTCTGATGTTGATTAATCAGCAAAATCAATATTTTCGATGCCTGGGACATTGCCGTTACTCACTGCTGTAGCATCATTATTAGGGTTAAAGTTATTCATTTTGGCTTTTTGTCGTACGTTTTCTGTATGACTAGGATTTTCTGTGGGTAAAAGAACTTTTACGCTGCGCCGCCTTTTGACTCTTGGAAATGCTACGTACAGAATACCGCGCATAAACCCTGCTATTAGTATGTTCATGTTAACCAATTCTAATGCGTGGCCTTTGAGCTCATGAATGTTGAAAAGGCTGCTTTTAAAGACAATCAATGCCTTGGCATGCTAATCCCGAGCTGACTGAAGCTAAACAGTAATGCAATTGTTGAAATGTGAACTTCGCAGCTGGAACTTTACCTGTTGCTATTTTGCAGCTAGAACTTCACCTGTTACTATTTCTAATATTGGTGTTACACTATTCAGTCTCAGTCAATTATAAAAATTGAGTTGATTTCAGGAGACTATCGATAATAGCAATATAGACCTAAAATACTTACAAATACGTATTTATATGATGCGAATATTATACAATCAGGATGTACTTACACTAAAAGAGGCAATAGCTGGTTCTCCGAATGACATAAAAATGACTTCATTTCCTGACTAACCTTGAGATTGCCTGGAATATTTAAAAGTTTGCTCTTTTCGGAGAACTATAGGAAAGCATTGTAAACAGCTGACTTTTGAAAATAAAGACTGGTATAATTTCCACACCTTTTATTTTTGTCACCGACCGTGGTTTCTGTAAATTATGCCATCATCTGCGTACATTACTCATAATTTCTCGACCTTATATGCATTTCAAAAAGTGGAAAATTATAATGTGGAAATGGTATAAGCGATTATTTTCAAATGCGGATCCATAGGTTCCTCAATAGTGCCAATACGCTCTCCTATGGTGGCAACATCTTTTCTCCGAATGACATAAAAACGACATTTTCTTCCTGGCTGTGCCTGAGATTGCCTGTTAAAAGAAAGATTGCTTGTTTTTGCCTGACTATGCCTGAGATTGCCTCTCCGTACCTTCCCTCTTCCCTGAGAACCCTGTCCTTGACAATAACAATTAGTACTTCCTGACCAGTATTCTCCTTACTCCCTGCCCTCCTTCCACATATCCCCCCCATTTATCCCTCCTTCCCCGCCTATACCACCCCCCTTACCCAAATTTTTCCATATATATGAGCTTGCTATTTGTCATGTTTCACCCTTGATAATGTCTACAGTGTAGATGGAACCCGGGTCGGTGTATTAAAAGGTTTTGTGTGGACTATACAAAGGTCATTTATTTTTTCATCAAAGTGCAGTTCCATCAAGTCACGCCTGAAGCAGTTCCGTTTATTCGTGATGCTAGTATAGCAACAAAGGCGAAATTATACCGGAAATTATCCATCAAGTTTCCGTTTACAAGCTTGAATATATACTTCAACAACCGCTGCCTTAAATTTGGTGTAATCCCCCGCTACATCTACATCTACGTGATACCCTGCGAGCCACCACGAGGGTGTGTGGCAGGGGGTGAAGATCACCAAACATGCACTATTGACATGCAACTAGGATATTTAATGGAGACATGCTAGATAATATGGTCACATGCAGCTAGATGGTTAGTATCTACATAATATGAAATGGATTATTGGTTGTTATTACATGCACCATGCACTACAGACTACTCTAACTATATTTCACTTACCTATCCCTTTGCTACGCTGCCTATTGTTCTCTCTTATAGTACGAGGGAAAAATGACATTTTAAATCTATCGGTACGACAATCTATCTCTCTAATCTTGTTAATATGGTCAAATCTAGCATAATACGCTGGGGATCTCAATATATATCTAACGTCATCTGTGAACAAAACGGTTTCGAATTTACTTAAAAGGTTTCACCTAAATTTTAACCTGCGTTCTGATAGTAATTCCCATCCTAGTTCTTCTATTAACCTCGTAACGTCTACATACATACAGTCTTCTTCCCGAGCTTCCAATTTTGCTGTTCAGACTGCCAAGAGGACGTGGATTAAGCAACAGCTCAAAGGATGGTGCGCAATAAGGGATTCAATATCGCACTACTTGTTCTACCTCCACATGGATTTGGTGAATACACTGTGGTGGGTTAAGTCAAGCAGGTGGGTTAAGTAAGAAACTAGCACCCCACACATCTACATAATCACTGATAAAACATACAGACAAAATAAAATCCATAACTACTGTCCACATAAAACAAAGTAGGTACCTCACTGATTAACAATTACACTCACCGATGCCGAGGACTAACCCAATCATTGCAGGACAGTACACTACACTTTGTGTGGCGTTTAGCAGAATTTGGCAATGACATTATGCCACAGCCAAAGAAAACCACTCAATAAAGGAAGAACGTCCTTCTCCCTAAGGCCCGTTCACGTTCTCTCGTTTCGTGCGAACAGTGCACCCAGTTTCGCGCGATAGGTTCCTATGCAAGGGTAGGCGACGTCGTCGTCAGTGGCGACCACTCCACGAGCTGACACGATCGGCAAATGAATATAGAAGTGGAAAAACCTAGAACTCCGAGAACGCGGGCATGTGGGCACCCCCCTTAAGCATTAAGACAATTTTGGAAAAACCCTCGGTGGGGAAATAAAACGGGTGGAAGGGTTCCTTCCAAGTTCATCCCACGAAAAGAGCCATCGGGCCAAATTGAAACCGCACCACTAAATACTAAAAAGGGTCACCGCGATAACGCGCAATTTTTGGCGCTGCGATCGTGGGGCTCGTTTGGGAATGGAAGTGCCAAGAGAGTGGGTTAAGTCGTACTTTTTTTTCGACCGAGTCAAAATCCTAGTTAGCGCCATAGCCTTCCGGCTCTGTGCTACCCAACTTTCTTACAATCCCCTCGCCCATCATCACCCAATTGACTGTGCAGTGGATGATGGTGAATGCAACCGTCCTTCTCTTTGCCCGAGAAAGGTTAATTTATCAGAACATCAGTTTCCCTCTTCGGACATGCAGTTACTAAACAATTGCCTTCAATTTTCCCCCACCATCCCTCACCAACGCGATATCTTGATCAACCTGGCGGGTGACTGCGACTTAGCTCTTTCCAAGGAGTCGTCGGGCCGCAAGCGCTTGGTCGCTGAACTCATCTCTTCGGCCATCACAACCGGTCAACAACATCATCGACATCGGAGCACTCTGTCCATGAAAACTATTCATCATGTAAAAACTATCTTCAACAGTGCCAAGTTAATCATGACAAAAGCAGATAAAGGAAGCAGTAAAGTTATTCTACACAAAAGTGATTATATTGAAAAACTGCAAGTGTGTCTCACCGAGAACCAATTTGAAAAATTAGGTAATGACCCCTTCGACTGCATCCTTTCAGTCAAAGTTAAGACAGTCCCTTTCAGAGTGCTCATCCACTATCCCTCCATCAAGGAAGTGGCTCCTGATCAACATGAACCCATTACCTCCTAGACTATATGGTCTGCCAAAAACCCATAAGAAAGGAAAGACCCATAGTCTCCAATTTCACTGCTCTCTCCCACATATTGGCCTTTAAATTAAATTCCCTGTGCCGTGATTATTCCGGGTTCAATCATAGTTGACTATAAAAAACTCTATTGAACTGTCACGTAAGGTCTTGAACCTGAATCCTCCTCCTAATTCAAAACTCATTTCATTTGATGTAAAAACCCTGTTTAGCTCAGTCCCTGCTAGTAAAGCAGTTGCCTTAACAATGAATTTAGTAATAAGTTCCGGCAAAAATGCTCGAATCGCTTTTGAATTAGAGATTTTATTGCAATTGTGCATAAACCAATTTTTTTTCTATTCAATGACAGTTTTTATAGCAAACTCATGGCCTTAGTATTGGGTCTCCGTTGTTCCCACTTTTAGCTGATGTTCTTATGAATGACTTAGAAAGCATACTTTTTTATTCGAATAACCCTCTTTTACAAAATGTTTTTACTGACAACGGTATGTCAATGATGTGCTTTGTCAACGGACGGCACCTTTCGTCAACTAAATTTTTTTTATTGCCCTTTCAAATAAATTACATAGCAACATAAATTTACGGCTGAAATAGGTGGTAATACGATCAACTTCCTAGACTTAACTATTGAAATTAACGAAGGACTTCATATTCAGGAAACCTACGTTTACAGATTCAGTTATTCCTAGTGACTGCTGCCATCACCAGTCGAACAAGCTATCCTCATTTAATCCTATGATTCATCAACCTTTATCGATACCGTTTTCTAAGTATAATTTGATCTCGAGCTATTCATCATTAAAAATATCGTACAAACAATGGCTACGATACCAAACTAATAGACAAAATGCAACACCGCGCCAGGAAGAGGCAAGCCACTAAATTAATTAAATTAATTACTTCATTATCTTTTAACCATGACGAACAATGTAAACGGTGGTGTAAAATTCCATTTTTGGGTAACCTTTCCAACAAAGTCGCCAATGCTTTCCCAAAAGAAATATTAAATGTATCATTCTATAACCACAAAACTATAGGTAAAATGTTGTGTGACTCCAAAGTTAAGTTTAATAAGGGCGAACGGAGTGGCATTTATATACTAAAGTACAACACTTCCAATTGTTCGTCGAAATATACTGGAAAAAGTGGTCGGGCAATTAATACCTGTGTACAGGAACATAGGAGGTGCTGGTTGACAGCGGACACAAGATGGGGTTTCGCCAAACACCTCAATGAGAATGACCACGAGAGTGATTTCTCCTGAAGTTCTCCACACGGAGGAAAAAGAAGGGAGGTTAGACTTCCTCGAACAATTGGAGATAAAAGAAGCATCAAATAACCATAGTTTAAACCTTGGGTTTCCGTCTTATTCCCCATCACTCTTTCCAAAGAACCCTGTCCTTGACAATAACAATTAGTACTTCCTGACCAGTATTCTCTTAACTCACTGTCCTCCTTCCACATCTTCCCCCCCCCCCATATATCCCTCCTTCCCCGCCTATACCACCCCCCAAGTTTTTCCACATATAAAAGCTTACTATTTGTCATTTTTCACCCTTGATTATGAGCAGATGGAACCCAGTATGGTGTATTAAAAAGTTTTGTGTGGACTATACAAAGTTTATTTAATAGTTGAAATTCAGCTTTTTTCGGAGGACTCTTGGGAAACGTTTTGAACAGCTGTATGATAGCTTTAATGAACACTTTGAGAAGAAAGAAATGATGAAGTATACAGAAGAATGGAAGAGAGAAGGATCACATGGAACACCAAACAGGAAAGAAGAACAAGATGGATTGGACACACCCTGAGGCACAGTGGGTTAGTGATGAACATAATTGTAGGTAAAATAGAGAGAAAAGTCCCCAGAGGAAGGCCCAAGAATAATTTCATGGACTGATAAAGAGGAAAGTACTCAGGAAGAGATACCATGAGATAAGGGAACTAGCATTTTATAGGGAAGGGTGGAGGGCTGCAGTCAACCAATCTTCGGATTGACTGCCCAATGACGATGATGACAGCTTTTTATTAATACATTTACTCTGTGTGACTTTCCAATCTGTAATCAACCACTAGTTGACTGGTTGGCAACTATGGATTGTGCTACATTTACTTTTTGTAAAATTTCATTGTTTAATGCGTATTTACCTTGGTTACCCATTAGGCCCCTGTTAAAAATTTTGACTTTTCAAAGTAATTTTTTAAAAATAAAATAAATTTTTCCTAATATGAGATCTTTCTCAATTGTACAAAGTCGTCCAAATTCAACATACCCTAACATTTCATCACAGTTGCTATGGCTTTTAGAGAAAAAAGCCAAACACACGTACAGGAATTGCTCGTTAAATGATAAAGTTAATGAGAGGATTTTTCTTCGTTTGGCCCTGCCGTGAGAATGGGTGAGAGAGGAGTGCGAAACAGATGGATCGTAGCAAGGTGTATGGTTAAAAGAACCATGCGGGTGAATGTGTTTGAAGAAGCTCTAAATGGAGGGAATATTATGAGTCTAATAAATTAAATAGCGTGGATGAAGAAATGCATAAACGTGATAGAAGCGAAGGAGACATGCAAGGGTAGGGAGTAATCGACAATTACTGAAATGGAGCCAACTTTCTTGAACTGACGGCCATGGGTAAGTTCTTTAACACTTTGTGTGCTATGAGCGTAATGGTACGTCCTCCTATATTTTCTGATGAGGATGATGGACGTACTAAGACGTCTATGGAGTATCATTATTGAGCGGCAGCTGGACGTAATGGTATGATTACAGTCTTTCTGGTAGATACGCGTATGACCACAAAGTTCCAATATTTATTTTAATTGTAAATAAATGTTCATTAACCTAGATTTAAGAGAGTATTCTTTCTCGATCCAGGCAAGTGTGTAAAATCCTCACTTTTCTTAAAGGACCGTCAATTTAAAACCCAGTATGCAAAAGTGTTAACTTTGTCTATCGTGAAAGGGAATGTATGCATGTAAAATGATAGAAATGGATTCTGACGGGATCGTCCAATTTTCTATCCCTCACGTTCTCCAGTTGACGCCGCACTTATTTGACGTAGCTTCCAAGTTTCTCAATCAATTACTGTAAAATTATTTAGGTAGTAAGGAAACCACTCGTTCCATTCAATTTTTACTTCCCGAGGAAAGATGCAAACAAGTACGAGACATAAATATAAATTAATGCCAGGCGCTGCTGTGAGCATATTTTCCCTGAAAGCCGATATTCATTCTACTCCCACCTCGGAACACCCCTTCCTCTGGAGAATTCCAATGTAGGGAATAATTTACCCATTTTTCCTTTCATAAGCGATACCTCTGTAAGAACTCGTATTCTGAGTTCTGAAAATACATTTAGTGCTGTGAAACCCGCACTCATTGTTATATGATATCTTTGGCAATGTGTAACTTCAATTAGATTGTTACAAAAAGTCGATTAAGGGCTTTGGGATCGCGGCCACATTTTATATTATTTTTTTTATTTGGTGTAAAGACTAACCCATGTTCTTATGCATTTACAATGTCATAAAAAGATGAAAATTGTTGTGATGCAAGTCATCAATTTTGGTGCCGTCATCCAACTTTCACCGTGTGCTTTGCAAATTTGAACGTAGTTCTACAAGTGCTCGTGAGCAAATGAAAAATGTAACCGCACGCCCTGGTTCAAAGGGAGTACCGTATTAATTCCTGAGCCTCGGCGGTGAAATTGGCTCCGTTGGGTAGGATCTCGCCCTGAGAGCGTAATAAAAGAGGTTAAAAGGTTATGGCCTTGAGGAAATAGTTCGTGGCCACGTGTATGAGTATTGAAGTGTCGCGTTCGCGTCATTCCCTATTGTAAGCTTCTTGAAAGTAAAAAGGTTGAACTTAAAAATTAGCTAACTTTTCGGAAGACACGATCATAATTCCTTAACCAATTTTCATATTTACTCCTAAGTTCCTCCTTCCCTTTTGAGATCCCAACTTATCTCTTGTCTGCAACTTTCCCATAACACGAATCGCCAGAGTTGATAAAATGCTAAGACTGAAGCTGGGACTCAAGGGTAGCTAGGCTGATGTTTTTCATACATGCTGCACAATGCTTCTTTCGCGGGGCTATTGAAGCACATCACTACCAGTTATACATTATTTTTTTTGGTGACCCACTGGAGATTTTTTAAAGTATCATATCTACTTGCCTGATATCTTTTTCACTTGTAATGTGTTGATAGATATCCCATGTAATCGTCAAAAATTTTAATCTCATTAATGAATTTCTCTCGGGCTTCACACCAGGTTATACAGTTTTTACTGCCAACGTTGTAAACACCGAAAATAAATTTACTGGTATTTAAAAATAATGTCAGTTTGTGCCCTGAAGACGGTGGCGGACTCAGCCACAGAAACGTTGGCAGTTAAACACTGTATAACCTAGTGTGAAGCCCGAGAGAACTCCATTAATACGATTCGCCAGGAAAATTTGAAATTTTATATTTTAATCTCAGTTTAGTGAAGAAAATTTCTGCTTCAATTTGAAGAATTTTTATCGCAAATGTAATCTAATAATAATAATAATGAATAAGCTGGATAGTTACGGTAGTATATTCCATTGATAGGAAATTCATTGACAAAGCAGAAAAATATATTTGATTGAATAATAAAAGATAAACATAAAGAAAGATGTATCTTGGGGGCAAAAAGAAAGTACTATGGACAGGACTTAGCGAATCACTGTATTACTCGTTGGCAGGCAAAATTAAGGCCTTATCATGCTGCATTTCTCTTCGTCCGATAAGTTTAACTCCACCCTCTCAGGGCCAAAAAATAATAAATATGTATTGTGAATGTTCCAACTCAACTTTTCCTTTGCATAAATATTACACGATCGAAAAGCATTAATACAAATATGTTTGTACTGTCTGGGAACTAATTAATATCTATCATGGTATTTACCGCTTGATTCTAACTTCTTAAAACTCAACATGTGGTAAATCACAGTCTAAGAAAATTCATTAACTATTTTTCGTCAATCCATGGTCCGGGAATTTTATTGGTGTTGTTTAAACCTTAATTCGAATGAAAGGCTGTCAAAAAATTATTTTCATCAAACTTAAAGAAACTAGTGTTTTTTGTCTTAAGTCGATGTGATAAATCTACTTCTTTATAGCTGAGAAATAGATTTAATTTAGTGAGATATGAGCTGCATATCGTGTGCACAGATCGTGAGAAAACATTATCTATCGGTTGCGAAATCGTTAATTATACACATTATCATTCTGTGAAGTAACAAAATAGGACAGTGTTTGGTTTACGCTTAATACTTTTAGCAATTGAGCGTAACAGTCTGGCTAGCCTCTCCCAGCTGCTAGTTCACTAATTCCGTTTGGATTTTTAACTATTTAATGTCACCTCTACTCTTTAAAATCTACTTTGCCTTTTGAAGTCTATCGGTGACATTTCGGAATCATTATCGTGATCTTATATCATGAAATGATTTATCATCTCCCAGGATACGGTTTTTCATAGATTTCAGAAAATATCACTGTGGTTCCGCTATTTTCGACATTTAATTTCGAAAAATTGCTCTCGTATTGAGTGTAGATTTTAAATGACAACGGGAACAATCCAAAATTTATCGAACCTGATAACGAATCTCCTTGCTCTTATCGAATTTTAAAATCGAATGGCGAGTCGCAAATCCGAATCATTTCATCAATTTATGAACTCATGTTCATTTTCAATACCAATACATGAATAAAATGTATGTTTATAAAACAGATTGAAATATATACATTCATAAGTAGCTCTATTCTCATAAGTATTTCTATCTAGGTCAAGTCCAATTATTTACCTTGAGAAAGAAATAAAACAACATTAATTTCACTCAAAGTACAATGTAATCATTTAAATATTAATAGTACTAGTGAGAGCTAAGTGAACTCAAGAAACTGATGGTTAATTTTTACTTATGGAAGAGTATATACTTAGGTATTTTCTGATAGGCGTCTCGAAACTTTTCCATGTATATAATAGGGACTATATTTTAGGCTTTTGCTGCTTAACAAACCTTAATCGCCAACTATGTTTTGTACTACCTCTGTACATTCGTGTCTTTAGAGACTCAATTGGGTAATTTATTGTTATAAATATTGAAATTGAAAACCTTTAAACTCCCATTGTAGCTTGGGGCGTGGCAATATATAGCTGTACGCTCGAGTTTTGTTCATATTTCCTGCAAACGCCACTTTTATATAAGTGGCGGTTCTGGAGCGAGACGCTCTATTGAGAAGACTGGAATATGGTTTTAAAAAAGTAATGAACAGAACAAAACAGAGACAGAAGTATGTATCTGCTGGTGTGTTTACCCACTCAGGGCTTGAGTCCGCGCGCCTGAGGAAAAGTACAGGACCACAGGTGCCTTCACTTCTCTGACCCCTCTCATATTTTTATTTTGTACTGTCACTCATCATCAGCATGGTCCATTGAAAAAACAGACGAGGAGAGATTGGAAGCTATCAAAACCTGGTGTCGGATGAGGAAGCTGAAGATATAAAGGATGGATAAAATAAGAAATGAGGAAGTTTACGGAAGAGTAGTAGTGGAAAAAACCCTATTCTCTAACCAGCTGTTTAGGGATGCAAAGGACTGTGTGCTGACAGGAAGAACCAGATGGATTCGACACATCCTCAGGCTTGGTAAGTGTGCAGAATATAATTGAAAGAATGATAAAGAGAAAATCCCCATGAGGAAGGCCGAGGTATAAATACAGTTACCAAATAAAGCGGCTAGCACATTAGAAGAATTACCAGGGAGTAATGGAACTAGCATTTGGTACCGAAGGATGGAGGGCTGCTGTTAACCATTCTAAGGTTGAACGACCGATAATGACTATCCCTCATTTGAGGACTCTTTTCAGTTAAGGACAATTTTTTCACCTTTCACTCTTTTTTAACTTTATACCCATTTCAAGCCCAACTTGGATAATTTTAGTTTCACTACTGTTTCCGCTACGGTGAAATAAGCAGCCACTATTACTTCGTGATTTTAATAGGACAACCAAACTCGATTTATTCTTCAGGAGGGCGAATTCAAGTTCCTACTCTCAGCTAGCATAATTACATGTGTAAAATGAGGGAGAAATGGTGAAAGACTGACTGGTTTATTTTCCGCCGAAGACTAGGGAACACTTTTGTCAGAGTCGAAGTCTTCAATTGCGTTACCCCTTGTAGTGGATTTAACGTTAGCTCATAGTATTTTGTTCCGCATGAACTTTCGCTACATTTCCCCTTTAAGTCGTTCATCCTGTTTTTGAGTGAATTCGTTACACTGAGGCACGATCACCATTTTTCATGGGATGTTTCTCTTATCTCACCCCTATTACCCAGATATCCGCAGTCTCTCACTCAAATTATATTTGTGGTTTACCTTTCTGCTTCCTCGCCTCCGATGTT
This sequence comes from Ceriagrion tenellum, assembly GCA_963169105.1. Classification (NCBI taxonomy): domain Eukaryota; kingdom Metazoa; phylum Arthropoda; class Insecta; order Odonata; family Coenagrionidae; genus Ceriagrion; species Ceriagrion tenellum. The sequence goes on from OY720634.1 coordinate 59,604,853, forward strand.
ATTTTCTTTTAGCTCAGAATTTTCGAACATTGTCACTCATGTTGTCTCATCTTAAGCTACTCTGCGCTCGATACCTGTCGTCCCTCCATGTGATCTCTTTCGTGGTAGGTAAAAGTGATGTAGCGCGGCTAAAGGAAAAGGAATGGATTTTTGTCACGTAGAAGAAAGTTCGCCGGCGAAGGTGGTGTTCAAGAGTGAGAAGTAGGAAAGGTGCGTTGCGTTAGAATTTAAAGAAATGAGTAGCGAATATTTTAATATGAAAAGGAGTAGCTATGAAGTATAGCGTTGATTGGTGCAGAAAACTGGACTCTGGAAGATGTACACGATGTGGCTGCAGTGTTTTTAGATGGAGGCTGGGAGGAGTATGGGCCCCATACTATGGGGGGAGAGCGGTGGATGGAAAGGAAGACGATGGAGGAAGTGCTTTGTATGGTGGTTTGAATGGATATGCATCCCCAAGTAGCCTATCATATTTTGCCGACAACGGGCCAATATTGGGCTGTTGTAACCGTATGGGACCTACAAGGGCTCTCTGCTGGTCCAATAATGTTTGGCTCCTGAGGTCTGAAGGAGATTAAGAGAAGAGAGGATCGGTGGCTGGAGGAGGCAATGAGAGGCGCACGTTGGCTGAAGGCCATGAAAAATGGAAGTATGTTTGGCAAACGGGGAGGGAGAAGAAGTAGGATAGACTTTCTGTACTGGATGGTGAGAGGTAGGATGTACACTAAAATGAAGAAAGAAATCGTTGAGGATGGTAAGGACTTTCATATGTAAAACCTAGTAAACTCTTGTTTTCCTATCATTTAATCCTGTCTTTACACATGGATTATAACATTACCGCAAAGTTAGAAGGTACAAGTGGCATAAGAGGGACTTACTGATATTCCAGGAATTATTTTCATGGAAATATAGTAATAAACTTTGGGAAGAGGGAAATTATGTCTCTTCAAAAACAATCTATCCCTCTGTGTACTGCAAAATACTACGTTTTTTTATTTTTAACGTTCGAGATTCGTTTCCTATCACGGTTTAATTCATCTTCCCATGATTTTACTGCAAAGGGAAGTCGTAAAATAACCAAACGCGTTCATTTTCGTTTCTCATAGCCCGCTTCTTTTTTCTCTCCCTAATAGATCTTATTCCATTTGCTATCTTCCACCCTTCTCCATTCCGTTCCGGTGTCTTAATATAGCTTTAATTCTCCAAGAACTACGGAACTAGCCGCGCAGTAACCTTAACGGAGTCACCCGCTGTGTTAAATTGACAGCGGAAAAGTCATTCGGCTGGAATGGGATTCGAACCTTGTTACTTAAAGCCCGCATGAGATTCACAGTGGAAGAGGACGCGTGGGCAGCTTAATGGGTTAAGCACTCGGCGCGTAATCTTGGAATCTGGGTTCGATTCCCAGTCCTGGCGAATGACTTTTCCGCTGTGATTTTCACACAATTGGACAACCTAAATTAGTTTTGAATCATTAAGTACGTATCCTCATTACCTATATTGCACGGGAGATCTGAATCCTAGTTTCGTTGCATTACGTACTCTTAGTTCCATCTTCACCTGGAAACAATCTGTGATAATTTCTAGAGGATCGAAAGCTAGACTTATCCAGATTTGTAGAATAAACCGTGCACAATAATATTACAAACGACATCTCACTATCTGTACCTAATTCAATGCCAAGAACAATCCCCTGAAATTATCATTGTAAACAATCTGACCTCGAAAATTTAAATTTTATGTAGTCATCGTTGAAATGGACGGAAAATTTATAGGTTTCCAATATATCTTAGTTGTATTAAGCATGAAATAAGACTGGTGCAAGTTGGACGATTGGCAATTCAGGAATGTGATTACCCGTGTATCTTTGTTGATGTATGTTGCTGGAAAATAAAGTAATGTTAATAGTCCGATCCGTTCCAGTTCAGAAACCTGAATTAAGTGACCAATAGGTAAGTAAACATAAAATCTTCAGATACAGTAAAATATCTTGGAATCACCTTATCTACTGTATTATGTGGGGAGCATGTACATAATTACATAATTTCAATTTCATAAGTTGAAAATAGTATAATGCTTATTGGTGAAATTGCATCTCCTGACAGACCTTTGCTGATTTTTGAAAAAAAACAGTGAAACCTGTATGAAGTGACCACCGACGGTTTTGCTGAAAAATGGTCGTTAAGAGGGGTGGTCGTTCGACAGGGGTGCAGTTTCTAGGGGTACTATTCAAATGAACGGGCAGCTAGTGTGAAATAAAATTTGGGTTAAAACCTATTCAGATGGCGCTCATTAACCATAATTAAGTTGTTCCTGGAAAATTTCAACGCACATTTATTTGATGTACACATACAGTGAAGCCTTAATTAAGTGCCACCAACGGTTCTGCTGAAAAAAGGTCGTCGTGAGGGGTGGTCGCTTGTAAGGAGTGGGCCTTCAGAGAGTTTTCACTGTATATTATAAATCTTTGTAAGAAAACTCACCCCCTGCCCAATACCCATAGGGTGGTTTTTTTTAGGTTACTATGTGGTAGATGTAGTAGAAGAGATTGAGACACAAAGTAGTAATGGTGGGAGGGTGATGGAACCGGGTAATCCTGGCTTGGATTGTTCAGGAAGTCAAGATAGCTTCCACTCCCTCTGTGGAATACCAAATATGGCAACAGTAATTTCGTTCCGAATCTGGGAGAATATTTCATGTCAAAATACCTCAGAATATCATTGGCGATAATTTTCCCTTTGGTACGTCTAAAGTTGGCGAAGTATGTGAGGTTAGTGGGTGTACTCAAAGGGAACGTGCGTCTATATGGAGATTCTCGCAGAAGCTTGCTTTACTCTTATCTACCATAAGCCATGCCTATACTGTGGGTGGTGTAAACATAATATCTTCAGATACAGTAAAATATCTTGCAATAACATTAACTTCTGATATTTCGTGGGGAAGACACATGCAAAACATATGCGGCAGAGCATTAAAGAAACTAGGTTTTGTTAAGTGTATAATATGAAGGTCCTCGGAGGAAAAAGTAAAAGAGAGATACTATTTCGCTCTGGTTAGGCCAATCCTCGAATACGCCGCGAGAATTTTGGACCCTGGTCATAAAGTTTTAATAAAAAAATTATAAAATACAATTAAAACCTGCACGATTCGTTAAAAACTGCTACGAGCGAACATATAGTGTTTCACAACTTTTAGGGGGATTAAGTTGGGAGCCCTTAGAGACTCAGAGGCTACAGGCTGTGTCTAGCTTGCTTGAAAAATACAAAACTGGCCTGCTTCATATCGGCACAGAGAATATAATCATGACGTCTCACTACATCTCTAGATCTGACACAAGCGATAAAATAAGAGAGGCACATTCCCGAACAGATAGGTACAAATACTCGTTCTTTCCGCGCACGATAAACGACCGTAATAAAAACTGAGCTCCACTGAATACACTCCCACAATACACGTCACCATTTCACTTCCCAAAACCTTACATCTTTACTCAGCAGTTGTCTTAACACCCCCTGCGGTGGCTCACAGGGTAGTATGTGTGTACAGATCTGTTCTCATCAACTCTGACGGTGGTAGTCACGAAGTTCGACTGTACCCTCACCAATGTTGTGGTATTGTTGGAAGCGTGTGCTTATTTGATCGAACTACGCGGAGATTGAGTCTGTGATGGCTGGACAATTTGTGCTCCTCATCACGATACCTAGTTAATTTTGTAGTCGGGGTGGAAGGGGATGTTTCTATGAAGTCCGGCCTCACAACGAATTTAAATGTAATTTACAAAAAGTGGAAATAATGGAGAAATATTATTTTTAACTGAGAATGTAGAAATTGTTTATTTTTAGTTTGAAATACGTACTTACTAATTATGTTTTCAATGAAATAAATTTTACGCCATTGCCTTTGAATTCTTTCACAAGTTTTCCTAGCTAAAGTAATTTAAGTTACCAGTTTTTCAGAAGCGATGGTTATTTAATTCGCACACATGTCTTCTTACTGGAAAAAAAATAGTGTGAGGTTCGGAGTGGTACGAGGTTTGCCTGGATGAGCGAGCAGAGGATCTGAATGTCCTCCGTAGGTAAACTTGCCAGATGATTTGTGTTCGCTTGTCCCATCAGAATCTTGGACTTTACACCTAGTGACATCGCGCTCTTTGCAGGCAAGTACCACCAAGTTTTGCGCGGCCAGTTCACACAATTCCACCCGGCAAGCCGTAAGGTAAGGGCATGTGGCGGGAAGACTTTTGCTGCCAGCCTTTGATAAAGGATTTGATAGAAATGAAGAGAGGTGACGTATTCTTGAATCAGAAGTCACCATTTACTGAAACAAGGAAGCTAAATACGTGACTTTTAAAACCAAATCTGGAGTTGTTTAAGAGATCATTAGTATATGTGGGCCCTAACGTATTTAACGCGTTACCTGAATCCAATAAAAGTTTTTAAAAAATAATTTTTTTTAATATACAAAGGAATGGATTTTGGCACATTGGCAATATTGAAGTTTTATACTAGATCGGTAATATTTGAACCGTTATATGTTATAACTTGTAATAATTAGTGTTTAATACGAATGTTAGCAATATGAATTATAATTATTGTCTCTGCTTATCTTGTTCACTATTGGGATAAATTCAATGGTCTTTTGCCATTATTATATACAACTTTTATTGAAGTTTTTTGTATACTGCCCGCAATGAATTTCAACTTCTGAAGGTAGTATCCACAAAGGTCTGTGACCTTTGAGGCTCCCTAAAGCTTATTGATAATTGTACGCAAGATTGTACCAAAACTGTTGCGCGATAAATTATTCTTATTCGTATTGTACACTGGGTTACACGGCAAATTTCGTGGTATTGATATTTCAGCCTCGACTGGAACTCTAATTCCAACTAAACTAAACTCCCTGTGAGCAAAGGAAAAAACAGCCACACCTATAGGTGGGAACTATTTTACCTTCCTGCCTTTAGGAATCGTAGTAATCCAAGTAACCTGTGCTTAAGAAAAGTTGACATTATTTCTCTGATAAATCAAAAAATAGAGTATTCCTCCGCTGAAATATTTATTATGACCTAGGTTCCGCTTGTTTCAGGATCATCAAGTTCAACCGATTCTTGGAATTTGCTCTACTCATGCGTTATTGTTTATTATTTTTAGTCCGATATAAAAAATGGTTAAAATTAAACTGCTTCCTATTCTTGTTAAAGCTTCTCTTGTCATTTCTGCTTCTCCTTCTTTAGACGTCACTTATGTTGGGTGGCTGTCTCCTTGACCGTCGTAGAAATTGTCACTAATTCATTATTCACTTCTAACCCGGTTTTCTCTCTCTCTCTCTCCTACACCCTTTAATATTCAACCTGATACCTGTTGAAAACAATTTTTATCTTGTATTATATTTATAATATATATATATTAATTTAGTTCTGAGCTATGTTTAAAGCTCAAAGTCTCAAGCTCATCGGGAAGTTAGTTTAAACTCAGTATGATCTTTTCGGGTTTCGCACCGGGTAAGGCTATTAAAGGCCTTTAATAATTTCCACCTTCATATCCTGGAATACGTTGTACGCTATAATCCAATTGTTACGCTAACAACTCAGCCCTCAGTGCTCCCAAAATTATTTCGCGTAAGTCACAGTATTGCATTTCCAGGTGAAAAAGTACCAAAATTAAAGTGCCAACCATTAAAAAAGCTAATCATCCTTATCAAACACTCGAGAGAAAGAAAATATGTGAAGAAGAGACTAGTTATACCCCTTTCTACTGAAGAACAAGAAAAACTCCTAGCAAATTTAAGAACTGAAGAAGTAATTCAACATCGAGGGGGAAAGATTAAAAAGACAAAACAGTTTACTCCTATTCCGTTCTCCTTAGCAAGAAGAAGAGCCCAAAAAAGGACAATAAAACCACAATCAAAGAACAACTCAAAGAAACAAACGAATAGTTTGGAAAGTGTGGGAAATGAAACGAACAACAGTGGAGTTCGGCCCCATGTTCTTCTTAGGAACACAAACAAGGAAAAAAAACACGCAACACTGAAGAAGACACCTGAGCCAAGAATAAACCCAAGCACATACTTTCGCACTCGCGAGAAAAACGGTTTATCTAACAAAAGAGAGAAACAAATATTAAGAAGGCCTTTAATAGCCTTAACCGGTGCCATAATCGAGAACATTTTGCTAATATTATTCGCCGGGAAAACCTACAATCTTTTACTTTAAAATCGATTGCTAAATTTGTACCGGATAGACAAACAAACAGACCTACAGATAAGAAAGCGAGTTTTTAAAAACGTGGTAAAAAAAACCTTGCAATCTGCCATTAGTCTATTCATTTGGCGCTTTTATGTGTTAATTATTTTTTTTTCGGTCTAAAAACTTATTGACTGTTTTCTTGTGAACGAAGGAAATAAAGTTCTAAAGAGAAATCCGTGAATTTTAGCGCATTCATTGAGAATGTTTAAGGCATGTGCTCACCCCATTGCCCTAGCTAGTTGACTGATTGTAATACACCTTCTATTGCTTGAGTTGACATGCATGGCTGAATGGAAGACACCCGAGAAAGCACTTATCGAGTTTATCAAGATTAGGCGCTTTACCATACCACACGGTTATTAGTACCGAAATAATGTCTGTAGTCGGTAAGGCGGGAGGGCAAGGATCCGAAGCACGTGGGACGATTGGAGAATGAAGGGTGAGAAATGGGAGAGATGGAGACGTAGGAAGGTCGAGGAAGGAGTTGTGGAGGGAGGGAAGCGGAGGCAGTTGAGGTAGGGGGGGCCGGAAGTGACGAAGAGATAGGGGGTGGGTTGAGGAAATGTGAGAGGGGAAGGGAGACGGGAGACGGTCGGGTAGGGGAGGGCACGTGAGGCGTCGAGCAGAGAGAGAGAGAACACGCCCGCTCCCCCCCGCTCACTCTTCGTATAGAGCAGCGCCGGCCCTGCTCCGCTCCGCGCTCTCCAGCGGGCGCCAGCGTAGTCATTTCGACATCGGGCGCCATCGGAAGCGGTCGCCGGGGAACGGGAGTGGAGGAGGACCGCAGAGTGCGCGAGGAGTTTGTCGTGGGTGTCCCATTGTCGCTCCCTCAGTGTCCTTCTCATGACGCGAGTGGACGAATCCACTTGAGCGACGGGCGTCTCCCTTCACTCGTTCCGTCGCCGCCGAAAATGTCGCGGCTCATTTTTTTCGTTCCCCTCTCGGGAGTTCGCGCTTGGTTTTTTTAGGGGAAAAGGCGAGTGACTTCGGGAAGGAGAAGTCGGTGTTGTTGTATCCGGAAGGAATCCCCGCGTGCGACCTTCGGAGATAACTCGCGGGAATCTTCTTGCAAAAGGAGAGAAAGGGGTAGGAATCGCTCTCTCTTTTTCTGTTTGCTGTCACGTTTTCCTTTCCCCTTTCGCTGCGAGTGCGCGAAATTGTTTACTTAGGAGTGTGATTCTTTGGATAGGCTCGTCCGTTTTGTCTGTATTCCTAATTCTTGTTACAGCTGTTGTTGTCTTTCTAAAAGAAAAACGTGTGGGGCTCCTGTGCGAAGTTTATTGTATTTGTTTCTCTTTCTTTTAGATAAACCGTTTTTCTCGCGAGTGCGAAAGTATGTGCTTGGGTTTATTCTTGGCTCAGGTGTCTTCTTCAGTGTTGCGTGTTTTTTTTCCTTGTTTGTGTTCCTAAGAGGAACATGGGGCCGAACTCCACTGTTGTTCGTTTCATTTCCCACACTTTCCAAACTATTCGTTTGTTTCTTTGAGTTGTTCTTTGATTGTGGTTTTATTGTTCTTTTTTGGGCTCTTCTTCTTGCTAAAGAGAACGGAATAGGAGTAAACTATTTTGTCTTTTTTATCTTTCCCCTTCGATGTTGAATTACTTCTTCAGTTCTTAAATTTGCTAGGAGTTTTTCTTGTTCTTCAGTAGAAAGGGGTATAACTAGTCTCTTCTTCACATATTTTCTTTCTCTCGAGTGTTTGATAAGGATGATTAGCTTTTTTTAATGGTTGGCACTTTAATTTTGATACTTTTTCGCCTGGAAATCCAATACTGTGACTTAAGCGAAATAATTTTGGGAGCACTGAGGGCTGAGTTGTTAGACAGAGTAACAATTGGAGTATATATTCCAGGATATGAGGGTGGAAATAATTTTGTGACGCCTACCGTTTACTGGGATGCAAAAGTTAGGGTATAACTCGTTATTATTTTTGAGTGACTTTCTTCGAGTTATAAATTAAATCCTTGATTATTTGTTGGCTGGAGTTTTTTGTCGTCGTTAAATTTTTTTTGTTTTGAATCTTCTTTGGGTTGTTATTCGTAGAATTCGTTATTCGAAGAATGCATGAACTCGGCGTGAGAATAATTGTAATAATTGTAAAAGTAATTGGACACCAGATTCACTAGTACTCGGAGTTCATGAACGCATATGAAGTTATCTACGCTTGCCAGGAATTTTATCACCCAGAAGTAAAATATACATATGAATATGACATTTTTTGTTCGCTTGGTGTTGACCATGAATTTTCTAGACATAAGCATTTGTATAACTGCAATTTAATGGAAAATGTGATATGACGCCATACACTCCAGCCTCATTTCCCTCCCACGCCAATTTGCCGCCAAATTCTTCATTCTGTTTTGCTTTTCTGCTTGCTCAGGATGGGAAAAACACGGGGCAATGTGCGAATTCAGGTCATCATAAAATTAATTACAATGGTCACAGGGTCATCATGCATGCAAAAACAATTATATGACTTTTTTCATAATATGTACCCGATAAAGAATTAGGCAAAACGGGTATGAATGGGTATACAAGTCCGTATTTCAGGAGATTTGGGCGTAATTGCGTGGAATTTATAAATTATGGAGGAATTAATACTGATTCAATTTTTCACCAAAGAGGAAATCATTAATGAATACCTAGCTCACTGACGAGGTTATGGAGCATAAAAAAACTGGGTGGTGATTCATGTTTTTCTCATTTTAGGATTATTTCCCAACGTATTATTCATTCAGCATGTCCTCTAATTGCTTGCAAGTGACTAGTTTTCATACTATGACCGGTATATCATTGATAAGAGCGTTACAAGCAGTTTTCCTGTCATTCCCATATAGTTGACATCGTAAAAAGAGGTGAGGGGACTTTGGCCGTCTCTTGCCTATCCCGTACGAATCAGAACTCGAGGGTGTTTTTCTTTGTTCGTGTCTTCGTTTCGGGAATCGGACCACGTCTTCGTATTTGAGTATCGGGACGTGACGGCGTAAAAGTCCTCGCCGTTGGCTTGGAGGGACTTCTCCGTCACCCTCACTTTTGTTCTCGCGAATACCTTTTCCGTGCGAATCTGATTGTGACGCGTGCCCAGGAATACGTCTGTCGATTCCTCCCCGTGTGATTTATCGATAAATTTTGGGAAAATTTTATTTCAATCTTTTTCCGTTCATTCCGTTTTTATGAGAAGTTTTTGCGATTATTTTTCACTTTGACATTATTGATGTTTAAAGAGACATCATTTTGTATGGCATTCTCTTTACTCTTCAATCAGCGGGCGGGTTGCTGATTATCTTTGAAATTGGACTAAAACTGTGAAGAAACTACTACTGATTGCAAACTTAAGAAATTTCTCTCTCTGGAGCATTCGGATGTTAAAAGCATGTAGCTTCGTTCACAGTTGTTTTTATGCCAATCATGACAAAAGATTGTGAGTTTGCTTTCCGTCGAAAATTTAGTTTACGCCGATGAAGAACATATTCGCAAGACATGAGAGAAATTTTATTTTAGTTTATAATTCCAGTTATTAGTGTGTATGGTGTTTGTCGTAAATCACAACGATAAAAAAAGTCATTTCAGAATTTAATCCATAGCTGAAGCCATATTTCCGTTTTGGATATCTCATTCTGATGGAGTATCTTGATAGAGGTTAGGAGATATGGATGGAAATTCTGATGGAGGATTATATCCCGTGATGCTCGGTCCAACCCGCAGGTTTTCAAGCAATATCTAATAAAGTATAGAATCTATTTATACTGTGACAAGTGTGTCTGACGATTGTTGAAAGCCAGCTAAGGGTCACCTCCAGGATGTTCTCTTGATGTGCCAATGTGCCCTCTTCATGTGGGTTGTAATATACCTCTTAGATGTAGATGAGTAATTATACATTACGTAAGATTAGAGCCCATCTTTCTCGAAATTGGTCATATTTGTCCTCCCGCGGAAGGCAGTCCTTGAGTTTTAATCGCATCAGTGCTCATTCTTTACGTCCCCGCAAGTAGGAATCTTAGAGTTGTGGTTTCTTCCCATGCCAGCATATCGACCATTTACTTTGGGTCCCTTCCAAGCAATCCGTTTGGAAGATGTAACTTTATTTTTTTTTCAATCCTCCAGCCGTTGAGTGCGAGCCGAAATATTTGGGGCACCCTTTTCCCCATCCCCACCGCTGGTCCTCACTTCCCGTAGCCGCTTCTTCCGATATTTTCGGGTCATTCCCATGCGTGTGGCTTTTTTCGTCCCGAGCCGAAACCCTGTGGTGGTGAAAATTATTATGAATGGTTTCCTATACTTTACGACCTTAACACCTTCTTAATGGCCCACGTGGGAAAGCTTAGAGTTTGCATCTGGTGGTGTCCATTTTAGGTTTTTGGGGAAAAATACGAAAATATCCGGCGCGATATCAGTGTTTTTTGGTCGAATTCCAAGCTCTCGACGCATTTGGATTGCAAGATTTGGCATCCATTTAGAAAAGTATTGCTGATGCGTCAGTATATTTACCATCTCAGTGAGATTCAATCATATTTTACCATTCGCATTGCTTACTTTTTACTCGCTAGCCTAATTATCTTGCTTTTATCTGCTTTTCTTCGTTGTAAACTAATAGTTCATCCTCCCAAAAAAAATTATAAACACAGAGGTTGTGGCTTTTAATGGCATTATATTTATTTGACCACCGTTTCCCCGTTATTTCGTCATCTTTAAGAAACTAATTTATTTCTGAACTAATAATCGCCTGTGGTTGTAATATTTCATGCATAATTGTAGCTTTTTTTATACCGTCAAGCTTAATAAACTTTCTCAAAATTCTTGTCTTCAAAAAGCTTTTGAAAATATCAATTCTATCTTCAACGAAATACATCCTGTATCCTATCTATTTGTGCATGTCAATGGCCGAGCAATAGAGTTTATGAGTGCTAGGTTTTACTCACTGAATTTGATATTTTTAAATCTTTTAGTGACGATTGATAGACTATTAGACATTTTTCTGTATTGTTATGAAAGATATTGTTGATTTTTAATCTGTAGGTGTTCCTTATGTTTTAGGGTGCAGAGAGTCGGAAATCGCTCGCTAGAAGGCAAAATTCGCTGTCCGGACTCGCAGAGTACAAGACATGTGGTGGTCGTGAGAGAAGGACATGTTTGTGATGATTGTGTGATTGTGAAAGACGAGGTAGACTAGCCTCTGATCCTCTACCAAACTCATCTCCCGAGGACTCGAGTCGTGTTCGCGAGACAAGGATTTCATTCACAGCGGGAGCGTAATCTGCTCTCTTGCCTGCCAACTCGACGACGGCAGCCGAACCTGAGCGATTCCACGTTATCACCGGCACTCCTGCAGAGAATTCGTGAGTTTTCGCTCTAAATTACTAGTTTTTTTGTGACTGGTGGGTTTTCACATCTATTCCTTCTTTCCTCGACGTCCTTTTCCCTCACTTATGTTATAGAGCTATAAATGTCGGTATGTAATTCATCTGAAGGTGCTAACTTAATCGAAGATGGCAAGTTTCAGCTATATTTTGGCACATTCATAAAATATACCGCATTCGAATGCTGTTTTATCAATTTAATTAATTTTAAAAGCAAATGGTCCTGCTGTAATGTTAAAAATGCTAGACCTTTATTTTTACCACTGAAATTTTCAGTAATAAGATTAATAAATATGTTTGAAGCTTTTACGCGGCTCGTTCGTTTCGCGCCGCGCACTGAAAACACCGATATGATGAAAATCTTGTTGCGCGGTTTCAAGAAAAATATTTCGGTGGGTTGTAATTTTACGTCGAAAATATTTGTAAAAATAGGCGAACTGCTTACCATAAAATATATTAGGAGTTGATGTGTCAAAACGTCCTCAGCTTTAATAATGAGTCTCTGATACCATCAGATTACCATGGAATACAACTTCTATCGTTGGAAAGAGTCTTTGAATTTAGAGTGGCAAGTGACATACATTATGTTATATCTTACTCTAAATGATGGGGCAAAATTCATTAAATTTATGTGGTGGCATCTTGCTCTAGTTAGCTTGAGTTTATTGAGGCATAGTTTAATAATACCTGGTTAACTTACGCCCTTGAATAATATCTAGTAGCGAGAGGATAATATCGCTAAAGTTGACTTGACAGCCGAAACCGGTCGATAACTTTTTAATAAATTGTAGAAGGTACAAAATTTATCTTGATCATCTTGATCATTAAAATCTTGAGAGCAAAGCTAGATCTTATAAGATATATGAGCGTAGAGTACTGATTTATCTCAGAAATAATTTCAAGAAGAAGACCCAATGAAATTGAACCTAAGTATGGGTACACATACGCAGTGCAGTTTTCGGTTACATTGACAGACAATACGATCGTCAGCTCCCATGGAGTTTGTAGTTGGATCTCTTCATTTCAAGGGTCTCCTCCCACGTCTCCTCGTTATACTGTGACAGATGTTTGGCACTTCTGGTGACATCTTCGACTAGTAGACGCTGGCATGAGTCCCAGCAAGAATTTGTCGCCAAATAACGAGCAGATGTGGGAGAAAACTCGGAAAATGAAGAGATTCTTTGGTTTTGAGCATTGAAAACAGTGTGCAGCTTTGCAACGACTGGTGGATATCACGTACATATCATGGCAACTATTAATAATGTGCATCAATTTTTTCGCGATCTTAGTACCAGATGTAAATATTGTAAGCCTGAGGATAAGTATTCCTCATTTTTTCGTTCTCACATATAGGGTTTTCACTTATCATTCTCTGTTGTGGCTCCTTATCTCCCTCAGTTGAGAGATTTTAGCTCTGAAAGATGGCCTCTATTTAATATTTCAATTATTTTGTATTTTGGATAATGACCAAGGGTGATTTTCAACCAACGTGCTGAAATTAGTGCAGATAGCAAGACATCAGCGCACTTCAGCGTACATGGACGACAATGAATGGAATAATTTCCGCAGCGAAAGCTTTGATAACCCTCTTGTAGGCGGCATTCTGTGAAGACACATTTTTCACGGTCGAATATTTTGAGTAAGCTATATATAATCCGTTTAGAAGACAATTTTTTTAAATGTAGGCTATTTAACACAGATAAATTATATACTTAGCATTATCTATGTTTAACCTCATTGGTAAAACTCAAGACAATAATTACAATCGCGGTTACGTTAATCTTATCATGACCCTTCAATACATCTCTAGTTCTGACAGATGTGATAAAATAAGAGAGATACACTGCCGAACAGATATGTACAAAAATCGCTCTTTCCGCAAACAATAAGGGACCACAATAGAAATTGAGTTCTACTAAATACACTCCTATAATACATGTTACCATTTCATCTCCCAAAAACGTACATCTTTACACGACTGGTGACTTAACACCCCCTGCCACATGCCCATGCGGAGGCTCGCAGGGTTATATGTAGAAGAAGAATCGAAATTCTTTTAGATCCTAATGCCTATCAACTGAGATCAGAGTGATCAGCATGATACGCGAAAGGCCTTTATGGTAGCCTTATTTATGTTGCTGAACTCTTGCAACAATTTGGGTGGTAGTCGCTTTCAGGTAGTAGATTGAAAGTTAGATTATATCTTTTATTTAAATTCAAAATTTTATTTTCCGACGAAGTCATCAACACCTCACGAACTCCAACATACTATGGTGGATCAGGTCATGAGAATTAAATAATGGAAATAGATTGTAAAACAGAAAGGCTAAAGATGTTGTTTTTCCCATGATCGATAAGAGACCATATTGGCTGAGTTAATGCTTCGAGGCAGGTTAGTTGACAAATAGTGTAGCTGATTAATTGATTTGGTGCCTAATTCATGCTTCTAAATCTTCCGAGTTATGCTAACACCATGTTTTGCATGTTCTCTGCATGACTCATATGTCATTTTATCATATTTTCAGTATATAATTATTTAGTAGTTTCTGCATCATTAAGCAATAAGATAAAAAATAAATTTTGGAACAAAAAGGGTTAAATACCGTTTTTCCCGCGATTGATAAGGTACCGTAATGGCTGCTTTTGGACTTCGAGGTAGGTTAGTTGACATTTAGTGCAGGTGATTAATTCATATGCCTTCTAATTCTTGTTTCTAAATCTGCCGAGTAGGGCTTAGGTACACCATGTTTTGCATGTTTCCTTCATGACTCTGGTGTCATGTTTACATAGTTTTATTGTATCTTAGTTTAGTAGTTTCTGTAGCATTTGTAGCATGTGTGTAGTGTAGTGCGTGTTGGTGAAAGTTATTTTCTTCATTGTTGTGCATGTTGATGATGAGTCACCCCATGCCAAACAGCTTAAAAGTAGTTTGCAGGGAAATACTTAGATGTGGATGAAGAACTCCACCCATCGTCTGTTTTGAAGAGCGATGTCCTTAGTATCTGCGCTGTAGTTTTGCTAAGGATGGAGCGAACTTTGAGTGTTTGGGATGATCCAATCTCATTTTTTTATGACTTCGTTGGTTTATCGTGGAACGAATGTATGCCATCTCGCATTAAATCTAACCTCATGACTTCCGTTGCTAGTATCTTCTCTACGATGTAAAACTGTTACACCATGTTTGGTTTGACCTCCTCTCGTTTTGCGAGTTACGAATTTGATTCCATTGCTTCAGATTCGGTTCAAAGAAGGAGAATTCTTTCCCTCCACCGTGCTTGGTCCTCAATCTCGCCGACATTTCTTCCCGGTGGCCGAATCCACGGCGCTTCACCCTCATTTGTCTTTGAGTCCTGTCCTTTCCCCAATGCATCCCCGCAAATGCTCCGTCGGACGGGCCACAGCCTGTTCTTTGTGAATAATTTGTCTGAATAAGCCCATTGATCCGGGGATTCACGGACTGAGCCCAGCGTTTTTTTTAACCCCCCGAGATTAGCATTGCTCCGGGAGAATATTTTATGGTTTCTGCGTTTTGATGCTTTAACCTGACGCGCGAAGAAATGTTTTGTGACATTTTATTTTTATAAACGATGAGAACGTGTGAATCCTTGTTCCTGCCCGTTTCCTACGTGGAAATTGTCTCCAAATGTTTTAATAGAAAAGTCGGCTGGGAGTTTGATCATCATCTTTCTCATGCCATGGTCTGAATACATACCATGATCTCGCAATAAAAAATATTGTTCACTTTCCACAGAGTTTAATTCACGCCGACCAATGTTTCAACATAAGATATGACATGACCTTAAAAATTCTAATGAATAAGCTATAGCATAGCTTCTGTCAAAATGTTGATAAGTGTGAAAAACTTTCTGTGAAAAGTGAACAACATATTCCGAGGGCTTAATCCACCGCACTTTAGCCGTGCCACTAGCCGACGCGTACCCCTTCGTTCTCGTACTCTTTTGCAGATTAAGAGGTATACATATATACTCATATATTCCAATTAGAATTTTCAAGATCATGTTATGTATTATATCGAAACCTTGGTCGGTGTGAATAAAACTCTGTGGAAAGTGAACAACATCTTTTATTGTGAGATCATGGCATCTGTACTCCATTTCCTCAAAATAATGCCTGATACACTAAACCTACGAATTACACTTCAATGAATACATTAGTATTCATTGATGCTATATATAATAGTCTTTTTTCATAGTGGGGTACTTTTATACACTAGAGTTCCTTGCGTAAAAAATTATCTCCGAAATAAAAATCGACTTTTTAGGTTTATATTTCGTTGAGTCTTATTTTAAGATATTTATTGAGATGGACCTAAAACAAGGTCTGAAATGAATCCAAAAAATTTCTTTTTATCCTCATTATGTTAAGTCATTTCAAAATGGTATTTATCTGAGTTCAGCAGTGTGATACTTGTATTTGGATCAAAATCCTTCCATGCTTTCACGAGTCATTCATGGCCTTCCGTTTACGAAAAAAAACAGTCAACGCGAGGTTATCCTGTCTATACTTTCATGTCCATCTCAGAGCCTCACAATCGCCCTAAGGTATTGTCTCCCTTTATTTAATTAGAATTAAATAATTATCCGCAAGTGCATTGAAGGAGACTTAATACCATTTTTTTCTCGCATTCTTCTGCTTATTTAGAGGGATACTTACCCATGTATACCAGATTAGTTGCAACCCATGTTAAATCCAATGGTGAATTCCATAAAATACGTAAATTTGTCGTTTAAATTTCTTTGACGAACTCCTCTTGTGGCCTTGCGGTGATGAAATGTGTTTCTAGGATAACTTGATGTTTAAGAGCAATGGGATGGTTTGAACACGTTAGCGAACCAATTACCGTTTTTTATTTGTTTGCATTTTGCTGTGAATATGCATTCAATCATCGAAAACTTTATTCATTGAACTTGTCTTTGACAATGTCTAACATTGCTTTGTCTTTCGTACGCAAGGCCCTTTTTCGGTCATAAGTCTGTTGGCTCTTTTACTTAGAAATAACGTCATGAATTTTATTTTACATGAGTTGCTTTAGTTATATGTAACATGCCTTAAGAGTAATTGTGATATTATTTCTCTCTGTTAGTAAAAGTAATTGTGACATTTTTGTCTCTGTTAGTGAAAACAGGTGTTTTTATGATTAATTTGGGCTAAAGAAATCAATAAAATAAGCGGCTTATATTAATGCTCGCGCAATAAGCATAAGTACTCTTCTCTTATGTATGATTTAACACTTTCCCGGCGAATTAAATTAGTGTACATTTCTCGGGCTCGCCACCGGGTAAGATAGTCATAGGCATCCGACGTTTCGGGTTCCGACTCGTTACCCATTCTCAAGGATCTTCTCTTGGTTAACTATACGTTTTAGTAATCCCGTCCAAACGCGAAATTATTTCACGGATATTTTTTAATACGCATATTCAACATAATTTAAAATTTTTGTACGATATTTTTGAGACACAATGTAAAATGATTTCTAACTATCCTTGATTCTGATATTCAAAAGTTAATCTATCTCACTTTTCTTCACTATCCCACTAGATTTGTGAGGGTCCATGTGCATAGATGATGAGTAAGTGTTCTAATGAGGGACAATTGGAGGCCTAGCAATTCACCAGAAATATAACCTAATCTCTTCTGAGAAGTACTTCTAATTGATGTAATCAGAGGATCGGACTAAATGAGCGTCAGAAGAAGTACGTTTGTGTAGGATTCATCCTCGGATGTTTTTCGAGTATAGACAGACCTGTCTAAATCTTAGGCAGTCCTTGTTCCTTTATTCCTGGGCTTCCTCAGAAAGCAGTCTAAAAGGAAGAGCTCGCAGTAATTACAATCTCGGCCACATCTAGCATTGATTTGTGCAAGTTTGGTGGTATAAAATACCATGGATAGAGTGATACATACTCCTTTGCCGTCATTAATTTTGGGGACATGTATTTCCCATGGAGTGGATATAGCAACGTTGCAACACTTCCTTGATCCCCACCTAAATGACCTCTCACCTTGGTTTTCTCTTCAAGCCAGAATAATCATATTGTGGTCCTGTTCTCATTACATAGCAAGCCCATCTCAACCTCCATATTCTAACTCGATACGATAGATAGAATCATCTCTCTATTGTAATTCTACCTATGCTTAACTTTGTGTATCCACATATGTTTCTCAGCTCTTCGTTTTCCCTGTATATTGATTTTTTCTTGGCATTTTTATCCTTCAATGATTTTTTGGGCTCCGTGCCAAAGGGCTGGCCTGTTTATGGCTATGTAGACTTTGAACTTGTTATCGGGTGATCGCGTTGAGGTTAACAAACCGGTTAGGTCAAATATGCATCTATTCCCTATGTAAAACTCTTTTGTGCCTCAAATGTAATTATATTCTTTTTGTAGTCTGCATACAGTCTCTGGATATTTGTAGCTCAAGTATTGCAGCTAAATAACGTATTTTTATCCCTAATTTGCATAAAATTATGGAGAGCTTAAATCTATGGAAAAATATCAAGGCGGCTGGCATGGTAATCGTGTTATTAAGAGGGCGTATTTTAATTAACTTTTAATTAATAAAAAAAAAGATTTTTCGGCAAATTTTTATATTTCATTTTCATCAATTTCATCTGTTTATGCGTTGGAACTCACTGTACTAGCAGTAATGGAAATGATACATGAAATGAAATAGTATTTTTTTTCCTTCATAAAATCGTTTTAAGGCTATAATTTCGACGCGTTCTTCGATTTACACTTACATATTTTGAAGCATGATTTTTTATGTTGAACCTATCGAGACTTCATATTTGTTAACATTTTTTTAATGATAGGAGATGTAT
Organism: Ceriagrion tenellum; assembly: GCA_963169105.1. Lineage (NCBI taxonomy): Eukaryota > Metazoa > Arthropoda > Insecta > Odonata > Coenagrionidae > Ceriagrion > Ceriagrion tenellum. Next base: position 59,623,293 of record OY720634.1, read on the forward strand.
TATTATGCGTCAATAATAAGAAAATCTCTCTTCACGTATTCAAAATATTGCATGTGTCTCATGCAATAAAGCTGCGTGTTTAAATGACATTGAACTGCCAAAAAATAAGGACGCTATGATGCTTTTTTATCACTTGTTTGTATTAATATGACAACTTTGCGTGAAAGTTAGCACACGAATCCAAAGTTTCACGCATCACTTAACCGTTTTAAAGCCTTTTTCTGCTTTTTCTCATCCTAAGTGTCATAAATACACATTTAATGGAATTAAACCATCAATTCAAGGTTGTTGCATTCAAAGTATTTTAGTCATTTAATCATCAATGCCACCTCCCACTTTCCCGTTGTAGTTTTCTCACTGGTTTATTTTGGCACGTCCATCAATCGTTAAAAATTCGGAGTCACCTTTGCCTTGGGAAGCGATGCACCCGTTTCTCATGCAATTGCTTGCAAAGAGAAGGCCTCAACTCTTATTCGCTAGTGTTGTATTCAAGGCCCATTTGCAGTTCATTCATATATTCCATTTCAAAGCCGTATCTCTCCAAAATTTGGTTCTGGATCATTTTTTTCGCCATTGAAGCGCCGTAACATTGTGACAAATCGCCAGAGGTTCTCGATTATTTGCGCGTTCGTCATGGACATGGAGGGAGTTGAAGCGTTCCATACCTTCCCATTCTGCAGCGAGGGCCATGCGTTCTATAGCGCTCGCTGTTCCGCTGTTATTGACTTGACTCTTTGGTAGCAAATTGTTTGGACGTGCATCTAATTCGGAATGGCCCACAGATATTGACGCTGGCGAGGAATTGTGCGGATGGGAGTCACAGTGTGCAGTCCTTTACTTGTCGCGCGTGAGCAGAATGGGCATCGAATTGCGTTGGCCTACTTGAAAAAAGAGAGAGAGATAGGGCAGAAGGTTGCTCCTTAGTTAAATATGGAGGGATATTTTCGGAAAAAAGGGCCCAGTTTCCGCCATCTCTCTCTTTCAGAACGTTGAATTTCCTGCGTATATTTTCTTTGCACTTTATTCCTACAGTTCGCGATTTCCATTCGGGTTTTTTGCATGTAGGAACACATTTTAGGATATTTTTACCAATTTAAACGTTATTTTATCTATGCTTTCTTGAACAAAACTGTTCCAAAAACACTCAGTAAGGATTTGTGGTAATTTTGCTGAAGCTGCTAACCAAAACTTTCCTTTTTTAGTGCCAAGTATTTGAAAATACTATGCGCTAAAATAACATTCATTTCTGCGCCGAGTAGCCATTTTTTTCTAATATCCGTCGTGTATCCTTAAATACTTATTATCGTGGAATACGGATCGCTATCCACGCTGTCCATAACGGGAGTGCTCGCGCAGACGTTATTTTTCTATTGTGCTTATGAGAGCGAAAACGTAATCATCATTTGTTTTTTTTATCAGATACTTTAACTCACAAGTATCAATTAATGAATTGCGTTGATGGGAACGTGTTACAAATTGAGCGGATTGCAGATTGTTAATCTTAGAGCGGTGGAGCCCTTTGGAGAGATTGGCATATTGGATAAAGATTACGGCAAAGCCAAGGAAGGAGCCATAATCCCACCCCTGAAAATATAAGAATACCTGAGCATAATTTGTGAAGTATCAAGAAACAGGGATTTAATCTCATATCTGTCATTCTATTCATTATCACATATTGTTACTTCACAGCAAATAATATATTTTACTTATGATTTGTGTTGACTCTTATCATATCGTAATTTTTAAATGATTAAAAGCGAGAATTTGTCCTTGAATGATTCAAATACTCTTCCGCCACAATATTTAAAGTTTTATGATCTTCAGTGATAATTACTACAAGTTACTCGCCGACCATAATTGAACGCACGGCCTTTACTATATCTTCTGTCTTTGACTACTTTTAAAACAGCGTTTCACTGTGTACGTAAACGCATAATATAGTATTTTCCAGGGATACATTCTCACACCTTGTAGGAAGCAGAGATGGTTTATCCATGTCCTGTAATTTTGTATTTAAGTCGCTGATGAAATTCTGGAGACTCTAAGGACTTTGCAATATTTGTAATTCATAATACACTCATGGCTTTAATATTTTGCTTGAATCGAAATCGTTTCACATCATCTTTCTGCATAAAAACTTGATATCTAAAATGAAAGTAGAGCGTAAAGAACCAGTCCATGCATTATTTATCTGTGTTGTTGTATTTGTAATTTTTTACGATCGAGCAACTTTTTAGAGTATCTTTTCCGGGAATTTAACCGGTATGTATTTGGAAGTCTAAATAAGAATTTGAATTATTTTTCATTCAAGTGTTTACTGTATCGTGTTCGTTGAATTCCTGGGGTATACTCTTCTATTTGTCTTTTAGTCCAAGTTTCTTCCTTGTGTTGTGCTTTCTTCTGCTGTCAAATTAGAAACTTTTGACTTTTTTACTGTCAAGATCCTGCCTGTTTTTTGGTGACTGTAACGTAAGGTGTACTCTGTGAGCAAGCAGGTTGCGGTTTTCCCAGTTTCATTCTCCATGAGCAATGGATGCTAAAGTCAACGTAGCAGATTTTTTACAACTGTTTGGAAAAGAGCGAGATATACGCATCCTTCTCGTTATCATCGGCAGCATCATGGCAACATTTTCACATGATTGGGAATGAATTTGTATGATAGAGGACGGCAAGGACTATTTTACTGGACACAAAGAAGAAGAAATTCAAATTAGCCATGCACAAAGCAACCACTAATGTGATGCAACTAATTCGCTAGCAAACCCGATTAGTCTCTGCTTTCTTTATTTACTTAAGTCTCGTTAAGAATGTTATTAAGCTCGAGCTTTTCAATCATAAGCACTGAATTGTATTACATAAATCACCGTGAAATGTGGTCTGTGTAGCTGGTAATAGTAGTATTACAGTATTGATATCGTATATTATAATTACAAATTAATTTAGAATCGATATTGGTAATTGTCACGTTTTAGCGTTACCAAAATCTGGTGTTGTATGAAAAGTGACATTGTGGCTCGATTTGGATGCTCTATTACAAAGACAGGTATCTTGGCTTTCGGGAAGAGAACAGTACCAACGTATGTGGTAAAGAAATTTTCTTTCAAAAAGTAGTGAGTTAAATTAGCTGTGCGGATTTGAATTTATACGGAAATGTACATTATTGATATGTTGTAAGAAAAGGCATTGTAATTCCATTTGGATGAGTCACGTCAAAAGTGGGTATTTAGGAATTCAAGAAGAGTACAGTATGTACGTGAAACTAAATTTTTTGTAAAAAGTTTTTGGATTAATTAGGTATTTTATTTATTAGTTGTGGGTTAAGTGGAGTAATAGCTCCTTTCAGAGGCGTTATTTTAAAACAGAGGTATTTGGGCAATCATGGATAGAACAGTAGCTACGCATAATAAAAAAAATTATTTTATGAATGTTTTGAGTTCAATTAGCGGAGCACATTTGAGTTCGCTCGAAGATAGTAACATAAGATAAATGAGAAAACAATGATGGAAATTCGAAAGTCAAATTTGAACATTAAAAACACGAAGTGTCTGTAAAAAAAGGTCCAGAAAACTGTATTGTGTATTCAGGGATACAACTTTGTGAAACCATAGAGAAAAGTCCGGTGAAATGGGCTTTATAGTCAAGGCGACTGGGGAAACTATGAGAAAGCTGAATAATGCAGTGACAATGGCAAAAAAGTAGTTGATATTCACAAGAAGCCAGTAAAAAACAGTCCACACGGACCTTACTAAGTTTTTTGAGACCATATCAAATGACATTTTTTCTTGAAATATTATTTCTGTTCTGAATTTATTTTTTATTTCTGATTGTATTCAGGTGGAATTAATGAAATTACTTGCCCGACGGAAAATACCGTGAGCGCAAAATTCTGAAAGGGGCACATTGATATTATGGACAATATGTAAGTTGAGAACTTCACCAAGTTTTACCAAACACACTCAAGTATTCATGAGAACGCGTTAGCTCAGGAGAATAATGCGCGGGAAATCGAATATCTTTCGAACTATTCCATTGCCAAAGTTGGAAAAGTAAAAATTTTGTTGATAAAACCCCGTTATTACGCCGAAGAGGAAAACGGCTTCATCACATGATGACACTCGGGAGACTCTATTTGATGTAATTTGAAATGTATCCGAATGTTTAATTCTAATTTCGTACCTTGAATCAAAGATGTACCCAGTGGGAAATTGTGTGCGGTAATACGAGAGGGAAAGAAGAATGGTCAAGAAATGGGGGGGGATATTGTAACCGATTTCGCGGTCGGGACAAAATTGTACGGCACAGATTTATTGTGATGTGAGGAAACTGGAATGTTGAACTTAGCGCAGGCGTCCAACCTTTTTTGATTTGCATACTCCTCAGTCGCTTATTTCTAAAAAAGCCTTCTTCCGATATCTAGATCTGTACTTCGGATAATGAATATGGTCTCATTTTTAAGAAAAATATTTCTTTTTTCCTGAAATACAAAAAAATCAGCCTCTAACTGAACCACTTTCCGAGATTTTTATGAAAAATAATAGCCATTTTACTTGGCATATAGTCCGCGTAGGCATTCCAGAGAGACCTAATTTAAAGAATGAGGTAGTTCTTACACGTAGTTAAAAAAACAAACAGTGTTCAGTTTGAATTTTTTCGTTGCTATTTTTAAAGTAAATCATTTGGTTACGACAATCATTTTTCGGGATCGTAAAAAAACATTCCGTTGTGTAGGACTTTTAAACGTACCTTGTGAAGGAAATGAGTCAACTTAAAGACTACTGTTGTTATTTAATTACTTAGAATTTCATTCATGTAGAATTATTTTATTGCACAATCAATAATACATTTTTTTTCTGCCTACGGCTGCTGAAATAATTTGTAGAATTCGATTATTATCTCCATTATGGCTATGGAACTCTCATTTAAACTACCGTAAAAATATCGTTTATCTATATTCTCACTGAGGATTCATTCTTATTCCTGTCTTTTTTTAATTTTAATTTTCGGTTACTCCTACTCAACCTTCAAGTAATTGCTCTCTGAGGTATGTATTCCACAGGTTGGGAGCTTCTGGGGCTAGAGTAGTTGGAGAACTCCGTGAAATAACTTGGTCCAATGTTATTTATTCAGCATTCTGATTACTTGCCAAAAACAGAATCTAGTGCTCTTCATATCGAGCTCAAACATATGAGATTATAGCTTCCTCGAGGGTAGTTTGGAAGATAACAACATGAATAGCCGTTTCAAACGCTATACCTAAAACTATTGTTTTATATTTTGTTAAAATTCGTTTAATTTGTGATTAATTCAATGATCATTAAAATAATGAAATTTCAAATTGATTAAGCAATAAAATACAGTAATATTGCAATAAATATTTCTCTCCTTGATATTAGCGACAAAATTCCGACGTCTCGGAAACGGGTGGGAGGCAAATGCGATATTGTGTTGCACAGTAAACAGCGCACAGTGGCGAAATAGAAAAATCACAGATTACCTTATAATTACAGTGTCTGAAGCTAAAGCACGTTAGTTCAATAGGAATGGTGCTGAAATCAACTTATGTGGCTGGAAATATATATTCATATAAAAATAAATCCTATATGATCCGCACATTTTCTGTTTCAATCTTGACTTTAAACAGCTAAGACTTGTGTCAATTGATAGAGATGCTTGACAATTACAATAATTGAAACGTAGGGGTTGAAATTTCGATTCTTTTCGACGCATAGTTGCGTATTAGTCTCCTTCTGTCAAGGTGAAAGAAAGTGTCGGCGTATTTATGTTCTCAACCATTCTGGAATCTTATGCTATATATTCAAGGAATTACACCGGAGAAGCGAGCAGTGATTAAGTTCATAATGTCTCTGTTCTATCCATGAAGTGGCAGAAAGTTATGAGAACCACCATAATAAAATGAGATATTGAACTCAGCTCTCTCGCCTTGGCATTTTTCAATTTTTTCGTTACTGGCTAATATCGTCAGTCTTTCGCTCGTGCTTTCTGTCTGTAATCTCTTTCCCTCTCTAATTACCCTCAATTATCGCCCATTAGAATTCTCCTCCATGGACATCGATTTTATGTGACCTCGTGTCAGTTTCCCGTAAGGGAATTTTTTGGAAAAAATATATGAGTCGAACAGCCGTGGATCTCTTGGAATTCAATTCAGCCCCTACCCGCTCATAACCCCCTCGCCTTCAGCGGCGTAGATGAGGTAGATGTAGATGGTCGTCTCAACCGAATCAGATATATACTTACAACATCTCGTCACCCGTCGCTGTGTTGGTTTCACCTTTCTGATCTTGTTTACAGGCGTTTCTAAAGCTAAGCTTAAAAGCTCTTGCTTCGATTGCTAATACCCTATAAATAATCTTTTCAAAGAACTACGGAACTAGCCGTGCAGTAACTTTAACGGAGTCACCTGCTAGTTTTCACACAATTGTGTTTAATTCATAGTGGAAAAATCTTGCACATGGCCTGGGAATTGAGCTCAGATCCCTCGATTTTGCACTAACAAGGGGAGTGTCAGATAGCCGGGGATCAGATTTTATTCATGCTTAGTAGTTGTACAGACCGCTGTATGTGGTTCATGAATCACCCCACATATAGGGTTATATAACCAATAGTTTAAACGAAAAAGGCCTTTAAAAATTTCAAAATTCCCTTTAGACGGGCCACCCACATAACTGACAAGCTACGAAAAATTTGAATATTATTAAGAATTATGCTTGAATTGTAAGAATATAAAGACAATATTATAAAATAATTATAGAAAATGGAAATCATGTGCATGAAGGAATAATGAAAATACGTCGTGAAAAGATAAGGAAGTGACATAATTAGAAGGCTGCCTTCGATCGAAAAGAGAGACTAGACTTCGTGTATGCAAATGAAAAATTTGCCTTGCGCAAAAATAATATTTCGAGTGAAAATAAAAAAATATTGAGCGCATTGTAGGATGCCGTAAAGGAAAAACTAAAAAAACAGCGGAAGAAACATACCCCGTATTGGAATCGAACCCGTGTCTCTAGACCGATGACGAGCATGTCAGCCACCCGTTCAGCTTGTCAGTTATGTGGGTGGCCCGTCTAAAGGGAAGTTTGAAATTTTTAAAGGCCTTTTTTGTTTAAACTATTGGTTATATAACCCTATATGTGGGCTGATTCATGAACCACATACAGCGGTCTGTACAACTACTAAGTCTAAATAAAATCTGAGACCCGGCTATCTGGCACTCCCCTTGTAAGAGTACTCAGTGCGAAATCGAGAGATCGAGGTTCGATTCCCGGTCCAGATGAATTATTTTTTCAATGTGAATTTCACACAGTTGTGTGAACTCTTTAAATAATTTTTACTATTCCGGCTAATGCTAAGGCGGAGAACTAAGCAAATGTTGCGGAATTTTTAACCATTCTGGATGGAGGTGCTCAGGACCCCTGATGAAATTATGCTTGAACTGCGTTGGCATGGTGGGGTAACAGGCTATAACACTCGATTTACAATTAGGATACATAGGTTCGAGTTCCGGTAAAGTGAATGAACAAGACGATTTAGAGTATACTGGGACGAGCCACGGATTGAATTCGCCTAATACGGATTAACCAATCAAGAATTATCTTTAAACACGCCTCTATAGGTTAAGGCAGTTTGAGCGAGATAGTTCCTTGGTCATAATTTAGACCATATTCGAATAATACGTTATCATTCCACCTAACTAGTAATAACTAAAACAGCTGTAGGAAGCACGTCTAAAATATATTATCATTATTGGTGCAATATTATTTTATTGGTGCTTTTAAACGACCGAGTTTATAATTAATTAAGCTAAAATATCTTAATACGTCTTTACTTGACTCATTGTTTGGCGCGGTATGCTTCAAACTCCATAACAGAAGTTTTTCTGTGATCCTGAAAAAATTACGGTGGTGACAATATGATTAATTTTCAAAAATAAATGAGAAAACATTATTACTACGTAATGGTAATATTTTCCGGGATGTTACTCTGTCTAAGTATCAGCCAAAGGTTTGATCTTATAACGCTATCATATGCCTTCTTAAAATCAATAAATAACACAAAGCGATCTTTGTTATACTCCCAATATTTTGCAGCCAGCTCTTTTAAAACAAATATTTGGTCCGTGGTTGATTTCCCTTTCCCATAGTTAGTCTTACAATCCCGGAAAAGATTGCTAGACTAACTAAAATGTGTGTGGAAGGTTTGAGAGGTAAAGTGGGAATTGAACGGGAATATACAGATACCTTTGACATCGGCACAGGGGTAAAACAAGGAGATGGATTGTCTCCACTTTTGTTCAACTTCGCCCTTGAAAAAGCTTTGAAGACGACAAAAGCCCTACAGAGAGGTGCAAACATTGAAGGACGAGTCAATGTACTAGCATTTGCAGACGACGTAGCCCTAGTAGATGATAATAAAACAGACCTAGAAGCACTACCCGAAGTCTTCTTAGAAGAAGCAGGCAAAGTTGGTTTACAGGTAAACGAAGGAAAAACTAAATATATGAAAATAGGAAGAGATGCAGATCCAATCAATTCAACGCTGGAAGTAAGTGGTAACAAATTTGCAGTAACTGAAGAATTCAAGTGTCTGGGAGTTACTATCGCCAGTCAAAATAAGATGAACCAGGAAATACAAGTAAGATTAAATACAGCCAATAGGTGTTACTGGAGTTTGTCAAAACTGTTGAAGAGCAGGCTCCTGTCAAGAAATACTAAAATTAGGATATAACTAGCGATTATCCAACCTGTTCTCTTGTATGGGTCAGAAGGGTGGACACTGACAAAGTACACACAAAAAAAGTTGTTGACTTTTGAAAACAAGATATTAAGAAGAATATATGGACAAACTCTTGAAGCAGGAACATGGAGAATAAATAAAAACCGAAAACTAGGAGATTTATACAGAAGACCTGATATTGTGGCCGTGGTTAGAAGCAGAAGGATAAGATGGCTTGGTCATGTCAGAAGAAGAGAAGAGGATACAGCCATACGAGGAGTGTGGAGGGGACAACCAGAAGGAAGACGCCCACCAGGAAGGCCAAGAATAAGATGGGATGACCAAGTGGCCAATGATGTGAGAAAACTGGGTGGTGACATTGAGATGGCGGAAAACAAAAAAGTCTGGAGGAAACTTGTAGGCGAGGCCAAAAATCAGCTTGGATTTGAGTGGCCCCTGGAGTAAGAGTAAGTAAGTAAGAAATGGTAATATTTTGACGAAATTTAGGTGTTAGAAAGTACTCATCTCCCTTGTAATTGGGCAAGTATTTTTCGTCGAAAATCTCGAAAAGTAGTTTGGTAAGGGGTTGATATATTGGTATCTTTGGAAGGGTGAGATATGTATAAATGTTTTTTATGTAAATGAGACCAAATTAATTGATTTCTAGGTGAAATTATATTTCCCCACCCTAATTGGCTAAAGCACTCTGCCGGAAATCGAGGGACCCGGGGTCGAGTCCCGGTAAAGGTAGATGATTTTTCCTCTGTGGAATTTCGCTATTATGGATAGTTGAGGTTTTGTCGGTAAAGTTCATCCCGTTGGTTTGAATACCTTTGCGCCACCGAACGCGATTGCTTTCCTAGCCATTTTTGTGGCTATTGGTGATTGTTCATCTGTTTAAATTTCCGGAAATCAGGCTTGAAACTATTCAATTTGTTGTCGTCTTCTTATCGGCGAATACTAAGGCGGATAATTAGGCAAATGTATAGTGGGCTATTTTATCATCCTGGATGAAGGTTTTTAGGACCGCTGCTGAATTAATGCTTGAACGGCAATGGCTTGATGAGGTAACAGGCAAGTACACCCGACCAAGAATTAGGATACAAGTGTTCAAATACCGGTGAAGTGAAAAGTGTAGCGAGTTTTGAGTCTACTGGGACTAACCATGGATTAAATTTGCATAACACGGATTTACTAGCCACGAATTAACTTTAAATACGCCTCAATAGCTTATGTGGCTAAACCACTTGATTGGAAATCGAGGGATTCGGGTTTGAATTCCTGTAAGGTGGATGATATTTCCTCTGTGAAATTTCGCACGTAAGAGAAGTTGAGGTTTTTTTATGGTAAGGTTCACTCCGGTTGGTATGAGTATCTTTGTGACATGGCATGCGTTTGCTTTCCCAGCCATTTTTGTGGCAATTAGTGACTGTTTATCCATTTAATTCCCGGAAATCAGGCTTGAAACTATTCAATTTGTTTTTGTCTTCACCTTATCTCCCTTGCACCCTCCTCGCAATCTCACTCCGCGGAAGAGCGCCCGCCCTTTCGCTGTAATTTCGTCTCCTCAACCCTCTTCACGCAACGCAAGTGGAGGGAATCAGCATCCGCTGCCTCTCCGCTCCTCCTTTGGGGGAAAACGAGAGTCTTGTCGCGGTTTAAACGGCGGCGTCTTGCCAAAACCCAATTCCCCTCCTTTAGCATTCCACTCTGTCCGCCGCGGGCTCCCACAGGAAATCCTCCGCGCGGTACCCGGATCTCTTATCATCATCCCTCTCTTTATCTCCTTCCCCGCTTCTCCTCTTTGTCCTTTCTCTCTGCTCCAGCGGTGCCCAATATACTCCCGAGATCTCTCGTTCCGCCTCCTCGTGCACTTATTCCGTGCTCAGGAAGGTCCTTGGATGAAAGAGTGAAAAGGAGATGCTACTTCGCCCTCTAGGTGAGCCACGTTTCGAGCAAGCCGCGAGCATTTTGAAGCCCTCGGCGGAAATACCTACTTGCCTACCTGTCTCGCCTTTCCCTTTCGGAGAAAGCGTAGTGAAAAAATATATCTTTGTATTTTTAGAGGACAGTCTGCGTGGTCGACCGCTATTCAGGTGGTTAAAAATAAAGAGTCCAATAGTCCAAAACAAACATCGAAGGCTAAAAATAAAGCCCCCGCTTTATTTTTAACCTTTAAAGCTAGCTTTATCTGTATTTTCAAGAGCTATATTTTTAAAAACATCAAACGACGTAATTAATTATCGTGTAGGGCTAAAAAGATTTTATTAAAATACTCTGACATTCCAATACATATAGTCTGAAGCCTTTGAATATTACTCCGGCAATAGTTTCATTTTTCAGTGATAGACCTGTTTAGCTCGCTCTACATACTTAAATTATTGCCTTCATACCGTCCTACCCTGGTTTCCTCTTTCAATCTGTCGAACTTTTACATCAGTCGTACATGATCTCCCATTATTAAGTTTCCTACTATTACTTCTTATAACAGTATATTCCACCACATTCACCCATAACTTTCTCCGTATACACCTTCCTCTCACGCCATTCACTTTGCTAACACATAGCTGTTACTCTAATCAAAGCTTATTCATTTTTCTCAGTGTGGTCAAACGAGCAAAACGCACTTCTTTCACGTCCATTACTGGAGCTTCCAAAGCACATCTCTTCAAAATCCGCTCATTTCTGATCTTATCCTTTCTACTTAACCATATAGCTGCTACACTTCTCTGGTGCACTATCTGCAGTAGATTGCTCCTACTCTAATACTTATCCTAACTCAGTCAGGTTTTGCTACCATTTAATATCGTATTATCGTCGTAAGTAGTGTTGTCCCATCTCCTAATCACGCTCTTTATCATGAGACTCATTCTCAGATATGTTCCATGTACTACCCACAATTTTCTTTCCGGTTCACAAGCCTATTTCTCTCGTAATCTATGCTCCCAAGTTTCGCTTAAGTAATGCGAAGAGCAACAAAATTTATACTTCATTATGTAGAATAAACAAAATAAGCACGTACAAATAAACGAAATACATTTCTACAAACTTATTTGTGAAGCTTATTAAGCGCAATCAAAACATTCCCGGAGTGTGAAGATTTTCTTTGTGGTTACTTCACTTTGCATGCTTTGCTGCAGCTTATCAGAAAAAGAGGCATGAAGAGCGTAGCACAGCTCGTGAAAACACTTAGAGGCTTAGATGACTGAAAAAATTTGGACGAGGCAAACACAAGGGTAACACGGAGGACATAATTTAAACCTCTAAATATATTTTGATAGTTGATAGAGGCATTTTTTTTACGATCATTTGCTTGTTTTTGATAATGATTTACTGTGAGAAGTAAACAGGTTGATTTGGTAGTCGGAATACTGACCTTTCATCCCGAATGCCCGGTTCGTATGCCGTAGGAGGCGGAAATTTAACATGCACAGCAATGAATATTTTTAGATTTTATATCGCTCATTACGCAAAATTTATAAATGCGAAACCGTTTTTTACGTCCTTTTCAATGCTGTGAAATTTGTATGTGGAACATGACAAGTCCACCATATTTCCGTTGTTCCCTTGGCGTTTCTCGTTAAAGAGTAAGCTGGCAATGATGCGTTCTTATTCTTCTCCGGTCTTCCATTTTTCATTTATCATTCCACTTCCAGCCAACCCACCTCTCATTAGCCACGGTTTAGGTCATCCTCAAGTGGACCTTCCACTTGAAGATGACGTTAACCGCCGAAACCATAGTCGCGAGATATTAAAATACACTGTGGAAAAACAAAGTATGACCATTTTATGTAAAATGTATATCTAGTTCCATAAAGTCACGCCAGAAAGCACTCACTTCTGCGAATTTACTATTTCGGTTGTATTCTCCCCATTTTAGAATACTGTGCACCAATTTGGTCTACCGTCTGCCCCACTACCTTGTATTTGCTGAACCGTCCAGTCAACTTCTTTCTCGCCATAGTTCGCCATCGAGTCCCCATCTTCAGAAGCTCATCCCGTGACCTCATCCTTTCCTCCCTTGGCATTTCTCATTTTACTCACCTGTCCTATCAGATATGTGTGCTATCAGATATGATGTTCCTACAAAGAATCTTCAGTGGCTCTCTTCGGACCAATGAAATACTCCCTCTCTTTAGTATTCATGTTCCTCCCCGTCCATTACGCAGTAACTGTCTACTGCATACTCCCCGATTCCGTCTTTCCATCTCCCAGCGCTCTCTCTTCTTCCGAATCCCCTCCTTGTTTAACTCCTTGGCCTCAAAATATCCTTCCTTGGACCTGTTCTCCTCTGCCACCATTTTCAAATCCTCTCTGAAACGCCACTTAAATGATCCATCCCTCTCCAGTCCCTGAGTCCCCTTCTTACGCTTGCCGCATTATTGTTTTATTTAATGAATATTTGTTTTTGTTTGAAATTTTTATTTATTTATTGGTTATATCAGCCAATGTAATAGCCTTTGTGCCGTTTTTGGTGGTGAATTAAATAAATAAATAAATAAATAAATAAAATAAATTGATTGAGAATGTAAAATGAATAGGGAATAGAGCGGAAGAAATGGCGCATTATCTCAGTCATTCTGGAAAATATAAATCATGAAGATCTAAAAGTAAAAATTAAAGGAAATTTAGATGAGTAAGTTTAAAGAATATATCCTAAGGATGCCCAGAGAATGTGCTGGGTCATAATTGCATGCCTTCAGGACCAAGCGCAGAAAGGTCTAATTGGAGAGGCAAACAAAACGCCTGGGAAATCCGTGTCCTTGTTAAAAGCTGCCTCAGATAGTGTGACGCAGCTTGATGGAAGGTCTAGGATGGGAGTCGCAAGGGACACGGGAGGTTACACGAAAGGCTAAGATTACTTGGAGACTTCATACTTCTGAGTTTCAGGGTGACACGGAGATGGATATTGTTTAAACCCCTCTCTCCATTCTTAGGAGGAACAAAGGTGGCGAAATGAGGATGGTTCACTTTGTATGGAATAGATTCAACAATGCCGTCATCGCGCGCGTCTCTCTAGACGTCGCATCAATAGCAGATTTAGATTTGAGACTCATTTAAGGTTGTTTGAGCGATATATCATTTTACCTAGAAATCAATGAATTTGATTTCTTTTTATAGAAAAATATCTCACCCTTACGAGGATATAAAAGTATCAGGCCCTTAATGACCTATTTTCCGAGATTTATGACGAATTATACCAGTCCTTTTGCTTGGGAAATGGCACAAGCAGACTTTACAGAGTGGCTTTATTTGAAATATGAGGCATTAGTAATACCTAGATGTCGTCAAAAATTATCAGTGTGTGGTAAGTATGTTTCTTTAACCATTTTTCAAAATAAATCATATTGTCACCGTAACATTTTTAGGATCACAGAGAAACCTTACATTATGATGGAGTTTTAAATGTTCCGCATGAGTAAATAAGTCAAAGTAAATTAATGAGTCAAGAGGAAGACATATTTATTTTATTACTTAAAATTATGGTCATATGATAGTATGTTACTCCACCGTTAATAGTTCAATATTTAATTCACGCTCCCTATAGCAGTTGCAATGAAAAAGTATGATTCGAATGTGGTTTCCATAATGACTAGGGAATTATCTCGCTCAAACTACCCTTAAATTCCAGAGTAACATTTATGTGGCTGGAGCGATTTTTTTCTCTTTTCATATTTGCGTGAAACTTTGCATACGTGTTCTAATCAGCAATATCTCAAGATTATTGTGATTAAACAAGATTTTAAAGATTTGGTTTCTGGGTAATTTTAAACTGTAGCCTAACAACACATAAGGTATATTTCGTAATAATTTGATTACATGTGTACAGATTATATTCTAAACGCGAGAAGTACATACTGCATAATCATTTTGGATGGAAACAAAGGTTATTCATATTCGAAAAAAACTTAATTACAAATAAACTTTGCCGAAAACTCTCGTCTTAACATTTTTAAATTAAGGAAATAATATAAAATGTAATTCTTGTACCATTTCCATTACTGTTTGTACTTGTGGCTAGTTTCCATAGTTTTTGTTAAAAATCTTATTTTCCTTTATTTAAAAAATCATTTAAATATGCTGTGAATGACCCACGATCGCTGCTATAGCCATTGTAACCGTAAAATTAAGAAGCCTTTTCGTTATTTTGATGTGAATTTCAAAGTGAGTGCGGATCGTTGTATGTCTTGTCAGACTTTGCTACCTTACATAGACACCTACATTTATGTAAGAAACAATTATTATGAGGAAAATACGGTATTTCGCTTTAATAAGAAAAATTGTCTATATGTAATTGAATTTTTATGGAACATATGCCATGTGCTATTGGACTGCATATTGAAATATCAATTTACTAATTTTTTTTATACACTTCACCTATTAACCTTCTAAAACCTTGTTCTTTACACGGCTGGTGGCCTAGCAACCCCTAGAACACGCCAATTCAGTGGATCATTAGGTAGCGTGTAGATGTAGATGAATTGCTAGAAAACCGAACCATATGATGCTATTATTTCCCTTTTATCGACAGATATCGCTCATAATTTGAAGATGTATGCAAAATTGCACGGGAATATGTACTTGGTGACAAAGCTCCACATCCACCTTTATGTTCTGGAAGTTAATGAATTTTTCTCGACGTTATTCTAAGAAAATATATATTCCATAAACTCATTCTTCGCCAAATTTATTATTTCCCTACCTAGCTTAATGGTTGACTGTAGCCCTCCACCCTTCCCTATCTATTTCTAGTTCCTATAACGCCTGGTATCTCTTCCTATGTACCTTCCTCTTTATTTGGTCCATGAACTCGTTCCTGGGTCATCCTCTAGTGGTTTTCCCTCTATTTTGCCTACAATTATGTTCTTCATACACCCGTTGTGATTCAGGGTGTGTCCAATCTATCTTGTTCCTCTTTCTTCTATGGTGTTCTATATGGTCCTCTCCATTTCTACTCTTCTGTACAATTCATTATTTCTTATTTTGTCCGTCCATTTGATCTTCAGCATCCTCCTCCGGCACCAGATTTCGAAGGCTTCTAGTCTTTCCTGGTCAGCTTTTCCAATGGGCCTAGCTTCCGATCCATAGATTGCCATGATCCACATGAATATTTTCACATACTGTATCCTGGTTTGTAGTCCTATCTTCTTTAAGCGCAGCAATTGTCTTTTTCCCATGAACCCCTTCTTAGCATGGGCTATTCTCCGCTTGATGTCCGTTGTACTTTTTCCGTTCTATATGATGGTACTTTCAAGATAGGTGAAGGAATCCTCTTACTCTGATTTCTCTCCTCTCAGCATAACTTCTGCATTCAGTT